>OY292354.1:6043771-7275557 GCA_958496195.1 Timandra comae | reverse complement strand
TTTTGAGTGGTCTAAAACTAGACAAATTAACCAAATGACAATCAAATTGTATTAGCAGTTAATATCAAAAATGTTTAATTACATTTCAATGATCAACATTTTAACACATTTGAAAACCGGTCACAGTCTGTTCGAAAACCTTCATTATTAATGTAAATAAATTATCATTAACACAGTGATTATGTATATTATCGAATCGATCGTAACACACACTATATTTGGATCATTATATTTGAAAACTAGCAGCGCCCCGCGGTTTTATCCGCGTAGTTCCTGCTACCGTGAGAATGCGGCGATAAAATTATACTAAAAACCTTCCTCTTGAATCACTTTATCTGTTAAAGAAAACGGCATCAAAATCCGTTGCGTAGTTTTAAAGATCTATAATAGCGGAGGTGACTGCTTCATAACTATGTAGTTGTTGTTTTTTATTAGGAACCTTAGGAGGTCAAAGATCATGTTTTTAAACAAAAAATGTTGTTTACCTGGTAAACATTTGGTCATGATGGTAAAGAACATCCAGGAGCCGAATTCGTAAGTATAGTTAGGGCAAGACACGAAGTTGAAGAGTAGAGAGAAGGGATTGCCATCAGGTACAGGAATGCGCCTCACTTTAGTGCCTGGTGGACGGAGGTTCTTCAGTAAAATGTGGATGCTCAGGTTTCCGAGTTCACAGAACTGAAAAATTATAAGTTATTTTAATAGAAGATTCTGTTGAATTACTCAGTGTAAATTAAGTAATATTTAATAATTCTCTCTCTTAATAGTATAATGATTTTAGCACCATGTCTATTTTTGTTGGTTTAGTTTCCATTAAACTTTTCAAATATAGCCAAAAAATGTAGCACCATAAAGAAGAATGGGTCAATCTTTTTAAATATTTTAATGATGTTTTTTAAACATTTTAGAGTTCACTTCCTTTACTTTACATTTGAACTCATAATACCCAATTAATTCATTTCATTAAACAGTATTACAATGTAAAAAAATATATGAAATAATGAGCATTCACATGTACTTTGTCCAAGGTTAACTTGAAGTGTACATTTTATATTAAAATGAACAAATACCCAATACTAAAATGGCGTGTTGTTTTTGTGTAATCAATGTGGCAATAAGGTAACCTGTTGAAGGTTTAAGTTTAATTAGCTGTGCCCTGCGATTCCATCCATGTTCATATCCAACATGTACAATAGCCTACCTCAATCAACAGATAGCCATTAGATTTAATAAATTGTATTAGTAGTTATAGAGATTAGTTCAAACAAACTCTGCCTATTTATAACATGAATACAAATTAATAACAATGTTTTTTTCATTTTAATAAAATAGTTAATAACGAAACATGCTTACAATGAATCCTCCAAGTCCAACATAGAAGCAAACATTGCATGGAGCGGTGTACAGAGGATGGTTGACATGGTATGCGACATACAAGGTGAACAGCCAGTAGTATGAGCAGTTCTTGAAGAGGTTCCTCAAAGGCATTGTGCCGTGAGAGAATCGGTGGATGAACAATGTCTCAAAGATACGCTTCGCATAATGTACTGACCAACAGACGGCTGCTACACTGAAAGTAGTACAGTTAAGTAAGTAATAAGTATGTTTATATAACCTCCAAGATATTACTGATGTAAACTAGTTTTAAATTGGTAAAGAAAGTTGGTTGTTCTGTATTGGAATGTGTGTAATTAGACAGTATTCTGCAATATGACTTTGCAGTTTGGGACCTTACTGTTACTTTACTGCTATATTTTAGGACTAGTAGCTCCCCAGGGTTTCACCTGCGTAGTTCCCGTTCCCGTGGGATTACGGGGATAAAATATAGCCTATGTCACGCACTGATAAATTAGCTTTCCATTAGTGAAAGAATTTTTTAAATCGGTCCAGTAGTTTCGGAGCCTATTCATTACAAACAAACAAACAAATCTTTCCTCTTTATAATATTAGTATAGATTAAACCAAATGTTAGACTTTTCAGTGCTTAAACTGCTTGTTACAAATGTTGTTAGTATGATAACAACAACTTTGATTTTGAATTATAATACTTAAACATTAAATTCAAGCAGTTTAAAAAAGAAGACTAATCTTATATATAATTTAAAAGTCTGTAACTATTTACAGTTTATCATAAACAAGAAAAAAGAAAGTAGCAGTTGCTTTCTTTTATTTGCATATTATTGAGTTAAGTTTACACACATTCAAATTATAGATTAATACATATACATAAATCAGTTATATAATAAGTAAAAAAACACTAGACTTTTAAATGTTGTTTTTAACCTTTACAACAAGTTTTTGATAATGTGAAAGGTTTCAACTTTTAAGTAAATAATATTCTATAGCAACCTGTGTAACAACAATCTAAAAATAATTTACTGGCTAAGGTTTCAATACCTTTTGCTTTATTTTTGGATAAAAGGTATGCAATAAAAGTAATTTTACTTGTCTGTAAACACATTACATGCAATTCTATTATTCTTTTTTGCCAAGATATTATGTGGCTACTTACGTGGCTACTTGTCCAGGGGTTGTAGATTGCTCTCCGTATAGTATCCACGGCCTCTGGTACACCCACAAGTACACAAATAATGGACCAGCATATTCAGCCAAGAAAACATTCTTCCAAGAAATTTGAGGTCCTAAATCTTTAACATAAAGTTTAGAACCATTCTCTATGTTGAGAGACTTGAGAGTGTCCTCATCTTTCAAAGTTTTTCCTTTAGCTTCCAATTTTATAGCTTGTCTATCAGGGTACAGTGACTTCTTAATACTCTGATGAATTTTTTCTTTAACATTTTGGACTGTAGAACTTTCGTTCAAAACAATTTTGCCCAGAGGCTTAGAACCACTGGCGTTTAGTATTTCGATCTGTAAAAAGAAGGAAATTAAATTAGTTAGTGAAATAGACTTAAAATTACATTTTACTTGCCTACATCGAACATAAATAACTAACCTCCATAGTTCCGGTTCAATGATAGAGTATTCACAATATTGTATCGCTAGCGTTACTGTGTGCAGCACGCAAGCGAGGAATAATGAAATGATCGTTTACTTTGAATAAAATTCACAATTATTTACTTAATTCCAACCTCCCCTTGAACTTGCCTTGAAAGTTGAACTTCGATTCCAAATCAATTCGAACGAAATATGACAAGAAAGAATAAAGAACGAATGAAACGAAACAATAAACATCGTCTTTCATTCAATTTCAATCCACGTTTATAACCACAGATTTAAAATGTAGGTAAGGGCGTCTCTGCATTCTGCATTTTCTTCATGAACGACTGCAAAGAGTGTGACTTTGAACCATGAAGTTGTAGGTAAGAAATGGAGCCCACACTTGGAACAACAGCTTGAGTCAAATACCTACGTCTCTGTGGGCCGATCTCTCTTTTTAGTGTGGAGCCATGAAGTTGTACGTAGTGTCTGACAAAAAATTATGGCACCACTGTCGTTTAACTGGTATATAATCACTGGTTTGGTTTTGATACTTGCTAATTAATTATTGTATTATTGGCATTAATATGATGTTTCTAAGCTAACTTAGTACTTCACACTTAGACTTCACATAACCACTTTACATCACAACTTGTGGTTAAATCCTATTATTAAATTTTATTATAAATACTCTATAATAAGTTTGTAAGGATGGATGGACGTAATGTTTATTTCTCTTTCACGAAACAACTACTAAACGGATTTGGATGAAACTTGGCACAGGAATAGATTATTTCCTGGAATCATTTATGTGTATTCTCGGATTTACCTGAAAATAATAATTGTAATATTAACTATCAAAACTATTTACACGCACTAATAATGACAAGATTGACTTCTAATGAATTGTTGCCAGCCATAGATATAGTTACCTAATAATTCCGCAAACATTAATTGTATGTAGTGATGGTCTTCACATTCTCCTTTAAGCATAATAATAATAACCATTGCGATTGTATCGGCGGGTGTCATAGTCCCCATAGTTCCCCAATATCCAGTCCATTAAACATCCCATTCCCATAACCCAGTCGTAGTTTTCCATATATTTACAATAGTCCCAGCAGAACCGGGGACTGTCCTTGGATGCATTTTATAGTGTTATACAGGGATAGTCGCCGGATTGTGCATCCTTTACACAAGATTAAATATGTAAAGGGCTTCCGTGTGTTGGCTTTGGCCCCATACTAGCCTTCCAAAAGACCGGGACTCCTTAATAGTCCCGTGAATGGAAAAGACATAACCATTGCGATAAGCAAATAGGATGCTGCGGATTTGCTGCGTACGTGTACACAGCACGCCAACAAAAAGGTTTAGTTGCCCCTGTCTGGAGAACGCAAAGGATCGTTCGTCGGAATCCTAATCCTATTCCTACCTAACATTTGATCGAACTCAGGGATGTGGATGGTCACCGAAGGAACGTTATAATAAGAGACGAACCCTACTACATAATTAGTTTATTCATTTTTTACAAAGTTTGGCTTTCGTCGGATCCTAATTCCTAATCCTACTTAACATTTGATCGAACTCAGTCAAATAAATATGAACGCGGAATTATGATATCTGTATATTGGTAGAACTGGAATTAATTGTTTCACTGAAATATAGTATCTATTCTGTGGCAGCGTAGTGATTTTGTTGTGTGGCCTGTGGATTATGTTGTTGTGTGACAGTTTTATGTGTGTGTGAGTATGGTGTGAGTGCTGACTTTTGTGTCTATGAAATGTTATGGATGTAAAAAAAAGTATAAAATTAAAATGGCGTTCTGAGACGTACTGTCTTTATTCTAAGTGATTTTATCAAAAATAAAATAGTGTGTCTTTTGAAAGTGCGATATTTATTGTATAAAACCTAAAATAGCTTTTACACAATGCGTTCAGTTGTGGAGATTGGGGCCAGCGTCCCTGCATTCTTGGGAAAACTATGGAAATTGGTCAACGATTCTGAAACCAATCATTTGATTTCATGGAGTCCAGTGAGTGATAAATACATAAATAAATACAATTATTGGTCTAAGATCTTATGTTTAAATACTTCAATGCGTAGTTTACCTGTAATAATGTCAATATTTTTAAGTAGAAAGTAATTACGAAAACAACCTAGAAATGTCGCAAGTTGTCTGTCAGTCGGTGGAATCGGAGTCGATTGATAAATAAATAAATAGATACAAGTCACGTTTTCTACCATGCTCTCGGCTTGTAATAGGTAACAGGGTTTTGTGAAACGTAGCACCACAACCGGTTTGCAAGATAATATTGATACGTAAAGCTAAAATGGGGTTTATAAACAGCTGTTATGATGTCATTTGAAGTTAGCTAAAAAACAGATGGAAAATTTTGCGAAAGTTTATAGATATCAAGGTCCAGATCCACACTCACACGTTAATTTACACATAGCTCGGTTGTAATGATACACAAACATAATAATAAATAGTATGCAATATTTATGTACTGATAACAATTTATTTAATAATATGTACCATTGTTGATACCTAGTAGGTGCCTAATGTTATATCATCAAATGTTAATGTTAATTTATTTTAATGAAATATTAAAACATACATACAGAAATATGTTAATAAGATTATCTGAAGATTACATAATTTTCATGTAATGTAGTATTACTTTGAACAATTTCATATTTGAAAACATGGTTTTATGAAAGTACCTATTCAAAACCACATAAACTTTAATGGTCAAAGTCCACAACCACAAGCATGATATCAACTGCAGACATGGATACACCAAATAATGTTATGGTTTGGTTTTGTTTGTATTGATTTATATTATCAAGGTCATTTCAAATACTGATTTTGATTGAGATTACTGGTATTATAGGTACTTGTAAGTGGACATTTTCAACAATTCAACCACTGTAATTTTCTGTCCTATGTGTTTGCAGTGTTTTTTTACTTTTGTGAGATTTAGTACTGTTTTGCACAAAAGAACTAAACTGTAGCTTAGAAGTGGATTTTTGAGAGGTTTTGTCAAATTATTTATGGTATTTTAAAAATGTTAATGTTATTTTAGGGCGGGAAAACATTTGTTATAAAAAACCAACCAGACTTTGCTAGAGAGCTTTTACCTTTGTACTACAAACACAACAACATGGCAAGTTTTATAAGGCAATTAAACATGTATGGTTTTCATAAAATAACATCGGTTGAAAATGGAGGATTGAGATATGAGAAAGACGAGATTGAATTTTCACATCCATGTTTCATGAAGGGCCATGCATACCTCCTCGAACATATCAAAAGAAAAATAGCTAATCCAAAACCGATAGTTACCAGCAGTGAGAGCGGAGAGAAAATTTTAGTAAAACCAGAGTTGATGAACAAAGTTTTATCAGATGTTAAACAAATGAAAGGTAAACAAGAGAGCCTCGATGCTAAGTTTAGTACAATGAAGCAGGAAAATGAAGCGTTATGGAGAGAAGTGGCAATTTTACGACAGAAGCATATCAAACAACAACAAATTGTCAATAATGTGTGTATCTTTTTTTATATTATAATAATTCATACAAATGCTTAGATTGCTTAGTACTTGATCTTTTAAAACTTTGGAGCAACTAATGATTATATAAGTACATGTTATCTATGGAATACTAAACATAGTAAACTAACATTTGTCAGTACATATTGAGTACATGTGTACTTTTTTGAAAAAATCAATAGTAATTATTTGATACCAAGGCGGTGGCATTTTAAATAAATTATTTATTCATAAGTTATTATACAACTTTTTTTTGTTATAGCTAATACAATTCCTATGCAACTTAGTTCAACCAGGCAGAGGGGGTAATCCTAATAGCAACAATGTTGGAGTGAAGAGGCCGTACCAATTGATGATCAATAATGCAGCCCACAACTCTGGTGCATCTTATCCCGGTAGATTAAAACATGTGAAACTCAATAAAGACTCTTTGATGGAAGAAATGAACGAAGATAATACTGTAAGAATTTTAATATACATATGTATAATGTATGAGCTAGTTTTTTGTCACATTAATACATTATTCATATATTTTTAGGAGGATGGCCCCACTATTCATGAACTTGCACACGATGATATATTACATAGTGAAATATCACAAGATTCTATAGTACCTTCTGAATTTGTTACATTGCATTTAAACCCTGCTGCTGCGTCCGGACACGGTTCCAATGACCCTGCAACTGATGTCAACTATCATGTTACCATGGAAGACGGTGAAGATGTTGAATTAGGTAAGATTGATACAATCAAATAGATTGATCTATTAATTTACATTAAATGGGAGGGAAATGAAACAAATAAGGAAAATGGACATACAAATGGTAGTAGTAGTGGTAATTGCATGTATCATTTGTTACTAAGATAGTAAAAAAAATATAATGAACACAAGACCCCTTTCTAGTTCTGTTTGTTTTCTTTATTCTATCTCTTTATAAATGGAGCAAAGAATTTCTTATCATTTCATTTAATTGCCACTCAATCAATCGCAATGTATTTCGTCCTCGCAACTGGCAGCTGTTATTGCCGAGTCCATACAATTAGTGCAAATTGATGTTTTATTGGTATATAATATAATCAATCACTATTTTTTTCATATATTTTATGCTATATTATTAACTAGGTTTATTATACATTACCTGACATTCAATATGGACAGAGACTAAAATATGTTTATTTTAACAGGTGGCCAAAAAGTAGTGTACCCTATTTGCCGACCGAATGGCACCCTGAGAGCAAGCAATGACGCACCGGTAGTGTCATCCCCGTCGCCCGTGCACGTCGCCTCGCCGATAGATACCTCTCTCAATGAACAGTTAACTAACAATGTGATAATGGCACCATCCACATCTAAGGCGAAGACAAGGAATGCAAGGAAAATGACTTCCCCGAACGCGAAGTCGTTACACACGCACAGTAACTTTAGCTCTATGAATCCATCAGCTGATTTGAAGCTTCCTGTCGATATTTTCGCTAGTGACGATTCTGTGAGCGACGCGGGTGTTGCGACTACAGAAGATATAAACAATGTTTTGCAGGACTTAACAGACCCGATCATGTCTATATCGAAAGATAAACTGCTCGGTGGAGTTAACATTAAGATTGAGCCCGATGTATCGGCTGCGAGTAAGAAGTCGAAGAAAAACAAAACTACCGAAAATGTGACTAATTTGAATTTGGCCGATATCAAGACTGAACTACAAGACGAGTTGGACTGGAACAACATGACGCTGGCGACAGTGCCCAACAATAATGTTTCAAGGTTTCAATCTAGGTATTTATACAAACAAATATACTTACTTAAAGACTTTCTTTCTCCCATTGATTTAAAAAAAAAGAACACAAAACAGTTTAGGCCCCCAGTAGGCTGGAATGAAAATCTCTTGTAATAAATAATGTAACAACTTTCAATATTCAGGAATAGGAGGGATAACAACAACAAAAATCGGGACGATTTTTCATCCCTGTATGGAACAAATTCAAACAAGTATGTGATTCTATATGTTAATAATTAATATTGTGAATAACAATCCAAAGAGCGGCCTATTATAAATATTTATTGAAATCGTAAAATACTTCATTAATCTTATATTAATGAGTAGGAGTCATTGTTTATTTTTCGATAAGTATCTATATTAGACCTATAAATATATTGCTTTGTTGGCTGTATATTCAGGTTGGGTAATGGCATAGTGGTATTGTTGAAATGAGGAAAATATTTTGTTTTTGAACACTAAAAGTATAATCTGGGGGCACGGCAGTGCCCCCCGCCAAGTCGAGCGCGAAGCAAACACTGCCGTACCATCCTTTACAGGAACCCTTTCGCCGCATTTTCAGGCCCCTATTTGACAACCTCTGGATAAGCCCAGAACGCTGAAATTTTCGTCATCCAGTAAGCTATACAATCACATACTTAAAATAAAATTTCAAGTCTGTAGGTCATTTAGTTCCGAAGTTAAGCGAAAGCAAAGTTTCGTATTTATGACAGACACTCACTCACTCACTCACTCACTCACTCACTCACTCATGATCATCAAAATAGAACTAGTACTTCCCATAAACCTAGAGAGCTGAAATTTGGTACAGAGTTAGGGTTTAATAGCCACATAAAGGGAAAACTATAAAAACAAGGATAATCGAACGGGAACGGGAATTATACGGGAACGGGAACGGGAATTGTAATTCAAGAACGGCTGAACTGATTTGGCTGAAAATTTGTCGGGAGGTAGCTTAGAACCAGTAAAAGGACATAGGATACCTTTTATCCCGAAATTCCCACGGGATTGGGAACGGGAATTTAAAAATCTAGAACGGCTGAATTGATTCGGCTGAAAATTGGTGGGGAGGTAGCTTAGAACCAGGAGAAGAACATAGAATACCTTTAATCCCGAAATTCCCACGGGAATGGGAACGGGAATTTATAACTCAAGAACGGCTGAACTGATTTGGCTGAAAATTGGTGGGGAGGTAACTTAAAACCAGGAAAAAAATATAGAATACTTTTAATCCCGAAATTCCCACGGGATTGGGAACGGGAATTTATAACTCAAGAACGGCTAAATTGATTTGGCTGAAAATTGGTGGGAAGGTAGCTTAAAACCAGGAAAAGCATATAGAATACTTTTAATCCCGAAATTCCCACGGGCATGGGAACAGGAATTATTATTCTAGAACAGCTGAACTGATTTGGCTGACAATTTGTGGGGAGGTAGCTTAGAACCAGGAGAAGCAAATAGGATACTTTTTATCCCGAAATTCCCACGGAAACGCGAACGGGAACTACGCGGGTGAAACCGCGGGGCGCTTAATAATAAAATACTGCTCCTAAAAAGAAAAAATGTGTCAAATAATAAAGTCTAATAAAATAAATCAATATAAACACGTTTCAACAAAAATAAATGAAATCCCACCAAAAACATTCTGTAAAAAACTAGCCAAGTCTCGATGGAGCTGCTTGTTTATCTCTAAAAAGTAATGAAATCTAGACAAAGTCGTACCAAGTCTAAGGTTCCTTACTGCGATTTCTTTATTATTATAGTTAATGTTGTGTGACTTGGCCGTTGAACATTGTTTAAAACGTTAGTAGTGGGCACAAGTCAATTTTGTTTACACGTAATGTTATAACTTTATTAAAATACGCAGCTTTATCAAGTCTACAATTGACTAGATATTAAATCAACGTTTTTCAAGTGGCAATTTTCTATCGTCAATGGGTAGCGGTTCTGGCGACAGATTGGTGCAATAGTGTCAAGGAGCACCTAATTTTGTACCCTTGTGTACATGTGTACCCTTCAACGGCCAAGTCACACAACATTAACTATAATAATAAAGAAATCGCAGTAAGGAACCTTAGACTTGGTACGACTTTGTCTAGATTTCATTACTTTTTAGAGATAAACAAGCAGCTCCATCGAGACTTGGCTAGTTTTTTACAGAATGTTTTTGGTGGGATTAAATTAAGCTTTTAATGCTTGTAAGATTCCATGACAGAGACTCTATTTACATAAGGCTTTATATCATTACATAACATATTATGTGCTATATTGCCCATAACACCTCTAGTATTGATGATGAGTCCTAAAATCTTTTATAATATAAAAAAGTTTATACACATGAACCTTCTGTCTAATATATTATTTACTCAAATAACTATCTGTTATCTGAATGAATCAGACTAAACAATATTTACTACAGTGAAAATGTCGTTTGTTTACACAAAATATGCCAAGGTCATTGTAATGAGTGGGGAAAAACGAAACTAAATTAATAATTAAGAGTGCTTTATTTTACAGGAACGACATTGATGATCATTTGGATGCGATGCAAACCGATCTGGATTCGTTACGAGATCTACTAAGAAGCGATTCGTATTCCTTCGATACGAATACATTACTGGGGGTACGTACACGTATTCATATCGACCTTGATAGTTTAGATATTGTAATAAATTCAATTTTGATCAGATTCTTTGCAGCGATCTTGAATTTAGCGCGCATTCATTCGAATGTTTTGTATGTGGTTACGTCAATAAACGCACACAAGGAAAGTTGCGATGTACACTGACACTATTGTCGGTGATGTTGGCAGCCGTGGGCGGTCACGTTGCACCCAACGTGTGCGAGCCGCGTGCGGTGCCTTGTGCCGCCCCGCACTCACGCACACTAACAAACGATCATTATATCTGTGTAGTATTGCGGACCGTTGTGTATGTATTGTAAATCGATGTCGCCGCACCGGTCTGTCTGTTTGTGTTTATTGATAAAACGATTTTGTCATCTGCGTCGTCTACCACTCTCTGTATGATCATTGTTGTATGCAATTGGTGAATTGGTGCCTCGAAAGGTAATGGACTCTTATCATTTTCAATTCGTAACAACTACATTAGACCTAAGATAAATCTTTATGTTTACATTTTATTGATTTATTTTATTTGAACTAATTATGAAATGAGGGTTCGGATTTTAATAATGTCGTTAACAAATGACTCGGCCGCGGTTGATATGATTAGGTAGACCTTATGAGAGGCACCTAATGATAAATAATTAAGTTTGTATTAATACATGATAAATCATTGTGACTTCTGTGTTGTCCGTAGAATGCTGACTCAAGATTAGGACCTACGATGTCCCTCGCTATACCATCCTGTCAACTACCAACAATTGATTATGTAATAATAACCTAAAAAAAGGATTATAATATTTAGTTTATTTGTATTAATGTTTTTGACATCACGATTCAGTAATGATATCTAGTTGATGATAGTACTTATCTCATATAAATAAATATTTTAATAATTTCGGTCTGTTGACGATAACATAGTCTAAGAGATAGGTACTTAGTATAGGAGTATCATCATAATTTATGGTGAAGTAGAATTGCTTAATTTTTCGAAATTTATATTTTTTATGGTACTGTTATTTGTTTTTTTAAATGTTAACCATCGTATATACTCTCTTGAGTATACTTCTAAATTTTATTTCTTGTTCTATCAGTATGTTCAATATGCATGTTTAATATAACTTTTTAATTGTGTGTTTTCAGCTGTTTGGCTCGGACGATCCCTTTTACGGTCTATCTTACAATAATGCCGTGGATGAAAGATCAAGATTATCTAATGGTGGTAAGTTCCTCACCTAATATATTTGCATGCACCTATGAGTTCCCAAGCTATTCTTTCTAAGTAGGTTTCATACTATTGTCATCTAGTAGGAAGAAATATGATGTAAACGAATATAGTGCGATAAAATATGTAATTTAATGACAAATGGTTTCATTTGAAAAATGGGAGTATCTTGAATAAGAAAATGTTACTAACTCCTCAAAATTATTTTTTTATTCAGTGTTTTGTCAACAATTGATTTAAATGGGAAACAATAAAATATTAAGAAACGAATTTGTTCGAGTGCTTTAGAATTACATGCCGTATTGTATGATGCTTATATACCCAGTTTTTTGCTTAGCATTATATATTATAATTAGTATTTGTATACGAAATTTTGTTGATTATGTTCATTTAGTTATTTAGAGTACCTATTTATGAGTTATTTTTTAATACCATATACTCATATCTATGTAACTTTTTATTTTTATAATTTTAGCACTATATTTATTACAAGCACTATTACTATGTTTTTTATTTATTATTTTATATAATCTGTCCAATAACAAAATTGTCAAATGAAAATAAAACTCGGGTGAAAAATATGTAGGTTTTCATTGTCTTCAATTTGTCCTTGACATTTATATTAATTGTAGATACAACCAAACAGTATCCGATGATTGATTTTGATTGGCTGATTGGTAACACCGATGCACCAGCGAAGTAGCCAGTCGCTACTGACCTCATCTCTCAAGAGCTATAGTGCTGTATGCATTATACCCACATAATTTGGAATTCTTCGGTAAAGGGTTAATTTTAGTGCGGATCGGGCGGACGTATTGATGTCGCAACAAATATATTTTAAATTCATTATAAGTGTTTCAAAATTATTTTGGTGTTAGGTATATGTAGATTAAATGCTAAATTGTACTAAGAATCACATATAAATTTAGATTCGTAAGCCTATGTTAAGAATAATATTGATATGTCCGCTCATAAAGCGGTAACATAATGGGACAATTCAATTAATGTAAAATTATTCTTTAAAAATAATCAATTATAGATTTGCAATCTGCATGTAATCAAACGCTTATGTGACTAGAGTTAGTGATTTACACACTGAAAGGAGTTGGAATTTAGCGAAGCATTGGCGTGCTTTATGCTCAATTTACATTGCCGCGAAATGTAATTAAAAACCAACTTTAGAATTTAAATTGTACACATCATTAGGTACTATAAGTCCGTAATGGTATGCACAATTTAATTACCTTTTTCTCCATTCCCTTTCGCTGCAATGTAATAAACTATACAAAGCAAGCCTTCGCATCGCTTTCTTTCCACCATCGCTTTCTGTGTGTGGAACACTTTATTAGGAAAAATCATTTTTTCATATACTTTTATAGATAAGTAACTATTAGATTAATATTGTTGTTGTATTGGTGTATTTCGCTTCTTAGCATTAATTATATTATGCTATAATTGTATGTACTTTTATGATATAAAATTATTACTTAGTGTGTTATAAAGATGTTGCTATAGAAAACATCATTATGTATAATTAGGACGTAGGTTTGTTGCGGCATTAATAAAGTAATTTAAGCGTTATGGCTTTCGCAAGTTCTAAAGGACATTACGTTATATTATAAGTATATTTTATGAATATTGTTGGTTATATTATTATAGTATGTAATTATTATGTTATCACTTGCCGTTTTTTGATATTATTCTGTTTATTTTTAAACAAGTGACGTATCTGATGTATGATACATTAAGTTAAATTCACTGATGTCGTTGTTTGATTGTCAATTAAAGCAAAGAAGTTGAAGGCTGAGATATCGAATGTAAGCAGTGAGGACAGGGAGGAGGAGCTGATCACAGACGACGATGGTACATTACATAGTACTCGCTTTCATTGCCCTCACTCCGCTACTAGTTACCTCTGGCATGTTATGCTATCAACCGTAGAAATATATACATAAATGCATATTTTTTGTAGCACATAATATAGTTTTTAATATAAAATGCTTTTATATACGAACGCATTTTACAAAGCATTAATTCACTATATGACATATATTTTTTACAACTTCTTTGGCCTAGTTGGTTGAGTAAAGCTACTCGATATAGTTTGTAATGGACAAATATATTTAAGTTAATGTTAAAACATATTATATTTTGTTATAACGCACATATATTAGCTATTATATAATATAGGTAGCGTGTTAGAAGCAAATAAACTCCTAAGATTAGTTCTAAGTGTGGAGTAATTGCATGTTTGTAATATTCTATAGATTATAGTGTACGAAACAATTATTACTGATATTTTGATTTGCAGTAACATTGTATTAGTTATGTAAGTAGATCGAAGTAGTGTACATTAGGTAAGCTTAGCATTAAAACAATACAAGTTTGCTAACCTTACGTTTAAATTGAAATGTTTTTTGGGATAATTTCAGTGGAGGGGAATCAGCTAATATCGTATTCAGGGAATATTCCAGACTTTGAGGACATTAGCATGCCGGATCTGGAATGTGATAATTCTCAGGACGAATGCCTCTCACCGTCAGCGAGCAGTTCGACACTGAACACGCCGCAGGTGCAACTAAACTCCCCCGCCTACACGATCAAGCCGTGAGCGACACACATCACAACATAGTCCATGTACAAACTCAATGTTAGACTTACAACATACATTATTATATTAATACATTGTATGGAATATTGTATAATTACATATGTAAACTTGTATATTGATTATTGATGACTACGTGTAAATTATGATGTAAATTAACAAAATTAATTAACATATTTCGAGGTTTGTTTCGATTGAAGTTTTGAATTTCGTTTATGTAAAGTGTGAATTAACGTTAAACAATTATACCGTTATTATTAATCTCATTAGACCTTTACATAAGGCAATAACTTACGTGGAAAAACAGGGCGCATCACATCTATATTGTAGTTATATTTTATAGTTTGCCTAAATTGTTTGACATGCTTTATAAATAGTTAAAATAAAAATTATGTAGTTACACATGTAATATGTATCACTGCTTTGGTGCCTTATGTAATGTATTTCTATACAAATCATTACATTAAAATAATAGTACCTAATAATAAAATGTCGAGTCCATATCTGAATTATCATAGCATATTGTGATAAGCTCATTTTTCGACGCGACAGCCTAGTCTGCTTCTAAATTCTATGAAAAGAAGGCATTTGTAGCATTTTGAATTAAACATTCAGAGATAATTAAATGAGTTATAAATGCAGTATAACTGCTGATTCGCCTACGTCACGGGCAATATTTGTCAAACGATACTTGAATATGTGTTAATTTGTTTTTCGTTGAGGTTTGTTTTGTATATAAGACTTCTGATTATTATAACATGTTAATTATTTAAGTTTTCAATATAAGTACTGTTTATATATGTTTCGGTTAAAGTTACACTGTATGGATTGTTTATATTATACCTACATTATGCATTTTTATGAACGAATTACAAGTTGGGCACACATGTTAGAGTTTAAACCAATGTAAAGGCATCTTATTATTCGTTTTAAAAGAATGTTGTCACATGATTAGTTTACTAATATTAGAAAGTTTGTATAGAATGAGCACTTACAGAAATGCTTATTGTGAAACCTCAAATTGTACATGTTTGCAACCAAAACAGCTTTAAAACAAAACCAAAAGTCCATCCAAGTTTTCGATCTATCCAGAAAATAGACATTAGTGACCTGTGTTGAGTGCCTGTTGTTAAGTGCATCTTAATACATTCTGTTTATCTATTGGGATGGGCCATAAGCACACAACGATTACCAAACCTTTAGTCAATTAGAAAATTAATTTAAATCAAAACAATAAAATGGAACTCAGTTACTACAACTAAAATCCTTATGAGATATGAGTTAGGTCTAATAAGATATTTTTTTTTTGTAAGAAGAAAACTGTTTATTCCAAAACAATAATTAGATTTAATATCATAAATGATAACACGAAACGCGATAATTAATAGAATGTATTACGAATAATTTGGAATTTGGGTTTACTTTTAAAATTGTATGATTATTATATACCGGTTATAAAATAACGTGTAACTTTATGATGTACTGTAATATAAATAATATTATTATGAACAAAGTTTGGTAAGATATTTATAAGAGAAATATATTAATGTCTAGGAGTTATTTTTAAATTGAATGTAATAAAAAGTTGTAAAGTGATATAATGATTCGTTTTATTTATTGTACAAGTGATTAAAATAATTTAAAATTATTAGTAGGTAGGTAGGTATAAATGGTTAGTTAATTATTTTCGTAACATAATATGTAGCACTTTGTACCGATATTATTACAATTATCACAGATGACTACATCAAATTCCTTTTAGGAATGTTGAGAACTAAAATATTAATACAGATTTCATCAGTAAACATAAAATGATTTTCTATTAGCGTTTCTAAATCACAAGCAAGATCGTAGTAGGTAAAAGTTATGTAACATAAAATTGTAGGAATTCCAAACATTTGCAATAAGACCATGGACTTATGCGTCGCATTTTGTATCATATACTCACGACCTTCAAGTAAAGTTAGTTTTGTCTCTTTCTTTATATCAAGTGACAAAGACATAACATGTGAGTAGCTACCCGGAACGTGAAATAGTCTGTGATGTCATTGATACAATGTGGAAACCCACAGCGGCGTTAAGTCCACGGACTAGTACAGTCATGCAAATACAAAAGCTTATGGTTTAATATTAGGCACACACACATGATCTAGAATAATACATTACATAAGTAGATATATATTTACTTTCATCTCAGTACTTTCTTGTGAGGTAATTAGTAATGTTTTTATTTCATTTTTCTTTTTTACAGTCGGGTATAACACCCATTTACAAAAACTATAATAAAGTGTTAGCATCAGTTAAAATGATAAACGTTAGATCAATACATTATTAGAAAATTGTTGTCATACCTATAATAAGTCACAAGTAAAGGTCACTTTACAATTACTTTTCAACAAACATTAACCTTGCAAGTTTACTTTTATCACAATAAACACAAAGTAAATACATAGTCAATAATTGAATCAAAATTAGTATAACAAATAAAAAATAGTGTGAATAATGAAATCATGGAATGTAAGAGGCTGTTTACGAAACATATTAAATAAAAAAATAACTTAAAACTAAATATTGTGATACATTGATGACAGATTTTTTATTTTTTTCCAGTTTTATAATCTTAGTTTATAATCTTTTTATCCAATCCCTGATGATTTATTAATAGCAAATATGCCTTTAGCGTAATAACAAGCCTTTTACAAAATGTACTTAAATTAGTTCGATGCATTTCATATTCTAGATTAGCAATAATGTATTCTATTTAAAATACTGACAATTATTTAATTACTTAGTGCAATCGCAAACGTCTCATAAGAGCAGGAAGAAATGCGGGTGCTGGGGCCCTGTTTTTCACCCCATCAGTTATGTATGGACCAGGTTTAGACATCAAAACTGTATGTAATGTAGACAGATTTCCAATGGAGCAAGCTAGTTCTGGGGAAATGTGGCGACAACCTTGGACATCTAAAAATTTCAACTTCTTGCAATGTGCTTTTACAGCCTCAATTGTCTTATCAGTCAGTTGATTACAACCCTGGAAAAGAATAACAATATACGATTATTAATTTTAAGTGGTAACACATCATTGATAATATACCTAATTTATTTATATCAGTAATCTCACCCTTAGTTCAAGTTGTTTCAGTCTTCTTAAATTTTCCACAATTTTCTCAATAGCAACATCATTCAAATTGTAGCAATCTATAAGATTCAAAAACTCAATACTTGGGCAGTTCTTAACCAAATACTCAATCCCTTCATGAGTTATCTGTTGGCATCGACTCAAATTTAAGTTGAGGAGTTCTTTAAAGTTAAAAGCGTAGGTCAAGCTTACATCTGTTATTCTATTACAACCACTGATGTCCAATTCACTAAGATTCTTTATGCGCGCTAATGAGTATCCCGTATTTGTGTTGACACATAATTTTTCACACATGAGCATGACATCCCTCTTGCGGCGCGCATCGCGTACTATCTCTTCTTCGGCTCTGGAGCCAAGATGAATTTTTGGAGGTGTTGATGCCTCGTTGTGACTACTCATAATAGGAACTTCATCCCCTTCTGTTTCTACTTTTCCCATACCTGTCAGTCCAGCATCAGACAACTTATCACAGTGACTCATTTTTAAAGTTTGAAGATGTAATTGATTTTTAAATATTACTTGTATAGATGTGTCGGTCACAGCATTAAAACAATAACTTATGTCAAAAACACGGAGCTTGGGTAATTTTTCTGATATCATTATTAATCCTGGCTCATCAATATTTAATGAATGTAGGTCCAATTCTTCAAGAACATGATTTTCTTCAGCACATATTCCATTTTTCAAGCCATTTTTTGTTATGTGTTCACAAAGTGATATATTTAAGGACTTTAATTTCTTTAGTTTGCCTAATTCAGCAATACCGAGATCTGTGACAGCACGACATCTTTGAATGTTGAGGTATTCCAAATTGACTAGATTTTTAGATATGTGTACGAGAGACTGGTCCGTAACTCTAGAACATAAACCAATGTCTAGTTCTTTGAGAGTAGTTTGATTTATAGTTAATGCTATTAATCCCGTGTTAGTTAATTGGTCACAAGAGTGTAATGAAAGAGATTTTAAATTAAGGTTTTCAGTTTCTGACAGTGATTTCAGAGCAGTGCCATCAATAAGAGTATTTGAAAAATATAAATGTTTAATGCTTTCAGCTTTTGATGCAATTATTTGTAGTGCAAAATAAAAAGTTAGAACACTTTCAGATGGGTTCTCAAAAATGTTTGAATCGGGAGGATAGAATTTCTTCACTAGGCCAAGATGAAACTGTAATGAACATCCTGATAAGTTTAGTTCTTCAAGTGCTGGGGCTGCTGATACAAATCTGTTAAACAGTGCATCGGTCAAGTATTGATTACCCGATAGACTTAAACTCTTTAAACTGTCTAGTGTGTTCACTAATAACCCTTCTGTTTTACCTTCAAGCAGTCTTCCGGACATAAAGAGATCTTTACAGTTTTGTATATTCAATGTTTCCAAGTTTGTACATTTTTGTAAAATATAGGCAAACACTTTTTCACATACATCACAGTTCCGAAGGGTCAAAGATCTTATATTCTCTCCCATTTTATCCCAAAAATAATTTAGTTTACTTGATATTTCAACTTCGCTGAACAAGTAGTTGTAATATGTAAGAGGCGAATTTTCAAATATGAGGATTGGTGAAATGTTTTCATCATTGATTGGTGATTTGTAAAATACTGCAATCTTATTTTTGAGAAAGTATTGATCATTTGCTGCGACATACCAAGCTTGGCAAGTTTCACTAGCTGATTTTCTATCAGATTTCGGTAAATATTTAAAGAGATACACCAATACCTGAAATTAAATGAAAAGTTATTTACTTTCATCTTCAATTTAACTATAGTTTTTACAACTATAGGCCTATTGAGCTCGATATTTGTAAATTGGTAAGGAAGTTGTTATCATTGATTCGATAAAAATAGCATCAAGGCACGATCACGTGAAAAAAATAAAGCAAACAAAGAAAAATATAAGCTAGAGATTTAAATTGAATGGTGACAATGAAAACAATAAAAGACTTTAAAAATATAAATACCTCGTATGGCAGGTCCATTTCTAATTTACTGGAACTATAAACTAATACGTAGCAGAAATTTTTCGAACTTTTTATCTTGGTTTTACCCCATTACAAAACTGCCGAAATTGAATTATTTTCCTTGTTCTTGTTTACTGTTGGTTGGATTGGATTAATCTGTCAGTGACTCATTAATTGACAATCGATTGATAACCAGGAAGAACAGCTGCTGTACAAAATATTTAATAATAAACTTTATTGCTTTGTGATAGAGCTCAAAGCATGATTACGTAATAAACAGCTGTTTTTGACATGTAAGTTGCTGTCATGACATGAAGTTTAAATTTTCTTAGCTCCATGTGATTCGATAAACAACTGTCAGACATTGGGTGTGTTCCAACTTTAGAATACTTCTAAATATTTGGTCAAAATAACTGAGTTTAGATAGTGTCGGCCGAGACACGCAGCCTAACTTAAGCTGAAATAAATCTATTGTTTATCTGTCAGAATTGAGAGGGTAAAAAGTAAAATAGATAAAGAAAATAAATTAGAACATCTAACTTAGAATTGGAAGTATTCCAAAGTTTTGGTGGGCGTGAACAGAACCCATCTGACAAAAAGAGACGCGGGAATTTCAAATAAGTTTAAGCGGTATCAATATAACTAATCGAACTTATTAAATTTAAAGTATAATATTGGTTATACTACAAAATAGGAACTCATACACAAAATTTATGCCATTAAAGTTAAAGAGCAACATTTAAGTTTTAAAATAATAAAATAAAATTAATACTTAATACCTTTCAGCGCCACATTTTTCGTAAATCGCAAAAATAGACGAACCGATAATGTTAGTAGCTACTATCTCTACAAGTGAACTAGTTCTATGTAAGTACTTCATTACAAAATTTACAAATTAATACTCATGCATTTTGTAAAAATCAAAAACCATGTAGGTAGGTAGGTACATATAAAATGTTTGATCTTTATTGAAGGAATTGAAAGTAACATCCATACTCCTACTATGAAAGGTAGGTCCATACGTGGATTTGAGGCATTATGGAAGATTTATGTAAGTACCTAGATATATTTGTTTATTAGTTAGATAGTTAAATGCAGAGGTGGACTCGCCGTCTTGGCATCCTTACGTGTGGTCACGTAATACCAGCGGCTCCTTTCGAGACTATTGTTTACCGAGGCATATAATATGAATTTCCTTTTATGGCACAATTATAGTCTAATATCTGACTGTTCTAGGTCTCAGTTGGTCTGAAGAGAAATCCGCTATTGACTAAAAGTAAATAGCACAGTGTACCTAAGTACTCGAATGTTACGTACTGAGTATGTGACTTGACTTTGTAGATTGTCAACAAATCTAATTAGTAAAGCAAGTATGATTTTAAGTAAGTACTTACTTATTAGTGCAACTTTTCTAAGTATTATTCTTAATTGTTATTTTTTGAATATTATTAATATTGAGTACCCACTTCATGCGGAACTCGCAATAAGTAAGTAAGTTCCTCAAGTTCCCCAAACGTGAGTGTGACTTAGGCCGATGATGTGTACTTTTCTTATGAGTTTGCGCGGTTACAACAGTGCCACTTGTTGGGCGCCACTAAGCTCAGTTTGCGCGGGGTGGCCCGCTCGTCCGGCCATGTGTCCCGCGCCTAACATCATATCACTTTTACGATAAACTTCGTAAACACGGCGATTGGTGATCGGACTTTGGAAATATGTCATTGTTGGTGTACAAGTGAACTTCTTCTGTATTTGGAGTTTTTATTAGAGAGAATGTCAAGAAGAAAGCAAGCGAAACCGAGATCCCTCAAACGTAAGTATCACATATGATTTGATATTGGTTTTAATTTTGCATTTGTGGCAGATTGCATGTTTACAATGGCACTAGTGTAAGTACCTTTCCTCTTCTCAGGTTTAGAAAACAAGGTTTGGTAGATTTTTAAAGAAAATCTTATTTCACCGAACTTGGAACCTAAGTCTCATCAGCGAGTGACCTTTAGTTATAATACGGATAGGCAATTATTTTAAAAATATTATAAGTAGTTACCTAATAAATACTTACTTAGTTACATAATTTTAAACCTATTTTATATTTCTAAGGAGGTATATTATTTAGAACTGAAATCATATATTTTCTAAGGTTTGAGTCGTACTAAATCATCGTTTATGGAGGTTAAATAATAGGTTCTCAATATACCATTAAGTGATAAGTGAAATATTTTTCCGACCCGAGGGTTTCCCTTTGATGGAAGTCTATACTTACGGCTAACCGATTTAGGCGTGCGCTACAACTCAGATTGAACCTGGATTTTATTTTTGGATATAATTACCTCATATTTATTTCCTTTATTTGATAAAATGATACAATATATAAGTACTTACTTAACATTTCTAATGTTCATTTGTAGAATAGTAGCACTTTCCAGTAAAAATCAAAACTTGATGCTTGTCGAGTTCTTGGCATGAAATAAGAATAGTTGAATACTTTTTAATACTAGCCACGCCCCGCGGTTTCACCCGCGTAGTTCCCGTTCCCGTGGGAATACAGGGATAAAATATAGCCTATGTCACTCACTGATAAATTAGCTTTCGATCAGTGAAATAATATTTTAAATCGGTTCAGTAGTTTCGGAGCCTATCGTTACAAACAAACAATAAAATCTTTCCTGTTTAGAATATTAGTTTAGACAAAATAAAGATTACTTGAACAGTTCACCAGTATTTATATAGTGCAGGGTTAACTAAGTACATACGTCAAAGTTACTGGATGACCAGTTGATGGACATGCTGCGACGCGGGTTTGTGACTCTGATTTAATATCCACGTTTTATCAGGCAGCAACCGCGAGCGCAGATAGGAGCTGGCCAGCAGGCAGGTTTTACCTTTGAAGGTATATCTGTCTGTATGAATTTTACTATTTATACTATGCTACGGTATTTATCATAGCCTCTATAACGTAGGCTGATATTTTGATATCCTTTTTTATTGCTGCCATATTCTAAATCGCTAATTTCAAAGGTTCTTATAGAAATTAAAATAGCACTTTGTTTTTCTGAATTTACTAGACATTTCCAATTTCTATCCATTTATTATTTTTTATTCGGTTTATAAAATTAAAAACGTAAAGTAAATCTGCCCATCTTTTCAACATATTATCAGATTAATTTAAATTTTTAATTTGATCGCTAATAATTATCATGTTATTATCCAATATCAGCCGTTTAAAATATAATATTTAAACAATACGGCACAACAAATGAGTATGTAGTAGGTAGGTACATAATGGTGTAACTTTACTTATCGATCTAGTGGCGTCTAGTACTTTCGTAATGCGTCCCTAGGGTACCGCGAGGATGCTGCGACTCCCCGCTGGCTCCAGGGATACCTAATGCAATACTAGCTCACTGACTGCTTCTTACACTCAAGCTGTATATCTCAATTCTATTGTTATTTTTATTCTGCTTCTCACTATTTGTGTTCTATGTCTAGAGGTGGATTTTATCTTTGTTCAGACCATATCTAGATACTTATTTCAATTCTTGAAATCTTCTAATACTAATTTTACTCATGGTACCTAAATGATTGCTGTTCACAATCAACGAATGAATACTTAAGTGTTTGGTTATACACAGCTTTTTTAACACTTACTGGCTAACGGCAGGTAGGTAGGTACTACAATGAAAAATTGATCATGGCTTATTCGTTTCATAAACGAATGTTTTCATCGTTTTCTGTTTTCCGAGTGCGAATCATCAAATAATAATCTAAACAGAGGCCGACTTTGATTCCATCCTCGTATATTACGCCAGTGAGCCCTTGCTTTACCCGCTAGGGTCCTATAACACGTCAATTTCACCTCGCACCGGCCCTCATGCGGAGAAATTAAAATTTTATATCCAGTGAAAATGTTAATCCTTCCCTGTCCCAAGCAGACAATAAAAACGAATTGCCGTATCTTGAATTGTTTACCCTGACATCGCTTCTACCTGTTAGCCAGTTTTCGTGGATCTCAAAGTATTATCTGCTTATGTGTGATTAGGGATAGCTTAAAAATGTACGGGAGGATCGACTGGAGAAAAATGTTGAATTTTCACAAGTGTGTACTGACCTGTCTGCCCCACTACTATCACTTCACTAGCTTAGCTACACGAACTTTCTACAGTAGGGACAGATGATGCTCGCCTGAATAGTAAAGAAAATGTATTTCTAAATTGTACACGGACCGATAAGTACCCAAGGTGACATGACAAATGCCCTCAGTCAATCGTAGTCCGGTAAAAATATTCGTATACCTTTAGATTAAATTAATAAATAAATTAGATTAAATTGATAAAAATCATTAGATTAAGTAAACTTTTGCAGTTATTCTGAACGTGTCATTAATTAGCAACCACTGAGTTGTCTATCTAGAAATATATAATTTGGAAATAGTTAACGACGTGTTAACAGGATTCATTCAAACAACAATGACGTTTACAAAAATAAAAAATCGCTTAAAAATGTAACAGCAACTTAGTAAAAAGGTTATAATCAAATTAATTATTGAATGCTGAATGAAATGCCTAGTAAAAGCAGTAACAGAGAGGGTGGGAGGTGTGAAGATCAAAATAAAACGTATGAATGTTTTATGCGAGGTAAAAGCTTTAGATGGACGTATTTGTAAGCCTTTTGAAGAGGGTTAAGTCAATTTGGCTTTGAACGTCAACTTTTTTGCTGGACAAGTGCTTCGAGATCTGAGAAATGCAGACGGTTCTGGTACTTATCATTTTTTGTCTGATGCAGACCTAACGTAAACTACCTACTTTCAATTACTAATTCATTATCCTTTGTAAACCTAACCCCGACGAATATTCTATTTAATGAACAATAATAACGGTTTTTAATATAACACATTATTAAATATACTTATGAATGAATTAGACATTGTATAGGTACGAGTAAACGACATTGACTTTGATAAAAAAGCTTTAGGTAATATATTCTTTCCATGATGACATTGTAATTTTTATATTTAAAATCAGATGAAATTAATCTGTAACTGTATGAAACACTTATTACTGAGGCCCCATTATGAGTAACGATAAGAAGTTGATGGCTGCGAGAGGGTGTAAGCGGGGTGCTGCTCGTAGGGTTGTCACTCTTATACAATGTATTTAACATAATTCATATTAGCTTTATTAATATCTTTTGTTTTAATATGACCGAAACTTTCATTGATTTAGGAATACAATATAAAGACTTAATTTCAAGTAATAATTGCTCTTAAAATACCAAAGATATTATGAACAGTTATGTATTGTTTGTAAAAAGTATAAAACTAAATTCATCCACTTTAAACCCTGAATATTTAAAGTAAAAAGCTGAGTATAGATTTAGTGGGAGCCCTGGGTGTTGCGCGTCCATAAAACTTGTAGAGGCCCCGCGGAGAGTAGACGGCAAATTTCCCCTGGGTGGCGCACCCCCCCACCGCGCTTTGGGAAATACGCTAAAGGCATATCATAACAGTTTTATGTTGATGTTGACCTCTCCGAGATACCGGCTGGTTAATCGATGCAATTTGCTCAACGGTGCATGAGATGGATTTAATGATTATAAACATTGAAAATGCCAATTTTATACATTACCAACTTTGAATTTGAACGTTGTGCAGAGTACTATCCATGTTTTAGTTTAGCACCTGAATGAAAAGGTAAATTTCTTGACAATGGTTGGTATTGTATTATAGTTATTTACAGGTTGAAATATGTTTAACAACCTCTGTTAAATCGATCATCTATTTGGGACAATAAATATTACCTTTTGTGCTATACTTACCAAAAGTAATAAGTTAAAATATATCATTATTTTCCTTTCCACGAGAGAGGCATATTTTTAATGTTAAATGTGAAAAAGTAATTTTGTATCAAACATGAAAAATATCCACATGCACGTGCAAGGGATTATTCAATGGAATAAATTAATAAAATAAACTAAATAATATCAATAACGTAGACCTATGTCTATGATAGATTTCCCTAAAAAATAATGAAGAATGAAAATGCATTCGGATTTCAACCAAACTAACCCGTAATACAAATTTTCCAGTAGTAAGTAGCAGGTTTTAAACATGAGTATGGCGTCCTTGTGTCCGTGGGAAGGTGGGAAAGTGGGTAGTGGAGGTTAGTCCCAGTGGAAGCGAGTCCTCGCCCGCCGCCCACGCGCCGTCTCCAGGGACCTGGCCCAGGCAGCCGCGCGCCGCCTGCTCCCTC
Organism: Timandra comae; assembly: GCA_958496195.1. Taxonomy (NCBI): domain Eukaryota; kingdom Metazoa; phylum Arthropoda; class Insecta; order Lepidoptera; family Geometridae; genus Timandra; species Timandra comae. The sequence continues at coordinate 7,249,491 of OY292354.1, read as the reverse complement.
GGGACCCTGCCCGCGCCCCGCGCCCCGCACACCGCGCCCCATCACATCACCCCTCTACACTGTCTCTAAGGAAAATAGCTGTTGAGACGTTACACTTTTAATTGATAGCTAGATGGAGACACGTTTGGAATGGTTTTTAAATTTTGTTTGGCTTCCCTATTTTGAATAGTAAAAATGTATGAACAGTTTTAAAATTACACAAAAATCTCTATTGCTCACCTCATAGATACTCGTACTAAATAGTCCACGTGCAAAAAATTGTAACGGCATAGAGTAGGTAATAAATTTATTAATATATACAGAATTAATATAAAATAACGAATAGTTACATAAGTCTTATTAACTACCGTTATAAATAATGGGGAATATATTTGTTGGTAATTTATTTACATAAATAAATGTGAGTACATTAGTAAAGGATGTCCTCGTGGAAGCCGGAGGCGGTCGTCCTCGGACCCGGGCGCCTCTGGGACCACCTCCACAATTCCCTCTCGACATCGTACTAAAGCCTCCGAACACATTAAAATTACAGTTTCCAAGGATATACAACAGAAACTACAATGACTTAGCCGAGATGGGGTTAGCGTTATTATTCCTCTGCGCTGCCAACCGGCTGGTCCTTAATCAAAGTTATTACCTACAACGTTTAGTGCTGCCTGTGGAATATCTACGTCGTTACTACCATATTATTGGTAACGATGTCGTCATACCCACTATGATATGATAGTACGGTTTTTTAACAATGAGATCAAAAATGAAGAAAGTTTAAATTAACATCAAGAAGATTTTTTGGTGAAATGGTCTCTTTGGGACTTTAAATCTCATTTAATGCATTTCTCTGGCGACTACTCTAACCCCAAATGAGAAAATGTCATATTTTTTAGGTTTTAAGAGATAATAATGACAAGTTCCAAGAGAACTGTATTTTTTAAGTTTATGAAGGTGTTTTATGAACAATTATATTTTCTATCAAATCATAAAACAAGATGGGAAAAGCAATTTTTCTAATAATAATCATATCTCTAGTACTATCAATTGTTACGCTTTCAAACAATACATAGAAAAAATATAGTTTGAACCTATTAAAACGATGTCATTTATTTATTTTTTGTCGACACGCTAAGAAGAAGAAAATACATGCAAACATATTATATTTACTCTTTCTTCTAGGCATTATCTATTTACAAGAAAATTTTACAAAAGATACAATGTAGGTACTAAAATTTCTATGAAAATAAGCTAGTACATTGGTAAAGGCAACTGAGAGCCATAGAGGTCGGTGTCGCGGCAGATAGCCCATCATAACTCCCGGTCGCGATGTGCCGCGCGGGACGCATTCAGCACCAAAGCGCCATCGCGCCACTACAATACTGCTTCCAATTCAATTTTCTTACTGACCGTATCGGTATTGGTATTGTCGTAAAATATTTGATTAATGTTCAGTTTTACATAGACAATAAAATGGTAGGCTTTTTTTATACAAATATAATTCACAAGTTTTTTACCCTTTTTATTATTTAAAATCAAATTTATATGATTACTTACTTAAGATTCTAATTACTTACTTACTTGTAGGCAAGTGCACAGTTTTCCTGTACTTATTGATGTGATGATGATGAGCCTTTGCGTGTTACTATTTTTTTTTTCAACCCACATCGTCCCACTTCTGGGCAATATTTAAGAATATTCTGTTTATATTTGAAAGTATAGAAACGTTGTGTAATAGTTTAAATGACCTATGTACCTATATGTATCACAACTTGAACACATTTTTAGGCGAGTCATTTACATGCGTACCTACATAATACGCACTTGTATCAGAAATATTTTTGAATTTGAATTTTTGTTAACATGAATACGTTTTATTAACAGTAATTTGTAAGTAAAACGTAGTAAAAATATTTTTAGTAAGTAGTGTCAGTTATGTTAAAGATTTTCTAATAGAACAAAGTTATGGAACATTAAAATATACGATTTATTATGATAATGAAGATACAATGGTAGTAGGACTGCTCCCAGTAGAGTTGCTTTTGATGAATCGATAGAACACCTCGTGGGATTACACCGACAGTCAGCCTCTTATAACTAGGTTTTACTTACTATATTTTAATAATAATAACATAACAGTACTATTTTGCATTAAGATTCTAATTAATTGTTCTCTTAATATATAAAATTCTCGTGTCACAGTTTTCGTTGCCATACTCCTCCGAAACGGCTTGACCGATTCTCATGAAATTTTGTGAGCATATTCAGTAGGTCTGAGAATCGGCCAACATCTATTTTTCATCCCGAAATTCCCACGGGAATGGGAACGGGAACTACGCGTGTGAAACCGCGGGGCGCAGCTAGTTTAATTATAAATTCTAGTTAACAACATGACCTTTTTAACAAAGCTATAACTATGTTACTATGATTACTTACGACTGACTATTAGTCATCTCGAGTTGTCTCGGGTTTGAATCCCAATTGCATTAAACATAATGTATGGATTTTATGCGTCTTTGATGTGTGTTAAAAATTAAGATAAATAATATTTTTAGGGATACCCTAGAATTTTTTGGGAAAAGTCGGTTACTTACTAGATTCTAGGTTAACTAGATTCGTCCCGCGCGCGGTCTAACCCGAGTTAGTCCTCTCCTGTTGATGTTGATGTTTTATGTATTGCTCCTATCCCAAATTTATTTTCAATTTGTATGAGTAAGTAGTTCTTGAGATTAGCGCCTCCAACCAACCAAACTCTAGCCCTATAATAGGTAATATTGCTCGTAGTACTAATGGGCTTATTGTAGTCAAATTGATCAAATGGATTAAGAAAAGTTTCTTCGACGCTAAACCATCACTACGTGTATTATATAAACTTGTCATGGTTGTGTGTATTGTACAAATATTCATGAAGGATTGCGTTGTGTTGTTTGATTAGAATCAGGGTTGTTTGCTGGACAGGGTGCGGCGGTTACAAGTTGCTACGAAACACAATCACGCCATCCGCACCCCTACGCGATCTAATTAACTACATTACATAACTACTAAGTTTAGTTTTTTAACGTGGTTTAAAAATACGATTGGGTAGGTCGATTTATTAAAAGTTCTGCTTATTAAAGTTAATAAATTATTTTGGCACATGAAAATTGTCACCTACTTAGATCTGAATTAAGCAAAGTTTGTATTATTTGATTGTAGGCAATAGTATAAATATAAACATATTTTGTATGTTTCTTTTTTGCTTGTTAAAAAAATTCATAAGACTTCGACTCTCACAGTAGTGTCGATAATGTTAGTAAGACAAACGAACAACCGACACGGTTTTGAACATGCTCTCCGGAAAGTATGAATATGTTAATGAAATTAAAATACACTTCGTAGCGATCACCCATCACAGTTTCGATGGTGCTAGTCTATTAGAAAAACGTGATTGTAAATAAATCTCGAACGAAGTGACCAGCTCGAGACAAATTGCCTACGAAATAATTAATTAACTACGAACATAAACAAACAAATTAGATTTTTTGTTATTGATATAGTAGCGGTGCATGTTTCGAACAAACGTGAGAAATAAATAACTTCCCAGTTTTCAATACATTAACATTAGTCTGTGATTTCTGGTCCCGATGGGCGCGCACCTAATTCGTGTACATGTATCGTTACATTATCCTAATTAACTTTGTTCGTATTCATTAACTTAACTAGATATATTTACAGGTTTATTATTACTTGTTGGACTCTTAGTGATATTTTAGTTAGTCGATCTAAATGAAAAATGTTTTGGATATAACTTCTAGTTTTGATTAATTTGCCTTTAGTAGTATTTATTTTATTCTTCTTACTTATACTTGAGTATCAAAATATAAGTCGTGCAAACAACTTGTTCTACAAAACAGCACTAATATCAAACCAGCTTAATATTGCTCGAATCTCCACTACCGTTTACTGAAAATGGAAACACAATAGGTTTACCATAATTGCACCTTATACGGGGTTTCGGCTCCTTATAGTGGTCACCTCTTGTTATTCGGTTGAAATGACACAATAAATTTCAAAGAAATCCTTAGAATACGTCGCTATTACATGATACGATACGTGAGAATGGGGTAGGCCTTTTACAAAATTGTAATAAGCTATATTTACGGTACAGTGTGCTACATTTTTAATGAAGAGAATACATAAATTTTGTTTATTTCCAGCCGAGGAGGAGGACTGGAATGAAGAAAACGGAGTAGTACAAGAAAATCAAACGGATGAGCAAGAAGGCGAACAAGGCGGTGGCGAGGTTCCAGACGACGACTCCGACACAAATGAAAACAATAAAAATGATATCGACGAACCGAACGAAGACGAAAATTTTGAAGGTAAAAACTTTTATATAAATACCTAGTAACGTTTTGGTTTATTGTTTGCTGTCAAATCATATAACCCATAAAAACTTGTGAAAATTGTTATCTTTTTCTGAGACCTCCTTATACCATAAATGTATCGTCACGTCTTGTAATAAAGAGATCTCATGAGTTCAAATCATAAAACGGGGGAGTGAAGTTATAAAAGTGACCGTAACATGAATACGAGTGGTGTTCGGTGGGCAATGCGGTGTCGGGCTCGGGGTGTCAGGAGTGTTGGAGGCTGGTTGACACTGACACACAGCCGTTGATAACGCATGACGTACGACCAAGCGGTGCCGTCGGTGGGTGCTTCGGTTCTGACAATCGGCGGGCAGACGAGGCGACAGCCGCGGCGTGTGTCTATTACGAATGCAGATGTCATCGTGATTAAGTGGTTCGCCTATCGCTAAAACTGAAATTGTGTTCTCAGCGTTCTAATTTAAGGCTCCAGCGGGCAACTTCAATTACGGTGGTTAGATTGACACTCTATTAAAGTATTGACAAAATGTCTTTCTAGGCCCTCAAGAATCGGATATTATTGTGAAAAGGCAGTGTATTTTCATACTAAAAAACTTTTATCTACTGTATAATACAAAACCTATAAGATACTTTCCGGTGACCTATAATCTTAAAATTTGTCACGAAGGAGTTGTTAGGGCAAAATAGAAGAGAAAAATTTGAAAATCAGGTAGATATTTCATATCCCGTAAGGGATTAAACTAGTTTTTGAACGAACTAGGTACGTAACGTGTTGGTCACATAAATTAGGTATAGTTACAGTGGTGGTCATATAATTAAGAACGATTATTAAACGTAACGATTTTTTCAAAATAGCATGTATAACTGCATGTATTTATTTTTATTTTATTTTAATTGCATGTATTTATTTTTATTTCTTTTGATGCCTTCAAACATTTCCATAGTATCGATACATCAGTTGATACACACGATTGGCTGATAAATAAAAAGATAAACTTTATACATTAGATCTAAACCTAATTTTACTACATACTGGCTGGTCATATAATTAAGAACGCTGAATAGTGAACTTTTTTATTCAAGTTTACATAAAGAACACTCCATAGCTTTGTGGTTGTAAGTCACTATTCGTATTATTTAGATCCCATTTAGTACTGTAAAGGTCTTAAAAGTAATTGTTTCATATGAATTCATATGGAGAAAAATAAAAGTTTTGACAAATCTACAAGGTAGATAATAAAAACTTCCTGAGAAGAATTTGGTCGAACAAAAAGATATTTAACACTTTACAATGCTCAAAAACGTTATTTTTTCACGCCGTGAAGCATTTTGCCAAATATCAGAATTACTTCAAATGGTTGGTGTTTGTTGAGTACCTAGAAAGTCATCACGTCGAGATGATCGAAAACATTCGTTTGGGAAGAGAAAATAATTTAAAAGGGTCTAATGTGCTGAGAAACGAATATTTTGGGAGAAATAACTCTTCCAACAATCTCGGCACGTACTATACGAAGGTATTTTGTAAAAGGAAAGCTGCACGGAAGAATAAAAACGAAGGTACCCATCATGCAACGATGCCATAGGCAATACCGGCTGGCACTTACAAGAAGGTGTGAAAACTGGATATTAAGACAGAGGAAAAATGATATTTTTCTGATGAAACTAATATAAACTAGGGTGTTCTCTGGTGAAAATCAACGTTAACAACATCTTCCGAATAAATCACTCGACCATAAATACACAAAAGTGACATTAAAACATGATGGAGAAATATGACATTTTTGTATGCTAATTTCAATACGGCGTTGAAGCTGTGAAGCTGACACAAGAAAACATGAATCAATTCCAAGACAAAGAATTTAATGGAAAAGCTATGTTCCTTCAAGCTGAAGACGTTCTTGTAGGTTTTTGGTCAATTTGAACATTCCAGCACGACAATGACCTAAAACATAATGCGCGCACCGTTAAAGAATATCTCATATTGCAATTAATTTCTGTCTAAAATTGGCCAGCTTACAGCCTAGAGCTAAACCCAATCGAGAATTCTTGGTTCGAAGTCAAGAGAATAGTTTTAAATGGACAATATGTCAATTTAAAGAGAGCTGTAATGATGTTTTCTCCAAAGAATGGAACTCTGTTTCTCTTACAAAATGTCAAAAATTGATTGAGTCAATGCGTCGCCGCCCGGTATAGGTAAATCAGTAATTTAAAAGTCGTAAACATGTTGCCAACTAGTAATTTCAGTTAAAATACAATAAATTGATATTTTACTTTCACAATAATATCATTTATTGAATCTCAGTTTTATATTAAATAACTTTTGAACAGTTTAATAAATCGTTCTTAATTATTTGTCCAGCTTCATTGGTACATTAAATTCGTTACAAAAGAGAACTAATGAAATTTGTAAAAAAAATAGTTGACCTTTCAATTCTATATTCCTAATCCCATTTGCCCCAGTCACGTAGCTATCTCAAAACATAAATAGTTACTGCCAAAAGCAATAAATAACTACACAAGAAATGATTTAGACAAAAAATATATGGAATTTCAAATCGTTCTTAATTATGTGACCACCACTGTATGTATGTGTTATACAAATAATCTATTAAACTGTTAATCAATCGACCAACCATTGGTGATCAATTTTCTAATAAGAAGTTTGTATGAAACTCTAAACAACAATTGCGAATTATTTACACAAATTTTATTTTATTTTTAGGGCTTATTCCCAAAGGTCCACGATTCTATTGTTCTTCTTTTCCCAACGGCCATGAAATTTTAAAATATATTATAAAACTTTCATATATGAATTCCCAACGGGTTCGCGAGATTTATCCGAAGTATAATCAGGAGAAACACTATACACAGAAATAGAACTGCCATAATGGATTTTATTTCTGACGATGAGGTGTAACTCTCTACAAGAAAATGTAATATTCAATTATTTATTTAATAGTTTGCACGAAAACCAGTTTACAGGATATTACCTATATTTATTTTTGGAATAAAAAAAATCACGCATACGGAATAATAGTATATGAAGTCTTGCAGTTGTTGGACAGTTTAGGTTCCTAAGCAGGTGGTAACTTCCAACTATATTCTCTATTGAAATTACGCAACGGCCATGTCTGGCCATCTAGTTTCATAATAAATATATTGTAGGTTGATCCTTTCATAACTCAGCTTTTACTGACTGTACCAAACATACTCACAGTTTTCACAGTTCTACTGTTGGGAGAAAAAATGATTCTTTTCTAATTCCGTTGGGGAATCGAAGTATATATTTTTTTTTAAAATAATTGTGGGCCTTCGTGAATAAGCCATTTTTATTATAATAATGTGTAGATACGAGTGTGTTTATTTCCTTTTTTGAGAATAGGATATAACATAACATAATCATTCACTACATCATGTCATTATAGTAACTGACTCCTAACTAAGTAATCATATAATTTGAAATATTTTACATAGGTACTTTTCTAATTTTTTTTTGTCAACCTATAGTGTCCCACTGCTGGGCAAAGGTCTCCCCCAAACATTTCCAAACTTTTCTAATAAGGTATTAATTTTTATTTTATTTTAAAACCATAAAAAGGTGTTGAGAATTATTGCTCTACCCATCACAGGCTAACAATTTTCAGTAAAATCATTACAATACAATGTATTTAAGCTTGTAATAATAAATACTAATAAGCATTTTATGTAAGTAGGTTGTAATTTCTCAGTTGCGATTGACCTGTTTACCTGAGCCCCCAAATTATTATGATTAACGGGATATATCCCGTTTATCATAATAATTTGAGTGCTAATAACAATGATAACTAGAAAAACTATACCTGAGCTCCGTTTCTATATTTGATTCATAATACGGCTAAAACCAATGACAGTGTCTATCCAATGAAATTTGATTTAATCGCTGTTGTGGATGTAGTTGAAAATAATTTATGGATGCGGGATTGTTCGCACCCAGCGTTTAGTCAAGTGTCAGATGCGTTGGACGCGAAGCACTAGTCACTGCCGCATCGCGCTCACACACACCCATTCATTGTCAGATTAGCCACGCGCCTGCTAAATACACTGTACCCAATATACTACTTGGATTACACATTATTGCAATTCGTTTTATTCAGATACGCGTTTTTTTAAATTTGTAGTTCAGTACCTACGTACTCGATTAAATTAAAACTATGGAACTTTATGATTCGGATCAAATTGGTAAGATTTTTTAATTATCTAAGTAAGTATATTTTTATCGGTAGAATTATATTCTTATTATTGGGATATCAAGATATCAAATTTAAATTCAAATTAAAAATTCTTAATGTTTTATAACATAAAAGAGCCACTATTTAAAACTGATTGTGAAATCTCGAGCTCGGTTCGTTACGTTGACGTCTTCATTGAAATTCATAAGGAGGCCACTAAAATAACGAGCAGTCTCTGGCCGATGCGTTTTTACTGCGGTTTAACTCTCTTTTTACAACTTCGTCAAAGGGTGTGCTTCGATGAGTGCCCTCAGCCCACCGCGCATACCATCGCCTGCTTTATGCTTTACGACCCCGTCCTCGCTTATCTCTCCTCTTTCGCGATAAATCTCCACCGACTCCTTGGACTTCAAATATTTACATGCTAATTCGTGGCCAATTCAGCACCCGAGATTATAAATAAATTGTCGACCGTGCCCCATCATCGACCGTACCTACCACTTTATCTTTCATGACTTTTAGAAGTTTTTAAAACAGTGGCCCATCTCGTGGAGTTGGCGTTTTAATTTTATGCCACCCAGATAATTTAGATTTTACGATACCTACTCGTAGCAAAATCTTTATGAGAATAAGCGGAGGCTGTTAAATTATGATTTACTTACTTACTGGTTATATTTAGGTTCTACAGTTTGTATGCCTCAACTTTGTATATTGTTTCCCTAAAGAATTTGTTTATGCATTCTTAAATTATAGTGATATTATATAGGTACCCATTGTTACAACAAACAAAATTGTACTTACTGACGTGAAACAATCAGTCAATACAGGAAATACGTTTTAAGACCGCTATGAGCAAACTATCTCTTCTCCGTCACCCATCATTTTAAAGAAAGAATGATGTGCCATTGTTTGAACTACGCCTATAATATTTATAGTAACTTCCAGGTTACACAACAACAATGTTGGCTCTGATATTTAAAGAAATTTTCTAAGATTTAAAATAATAATAAATGAGTTATTTTCCCTAGTGATGAGTACCGTTGTCGCAGACTCGTTGTAAGGCCAATGCGAGTGTTGCGCAAATGTATTCTCTGCGGGGGCGGGCGGTGGTGCGCGCGGGGTGGCGGGGGCCGCGCTACTGAGCCCGAAGTTGGGCGCGCGGGCTCTATCCCGCGGGATTTTACCGCAGGGAGCGCACTCGATACCCTAACATTTTTAACATCATTATAAAACTTCTAAAACACAATGGCTGTCGTCGAATTCTTCAAATATTATTTCGATACTTAATTAAAGCGCAGAGGAAAGCTTCGGTAAATATCTCAATCGGTCAACGTGGAGTATAGTAAGTTATTCTGTCAAGTTAGACGGTAAACAATGCGAACGATGTCGGTCGGGTGTAGGACCATGTCTCGGGCTGGCACGTGGGTAATTAAATGCCGATGTTGGACGGCGGTTGGCGGGCGGGTCCGGGGGTGCGAGGAATGCGATCGGTGCGCGCCGTCGCCGCCCGTGCCGATGTCGCGTTCCTAACGCCGCGTCAACAATGCCAAATTGTTGCCTAACTTACCCCAACAATCGGGTTACTATGTTGCTTTGAATACGCAACTGGTTCCCGAGCCACGTTACTCGAATAGTATTGAATTGGTTGGATAAACCAACTACGTAATACACAATAACAGTATGATAGTTAAATACCGCTATATTACGCCATTTAAAAGGACAGATATCTTATAGAAAGTTTTATACATTTATTTACTGAGAATTTTAAGGTATGTTCATGGTTTGGTTTCGATTTGATGACTTGTTAAAATTAATCTGTATATGAATAGTTTTAAAGATTATGAAAAGCTGAGTCCGGCCCTGTGTGATCCCAGGTGGCGCGGCCGCAGCGTTTGGAATTATCACATAGTGGAGAAGCGAGCGGTGGGAGGTGGCGGGCTCGATACATTCGTCACAGGCCCAGCAGCCATTAGGCATTTAGATATTATCAACAGCCGCGAGGGAATCGCTTTCGACCTGAGCCCTCGTTGTTTCAATGCAGCTTAATTACTAAAAGTGTTCGTTGCGTACTCGAGGGATTCGATTTTAATCCGCAATAGAGAAATTCGTAAAGTTAGTTGACGTCCAGTCAGTCGTGTCCATCGCTTATGTCTGTTACTTGTCTAATGTTCGGGTCTCCCCCCCTCCCGCCTGCGTCCCCCCCGGGTCCCAGGTGGCGTCGCTCCGGCCACACTTCCTTCCGTCCCATGGGAATACTCTCCTCGACCCGCGCGCACTCACACTCACACAATATTATACTTATACAATGTCTGTTACTGTTCTATCTACGTAAATATATAAAAAGTGTTTTCTTCAGATTTTTTGTTTGCATTATTAATAATTTGTTAGGTCGTATATTTGCTGTAATGTGCTGTTGTTACCAATTCCTCATTGCAAACTTAACTGGAAATAAAAAGACAAATGATTAGAGAGGAGTGCAGATTAGTCCCTAGGCAAGTGGAGTACAGTAATTAGCAATTAAATGTATTAGTAGGTATGGTCATGCGTAGTGCCGTGGATGTGTCGGTGGTCCGTGCTCCACTCGTGATTAATGCAGCCTCCGGGGGCAGCCGAACTGATTGCCGCTGCTTTCCCACGGGCACTACTATACATTTTAGTCTCCTCCCTCAAAAATTATTTGGAAACTCTTGGAATTTGTTATTAGATTACGACTGAGAATAAAAATTACGTCTTCAATTATTCTTAAGTTTATTACTAACTAGGTAACTAAAATTTTTTTTCAAGTTATCGCTGTTTTTTTTTTACAAAATAAAAATAGTTACTTTTGCCTTAAAAAAAAAATGGTTTTTCGAGAAATTATTATTTTTTATTTGCTTTCGATAAATGTTATTAAATTATAGCAAATGCAAGCAAATTAAAAAAAATACATACTTATTGAAAATGTTAAAGGTGTTGGACCCTAATTAAGATAGTTTAGATATAAGGGTATGTAATACAATTCACAAGCTACGGCCCGGTTAACGCATTATAGAGACAACTGACAAATCCAATATTATATTTATGTCTTGTAAACTAGTACCTAACTATGCTATGCAAACATGATTTATTATTAGATTTTCTGTAACAATCAATCAATACATAAAATTATTGAAGTGATAACAATGTTCATCGATTAAATAGAAAACAAAAGAACGTTATTTTAATGAAACCAAATTCATCTTAAGAATTGCCAGGAGTATAGTGTTGAAGGTAACATGTTTTGTTATTTTTATCCGGTGAAAAAGTTGCCTCTTGAGAGGCATATTGGCATCAGTCCGTAGCGTTACTGGAATAACACCTTCAGTCTGAATGGGTACGCGAAAGGTAGCGTGCCCCCCGGGGGCACTATGCTCAAGGCGGCAGAAAATTAACGTGCCCCCGAGGGAAATCTACCTTCAGCCTTAGAGCCTCAGACCGCCGCGCCTTCTCTACAGGGACGCATTTAATATCCCGATGACGAAACTCACCTGGACTCTACAGATACCACGTCAATACTGTAATTGGCTTCAAGCTACCGTTTACCTTTGTTTAGTTTAATAGTACGTTGTGTAAACATTGAATTCTGATTTGTGATATATCGTATATTCAAATATTGTTACACATATCTCTTAATACTTTAAGTATTTAATAAAAACGAATAAAATCAGAAATGAAAGATAATGTTCTATTAAATGATAAATTGGACTTCAATATTAAGAATAATAAATACTTCTTCAACTCCACCCGCAGTTCATTCGTTTTCACTTACATTAGTAGCAATCATAAAATAAACTTTAAAACTCTTATTAAAGTCAACATATAAAAATAATTGAATTAAACGTTTCTACAAAAAGATACGTGATTTAATTCTCTTGATGGTAAGAGTGAGTACGTATTCTAGCAAGTTACTAATTCACTAGATCCAATCGGGTGAGCGGCGCCTAAGGTCATTAATGATGCATGCGCCCTTTGCCAGACACCTATTACCACTATTGCCCCTAATTTAGTATTAGTAGTATAAGTTTCGTTGACACCGAAACGTAGAAGGATTTATAAAATTACGTTTGCAAAGTTTGTTTTCGATTATTGTTCATCGAAAACTGGGATATGTGATTGAAGCTTTTGATTGTTTAACGAATTTTCTTGATGTTTTTGTTATGATTGTTAGTCGGCTGGTTATGTCGATATTTCTCTGCATGTTGCTTTGATGTTAACTTCTTGAAATATATTAAATAACAAAATATTTAAATTAAAACTAAATACTACCTGCAAGCTCTCTCTTACTAATGAACTACACTAAGGAATAGGCGTGCTGGCCAAGCTTGCCCAAAAAATATAACACGACAACTTTAAGCTTATTTACTTACATTTTAATAAGTAATTGGATTGCCACGCTTGCTCAAAAAAGGAAACGACATGAAATTACATTCTGATTCGCGTCCTCTACAAATTAACATACATACCTACAGATTATTATTACGATATACCAGTACCAATTATACAAGTCACATGTGTATGTATAATATATTAGGTATTTACGTCAACGTCGGATAATGACGTCCCTAGGGCTCTCTATGAACGCACCTGAGGATACCGGACTGATAACAACTTCTCTCTTTCATTGTACTTATTGATCATACAACGAGACTTTACATACTACGGAAGTACGTTTAATAGCAGTGGTTGATTTTTTATGTTTATCAAGTTTTCATACGATTAACAACTTTATGACATTGGGTTAAAAGCATTATTTTTAAATTAGTGATTGTTATTTTTTGTGTAATATGCATTTTTTAATTTTATTTGACTTATGACTCAATATCAACGATTACGATGTAAATTGGATTCCTCCTAGGTGTGAAAGAGTTGAGGGTAAAGTTAAATAAAATATTCTGGGTTAGATCTAGAACTGGTCTGGACACCCTTTGTAAATAAACTCTTATTCAATATACATTATTCACTACACGGAAAATGTTTTATCCTGTCTAAATATATGAGAGAAGTTTGGAACTACTAAATTAGACTAAAAAGTTTAAACTGGATCACCTATTCGAATTTAAAACGGATGTAAAATTGTGTGCGGGGTTCCATCGGGCGCGGCGGGGTTCGCAAGTGGATTAGAGCGCCCGACCGCACGGGGTTGGGACTTCGCCCCGGGCTGCGGTCTGCGCACTGCTCACTCCAAGAAAAGACACAAACTTTACGGTTCATTTTTATTTGAATTTAAGCTTGTTATTAAATAGTTTGTGAATAGACGTGCAGATAAAAGGCTACTATTTACATTTTTTTCAAACGTAAAAACACAAAATGGTAAATATTTATGTATTGTTCCAGATATGGCGGATATTAAATCGGAGAGCATGGACAGTTTTGAATCTGGTAAGTGATAAATGTACTTTTCTTAAAGTTGTAACGTTACATTTAATGACTATGACAGAAAGAGAAGTTTCATATTAATATTTGAATAGTGGAGTAAAAAAGTGTTAAAGTCAGAGATGGTAAGTCCACGGTGTTAACGGAGCCCTAGAGGGCCTTTGCCTGAGTCCCCACTTCGCAATACAGCCGAAAAGATAAAATGAACATAAAGTTGAGGAGCAGATACTCAGCTCAGAGGAATCGTAGTTTCCCTCTTGGCGACACTAAACTGACGACGAGTAAGGCACGCAGTTTGCGGAACCGAACCGCGTGTTTCTCGCGCTTTGGGAACGTTAACTCTATACGTATCTAAGTAGCAATAACTAGGTATACGAACAACCAACACTACATTACTTTAGTATTTTTAAAAGCATCGCTCCAACATAAAGTAAGCAAATAGATCTTTTTATTTAAACTGGAAAGTATACATAAAGAGTAAACAATAAAGTTAGTTAATTCAGATAATTTCCCCCAACTGATTAATACGAGTTAAGAGGTGCAGGTTGCTAAAGTAAAAAGCGAATGCTAAAATTGCATTGTGGATGGTGGGCATTTCGAACTTACAATTAAAACGGACGACTGAAATTGTTTACATCGTTCGTCACTTAGAGCCGGAATCGGTAGAGGCTTCGTATAATAGATTCAGTTCTTATTTTGGAAATAGCTTCCGATGAATTTGATATTCTCGATAGATATTTTTGAAACATTTCAATTATTGAGAATAGTTCTCGAACTTTTCTATAAAATAATTTATGATGATTACTTATTTGAAATGTTAGTATTGGATATTTTTGTTTTACATATAATAAGTTTCATGATGGAGACATTATTTAGTTAAAGGCTGTATTTTCCATCTCTTTTGCCCAAATCCGTATCATGAAAGAAGGGAGACCTAGTAATCTTAGTTTAGCGATTTGGGAAAATTCATAAAACTCTTGAAATTTATGTTAATCGTTATCTGACCAATTTTATTATATATTTATTTAAGTAATATATTATTTATTTAAGTACTAAATAAAATTAATGTTTTTATATACTAATAGTTTTATATACTAAGAAAAACGTAAGTACTTAGTTGTGAAACAAAAGCTCAAAGATAGAAAAAAACCTAGATGTTTAGTATTGTGTGAACACATTACGAGTATTTCCAAATTGAATAGCCAGTTCTGAAACAATATAGAATTTAAATAGTGAACATCAATGAGCCCGTACGATTGACGTCCAACGTGGAGTTATTAGGGAGCTTTATAAAGTCAATTGTGGGTTAAAATAAAGCGACAGCAGGAGTTTTAGCCGCGATAGTAACACGACTCTGCAATCAGGTGCAGTTTAAAATGTGCATTTGCGATGTGTCGTGGTGCAGTAGGCACAGGGCGCGGACAGAAATGCATTTTCAATAATTGAGGGTCAGACAGGGTGGTGGGGGTGCATTAAAATGCTCGCAGCTAAACTTTCCGATCGTCATTGAGTCGCGACACGGCGAGTCGCGCGACCTGTTAAATTGGGAACTAATGGAAACTAAAATATGTAAATGGGACTCCGGTTTATATCTTATAACATTTGTGATTGTTTTTCGGTCTTATTTTATACAACAATGTGTTCGTCTTAATATAGAGATACTTAATACTATATTAACAATGAAAATATACTAAGAAGGATTTCCAACTATAAATTAGATAGTCTTAAAAATTTGATAAGGGAAGAAGCACACAAGCATGGTTTAAAATACTAACAAAGTACTTTAATTTAATTTTAATAAGAATTTGATAATAAAATACCGGCAGATGTTTTGTGGGATTATATCTACTTAACAGTATTTCAAGTCGCGACATTGCAACGTGTCTGCGTCAGGTGAACGTGACGGAGAGAAAGCAAGAAAATTAGTCCGTAATTAAACATCCATGCCTCGGTGTAGTACCTTAACGGAGCAGATTAGTTAGAAGGGATCGCTTTGCAAGAGTTAAATTAACTATTTGAATGTTATTCGAGACAGTATGTTTTGTTAGGTAAACACGGGGCCGTATTTCAGTTGCCAAAAATAAATACAACAAAAAGAAGTTTCCTTTTGGTTATTTTCTCGGGGAGATCACGTAGGCGCGCACCTCATCTGCAGCGTTCCCGGTGCGGCGATAAAATTTAAAATTCAAGGCCGCGTTAACGAACCGGCCTCGCGAAGAAATAGATATTCAAATGCGAGAAGATCCCATATTAACATTTATGGCAAGTTTGCGGGGACGAGACAAAAGCGGGGCCCCCGCGGAGCGACTGCGACGCCGAGAACTGCGAGCCCGCGAACCTCACAACCTACAATATGTACACCAGCACACAGGCACACTATAATATGCAGTACTCCTTTTATACTCAACTGGAACCTTCGTTTAATCAGTTCTCTCACTGTTACAATATTATTCATTCAGAAAGAGTAACTAAGCAAATATATAAAATCTAGGAAATAAACAAAATTTTGCTTATGTAAATTTCCTATCTTTTAGTTACATTAACAAACATGTAGGTACGTACATGACTTTAACATCAAAATTGATCAAAATAATTTCTAATTCGATTAAAAATAATTGTCTTTTCGTTTGTTCTATGATTTTCATAGCTTTTGTGCCTCCCAATAACGGTAAATAAGGTAAACAAAAGTTTTCATGAAAACAAATCAAAATCCCAATTCTGGTTGCTGCATTATTTATGCGATATTGCTTGCTGACTTTCCGACTTCCCCTTTCTTTTCTATGAACTTGTGGTTCACACTTTCATAACTTTTTGTAAGATAAAATACGATGAAAGGTTCAGATTTATTTCAAAACTTAAAAAAAAAATGTGTTTTTCCATGAAAAAATAAAATTTTAATTTAGTTGTTTTTACTTATCAATAACGTTCTTGGTATTTGTGACTAAATAACCCTAGGGAATAATGATAAAGTCGACGACTGGTACCGGTGTCTGTTATTTTGATACTGAAAACAAGAGAGACATTTTCATTGGGAGGCGGCTGTTAGTAGCGGCACACACGTTTCTTATTAATATCAGGCGCGGTCGGAATGGCCGAAGACGTCCCAAGCGCCCGCTCTCTCCCAAATAAAATTGCCGCTATCTAAACAAAGAGCCCTAATTATTCGGCCGTGGCGGGCGGGGTCGCTCTCTTATGGGTGTTCTGGGGCCCATTTCGCTTCTCGTATAGGGCCCCGGGGAACAGCGGGCGCCGCCTAGCCAATCGCCGGATGGAGAAGCGAGCGATCCACAACCTTTTTATATGCGATATCGGCGTCGGCGCTGGACCCTCGCCCCCCTCTTGTACCCCCACCGCTACTCAGGGAATTAAAAGTTGGAAGGCTCACATCTGATTACCCAAACACACACATTACACTGGATCGCCAATCTCGATAAGCCCGCCACAATTTATTAGCGGTCGCTGACGAGTTGTTTTCGACTCTTATCTCATTAAATGGACTAACAAAATGTTATGTCGAAGAATTGCAGACAAACTAAATCTATGCTTGCCAGTACTTCCTTTACTTTGAATCGCTTCCTTTCCTAACAACTTCCCCATCTGGTGATTTTGTCTTCATAAAGCCTGCTAGGTACATCCCAACTACCAACTAACCAACTTCATATTTAATAATGTAGGGGCTGTTGAAAGACCTCGCCGCTGACACCGGTCATATGCCTCAATACATATTTTAATTTGCACCCGATTTTGTTTTGAGACAATAAATGGAACATAAAGGGTTTTGAGCGGTTTTTACCTCCGGGCGTATTGTCTTCACCCTACGCCTTCGCAGCGATTCCATTGTGTAGGAATTATTTGATAAAAAGGCGATATCGTATATCGGTCGGGTGCGAGGTGCGCGGAGGCGGACGCGACGTGCGTCCGACATACGACACCTAGCGGCCTCTGCTCTGCGCCCATTGTACGCCGCCCGCCGCGCCGCCGACACCATTCACTCTACAACCTCCAACTCATATTCGATTGCTATGTTTTAAGCATTCGATTGCCCTCGACATTAATAAAGGGTTCCCAAGAAGCACGTATAATACATGTTGTTTTTTTCGCATTTCGTAGTCTTTCACCCGGGAGCGGCAAAGGGTACGCTCATTGTTTCTATGGAGAATTGCGTGTTTGAATGGGTCCCCGGCATTCATGCGCTCAACACTTGGAGATCGTCATAAGATAATACAGAATAGGCGGGATCAGGCGGTCCAGGGCCGTCTGTGTTACCAACAACAAACCACCTTCTGAATTACACTTTTTAATGAAACATTAATCTACCTGTGCTGAATGTATTCTACAATTTATACTTGTTGTTATTACAGTATAATCATAAAGGAATTAGATATTATCTACTAACAAAACGAGGTTTTATACTGATATCAGAAGTCGGAACACAATATCTAAATCGGAAATAGTGTCAAATTTTCGAATCAGTATATTCCCATGCGTTGTGGACCAATCTAGGTGCAGATCCCGAGCGGTGTCGATGTCTCCAGTTCAATTAAAGTTTGGCTTGATACTAGTTGACTCGATATGCACCTACCTCGATTATTCTATACAATTCTAGAATAATAAACACTTTGTTCTTATTCGGATTTGATGCAACTAAAGTTTTTGCGATGGTCCAAAAGTTATTAGATATGAATTATATTTTATTAATATTTGATGTTCATATCACGAATGTTTTTAAACTAAATAAATATTTGGTTTAGCAAATTCCTTAGATAAAACCCGTCAGGGTCACGAAGTGGGTAATATCTCAAGACGCGCGGCGCACTCCTGGGAGTGAATCCATACGCGACGCAGAAGCCTTTTTATATATGCATGAACAACCTTGTGGTTTACAACTTCAATGGACATTTTATTGTTGGATATTATACATGACTGTGATATGTTTTCATAAAATTATTTCGTAATAACGTTACCATAAAATGTTATTTGATTACCTCTTATAAAATTAACCAATACATCAACATGTTCAACTTATCTAAGAAAATGTAACTTATCTATGAGCACAAATTTTCTATAATTATAATATAGAGACAAAAAATCATATGTTAACCAATTGATTTCACAAACAATGCAACTATTTTTAGGAAACAAGCTGCAAATAGAAACAACTGCAATAAAAGTAGTATCAATAACATTATTTATATTAAAAGTTAAACTTTAAAACGAAAATAAGTAGTTTCTTGGTAGACGAGACTTTGTCGTGGTGGCCAGTCAAGAAGTTAATTCAACACCCTCTGGTCCTGGGGGATGGCCCGATATTGCGTCGACACTTGACACAGATGCACTTAACTATGCATGGACAGAGATACCGTTCCTCCAAATGCGAAACCTTGCCAAAGTTTCAGATAGACAATTTTAAGTTGATGCTTATTAAACTTTCACAAAATAGATATAGATATCTAATAAATATTTATACTAAAATATTAATCCGTTATTTAGAAAAAAAAACTTACATCACTTCAATAATAGTAAGTTGTCGGAGAGTTGAATCGACCCTTTGTTATTTATTACAGTCAAAAGTGGTTGAGTGCTTTTCACTCCGGACTAGCAAACAGAGGGTTGCAGGTTCGATTCGCGTGTGTAGTTGTTATAATATTTGTAAAATACACAAATATTTGTCTCGATTTATGTCTGTGTACAAATGAGCGTATGCGTAGATATTCTGATAGTCAGATACTTATAAGTGATTAACCTAGTTAGGGGATCAATTGCTATAAGAGGATGGTAGAGTGATTAATTTATTTTACAGCGTGGTGTGTGTATGTATAGGAAAGTTAAAGAGATTCATTAGCACTAATAAGTTGTTCGAATACATAGTTAAACTAAATTTGAATTTTCAATGTCAAATATTGGTCAAGCAGCTATAAATAATGACATCAATACCGTGAAATCATACTGAACATCGATTTTCACCTTGACTGGCGATTCGTTTGCGTGCGGTGTATAGTACTTATTATTTGATCAACAGCGGAAAAAGCCTATAAAGTCTTAGTAGCCATCGAAATACCGCTCCAATGATCACAGCAGTCGGTATGCTAATACGCAATACCGATACAATATTTTACCTGTAGCGTATCGTAATGGGGTCGCTTGGGAAAACTGGCGTCGACGGGAACGGGCCAACAGAGGTGATTCGTGAGAGAGTACCGACGGAGCGGCTCGTTCAATAACCGTTCCCCTAACGAATTATAAATGTTTTTAGACGCACTCTAAACTAGGCATTCGCAGATGAAATGAAAGATGAGCGTTCCCAGTGTTATCAGCTATTTGATGCAAGGCGCGTGTTCGCGGCGCGGTGAAGTGTCGCAAAGAACTTGTGATGGTATCTCCGGCTCCTTCATCTCACCGCGACGGCCTACCGCCGCACACCACCGATAAATCTCCTCCCTTCACTAACTGAAGTTATATGATAATAATCGTTTTATTCAAATTGTATTGCCTTATCTTTATTGCTGGTAACTACTTAAGCGGAATTCTTAATTTCTTACTACTCTATAATTCATATTTAGTTACCACAATTTGTGTTTCAATTTTACTAAACTCTTTGAAAAAGTTGGGTACAAGTAACAAGTAAGGTACATATAGCGCACTCTATCGACATTTTCAAGCAACAGAGAATTTAGAAGAGGTTCTTATGCGGGTGGAAAACTTGGGTGTTACGCTACCGACATCTACCGGAAAATTAGGGAGTTAACTGGGTACATACACCCTAAATTCGTACGAGTATATTATCAAATATTGTGGCTTAGCATACTATAAAAAAACTTTTACTAGCTCTGTTTTATTTTCAAAATAATTTTATGAATTTTGATGAAAAAAAGTGCAATGAAATATATATTGGAGCATCAGACTATATTTTAATTCATTTTTCCTAAATAGCTACGAAACGTAGAAACCGATTATTATCATTTAAATAAAAGAGACTTAAAATTTTAATTTTCATTTTAATAAAATATGAGTAAATAATTTCGATAACTGATTAAAAAATAGTCACATGGTTTGTGAAAAATAGAAAATTATACTCAACAATGGTCTCATACTAAAAATAGTTACTCATCTATTTCAGATTATTTATATAATTATATTAAATACCAAGTGAGTGGGCGTGTAGAGAAGGCGTGTTTGAAGGCGGGATTGCCACGCCTCCCGCACCCACGTGGGCACCCAGCACCCACTACTCACACCCACCCAACTGGAATGTACAAGAAAGGTTTTCGTTTTGGAGCTATTTTTCAGTACCTACACTTACTCGTTATATTGTTACTTTATATCTATTTGAAAATTGTTGATTAGGTACATTTTATATACTAATTAACCTTTCACTTGCCTCTTTGAAAAAATATTGATTTGATTCCATATACTTTTTAGTTAAAATTTCATCTTGCCTTTTAAATAATTGTATAATAAATGTGATGCTGATACTACCTACTACGTAACGTAATTATTACTACAGATTTTTAGCGACTTTATATTTTTACTAGCTGTGCCCCGCGGTTTCACCCGCGTAGTTCCCGATCCCGTGGGAATTTCGGGATAAAACGTAGCCTATGTTCTTTCCCGGACCATAAGCTACCCCTGTACCAAATTTCAAGGCAATCGGTTCTGTAATTTAGCCGTGAAAAGGTAATAGACAGACAGACAGAGTTACTTTCGCATTTATAATATTAGTTAGGATTACGATTGTTTCATTTTATAAGTATCTCTCTTCTTTAGGTACTTCTGAAATTAGTATCTATTCTAGTATTGACCTTCATTCTAAGACTATTTATATGTAGACTAAACAATATTTCAAATTGTGTTTGAAACCACATAAAGCACTAACTCAATCGAAGTAAATAAGTATATTTGGATTTCTTTATGACAGTGCTATGCTATTGGTGTGGCAATGAAAGTAACACGCGTGAAATTAACGTACGACCACCCAAAAACTAAGTTTCCTATCTTAATATACAAGTCTCCTTGCAAAAAATTCATAAGACCAAATGGTATAGTTTATAGTCTGGATTAATATAGCATAATCGAATTTCCATTGGCAAAACCGCTTAGTACAGCTACTTACTTTTAAATTAAAATAGTAATGAACACATTGTAACGACTTAATAGCAAAGGTCTAATTTATTAGTCCAACAATAAGGCTTATTTATTTTTGACTTTGAATAAATGATCATAATTTAGGTCGTAGCTAAAAGCACCAACATCATAATGTTGCGGTTTAAATTTGAATCAAGTAAATTAGCGGCGTGACACGAGGTGGGCTCGTTGCAACACAAATCATTAAACAGTAATCTGTAGACGATTTTATGGGAACACATTATGGTATTTCGTGGCGCTGCGGCGACACCAAACTCTATAGTCACGTTTCCACGCTCACTACTGGAAAATCAGCGTATTCATGTTATGATTACTCATTAACAATCCTCATTGTGGTGAAGATTACGTCTGCAGTTGGATTCGAAAATCTCATTCGAATTGAGTCATTACATTGATACAGTACTTGTGTGTGCGGCCGTCGGACGCGACTCGGAATCGCCTAAAACTTTACATTTCATGGTTGATATACACTATAATGAGGTAAAGTTCTCGGAATATGAAACTGGTTCAAAATGATTTTATCTTTCGGTTGTACGAGACGAAATTAGTGTGACTCATACCTGTTGGTGTTATTAGAATTTTGTTTTATCCTATGTAGAGAGAAAGTACTTATTAGATAGATGTAAACCGAAGTATGGATATTTAGGAGTAACAAAGGTTTTCAAAAAAAAAAAACTAAATTGAAAAAGTATATTTACCATCTATCCTTTCTTTTAGGCACCAGATAATAATCAAAGAATGACTATATCGTTTGGATCTTTCAGAACTTTGACTACAATTTTCACAAATAAGTACAAACATTTTCAAACAAAAAAAAAAATAGAAGTTTAATATCATCGTGGTTCACAACTAAAACTAACTCAATTTTATTTTCACTCCCAATCTTAATAACATACACTTTCGTTAAAACTTAATAATGAGTTTGTAATCTCGCCAGGTGGACAAAACGATTGTCAATGCAGGTGATAGATTAACCAAGTGGTGACGTCTTCATCGACGCGTGCGCAACTAATCGCCTTTCACCCCCACATTACAACCACTCAAAGGCAATTCAAGTAAATAACTCGACGGCACGGTCATTATGCAGTCTGTGTGGTAACCGAACCAAGTTCCGCACTTTTTTAGTTCAATCAAAATTACTAAATGGATGGTGTTAAATTGAGCATTTTGAGTCGGTAGTTTTTATACCAGTAATCATTTCAATATCATGAGGCAAATCATTTAAAGTGTATTTTTTATTTAAAACTGCTACCGTAATCGTTTTAATTACATGTAAGTAAGTATGAAGTAAGTACTTAATTTGTTTTTTGTAAATTTTAGTTATATTAGGTGTATTCAATACAATCATTTAAAATGCGCTTGTTCTTGAAAGAAAATTATTTATTTATTTATTTATTATGAAAACTATTCGAGAAAATTGCACCTGTGCGAAACCGGAACAGATATACAATATTTACAATGATACTTTTGTGGACTAATAATACAAAATACCCTAGAATTATAGCCTAAAGCTAAGCAAATATAAATGAAACCTTTACCTAAACCTAGTATCAAAATTATGTTTACTAACATAATTTGTGTATCTTCTTTGTCTGTTATTGCTATTGTCTGATTTGATGTAGTGCAGTGCGTCTCATCTCAGTCGTTCATGGTATTTCCTGTCGTATTAACCATTGTTATTATTCTGTCTATGAAATCTGTACGTATTGTTGACAATTCTAACGTTGTTGGACACGAATGTTTCTTATACAATAGGTAATTAACGTCATTACCTAGTGTTTATGCTAACTTACTCTATCGACATAGATATGCTCTTGATGATTACTCTATAGAATGTATTTATTCAAAAATATCTAAGTTTATCAATTGTTTTAAGGTTTTTTAGTAGATACTGTTTTATTATCTTTTAGAGCGAAATACCTGACCTTTAAGCGATGTCCGCTAGAAAGTTTAACATTTCAGTTTCTGGTATTAGACGATCTTTATTTTAGCCATTTTCAAAATATCTATGTATATTATGAGTGTGTCGTATCACAGACCTATCGTTCTGTAGCGACAGTATTTGCATGAGACCAAACGGGTGCGCTGTCTGAGCGAGTCCCATGTGGCTTTAGTTAATGTTCATGAGTCATCACATCACCTCATCAGTGAGGAATCCCTGCCTTAAAATTATAATAGTCACCAAAACACAATTTCCAATAGGTAGTTCCTTTTTGGCATAGCCTACGAAAAGATATAAAAGGTTTTAATCAGATAGTCAACAAACAATCATTATGTATCTATTTCACAGTCATTATGTTTTTAGTAGATTAGTTTAGACTAACTGACCTTGTTACTTTAAACCTTGACATTTAGACACACTGGTTTTAATTTGACTTTTTATAGTCTTCCTGAAGTACTAAGCTTAAGTGTAGACATAATCATATAAACAGTAAGGTTTCTATTATTGTACTTATATATTGATTCAAAACACTTTTGTTCTACATAATATTGTACCCTAGGTAACTGATAAATAGTAATATGTATATGGTACAACTGACAAACACATCTCTAATCAGTTTCACGGTGAGGTGATCCTTGTGTGATAGGGAGTAATTAAGCAGAGATGTTCTTACAATATTTAAATAAACACAATCAATCTTACGTTAAACATTTCTAAACAGAAAATAGAAACAAGAAGTATATAAATAAATAGTGAGTAGGGTTGCTTTGACTGTCTTGAGTATACTCGTAGTTAAGAGGCGGAAGTCCATCTAGTGAATGTAAAGTGCCGGCCGCGCACCGGACCGGACGCCCGGGCCACAGCCGGATGGTTTTAGGAGGGATACACCGGACAGACCCTGGAGGGAAGGACCGAAGGAACTTTCTCTCATGCAAATACTGTGATTGTAAGAAACACGTTCTCTTAGAACTGTCTTTGTTATTACAAGTTATGGTTTCAGTTTGAAATTATTGCTTTGGTCTTTGAATAATGGTTGTATTTTGTGTATAACTTGTTTTAACTCACATCCCGCCCGCCCCAGTATACTACGAGTAGTAGCGCGGTAATATTCATTAATTTCTAAACAAACTATTCATATTAAAATTTTTATGAAAATCGATAAACTGGTTTCAGTGAATTCTTTAATAACCTTTAACAAATTTAGACTAGTTTAACCCTTAACTGGAATCGTGGGTCCATTTGGACCCGACGAAAACTAAAAACCCGGTTATTTTTTAAACGCGCGCAGTTACACTTTTGCGCGCCCGTCTAATCTCATTACGTGGTGAGTTGCAGCAGGTGCCAGAAGATTGGTGCTTAGAATTTACTGGAAGTGGAGTAAAGTAACTATCGTGGGTCCATTTGGACCCACGATTCCAAGTACGTAACTTTTATGACAGTGTACACTTCTGTAATTAATATTGTTATTGATATTTTTTGTAACAATTACGTGTAATTTTACGAATAACGATATTGAAGAATTGTTTTTGGATAAAAATGAGTCAGGTCCTGAACCATTAAGTGATTTTGAACCTTGATATGAAGTAAACATAGATGAAAATGAAAATACCGCACGTGTATCACTTCCCACTGTAGTTACTCTTCATCTGATTACAATTTAGTAGAAGAAAGCGACGGAGAAGATTATTTATAGACATCCCGTACTTATTACAGAGGCAACAACAAGTTTATATGCCAAGTAGCACCTCCAACATGTGTTGCAGGGCCATACATAAAATGATAAAAATGACAGTTTTTTTTTAACTTTTCATAACTCACCATTTTTTTTATTTTTGAATGAACTCATAAATAATCTTTATTTTTATTAATGGGAAGATACATTAAACCCTGTACCTAAATTAGTTTCATTAGATATTTTTTTATTACTTTAATTTTACATGTCAAACTTTACACTGATATTTTTTTTGCTGAATTTGGTTTCTATGAAGATAAGCCAAAAATATTGTATTATTTAAAAATGTTGATTACTATAACAACCTTACATGCTACAAAAAACTAGTTTCAATACACCTATAACTCCCTATAATGGTTAATAACGTTATATTTAATAAAAAAACATTATGTTAATTGGCGGGTCCATTTGGACCCACGATTCCATTTACGTCGTCCAAAATAGCGATTCCAGTTAAGGGTTAAAAAACTCTGTGAGTGATATCCAACTAACTTCATTTAAAATAAGACATTATACAAAACTACCAAATACTTACAAGACTATGAGCATTACAATAAATTAACGGGTTCGGTTACTTCAATAATCTATTGTATTTGGGCACCTGTTCGATTTAGTTGTTGAATTTGATGGAGATAGGTGTTGCGATTGATTGGAACGCGTGAAGCGTGCAGCGCAAACGCAGGTGTCTTCGGCAGAGCGCGACCGCAGCATCAGATTCACCTGCGCCGGAACTACGTGCCGATTCCATCGTTCTACCGACAAATTGACCATAATCTATGATGGTACGTTGACGAGGTATCGGAAAATAAAGTGTTAGCTATAAAACAATATAAAAAAACTTGCGTATATTTTGAATTAAGACATTATTTTTTAGATGTTGAAAATGCTTGTGAATTTTCTGTCTATCGCTGTAAAGGACTAGTCAATGAAGAGTCGTTTTAAAGCGTTTATTTATTTGAAATAGTGTTCGGTTGGGTGACAAAGAGCGTGGTGTACACAGGGTCGTGCGAACTAACGTACCATAACTCACCAAAAGATGGTAAAAAGTGCGTGACACAGCCGCGTTAATTGGAGATCACGATTGTGCCATGAGACGCCCGGGATACGGTTTCTCGCAGATATCTATACTGTGATCAAGTTATTGGTTACGTCTCGGGAAATTATTTGAAGTTATTACAATATGAAATATTAAAATAATTGTAGGAAAGATTTATTATATTCTAACATTTGGTATTAAAAGTAGTCATTGAAAAAAACCACATTTAAAAAAACACATATTAAATAGTGATGTAAACTCTCACTTTTGTTAAATTAACGCAACCTCAATGAGATATTTATATGTACTTATATTAAAATTATATTAGCGTTTAGACAAAGGACATAACCAACTTATGAGACAATAAAACCATCACAGATGGTCACTCTAGTCGGTATTAGGCGTTCGACCTCGACGTAGTAGGCGCTGTTATGTCGCGGAAGTGTCACCAAGTCCGGCATGGCTCTCGGTTCGTTCCACTCGGCTCACGCTCATGCCTTTGATCAATAGACTAGATGCACCAATTCTCACGAATACTTAACAAACTCCCTCCCAGTATTGTGAACAACAATACCGTTTGTGTAATTAAAGTCTGCTCTATAGAACAAATGGGCTATAAAGTTAAAATTACGAAAATCTTCCGGAGTTGTCTATTGTTTCCGTATGGGGGAAGATATTTGTGCATCACGCCCAGTTTTATTTACCGAAATTAATGTTCTGTAAGAGGGACGGATGCAATCGATTTATGTTTGAATCTTGTCTGCATTTGTATTGGAACAGGAAGATATTAAGTGTTTTTATACAAGCGACCTTTAGTAGAATGAACAGCAGCTACAATGACAAGGATCTAACGTAGTAACAGAGGCGTACATTAGATAGTAAGAAGCGTGAAACGTAGCACCGTCATATCTGGTGCAGCATCGAGCGTTACGGTCACGTATGGTTCCACTCCCACGTCTTAATTGACCCATTTCGTGTGAGAAGTCGCGCTCACTAGCAAGCCGCGTCAGGGATACCATCGCCGCACTACGTGATGTCGAGTATCGTGCCAACGACTCGCTTTATTTGACACCACCACCGCACATCTCTGTCAAATTTCTTCCAATTTCCCCAGAGCCAATTTCCCACGATACAATTTTCGTATATCTACTTACAGGAGCATTATTGTCTTCTAAACTAAAAGTTGTTGAGGGTGAAATCGTAGAATGGAGCGGGTAAACTGCCACATAATCGTTTAACTAAATATGAGTTTACACTCACGGTTAAGTAGTTAGATGGTATCTAAAAGGCGGGCACATTTGTTTTGGTGAGTGTTGGTACAATTATTAGATTTACAAGGCCCGTGGTCGTGTCGGAATCTTTACGGTTGTGGCTTAAATTATTTTAGAATATGTCGCACCTTATTCCTGAAACTATAATTTAAAGATTTTTCAAATATACTGTCAAAAAATTCGTGTGGTAGGTACTATTATTTCTTCTATTATATTTTTTATGTTTTAAAGGAAGTGTTGTGGGTGAAGACCAGACCACCCTGATGTCGCTATCTCATGGTGCGATCTTCACAAAAACATCACCCCTATCGATTTTGTTTGTAACGTGGTTTTAATTTCATGCTTATTCAAAGGGTTTTTGAAGTTAACGTGAGAGTTTAAAAAATAATAAAGAGGATTAAATGTATGTACCTAACCTACCTAATAGCATAAGAATTTAATTATTTGGTTACTTTTGTAAATACGAATGGCAATGTATTTTCTTTTTATTCTTAAGTTGAAATGTCACAATATTCGGAAAACATGAGACGAAAAACTAACATTCCTTTCTACATATATCCAATTAACAATTCATTGAAAGTTGAAAATAAAATATGTTTTTTTACTAAGCATAAAAAGCGAACGTTAAAAGGTTTATAAAGACATACTAATCCTGAGAATGATGGCTGTCTGCTTGATTTATTAAGACGGGAACAGACGTGTGCGCGTGTCCTCATCCCGGGGGACCCGCAGGTAGCGAACCAAAAAAATATTTGGGTGTTTGTTGACAACGCAACTTTGTCATGGTCGGATGATATATAAATATTAACAAAAAGCACATTTTTTCTTAACTTATAGCCTTTTGTTAAATTCAAATATAATGATCTGTTAATTATTAAGGCAAAAAAATTATCCTAATCCTAACTTCCTAACTAATATTATAAATGCGAAAGTAACTCTGTCTGTCTGTTACCTTTTCACGGCTAACTTTTTATCCCGATATTCCTACGGGAACAGGAACAACGCGGGTGAAACCACGGGGCGCTGCTAGTTATAATATAAATCATAATTATAGCACCTGTACAAAAATCTAGAGGTCTTAAATATGTTTGCGATAAATAATTATATCGTATTTATTTACGTAATTCAAAAGCTACAAAGTACCTCAAAGTTGATATCTCAAGAAGCACTTAACTAATGATTACTTATCCAAGAATAAACAAACATGAAAGTTTAACTGTAGGTGTATTGCGAGACGTGTCCAAGTGAAGGGTTGAACATTAGCTTGTTCTGAGGAAGCGGAGCCGACACAATGTCAGCTCGTCTCATCAAACATTCACGAGTATCGTGTTGTACCGATCACGGCTCGACGCGACTTGGGGATTCGGTAAATAACTACTTGTTACCTGGATGTAGCTACAAAGTGATGTTTTATCTGTATTAGAGACTTAGAATTGCTTGAATTTGTCTTTGATTGGGGTTTTCAATCGATATACTTGTGTTAATTTAATGTTAGTACGTAATTTATTCTAACTCGTACCTTTTTGTGATTTTCATTAGTTACATTAACTTCTTCGTCCATTTTGCAGATTCTAAATTAATCAAGATTTATCTTTTATTTATTAGATTTGCAGAAAAAAACGAAACATACAATATTCGTATTTACATCATTAATCAAGATTGGAGAACAAACATTTAGCGTTGTGTTAATATTTAATCAAGCTTGGGGAACTATTAAGTACTTACTAACAGCAATTTTACCTTCGTACCAGTAGAAAATACGGGATGAGGATACTTAGTGGTAATATAGTATTTTATTGATATTACGAGGTACGCCTAGCCTAGGCTGATTTCACCGACTTTAAGTTAGGCCTTGGATAATAGCAACACCAATCGGACTATGTAATCTATGGCAAAAAAAAAAAACATCTAGTAACTAGAATTACTTTCATTCCATTAAGACACCTCATACCTAGAAGTACTTTCATACCATTAAGAAATAGTCTGTACATATTATATGTACATTTGAAGCACAGAAATACTAGGGTAGGAACCCATAATCCCAAACCCATTTTAAGGGCACCAAACATTGTGACATTTCGATGATACTTGGGAGTGAAAGTTTTTGTTTTATTTTAAATGTTAAATGAGACGAGTAAAGCCCGGACCCTCATCATGACGGACATTGTTGTGAACCAGCCGAAGATAAGAAGCACTTTTTCGCTATACTTTATTCAGAGGTTGGAGGTTGGCTCAGTGACAGACTAATCGTCCCCGTCAGGCCGAGGTGCGTTTCTGATTAAGTATTAATGTTAACCCTTTTGTATCGAGTCGGCCGCGCCCGCGCCCGAAGGCTCCTGTCAATCCCGCCACGTGAAAGTATCCTGAATGTTTAATGTTCATTCATTTGTCAATTCCGATGTGCTCCCGTTTAACTTCAACTGCTACCTCGCTGATTCTACTAATTAGTTATATGGTATTTCAATTACTACGCCATTGATTATTCATATCTAAGTATTCTTACATAAGTATACGAGACATAAGTTAATAATTTAATTGTCTAACGCGTGCCAATATCGTTAACAAGAAATTAAATAATACAAATGTAGGTAAATCTACAATTTGTTTTCTTTAGGTAAAGTTTTGTTTTTTTTTATCCAAAAAAAGAGAAACGAGATTTAACAAAAAACCTCCTTGCAAACTTTGGTCACCGAGGAGTCCGAGGTATTTGTAATATTTTTTTTATTTTGTGTTAGTTAACTAACATATTTCTAATCTCTCGAGGGAGAAAGTAACTTATTTTGCTTTGCTAAAATTTAAATCAATAGGGAACACTAAATGCAGATAATGTTAGAGTTGAGCCTGGAATTACAGCAGACGGTATCGTTTGGTTTAATCCAGCTAATATATTCACAACTAAAAGGTTGCGCCGCAGAGGTCGCGTGTAACCGAACAACCTCTATTGGTCCCTAAAGAGTGATCACTGGACATCGGGTGACCGCAATTCAACCAAATCATACTACTTATAATCCAACAAAGACAATAATATATTTCATTTATATAAAGGTTTGTACACAATGCTCTTCTAAGCATAAGCAGGCACGTAGAAAAAATAAAATTACGAAATTCAGTCGGACTCGTAATCATCAGACCGTTAAGAGTTATGACAACGCTAACCAGGCTTTATTTGAAAATAAATGAAAAAAGAAAAACACGAATAAAAAGTGTTGAATGGTGCATTGTATTTAGTGAGGTTTAGTAGAGCGGCGAAGGGCGCGGGGCGCGGGCCGCGCGCGCCTCCACCGCGGCGCCCATTGGCCGCGCCCACAGACGTGGGTGGAACGAGGAAAATCTAAATACAGTTTCCACACCACGTTTCAAAATTTTGACAAGCTTTTAGCATCATCCACCTGTCATTCGATTCATTTATTCCAGATATATTCACGTATGTTACCGGGGTTGGCACTCGAATGTTTCAAACAGTAATTGACGACTGATTACACTTGGGATTGTTTGAACTCACAAAAATAATGCTTTTTTTTCACGCGTCACATGATAATGAAAAAATGAAGAAAATGGAAATGATGGATGTGAATCAATGTGTATGTGTCCTTATAATTTTATGTATAAATTAACAAAACTTACTTACATTTGAATATGGTGGGAAAATGGTTCAAGTGAAATATAGGAAAACTCTTTGTGAAAATTATCCGTGGAAAGTAGTTAAACCTTTGTGTTGTGTTGGTTAGTATTGTAAAGTGTTAGTGTTAGTGTTGTGCGCGCGGGTGCGAGTAGGAGGTAGTGTGGGCGGGGCGGGGCGGCTGCAGGCGGGGCGCAGGGTGCCGGAGTGCGAGGTGCTGGTCGCCGCGCTGGAGCGGCCCACCGGCACAGAGCAGCCCGCAGTCGCGCACCGCTCGCCACTCTCGACGCACCGCACCGCACCATCACCACGTCGCCGCACCACTTCTCGCGTTCACCTGTTACCGGGAAAAGGTGCGCGCAATAAACGATTCACCTTAATTAAACAGATCGCAACCGTACACCCAAATAATTGCCGTGAAGGAACCGAAGCTCGCGACGGGCGCCCCTTCAATTAGTGGCACCTGTCGGACCCGCGTCGCGCATTAATTCGCACTCGCAATAAATGAACCCGCAAAAAACACCAAAATAAACTGGAATCGATGCACCTGCGGCAATCGGTGGGCTGCGACACGGTGTCAAAGTGCGGGAGTCGGTCCGACCGCGAACACTGTAGCACTTCTTGGTCAAATGGTCGAGGTGGGCGCGCGATATGATCATGCTATTCAAGGGTAACAGTAGCAGGCTAGAGCACCTCATTGAGAAGATACAAGCGAACAAAGAAAACCACGACGTCATTACAGAAGATATAAAAGGTAAGATAGAATATTTCAGGAACTTATTAAATTATGTTTACTAATTACGTATCTGAATTTAAGTATATCTATGTATGACATAGTTATAAATACAAGTACTAATTAATTTAATAATTAAGTAAAAAAAATAAAAAAAAATGACATTACGTTTTGAATGTCCGTAGTCAATTAGATCATTATCATAGTGTCTTATTTGTCAGTTCGTTTATCAGTATGTCATAGCTATAAAACACGAGCTACGTCCGGCGGTTTTTCCCGCGTAATTGCCTTGTTTATCTTGCAAGAATTTCTATTTAGGTAGATTATCTCAACCTATGTTCCTATTTCATTCAATTTATTTTACTATAGGTATGTTTTAATAGCTATAATAAAATTTATTGTATCTAAACATATGTACTTTACTACATAGTATAAAACAAAGTGGCTTCCGCGTTTGTCTGTCCCTGTGTATGTTTAACAATTTCAAAACTACGCAACGGATTTTGATGTGTTTCTTTAATAGAAAAAGTGATTCAAGGGGAAGGTTTTTACCATAATTACTGATGTGACGATTTGCATATCGCCTTTAAAAAAAACGTGGCTCACAAGGTGTGACTTTTAATAATGTCCTTAAAAGAAAATACGAAAATTGTAGCTTGTTACAAAACACAAATTAATTTATAAGTTTTATTTTAGATTATATTTCCATTATAAGTGTTAATTCTGCGTAAATAAATCTGCGCCTAGAGTCGAGAGTAAGCATAGAGTAGCTATGGTTACAAGATTTGAAACATTTCTGTTTAACGTGTAACGTGCAACTATACGAAATATTGTACTTACAGTAAAACGTTTTCCAAACATGAATATAATTTCTTGTTTTCTATTACATTTTTACCATTCCGCACTCCGTGGTTGGCTGGTAGAAAATACTGTGGTAGTATTAAGCCCTCCATGTACAAAATTTAAGTGATTTTATGATATCTAATATATAAAATTCTCGTGTCACTGTTTTCGTTGCCATATTCCTCCGAAACGGCTAGACCGATTCTCATGAAATTTTGTGAGCATATTCAGTAGGTCTGAGAATCGGCCAACATCTATTTTTCATCCCGAAATTCCTACGGGAACGGGAACTACGCGTGTGAAACCGCGGGGCGCAGCTAGTGAAAAAATAAATAAATACATATTCATTGTATTTGCTACTTTGTACCACATTCATACGAAAAAAGCATAATACCCAGTTCAATTACTTAAAACCAATTAAAACAAGAAACTTTGTCATTCAAAGTCGGTAAAATTGGAAATAAGTACTTAGTAGTTAATTAAAATGTTAAAACGCAGTAAAAAAGATCGAAAATTGCATTTAGAAGTGTAGGTATTATATTTTACTAACTTCAGTTTTGCTTTACCCGCGTTATTTTCTTTCTTATCAATAATAAAAACCAAATAAATACCTATATGAGTGGTTGATATTAATTAACATTGAAAATAAGGTTTAAATTGTTTAATAATTAATAATTTCAATGTTCTAAAACAATTTGAAACATTACACGCTATATAAAGGCGACCCTAAATGTGTAAGTATTGCAAAAGTATGTTTGCGCATTTTGTGATCCTTGCGTGTTACAAACAATTTGAACAAGTCCACGGTATTTTGATTACCCTCACAATAAACCTCGGTTGGACATTTGCCTTAATCGAATACCTGAACGATGAAAAGTTTAAAAAGTATTTCATATTAAAAATTGTTTATTAATCGATCGAGTAAAAGACATAAACGAGATGCTTTAATTGTGTTTTAGATATTATTCTACATTTATAGTTTAACAAATCAAAGAGATTAATTTATAAAGTGCTTGTCACTCAAAATGAAAGCAGAATGTATGGTCCCTTACATTCCACTGAACCCCCATAAATCTATGCCAATCTAGCTATTGCTTAGATTGAATACTCGCAATATGATCATCAATATTTATTTTTATACTGTTTATTGTTTGAACTTACTTATTCAAATACTCAACAACATCCCAATTTTTATTCCTTTTTATGACATAGAGGGAAAACGAACAGAATCGTTACCTAATGGATACCTGGTATGTCACTTCCGTCGCCCATGGACTGAGCTGCAACTGAGAAGAGTAACAAGTACGTTGCCAGAAAGGAACAATACGTTAGGAAGGCTAAGGAGGAGAAAATGAGGGGTTTGAGCTTAGGACCTTACAGTCACTGTGCAAAACGCTGAAGTTAGAACTATTACCTATTGTTCACGCCGATATTCTGTGAATGTGTCTATTACCTACTGTTCACGCCGATATTCTGTGAATGTATGACTACTGAGTCTCTATGGAGCCAACGTGTGTTCAAATTGTGTTTTGCTCTACCACTATAAAGAACTTGGCCATCGCATTTACAATAGGTGTTTTACAGTAAAATTCCGTCACCATATAACCATTAGTAGTATGCTGTATTACAGACGGTTTATGAGGGTCTAGCTTTCACTAACGGCTTTTTCCGCGTGTAACTTTGTTCGCTACTCAAACACGTAATTCGAAATTTAGAATAAAATGTATCCGTCACCAACATATTGTTTATCTTCTTCTCAAATTTGATTTTGATTTTGAAAATGTACACATAATTCAAGGAGTAGCTCTCACTTGTAATTTTCGTATAGATTTAGCTACAGGATCAAGTAGTACTAGTTTTATCAGTTACGATTGACTGTATCCTATAAAATACATCAAGTTATACTGACATAAATAAATATAGATAAATTAATCTCGGATACATACTAAACGAGGCAATTACTTACAAGGATGTGTATGGATGTGAAAATTCTGTAGTAAGATGGTTACAAAGTGGTTGGTCGGCTATCAGAGTAAGTAGATAGCGATTGGCGTTGATTGGTGAGGCGCCGGTTGAGGTGTCTCAGACAATTAGGAAGTGGGCTTCCGCCGCCCACTGGCCGCCGCGGCGCCACCGACACCCGACGAATTGCTTACAATCGCTGCTAATTACGCTATTCTACCGTCTTCGACCGAATCACACGATGCAATGTCTATTTACACCGTACTGGCAAGATATAAACATCTTCATTCTGATGGAAAGAAAAAATATTGTACTGATTCTCTATTCGGCAACGCAGATTTTTTTAAGTTGTATATGATCCCACAAATAAGCAGATTCTAAATGAATTGGAAAATATAGACACAACAGTGTATAACCAAAATTTCTTGAATTAAAAATAAAACTCTGAAATGATATGTTTCTGATACCCTAGAAACAAGCTCCAAGCTTAGTTAGCGGTCAGTTGCTATAATGAGATGATGAAAGCTTATGTTATATAAAAGAAAATTCTTAGGTTCTTTACACTCTCCAAAAAAGATGTCTCTATTCACTATTTGTGATCTTAGATAAACTTATGATCGTTACCATTATGACATCAATTTTATTTTTCTTGCTTGCACAATCGTGCACACACCATGTCTGCTATTTCGGGTTTCTTTATCTATTTGTTTAATCTCAAAATACACCTTTCCAAAACATTTCCGTTATTTTGACTATACTTTTAGGATTTGCTTCATTAACCCCCGACGCAAAAAGAGGGGTGTTTAGTGTTATAAGTTTGACGTGTCTGTGTGTGTGTGTGTATGTGTGTGTATCTGTCTGTCTGTGGCATCATAACTCCCGAATGGATGAATCGATTTCAATTTAGTTTTTTTTGTCTTAAAGGGGACTTACGTGCGAGTGTTCTTAGACATGTTTGATGAAAATCGGTTGACCCGTTTAAAAGTTATGGGGGTTTGAAAGTAATTGTGTTGGGGGTTTTTTTAATTTAATTGTTATAAACGATTGGCCATTCTATATGATTTTATTTACTTAAATGTTAACTATCTTTTTTACTTTATTGGCTCATTAATACATTAAAGGAGTTTCAACAATGTATCCCCCATTAATAAAGTTATAAATATAAATTCATTAGTTTAATTACCCTAAAATAATTATCATTCTCAATACTTAAAAATTAATAACATCACAAAGACAAATCTCTAAGTAATAAATAAGCAATAATAAGTGTATATTTTGAAAGCCTTAAATTCCGGATTGGAGTAAAAAAGCAGCGTCATTATTTCAGCCATTAGTTAAGGTTGTTACACACGTCCGGGGCGTGGAGGGATCCTGATTGATATAAATAGTTCCTTATTAAATACGGCAGGGAATACGACTTCGCGAAAGAAAATGCGATGGTTTCAGATACAATAATATTATTTGGTAGTATCTACTACTTAGTTTTTTCTATTAACTATCGATGAAGAAGAGTGTTACGTATGTCTGTATGTGATGCCGTAGAAAGGGTGAAACAATTAGGATCTGTTTTTATTTAAAAGCAGGTTCAGTATTAAACAACATAAAAGTATTAATAATTTTTGTACTTCAGTAAAATTAGTCATACACGTATCTAATATTTTGATACCAAGCATAAAATAATTTAAAATACATTAAATTTAATGAAGTTAAATTGAATCTAAATCTAAAATAATTTCATCGTCTGAGCACCGCTGCAAATCAAGACACAAATTAGAAGTTATATCAAAATATTTCAGGATTGCTACAAAAGAGAGACTCGTTGCGGCGCGCGCCGTACTGCGGTTTCCGTCATTACTCATCATTTGCTTGATGCCTCTCGTCATCGCGGCCCATTCAATTTGTTTATATTTCACGCCACTCCGAGGTGCTCTTGAAGATATATAACCACTAACACCGAAATATGGGGCCTTACTGATATTTATGATGGCTTTATACTGACACCGGGCTGCGCTTGCCAACTCTAATGTATTTTACAATTCTAGTAAAGCTCCCCGATGCAGTGTTGGTGCTTTATAGCAAATGTTTGAAGGCGTAATTTTATATAAAGCAAAGTAGAATGGATTGTTTATCGTCATCCGCATTAGTAATGTGTTCACGGTGATGAGTAATAAAAGCAAACATTGTGACAATTATTAGCTTCTAGAATAAGAAATTGTATATTTCAGAAAGATTTTATCGTCATCGATATATTTATATTTTAACTAACTTGAGAACTTTTGGGTACAATTTCTTTCTACTTATTATTAAGAGTTGTGAAGAGCTTGTTTTATTTCTGATTAAAAACACAGCCTCATGTTTTACAGCATTAAGCGCTGTAAGAGAACGAACGAAAAATTGCACGTAAACGCTTTCATCGCTTTACACGTTACGTTCCAAGCATTGCCTATACGCATGTAACATTTTAAGCATCAAAATCGTTTTCAAATAACTTGGATAAAAAATATTTATTGGAAGATTGCTTGATTTTTTTTATGCATGCTATTAATTTGCAATAAAATATGTCGTCAAAAAATATTAAATGCGCAAAATGCACGCATGTTATCATGACTCGTCAACACCTAAGATGCTACACCTGCAAACGAATTTATGACCTTGACTGCGCCAACGTCTCTGAAAAGCGCTATTTTCTAATGGAATCAGATAAAAAACAGTCTTGGAAATGTTCAGCATGTTTTGAAAAGTCATCGACAAAAGTCATTGCCTCTAGTTCTAAAGTACCTTTTAACACCAAAACCCGCAATACTTCCAAGCGCCTCAGCGTGGGAAATGACTCAAAAGATGAAACTGAGAAGCAAAACATTGATAGCTCGGACGACGAAGGTAATATGCACAACTCTACACTGAAACAAAACTGCTCCACTATCATACCTCCGGAATCTCCAATTAATTCAATTGATGCAAACCTACTAACAATAATTACCACAGAAATACAAAAAGCAGTGAACATATCAGTCAAGGCTGCCCTGGATTCGTGTCTTAATAAAGAATTTGAAAGTATTAGAAAGGATCTGGCTTCTCTGAAGGAGATAAAAACAAGCTTGGATTATCTGAGTGCCGATTATGATCAAATAAAAGCTGATTTAACTAGTTCTGACGCTAAAATAAAAATACTCGAGGCTAAAAACTCTTCATTAACTACTGAAATAAACGATCTTACACTTCGCGTTCAATTATTAGAGCAACATTCTCGAGAAAATAATATTGAATTAAACGGAGTACCTGAATCAAAAACTGAAAATTTAATACAGACACTAAAAAAGCTTAGCGACGTGGTGGCATATCCTATCGACGAAAAAGATATTAACACCTGTGTACGCGTTAGGAAACTAGACGAATCCCAAAACAGGCCAAGATCAATCATCGTGAAACTACATAACACTACAACACGGGATGGAATACTTGCTGCAGTATCAAAATACAATAGACGTAACGTCAACAACAAACTTAATTCGAGTAATCTAGGATATGCTAACCAAAGCCCAGTTTTTGTATCGGAACATCTATCACCATATTTCAAGTCACTGCATGCACAGACGCGCAAAGTTGCACGAGAAAAAGGAGTAAAATATGTGTGGATTCGCAACGGACGTATTTTCACTCGCAAGGATGATGAATCGCCGGCAAAGCAAATAAAAAACCCGGACTCCTTAAAAAATCTTTAGATTACATACACACTCATATCCTAAGTCCGTAATTTCTCTTAAATTTAATTATGATTTATTATCAAAACTTTAGAGGTATGAAAACAAAACTCCAAGATATACATATAAGTTCTCTAATGTATAACTATGATATTATAGTTGGCTCAGAAACATGGCTTGATGATACTGTACATGATAACGAAATACTAGACAACCGTTACAATATTTATAGAAGAGACCGTCACACTACACTCAACTCTAAAAAAAAGGGTGGAGGTGTTCTTATTGCTGTATCAAAAAATCTTGATTCCAAGCGAGTTTCTCACTATGAAAGTGACTACGAAGATATATGGGTGTCAGTGAAACTTAATATTAATGGTGTTACCAAAAACATATTAATATGTTGTGTCTATATAGCTCCTCCTGTTAATATACAAAGTTTAAATATAATCCTAGATAATATAAGCTTAGCAATGCAATCGTCATCTACCGACACCATTATTCTAGGTGATTTCAATGTAGGTTCTATTGAATGGGAAAAAGACGCTAATGATTCTTATCTAACACCAAAATGTTTTAATAACAACAATAATGTAGGCTACTCTGTTATAGATTTTATGTCACTAAACAATCTTTTGCAATATAATTATATAAAAAATTATAATCACCGTATACTCGACTTAGTTTTTAGTAACTTCCATGGAATCAGCGTTTACGAAAACATGAACTGTTTAAGCAAATTAGATCCACATCATCCAGCAATTGAATTAGACATGAACTTTTCGAAAGTTAGTTACTTAAAAAGTAAAACCTTCGCGACACACAACTTCAAAAAAGCTGATTATTCCATCGTAAACAATGAGCTGAGTCGGGTAAACTGGGATTATACACTACTATCAGGTGAGAGTGTCGATGTCATAGTCTCTAAATTCTATAATATACTTAGTAAAATAATTGACAAAACAATACCTAAAACTAAAACCCGTCACTTCAAACATCCTCACTGGTT
This sequence comes from Timandra comae, assembly GCA_958496195.1. Taxonomy (NCBI): domain Eukaryota; kingdom Metazoa; phylum Arthropoda; class Insecta; order Lepidoptera; family Geometridae; genus Timandra; species Timandra comae. Next base: position 7,209,547 of record OY292354.1, on the reverse strand, counting down.
CAATCTTCCACTAATTAAACTTATAAATGAAAAAGAAACTGTCCGTAAAAGGTATAAAATATATAATAACCCAAGAGATGAAATAGAACTAAAACAATCAAACATACGTATAGATAATTTACTAAAGATTTGTTATAACAACTACTTAAATGGTATCGAAAATAATATTAGGAGTAATCCAAAACATATCTGGTCATATATTAAAGCCAAAAGAGGCGGTTCATCCAATATTCCAGCTGAAATGACATTAAACGATAATGTTGCCAAAACGGGTAAAGAAATTTGTAACCTATTTGTAACTCAATTTTCCTCGGTATACAGCTCACCGAATAATCGTCATGACTCTGGTTATGTAATGAGATCTAATAACCAATTTTCATTAAACAATATTCAATTCAGTGAACGTGACATATTCAAAGTTATCAAATCATTAGACGAAAGCAAAGGTGCTGGTCCAGACGGTATCCCTCCCATATTTATTAAACGTACTAGTAAATATCTAACATTGCCATTAAAAATTATATTTGAACTCTCACTTAAGACAGGGTCATTTCCGTCCGCATGGAAAAATGCACACATCGTCCCTATACATAAAAAAGGAGACAAAAGTAATGTGAGTAATTATCGCCCAATATCAATCCTAAATCAATTTTCTAAAATATTCGAATGTATTGTCCATCCCAAACTGTCCTACTTCTCCAAAAATATTATTTCAGATACACAGCACGGTTTTTGTAAAGGTAAATCAACAGTTACCAATCTAACAGAATACGTAAATGATCTCTCTATTACTTTAGACTCTAGAATACAAGTAGACTCCGTATATACCGACTTCAGTAATGCTTTTGATAAGGTTAATCATGACATATTAATTAATAAACTAAAATTCTACGGTGTGAATGGATCATTATTACGTTGGATAGATTCTTATCTTAAAAATAGATTGTTGCGGGTTGTAGTTAATGGACATAGATCGTCACCATTCATCCAATATTCTGGAGTACCACAGGGTTCACACCTAGGCCCTATATTATTTCTTCTCTTTATCAACGATATAAATGATGTTATAATTAATAGCTCTTGCTTACTCTTTGCTGATGACCTTAAACTTTATAAAGCCATAAAATCGTATAACGATACAATTCTGCTACAAAATGACCTAAACTCAATTCAAACTTGGTGTGAATTGAATGAAATGACTATTAACGTTAAAAAATGTAAACATATAAAATTCACAAGAAATAGAACTGTCATACAATCTAATTACTTAATTAACAATGAACCAGTCGATGAAGTAGAAACCATTCGAGATCTCGGAATATTTTTTGATAAAAAACTTACCTTTGTCCATCACATATCCCAGATTACAAAATGTACATGGAAATTTTCTGGTTTTATCAAACGTAACTGCAAATCGTTTAAAAATATATCGACTTTAACCCTTTTGTACAAAACATTGATAAGAAGCAATCTCGAGTACGCGTCATGTATATGGAATCCACAATATAAAACTCACATTCATCGTATAGAACGTATACAACGCAATTTTACTCGTTTTTTAGCTTTCAAAGACCGATCCTGTCCATATCGCGCTAAATACACACAGCGTATGACACATTTTAATTTGTGCTCTCTTGAAGTTCGACGTAAAATAATGGATCTATCAACTCTCAAAAAACTTATTGATGGAGCGCTAATCTCAACCAAATCATTAGATAGGATAAACTTCACAGTACCAAAATGTATTCCTCGACACCGTATACGAAATAAATTCTCTCTACCCTACTTTCGAACAAATCTAAACAAAATATGTCCAATAACGCGGATTATGAAGACGTATAACGAAATAGACCCTGACTATGATATCGACATATCTCATGATAACCTCAAGTCTTATAAAAATAAACTTTTGAATTGCTTTAATAATAACAATAATGTAACAGTTTAATTATCCACATAATGAAAAAAAAATTGCTCTCTTTTTTAGTTTCTCTAGTTTTTAATTGTTTTTTTTTTTTAAATGTACCTAAGTGTTCACTTAGTTATCTTACTTATAATTAGCTGTAAGTTTTAATATTCAATGTTGATTGCGCCTGTAAAGGTGTTGCACACCGTCCAAGACCTGATTTGTTATTTTATATTTTTAAGATTGTTTTGTGTAAACGCTGTTGGTGTAACATAAATAAATAAATAAATAAATAGATATAGTCTTAGCGCCTATTTCACGACCTTCAAGTAAAGTTAGTTTTGTGTCTTTCTTATTTTAAATCAACTAACAAAGACAAAACATGTGAGTAGCTACTCGGAACATTACTCGCTAATGCTATAGTTTAAAATTAACATTGTCTTGTACAGAGGCCCTGGGTAGCGTGGGCAGTGCGGCGGGCAGCTCCTGGCCCTCGTCGACGCCGGAGCCGTCCCCCTCGCCAGGCTCCACGCCTTCAGTCGACGCCGCCGAAGGAGACCCCGAGCCGCCATTCACACTCGGAGTCACCGAACATACTCCCTACCAGTGTCAGTTCTGCGAGAAAGCATTCCCTAGGCAGTCATACCTCAAGAAACATGAACAGGTGAGTTTTGAGCTTCCAATAAAGATAATTTCATTTTCAATGCACAACTGTAAGAGACTAAATTTAGTAAACCTAATGTTGTTGATGCAACGATAAGATACAATAAAGTTAATTTAAAAAAATAAGAAACCGACTTCAGCACTAAAAAGTAAGAAAATAATTTAAAATAAACGATATTATTAAATATTTACATTTTATAATTAGTAACTTTTGGAGTCAGTGCCAGCCCAGGATAGTTTTTTTTCCTTATAAGATAGCACGAGACGCGCCTATAATATTAATGAAGGCTTTGGCTGTCACCGACTTCAAAAGTAACTAATTATAAATTGTAAATATGTATTAATAATATCGTTTATTTTAAATTATTTTATTACTTTTTAGTGCTGAAGTCGGTTTCTTATCGTGGACTACTTGAATCCTTTTTTTGTGGGAAAAAGACTTTACGTCTTTCCTCTGTCCAGGGGAACGACGGAGTATGTCAGACTCCGCACCGCAAAGATGGAGCGGCGACGTGCTTACCGAATAAAACCCCTCGGTGTGCCACCTTTGCGCTTATGGCCGAAACCGGAAGAAACGCGGCTGCACGCTACTACGATCCCGGATAGCGCCTTTACCCTGTTAAGGGTTTCTCCGCCGAGCTAGAATGTAGCTCTAGGCGACAGATGTTGAGTTACCCCCTTCCGAAAGTACCGCGCGCCACCTCGAGGCCTATATGACGGCAGGGGATCTCCCCCCGGGGATCACTGCCGCAGGTCGGGCGTATGGCGGTTGCAGGACAAAGTGGTAGTCCCGCTTCCGTCTGCCCAACCCTCTGCTGCGGATAGTATTAATTGAGAGGGCTTCGCGCTCTCTCTCCGCAGCTTTTTTTTGCGAGAGTACGACCTCACAAAAGTTGAACACTCCAATTCAAGACCTCTCCTCGCTCACCATAGCAGAGACTACATTTGGCAAGGAGAGGTCGTTTCCCACGATTGCCGCGAGAGTTGCGAGGGCAATAGCCTCTTGCAGTGATTTCTTCGCTGCTCTATAAGTGTCGAGCAGTTCAACCTCAACGGGTACCGCTTGAATCCTGTCCCATGAGCTGATGTTACTCATGATTCATAATCTAACACAACCCTGATTTTATTACTTCTTTTTAACTTCATCATAGCAATTAAACCATCAATTTATTACAAAACTTCTTTATAACCACAAAGGTATAAGAACTTTTTAGAAAATTAACCAAAGTCAAAATAAAAACGAAAATAGAGGATGACGTTTATACTGTCTATTTATTAATTAAAAAAATATATACAATCTAATCTGGTGCAGTGTTTGTTTGTAATATCAAAATATATTTTTTTACTAAAAGTTTTATGAAACGCTCTGAAGATATATGTGTAATAGGTACCTATAATAGTATAAAAAAAACATTTTGAAAAATGTTGTAGGTTCGGGTTTATTTCAGTGTGTGTTAACGAATTAAAAAACACGACATTTTAATATCTAAAACCCATGAATTGTGAACAGCATTTGATTTAAATACGAAAGAATACAGTCAAAAAATTTTCATCCGGAAATTCTTATGGTATCAAGAATATCGCGAGCAAAACCACGGGTCACAGGTAGTTTTACTTTTAATAATGTCAATCGACACACCAGCCTACATTGTTGCGGGTTTTTCCTAGATTTTTCCTTGATCCCATCATCAGATCCTGATTTCCTTGACATGGGACCACTTCGCGAATATCCGCTTTCTAATGAAACAAGAATTTTAAAATGCTCCATTCATGATTACAAAGAAATCGCGTAACAAACACACAAAATATATATATATATATATATATACGTCGAATAGAGAACCTCCTCCTGTTTTTTTGGAAGTCGGTTAAAAATAATATCATGGGAAAAGGGAAGGTAAATAAGTAGACAAATAGTAGAATCTACCAACAAAATAATAATACTCCTAAATAACTAGGGAAACAACATTGTGATAAACATCTTCCTTTACGAAACCCTTAAGCTGGACAGCTTTCTGACCACTATATTATAATATCTCAACTCCATCGTCTACTCATTACCATAAAACAACTTAGTCAAGTGGCCAGACAATGCGACTGTTATGGAACCGTCATATTTGTGAATTCACAGTCCAATTTCGCCATGCAGCCCTCGGTTCATTAGCAAGTAGATACCCAAAACGGCCCATTTACAGAGCCGGTGCGTAGATATGCATCGCGGTTGGCTTGCATCGTGAGGGCTGTGACGTGCTCGACCATTACGCCAGCCGTACATCTCGCCTCCTTTGTGTCGGGCCGATCTCGCCGCGTTACCATTACGACACACGCCGCGACAGATCTAACTTAGATACGACAAATAGAAACGTCACTTTGCATGCTGCCGCTAGCGGCACACCTACATTTGACACGATTTGGATCATCACGTGCTCTCCAAGTGGCAAAATTGTCACCTCCAACGGCCTTTAATAGGATACATCTGATTTCAAATTCTGAGAAATGAAAGAGAATCGTTTATGTAATTCATGAGATCTTCGATAGTTACCCACGCAATTGCAGGCCCCGTTGCGTCTGCGCAGATATCGATCGGTGCACGCGCATCGCGCAGTCCGTTGCGGATTGCGGGTGTGCGCCGACAAATGTATCAGAGGATGATCGCAGCGAGCGCGTCTCACTCGCGACACCTCGGTGACGGCCGGAAATAGGTTCGCGATAACAACTCCCTATCCTAGCGCGATACACTTTTATCGTCCCGCCGCCGCCTGCCGATCGCTTGGGAAAGCCGATCATTACAGGAATAAATCAATTACAGAAACCGTGCATTGACGCTATCTGTCTTGGACTAGTTGCGCCCTCGGCTAATGTACCGATAAATAAATAGGTTCTTCGATGAAAAAATATAGCCTCTATGTTATATTGTAACTCAATTGATAGCATGTGCGGACTCTCCGGACGATATACGACTGGTCTATATTTATAAAGCCTGTATACGAGTATGTTACTTATGATATAAACATCGTATATCGCAGTTTGTGCAATTATTGATATTAGTAAATAAAAACATTTTTACTCATGAAACAATCTGATTATAGTAAGGTTCTATTGGTAATGTTTAAGGCATTCTACCTACATTTTCGGGTAACTATAACTATTTAATGTTCCGTGCTATAACTATCTATTACCTAACGGAGACAATAACAAAATAAATTGCTTTAATCATACTACCTTGTGTATGCATAACATACACAGTGACACATACCATTTCTGCTCGGTAAAAACAGTACAACACACCCACGAATTATTGAGGTGGTTAAATTGCCTACGTTAGGTGCTTACGCAGTTAATATTACATTTTTTGAGTCATTCCGGGCAGCAAGATCAACATCTTTATTGGGTAGTTATCAGTACGAGCACCAACGACGTAGAGCTACTGTTTCGGAGAACTGGCCGTTCACGGGAATGTTAAGATTATTCATCACATTATCAACAGTACAAAACTTTTTGCATAACGAGCTTCTGCACCGAGAATGTCCGTGAACTTAATAATATAAACCTTTATTGTCGTGTTGTTGTCCACTGTTATGTACGTACTCACTATGAATGTAATATTAGGTTAAATTTCATGAGTTAGTAGAAACATTAACGGTGACCGGCGGCCGGCGGTCTCAGGCCTAGTTAAGTTGACCCCGCGGCGGCGGCGGCGCTTAGCACCTGTGTGACCGCTCCGTGTCGACACACCACCTGGGAAACTGGGAAAGTTATTGTCCATTTTCGAGCTTTATTGGCTATCACGTTCACCTTAAACTTGTTTTGAATGTTTGTTGTCAGTTTTACGCGGAATACTTCTTCCATTATAGACATAATGCGGGACTCTCTCACGGTATTTATTTGGGTTTGAAAATACATATGTATGCAGATGTATTTGGTGAGTTTATAATAATTTGCGTGCGTGTGGACCATAAGCTGATGGCAGTGTCGTGGTGCGAGCAGCACGAGTCGTTCGCAAGTTACATTGTGCACCCAGGGGCCGAGCCCCTACAGCGCCCGACCTCGCCTCGCTTATTGAATTCTCGCACGAACCATCACATTGACGAGAATCAATATTTTCTTAAATTATAAACCATTGCGAAAAATATAGTTAATCAACATTAACTGTTCACATTCGCAGTTGGCATCGCAATATTTAAATGAGAAATATATTTAATTTGATTTAAGGACGAAAATATTGAGAAAAATAACATACAACAACACATTCAAATGCCCTAAAGTCGTTTTGTCATAACTCAAGGGATACTTTATCATTCAGACATGGGTGCTGCATCGCCCGAGTTGGGAAGAAATTTATTGCAACCGGCACGTGGAATTTATTAATACAGTCAAGGGCCATTCGCTCCAATTAAGTGTGTAGAGTAAACATGCCACATTGCTTAGTTTATGTGACTGCCGATGGACGCGATGATACCTGGCAGTATCACCATGTTAATTGTTGCTACTAATCACAGATACGTAAGATCTCTTCCGTTAGATTTCTGCTTAATTTTATAATAAATACTTTCACCTGTTTTTATTGAAAACGTGTGACTTACACAATATGAATTAAAAATAATTTTAATGACTCTACATTCATAAGCGTTTTTCTTCAGTCTTTAATTAAAGTGAATAGTTTTTACTTCTTTACAAAACAAACAGAACACTGTCCCATAAGTATATTAATTATTCCATTCTGAAATACTTAGACTGTTCATTTAAAAACCTATTGTGTGTTATAGACGATTAACATATTGCTTAAAGACGTTAAGAAGCAAAGTCAATCATTCGTAACGTTTGTTTAGTGGCGTAATGAATGAATGTCTTCGAGGTGGTCAATTAGTAAAAGCGTGAAGCTGTTGTCATTTTGGGAGTCTATTATGCGGTGTCCAGCTCGCCTGTCTCCGTACAGCGATGGTGCGAAGGCCGCGTTCGGACGGCTCTCATTATCTCGCTGCTTAACACTATTCATAACCACTAACATTAACATCCTCATTATCTTTACGCTCATGAATAATTCTCTAAAATATTCAATAGCTTTTTTAGGTAACTTTAAGTACGTTAAATACATGTATGTGTGTTTGGTTAAGAAACAATACAAAATGTTGTTCGGGAAGACTAATCAATGTTAATTGATGTCTTGATTAGGTGATTGTTGAAATGAATACGTACGACAAACTTATTTGGCATATTAATAAAACTTTACAAACTTCGACTGAAAAAAACTTAAAAAAAGTAATTGTAGATACAATTGGAAATGAAAAAGCCGTTATGGAGTTGTATTGTACTGTAAGATTTGTTATTATTGTAAGTCTGGTGAACATTACCGGACAGATGGGAGTCGGATGCCAGCCCGATAAGCTGGGAGCTCCCGCGCGGGAATGTTATCATAGCTACGTACTGATTCGTTACGCTCAATGACATAAAACAACAAAAAACTATCGATTACTTATCAGCTTTATATTCGGTCAGAATTGGATCGGAATCAATGATCGTTCCGAATTGCATTCGAAAAATTGTTAAATAGAGAACTACTGTCGAGGTATTCGGAGATGGGATGACATGCATTTTTGATGACAATTAGACTTATCGATATCAAAATTCACAATTGATCAATCTCCAGTGACCTATTGGGATTTATTTGATATCTTATTTAAAAGTCATGATGGCTCCCTGCAGTTTGTTACTTTCTATCAAATGCCGCTGAGTGTATTGGGCAGCTCACGTAGTCACGGTGTTCGTCATTGTTCAATAGTTCTCACGATGGTTTTTGTGACCACTGCACCCGATGGTATTCCATTTCTATTACTATACTAATTTGTAACTTATACTAATAGTGTGTAGGTGGGAAAAGAAAATAAATACAACGTGAAAGAGTTATTAAAAACTTGATTTCAAGTAATAAATATGCCTGTATTCGCTACTTTTTTCGGACTTAACAGAAAGTCAAGTTTAAATTACCTACTTAGGTATATCATGATGAATAGCATTTATGGAAAGCTTATGTACAACTTAAGATATATAAGCCTTAAAAACTATCCACTTAAGTATAAATGGTTACATACATTCTTTTAACACACTTGGTTTTCTTAGATTTGATGTTAAGAATGAGTAAGCTATCTTTAGATATGTACCTATATTGAAAATAGTGTAAGTAAATAATAGTTTTCATTATTTTCAGACTCATTCAGACCAGATGCCATTTCGGTGCGAATTCTGTTCGAGGCTGTTCAAGCACAAACGCTCTAGAGATCGTCACGTGAAGCTTCATACTGGAGACCGCAAGTACCGGTGTTCTCATTGCGAGTCTGCCTTTTCCAGGAGGTTAGTTACATAAAGACAATCCTCTTAAACATTGTATTGTAACGTTTTCTATAAGCACGATACCAAAAACGAAAATATAATTGTAATGCTAATGCGTCTAATCCGAAGTCATTAAATATGAGTGTGTGTAGTGGTAAGTGAAGAGGTGCGCGGAGGACAAAGACCGCTGAGCAAGATTGATCACCATAAGTCACGGACAAAGGCTCGCTCGGTCGAGGCGACGCGTCACCTTTTTCGTCACCTCGCTCACTGCGTCCATGTGACTAATTCCACGCAATTTGTCTGTCCGACGCAACGCCCGACGAATGAAAAGAGATGATGCCCTGACAAATAGCGTCGAGGGTCTCACAAAAATGAAATAATGACCCGTACCTAAACCGGCGCGGTGAGCGTAGCCATTAGCGGAGGTGTTTGGGCGAACGACTCTATTCTGTAGTTTGCGTGAACAGCCTCTTTGTTAGTTCTGTTGGGTCGGTGCTTTATCTCACTGCTTAAGTTTCTTATGACAAATTATATTCCCTGTCACAAAAAGGTTTAAATGTATCAATGTATTTTTGTGTAGTGTAAGGTTCAGATTTAGGTAGTCACTGACCTTACAATATGAACCAATATATGAATATGAATAAGTATATTTTATACATTCCAACTTTTACAGCGATCATTTGAAGATCCACATGAAGACACATGACAATCAGAAGCCGTTTCAGTGCACCGTATGTAACCGCGGGTACAATACGGCCGCAGCGCTGACAGCTCACATGCAAGGACACAAACGTGAAAGGGAAGGGCGCGAGCCTGATCGACGACGAACTATACGTTGTTTACGGCGAGGAGATTTTCGTAGACCTGACTTGTTACAGGTATTTAAAATTCTTAGCATCAATTTAATATTAATACCTGTATTCAATCATAACCAATTAAAAAATCTACTCCTATTATTCGACAGGCTCATCTCACAAGTCCGCATGACATAGAAGCACTGACTCAACCGCGACGCGTGGCCTCTCAGCCTCCTCCGACCCTCCTGGCCTGCATGTACTGCACCCGCGATACCTTCACCAGTATGGAACAGCTTCAGTTGCACGTGCGGGCGGCCCACTCTACTCTCCTCAATGGAGATCCATCACTGCAAAACGTGGATCAACCCGCTCCGACCGATCTCAGCCGACGGGAATCCGACATCAGCCGATCAGATGACGAGCCCCCTGCGAAGCGGTCGCGTTTCGGTTCCGGCACACCTCAGGCTACATTGTCACCCAATACGTTACTCTGTAACCAGTGCGATGCGGCACTGCCGGACTTCGAAGCTTTTCGCGCTCACTTGAAAGGGCATCTAGAAGAAGGCGGAGAACTGAGTCGGACGAGTCCCCAGCCCTGCGTGCACTGCGGAGCGACGTTCGCCGACGCGGCCGCGTCCGAGCGTCACCTGACGGCCCACTACCTGGCCGTCTCCTGCGAGTACACCTGCCACAGCTGCGCCAGGAGTTTCGCTTCCCGGGACGACCTGCAAAGCCATCTTCTGGACCTCCACGCCCAGCACCTCTACCGGTGCTCGTTCTGCAAAGAAATATTCGACTCCAAGGCGGCCATTCAGGTAAATACCGTTCCCCGCTACCGAAACGGTTACTTTAAAAGGTCGAAATTTGAAATATTATGGTGTCCCCCAGGTCCATTTCGACTTGGCCCACGCCGGCGAGAGCAAGGTGTGGTTGTGCCGCGGGTGTGGTGGCGCGGCGGGCGCGCTGCGCTCGGAGGCGGAGGGCGCGGCGCACGTCCGCGCGCGGCACGCGGGCGCGCGCTGCGCGTGCGGCGCGCTGCTCGCAGCCGCGCGCGCCCGGCCCCGCGCCTTCCGCTGCCCCGTGCCCGCCTGCACCGAGGCCTTCGCCGTGCAGTATCTCTTGGAGCGCCATATGCAAGTTCATCACGCTCTTTCGCATCAGGTAAACTACTTTCTATTTTCTCGATTCATATGGCAACACAGTCTAAAAATAATATAAGTTTTCATTTATTTACGATAGCGAGCGTCTCCCTAAAATATCTAATCTACCGAAACCGCACGTTTCAGGTGATGAACGGTGACTCGACGAGACCGAAACGCGTAGAGAACAACAACGGCACGGAGGGCGAGGGCGCGTGCTCCCCCTGCCCGCCAAGTGGCGAAGCGGGCGCGGTCGGCGCCGGCGCGGACGAGCGGCGGCGCAAGAACGGCGCGGTGGCGCTGCAGTGCGCGTACTGCGGCGAGCGCGCGCGCACGCGGGCCGAGCTGGAGGCGCACACGCGCGCGCACTCGGGGCCCGCCGCCGCGCGACACAAGTGTCTCATCTGCGACGAGGTGCTGCCGTCCGCCGCCGTGCTGGCCGAACACAAACTGACGCATTGCAAGGTACGTTAGGAAGCAGTCGAGTAAAATTTAAACTGCATCCGTCACTCCAGCTCCGCGTCATATTCCTGACTCCAAAACTCATTATTCAGGTGGTAGCGGGCGACGTGTGCTCGCGCTGCCGCGCGCGCCTGCTGTCCGAGGAGTCGTTCCTGGGGCACATGGCGCGGCACCACCCCGCGCTGCCGGCGCCCTGCGTCGTGTGCCGACAGACGCTGGCCTCCGAGGCGGAAGCGAGGCTTCACGCTCGGTTCCATCTCAGGCCAAACGAAGACGAACAACGGTAAGGATTTACTAATGTTCAATTCCAAGTTCCGAACCACATATTTTTCTCAAAATCTCGGTAAAAGTAAATAAAATATCACAATAATGCTGGAATTGAATCGGAGCCCTTTTGTAAAAGCAGAAGTGGTCGCAGATTGGCCAACACGATATTTTTAAATGATGATAAGCCGTATTAAACGTTAATGCAATTCCAGTTGCGCGATTTGCCTGCGCGCGCTGTCGGAGGGCGAGGGCGGGTCGGGCGCGCGCGCGTGCGCGTCGTGCTACGCGCGCCACGTGCGGCCGCGCGCCGGCGCCGAGCACGAGTGCCGCCTGTGTCGGCGCGCGCTCGGCTCGCCCTCGCGCTTGCAGGCGCACCTCATCGAGCACACGTTTGCCGGCATCGGCGCCTTCACGTGCTACCTGTGCTCGGCCGTGTTCACGAGCGCCGCCGGCCTGCAGCGCCACCTGCCCGAGCACGCGGCCGCGCCGCGCCCCTACGACTGCGCCTGCGGGATGAAGTTCTTCTTCCGCGCGGAGCTCGACAACCACGCGTTCGTGCACCTCGAGCACTCGACGCAGCGCGCCTTCTACGAGGCGTGCGCGCGCGGCGCGGCCGGTGCGTGGGCCGCGCTCGCGCCGCCCGACGCGCCGCGCGCCGCCTCACCGCCCGCGCCCGCCCACGTCAAGCGCGAGCCCGACATCAAGGAGGAACGGAACGACGAATACATCGAGGTGGCGTCTCCGCCGCCGCCGCCCGTGAGCCCGGTGCCGCCGGCGGCCAGCCCGGCGCCGCCGCCCGCCGCGCCGTCGCCCGCGCCGCTCGTCAAGCTGGAGAAGCCCGACGAAGACTGAACGGGTCGCCCCGTCGCCGCATCGTCCCCAAGCGGATACCCCGCAGCAATATTAGATTACGTCCGAACTCACTAATAATGTACATTAGAACGTTAATGTTAATCGTTGATTATTGCGTTTAGAACGCCCATTTCTAATAAGTAGTAACATTCGTTTACGTTGATTAGTAGGTATAGTGATCGTATGTTTTTTAAGGTTTACATGGCTATTTGTATTGTATAAACTGTTAAATTAATAAATTATTATGTTAAGCTTCCACTGAAGTATATTTATTAGTTTATTGATTACACTTCAATTTAAATGCACTGAATGTCTACGCGGCCATCGCCACTTGCTGCTGTATCCAGGGCAGCAGCGCGGCGACGTTGACGTACACGCCGGAGACGTTGGCGTTGGCGCAGCCGAGCCCCCACGCCACCAGCCCCGCCACCACCCACTGCCCGCCCACTTGGCACACCAGGCCGGACCCACCGTCACCCTGATACAACAATATCAGTTAATACAAGATCACACTGTAAAAAACTTTAGATGATAGAGTGTCATCCATATTATATGTATTGAAACATAAACGATTGACTATAATGCTGCCCAAAAGTATAATTTTCTTAACGACACAAGCTAATGCTATAGATAATTTAACTGACCGTGCAAGCGTCTTTATTCGCCTCTCCGCCAGCACAGACGAAGGAAGTCGTATCTAGCACGTAAGTAGTTCCAAGTCGAGCAGTTTGTAGCTGAGTTTGACAGGTAGCTGGTGCTACTATTGGCACTTCCACTTTTTTCAATATCTGTTGGTATTGACCCTGGACTCCGAACATGTTCTTACCCCAACCGGCGACTAAGCACCTAGTTAAAAAATAAAATAATGTAGTACCGATTGCTGGTACGTACCTGAGGTTCGTCAAGAGAAGAAGATGCTTTACTAAATAAATCGATTTCGTGATAAATTTTGTATCAACAGTTATGGAAACAGCAATGCACCAAAATTCAAGATTATTATAATGAAATACATAGGTAAGTATATTTGATAACTGTCTATGTGTTCCTTCTTTATATCAAAATCTTTATGGGAATTACTTTTGAGCTTTATTTTATCCAAGAGTAAAAAGTAAGCCTTAGAATTGAGGTAACGATGGGCTGCTTCCCAAAATAGTAACGAAGATATAAATAAGTACGTACCGCATTCCATTATAAACAGTCGTAGACGAAGCTGGTAAGCATGCTCTATTTATCGTAACAGCTGCTCCAGAGGCAGGAGTGAATGGAACTGCTGATGCCAACCTCAGCACAGTAATGTCATATTGGAGAGTGTTAACATTGTATGAAGGATGAGTGAATACTTTCTTCACTGTATACTCTTGGTACGGAACTGGTTCTGTCACTACGGCTGCGTCCCAGTCTCCCAAACGTACTTTGACATTAGGAGCTGTTCCTGATACTCTGAAAGATACATATTATTAGTTCGAAGGCTATAATCCAAGCATCGCTTGTTGAGAATAGGTATTTGTTATTACTTTTGTACTCAAAAATATTGAACCGTTTGGGGTGGAATTTGGTACAATTTTTCAAATAACTTTTAACCCCCAAATAAGGGCTGTGAGTTCCGTGTGTATCTGTGTGTCTGTCTGTGGTAACGTAGTGCAAGCATAATCGGTGGATGTTGATTTGATTTGTTCTTTAGATTAAAATATGTTGGGGCATCTAGATAGAATTCCCAGGGGAGAGAAACGAACGAGAATCGCAAGGCGTTTTATTTATAAGTACTTACATATAAGACTCAAGTCTGTGTCTGATTGTTAAAACATTCAAGCTATCTATCAATACACCACCAGCCAAATAATCGTTTTGTTTTGTAAGTACCAGCGCCTGAAAAGAGTAAGCGTTTTTTTGGAAAAATGTTCTTAAATGTTTTCCTAATGATTAAAAATTAATTATACTCCTAAGGCAAACAAATAGGCCGTAAACTTATGTATTATACCTGCCACGGAAACTCTCCGTATTTAGCTTGACCTGCACCCGGAGTGGGTGAATTAGCGGGTACCGTCTGTAACGTGCCGCATGCTATTGGTGCAGGCGTCGGTGCAGGCGTGGGAGCAGGCGTCGGAGCAGGCGTGGCCGCAGGTGTACAGCAGTACTCTTGGTCACTAGGACATTGCGATGCCCCCTGAAATTTATAACATTACACGAGACTTTCTATAATAGTGACACAGTTCAAAATTTACTTAGTCATCCATTCTCTTACCGGTGTCACAATCCTGATGTCAATCATTCCAGCTCCATAATTTGATGTTGGACACATTCCTTTTGGCACACATTTACAGGTTGTTTGTCGTTTATGTATTCGATGATGGTTTCGAGTACTGAATAAAAAATCCTTAACGTTCATCTCATTTTCTGGGTCAACATTCCTTTTTTCTCTTGGAAATCTTACTGCATTGTCATAGGGTGGTATAGGTGCGCTATAGCCAGTGACTTGGGGTACTTGGTAGGCAGCCAAGGAGGAAGCTGTGGTGCCGAGGCGTGGATCAATCGGGAGCGAGCCTGTGATGATTTCATCAGGATTAATTATACATACTATATCAGGATCGTTACAAAGAATGAGAGGTGATAACTCTAGACCTGTGGTCGGTGGTGGAGACGTGGGCATGCTTGATGTCATGGATGGTGGTGAGACAGTAGGGTTGCCTGTTGGGCGCGGCGTAGTGGTGGTCGTGGTTGATGGAATTGTAGATGCAGTTGGTGCCATTGTAGGAGTCATGGTAGTTGGAGGCATCGTCGGTGGCACCGTTGTAGGCATCGTAGTTGGCATCGTAGTTGGCATTGTCGGTGGCATGGTCGGTGGCGTAGTCGGTGGCGTAGTCGGTGGCATGGTCGGTGGCATGGTTGGTGGAGCTGTAGATGGTATTGTCATTGTTATAGATGTTGGAACTGTGGTTGGAGGTATGGTAGGTGTCATTGTCACGTTACCGGTAGTGGCAGGCGGCATCGTCATATTCCCAGTCATTGGTGGTCGAGCTGTGGTCGTCGTAGTTGTAGTAGTGGTAGGAGCAGCCGTAGGTTGAAGGATTGGAGTTGGGACGGCTGGAACCACGATTACTGATGGTGCAGGGTTTGGTGATAAAAGCCCTAAACAGGCACTCAAAAGCCACAAACACATATTTTCTAATACTAATGTTTGAACTGATGTTGTTTTGAATAACGCCGGCAAAAGACTGACCGAATGTGACTTTCGTATGATGGGATTGTCAGAGTTAAATATCCTTTGTATTGGAATTCCCCTAATAATTTCAACCTTCATGCTAGTATGCTCATATGGCGATAAATTGTTGCAATCATCTCTATAAATGCGGCTTACTAATCCGGTGCTAGCGAATAAATGTAGTAATTTTCACCGTCATTCCATTGGATTTTTTTAAATGATACAATTTTATTTCGCCCTGACCTGGTAATCATGGAAATTCGTCCGGAACTAACCAATACACCACCGTTACTTATAAATGAAACTCCCATGGTGTTGATAGATGTCGAACAATAAAGTTAAAATTATAAAAAAAATACCTAGGTACGTCATTGCCAAAACTATTATTATATGAGTCATGGACATAATTATCACCTGGTAAAAGACAAGGTTTAGATATAAGTATTAAAAATATGTAAAAACTTATTGAAACGCTTAAAATATGCTTATTACAGTAGGTACTTATTATATAATCAATCGGTTAAAAAGGTGGACTCGGTGTTTTTAATACCTTCACAATTATTTGTCTGTCTGTTATTTCACATATGTATATACTTATAACTTAAATTTAAAGAGTTTTAGTGAATTTCAATAATATCATGTGTATTATAATAACACATCTGTAATGATAAAAATGCCACCTATCGCATTACAAGTGTTGTACACACAAATAACAAAATGATGAAATAATGTTTATGGTGCGAACCAGCAGATGGCGTTGTAGTTATTAAGTTCGACCGGCTGTCACTAGGCGGCGCTGCATGCCGCAGAGTATTTTGCGCAAGCTGAATATACGTCAATACAAACAAGAAGTGTACAATCGAGCATGTAGTATAATATGTATAGCAGATGATAGCGGCAGCCAGTAGTGCTCCGTTCGGTTTACGCACACTGCTTGTGTAATTCGAGGCCGGCCAACTGTGAATGCAGTTAATAGTAAATCTTAAAGTTACCGCGGATTTTAATCATAAAACATTTATGTGACCGTCTTGAATTGAAGTGTATTATCGACTAAAGTTCAGTGAGTTTATACGAGCCAATTTATGCACTTTACTAAATCATCGATTGCTTATAAAAGTTCAAATAGATGCCTGGCCTGCAGGCTCTACTGATAGTGTACTATAAACGTTGTTGTTGATAAAAATGTGCAAATCGTTTGGTTTTATTTCGCGTAATGTTAGAAACGGGAGTGTTCATACTCAGCCATTAGAAAAGGCTATATTGCGGTCGTCGAGAATCGAACGTAGATTCTTGCGTTAAATGAAAGTTAAAAGTTTTAATAAAATGCCTTCATTTAGTCAAGATATAAATGTGGATTTGAACTCTAATGAAAACGATTCCATTAAAATAGAAAATAATAGTAATAATGAAAATCGTTATGTGGAAACCAAAAAAGTTGATAATACACCAAAAGAGCTTAATGCTGATCAGAGGCTAGCTTTTGCATTGCGAGATTTCCTGAGCGCGCCAGACGTCTCAGAAAGCGATGATCCATCACCGTCCACCTTGGAAAAGAGTATAGAACAGACGCTGCCTTATATCGATGAACAGGTGGAACCGGGGGAGGCCACACAGTCTGATGAGGAGCAGCCGACGCGTCGGGATACCGACGAGGTGTTAAACAATGCCGCGTGCCGGTTGAGGCGATGGCGCGCTGCATCGCGGAAGCTAAGAAGGCCGCGGATTATTGATAATTTGAGTAAAAGTGATGAAAAGGATGGTAATGGGAGAAAATCGTGTAACGGTGGTCATACGGACCTCGCGGACCGGCTGCGGAGCCTGGCAGCTGCAGGGAGTATGTCGGCATCAGCCGGTGAGCTGCTGTCTCTGGCGCCGCCTCCACCGGCCGCCACTGCACCTCCATCGCCCGGCTGTCTGTTATCACCAACGCTTGCAGATCAGACCTCTAACGAATATTTCGTAAGTATTATCTAGGTATACCTAAACACATTTTTTGCATTTATACAGGACAAAGATTAATTGATAATTTTACTTTAAGGTAGGTAACGTTTTAGTTCGTCTTCATCTTCATTTTATTTAACTTTAAGTATACTTAACTTAAGTAACTTATCCAAGATGATTTAAGTGGAGCCAGGCCGCACACCGAAGCAGCAAATTGTTTCCAGGCAACAAATGTGGCGAGAAACAATTATTGTCCCCATACTGCACCGAAGACACATTTGCTTCTCGACAAATGTATGGGGAAAATTGTTGCGTGGAAACATTTGTTGCTTCGGTGTGCGGCCGGGTTTAGGTGTAATAAACCTAACATATATTATGTACGTATGTTAAAGACATTGAAAATTTGAATTAAATATTTACTTGCGACATTCTTCTAATTATTTAAATATGACTACGTAATACTGGTAAGTACATAAAACGACTTAAAGGTGGCCACTGGCGAGTCAGTTGAACTGAACAGTCCAGACATAAAACTGTGGCGTCACTCCTAAAGTTTTAGGCCAACTAGATTTCTCCACTGGTATCTGGAATCGCTCCGGTGATTGACCATTTATGGATGGACGCCAGTTCAACTGATCAGTTTAACTGACTCGTCAATGGCCACCTTTAAGTATATACATAAGTACCTAAACGGTTATTCTCGTCTTAAGCAATGAATACTTTTATCATGAGTGATGATTTGAGGGTAGTATATAACAATTTTGGAAGTGAAATTAAAAACACAAAATAAGCTTCAGATCTGTTGGCCGAACAGAGATTTCTTAATATTATTCTCAATAGATCAGCTCCTAGCTAGTCTCAATAAATAAATGCGTTGTTACGCTGAATAAAGAGGGTACTAAGCGGTTAAATTCAATAACAAAATCTAGGTCAAAAAATCCAAGATGTCGAAGAGATGACGTGGAGAAAGACGTAGTTGTCTATTCATTTTAAATGTCAAACCTCCGTGGGTTTTGACGTAAATCTTTTGCACGAAATAAAGTAAAATTACTGATATGGAATTAATCTGATGAGTGACGTCTCCGAGGGGAGAGTTTGAACATAATTTAAATAACGAAAGATTTATCTCGAACAATAATAATTTACAATAAAGGCTTCTATAAATAAAGTCCTCATTTTCCGATCTCTAGGTATTATTACAAAGACTCCATCCAGAGGGCTTGTGAAAATTTTACCCTTCTAAAATTCAAAATACTTACTGAAAATAATGAGAAATTAGTACTCAATTTAGTATTTTAGACATATTAAGTTGTACCTTAAACCCTTAAATCAAGTGATAAAATTAAGGTACTTATCTCAAATCAAATGACCAGAACAAATGTAGCCATAAATTGAAGTTAAATGGCTATGTACTTACATATATATTTACCTAAAGCAGTAACCTTTTTGAGATTAATAATAATTTCTGGGTATAACTTTAAATAATAATATTTATTATAAAAATATACTCTACTACCACTACCTCTTTGAAATTACATATCTTCTCCATTACTGCAACATTCTGAGTTGGGGCATGCATAAGCAAGCGCGTTGATTACGCCAATTCCTACTTACTCCTCGTTTGACTGTTATTTTCATTCAGAGACACCCCTTTGCTTATGAAACACATACATACTTACTTCCGATCTCGTGGGAACTTCGGGATAAAAATTGCATGAGTTTTTCTGAAAATAAGTATTTTCATCCAAATCCGTTAATGCGTTTTACGTGACTCAATGACAAACACAAGTTAATTTTAAATAAGGATTAAAAGATGTTACAAAGTTGCATCTTCTAAGTTTTATTTATACCTTTTAAGTGTCTGTTTTGTATAAAATTGCACTTTGGATGAAAAAAAAATATTAGAAGGTCGTTAATTCAATGTTTTTATATACAGTTTAGGAGATATAAATAAATAAATACATCGGTTTGTGGATAAAAGTATGTTTGTTATGCCCTTCGATATTTAATACACGTGTTTGTGGAATAGGTTTCAATTGATGCGGTTTACATACGCAGCTAACAAATACGACACGAGTATAAGTGATTTATTAGCATTTTCTATACTTTCGCAAAATTTATACTATTGTAACATTTCATACATTTTGTAGCACATAATATAAAAATTGAAACACCTCGCATTTAGTAGCAAATCATACACTTTTTATTTGGTATTACGAATCATTAGTAGTTTATTTACTATTCTAGCTCATTTTAGTGTCAGTATGATAATATATACTATTGTACAGTCAAGTACAGTCACTTTACTTCAATTTCCATACTCTTTATTTTATATCTTATCAACCTTCTTACACGCTGTCTCAAGTGCTCTCTATGATAGATTTTAAAACAAAATTATGACAAAGATTTGATTAACTATCATTGATGTCAATGTTGTTGAATCCTGAAGCTAGATAACTCTGAAGATGGAAAATATTAAGTTTATTTTAATGAGTAATGGTAGAAAAGTGTTATGGAAAGATGGTTACCGCTATTCAAAATTAAAACAAATAAAGGTGGAACTGAAATATGGCGATGCTCCGGTTATATGTGCAGTGGCTCTATTACTTGGTGTGTAACTGATGGGACAGTTACAAGGGAGGGAGATCACCAATGTATCCCAAATATGTCTAAATACAAACTGGAAGTAATTATGGAAGGCCTAAAAAAAGCCGTCTGTGATGATTATCGTCCTATTCCAAAAGTGTTTGACGAATTCATGAGGAGTTACAGATCTGACCCCGAATATGATGACGTTATACCATCCTTCGAGGCAGTAAAAGATACTCTATATTGCATTAGAAAAAAATATTACAGGGTTCACCGTTCCACATTTAAACAACTTCAAGATGTTATCATTCCACAAAGACTAGCTCAAGACTTTTTGTTATTCATGGACGGAGCTTCTGATAAAATTATTGCTTTTTGTAGCATGGAAGCACGACATTCTATGGCAAACATTTCTCATTATTTCGGCGATGGGACGTTCAAAGCCGTTCCCAAACCATTTTCACAATTATATGTATACCATCCACGGGGATATCGCAAGCGATGGTAACTAAGGTACTATTACAAAAATTAAGAAGTAATGTTCGGTTAGTAATAAGTATTACAAGGAATTTAAGTTTTAAAAGTTTTGCGTGATTGTACTTTTAGTAGAAAAAGTGATACATTCTACGATAGTAATTAAAGTTTTTGTCAAAATGCTAGCAAATGTACTGTTAATAAAAAAAGTTGATATTTTGATAAAGTGTATGATTTGCTATTAAATGCGGGGTAATATTATTTTTATATTATGTGCTACAAAATGTATGGAATGTTACAATAGTATAAATTTTGCGAAAGTATAGAAAATGCTAATAAATCGTATAAGTAATGGGTATATAAAGTATGTACTACATTAAAAGGTCGCAATCAATCATACGTATTAAACCAATTGACCACTAACTAGGTTTATTACCTGTATCTGAAATATATCAGATATTCACAACGAGCATCATTCGTTTACGTATTAAATGAGGTATTTAAAAACGGTTATTTACCTTTTATTAACTAGATAAATTACATTTTCTTATTTACCTTTAAATTAATAGTTACACTAAAATGACGACCTCGATGGCAAAGTGCTCACCATACCGGACTGCCATCCGTAAGGTTGCGGGTTCGATTCCCGTGCGGTCTGGGTGTGTGTGCGTAGTTTCTGATACCCTAGATAGAAGTTTCGAACTTAGTTAGGGGTCAGTTACTATAGTGAGATGATGTAGTAAATGATTATGATTATGTTATGTAATGTTAAAATAGCACGGTGTATCTGATAGAATATCATATTACATATCGTAAGCTATTTACTTGTTAAGCCAGCTTTAGAAAGCTCTTTTATGTTCGTAAGTGCTTCTTTGAGCTTTTAAAGAGGATGCAAAATAAATACATTTACAAAGAGTAAGAGACAAATTGTTACTTAAATCTTTTGTTCAGGACGAGTAAAACCAAAGCAGTCAGTATACTTTTAAATCAAATTGAATTTTAATTAAGCTGGTTAAGATATTGACGTAAGTAGAAGGTCTAATTGTTAATAATAATTCCATTGCTCAAAACGGTTCTATCTAATAATGTGTAGCGCTTGAAAGTAAACGTTTTAAAATTGTTATTGGTAAAAGACACCTATAACAACGTTCGTTAAATTGAAGAGTCAATAGTATTCGTACAAATCAAGTATGTGACGTCAACAATGCGTCGATGGCCGATGGATCTGGATATCAAACAAACACAACTGATATAAATATTTACGTATTTACCTACACCTTGAAATATGTATGCTTCGAGTTTTTATTGCATTTTTATTTTGTTGTCATGGATTGGATTGTTCTTTTAGTTTTTTTTACCTATACTGTCTGGTATAGTTTGATAACTACGTGAAGGTAATAATCCTTTCCGCGGATTTTTTGAATTATTTGTTCAATTCCCCTTCAGCTACGTCACGCTATAACTCAAGAATCAAATTGGGAAATTCTTTGTTTGTTACTGTCAGGAAAAAGTTAGTGAGAAAGAAAGAAAATAAACATATATTAAATTATTTTGAAAATGATAATTTGAAAAGGAAAATCCATGTGTAAATTGGATCTGTTCAAAGCCGGCCGCTAGTAATTTGATATTATGAAGTCGTTATCTCATGGAAAGTAAGTAAATTGTCAACTACTTTAGGCAACTTTCTCACTGATGATATTATTACAACGAGGAGGAGCGTTCACTGCACTGATACTATAATATTAAAATTGTTTTATGAAATACTTAGTTTACTAAAAGTTATAAATAATATCAATAAACAGTTGTTCAAAAATATAAACCATTCCATGAATTCCTTTTTATAATTTCTAATTTAAACAAGGAAAAGTATAATTTTTCACATTAATCTGCAACCGTCATAGGAAAAACCGATCCGTTGTTTCATATTATCATATAAATATAAAACAATCGAGTGATTACGCAAATTATATAATCTAAATATATCGTACGTTATTCCCAACTGGCTGATCAACAGTGTATTTCCGTGTAATTTGGCCCGTGGGTCGAAATGTCCCGAGACATTGAGGAGACTATGACGTCAGTAGATAACATCTAGAACATTGCACGGGGCACGTGGATGCCCCGTCTACGGCCGCCCCGTGTGGTTTCTACTATTGATTAATACTAACAAAGACAATAATACACTTCGATCTTATCTTTATTAACTTCACATATTTCGATACTTATGTGTACTACGATTCCAAGTTGATATAGACGTTTTGAATAAGTAAGTAGTTGGGAACGCTTGTATCATACTTGTTGAATCTTATATGCGTTTATTGAAGTGTTGGTTAATGATAGCATATCGATTCTTATACATGTCTTACTACATATACTTTACAAACAGATAAAATATTCAAAATATTGAACTGAAAATAAATAGATTTTAACACAATTGTAGTTGAATTGAAGAATATACATAGATACGTATAGTTAAATTATTTACATACAAAAACTACAATTGAGGTAAATCAGTATATGTATTATTTTTAATTACTAAATTACCTATTACAACTGTGGGTTTCAATTGAAAAGTTAATCAGTTTGGATTTCCCTTTATAATTATCGCGTGTGTCATGCGGAGAGTACGGGATGGTTTTTTTATACGAATTGGCGGAAATATAACCAAATAATAATTGTTTATACGGAGATTTAGTATATTTTTAAAAATCTACCTTTTTATTTACAAGATTACAATTGAAAGTTGCAAGAAAAGCAAGATAAATCTGTAAGGTATAATTTGTAAATTATAACATTCTTGATTAATAGGTAAGTATGTATTATTGTAACTCACAATATAAACATTGTAGAATAAATTTATCTTAGGAGGAAAATGTCTACTTTTTACTTAGTAAATCATACATGTAGGTTAATATAAATTGTTTTACACAGAATATGTTTAAGCATTTAAAAGGAATCATAATATTTATGTTTTTAAATGGATATAGGTAGGTATCGAACCATAATTAAAAAAATAAACCGCAATATATTAATGAAGCGACCCGAATGACCTGTTTTATACTCGTACATTACTTTAGGTCAAGTCTTGACGTAAATGCAATTTCCAAACACTCATGCCAATTTCACAATTACCTACTCATTCATATAACTAACTGTAGCACGGATCTTTCATTGTGACTCAAAGGAAACTTTCTACGTTTTCAATTGTGACTAAGTATCAGTTAAATAATAACATGGAAGTTGCTTTCAAAAGTTATATAATGCAGGTATTACAAAGATTCATATGTGGTTATGTGTTATTTCATAATCGTGTTTGTTCTCCAAAATGAGTCCATATCTTGGTATCTATTAAAACTAAAAGAAATAAGTTTCATTTATTTTTAAGAAAAACCTACAATTACCATTATACTAGCAATTTTTTATTAGTGCAATTGTTTAAATTTGGAAATTCGCTGCAAAAATCTTACACGTTTTTCTAATCTTACGTACCGTGCGATAAGGAACTTCGTATATTATTTTTTAATATATACTTTATAGGTTCCTAATAATAAAATCATTATTAATACTAAAATACAGTTATTGAGAAAATTTAAAAATATTTCTTCAATGTCTAGTATTGTTATCGTTTTATCTTATCAATTCTAAGGTACGGTGCCGTTTCAGTAGAATGTTCCTACTATGACGCTAGTCCTTTGTTTTCTTGATGATAGAAAATAGCATGAAGAAAATACTTTGTTAGTATACATTATGTTAAGCATGTTGTAACTGTCTGTTTGTTTCATCTTTATGTCTGTTCATATGTTCCGCATTTGGTCATTGTCCTCCAATTCAAATGCTGTTACGTGTCGGCCAAACTATTTATGTAGAGGTTTAGCTAAGAGGTCATTAGAACGCGCTATATTGGTATCAAAGCCGTATTCATAAGACGGTGACGTGTTGTGACGTCACAATTATAGGGGAATAAGGTAAGGGCCACAGTGGAAGTGTCGATCCGGGTATCCGGGTCGCCTCCTCACTGGCACCGCACCACGGAACATGCCCTCGTGACCCAAATTTTCGCTATGACGTCATCGAACACCAACCTATGTAGGTCATGCCTGCAACCAGTCCAAACTACAACTGCTACGCGTTTCAATCGGCCCCAACTACAAACTCACATTTAAACTACTCACAATCGCTTATAATTCAATAGATTGAATGGCCGCACCGTAAGTACATTGACATGAACAACGAAACTATTTGTTAAAATAATACGAAACAATTTCTAACTCGATAGGTGTGTACCTAAACAAATAAAAATGTAAATTATCGACTATTAGTACGTTATTTATTTGCCTTCTCTACTTTGATGCTTTTAAGTTTCATTTCCAATTTATATTGCACCTAAGATGCAGATCACACGTAGGTAATTTTCTCAAGTACAATAAGGTCTACGTATTACATGAGCATCCATTTCTTTTAACAGCCGGAATGACCCAAGACATTGTCAGCTATGACGTCAGTAGATAACATCTTGAACATTGTGCATGCCCTGGAACACGCGGGTACTTCGTGCTTTGTCAGTGCCTGTGGGCTGTACTGTATAGATTGATATAAGTAATGCAGGCACTTGATTTGCAATAATCACTCTTAACACTATGCTATTAAGGTATCCTGAAATTAATCTATTTGTTCATATATCTCATTTTCTTCTTAAATATCTATGCTACGTTAAATTTTAAAATTAATATTATCATTTTTCATGTCAAATAAGTAGCCATCAATGTAATTTGTCAAGTTTTTTGGGCACAATCAGAAAAGTTTGTCAAAAATAAAAACAAATAAAAAGTACTAACTAAAGCGCAGTATTCGTAACAAAGCGAAGTACGGTATTCATAAAAAGTTAAACGAGCAAACCCAAAGTGAAGCCTTGTAAAAGAAAAGTTCAGAAATACACCTCGTCACGTGTCGTTAGCGATCTCGCAAAAAGTTTCGCTTTGATAAGAAGTAGAAAGGTATGATTCATTTAATTTTCTTGGGATTTTGTTTAAGAAAATTATATAAATCACACTTACATAACAGCTAGATGTTTAATGGCTTTGTCTATTTCACCTTCAGGAAAATTGCACCGGTACAAAGTTCGAGTGAGTAGCTAGTTAATTGGATGTATAAGAAAATGATACTTTAATGCTACAAATTCATTTTGAATTGTAGTTCATCTAAAAGAATAGGTTTAACTGTAACTTTCGTTTTTTCTTATACACCCCTATTTTGAATTCAAGATACTTAATCACACAGCTAATGTAAACGACGGGTGACAATATAATAGTGAAGTTAGTATTTTTCTTTTACTTTTATTTAAAAGTTATGATAAGCCAAAGTTTTTCAAAATCCCGCCGAATTTTATTGTTATTCTACACCGAACAACAGGCGAACACTGCGATACACAGCTGAGCGCGGTCATCGACCCGAGCCGTCACAGAATACTTGATAGCTAGTGTGCCGTCTGGTAATACGGCATTTATTTAGTATTTTTTAAAGATAAGTAATCAACTATCATTGGATATATGGATTCAGTTAGTGCTACAGATATTCTGATTTTAATAAGTCCCATCATTTCAATATAGGGGTGTATATATGAAGGCATTTACTATTTTTTTACCAATATGTGGCACGTAATTTTGTTTGAACGCGCGGACTTAATTGATTCTTAGTAAGTAATTGGATTTTTCCAAACACATCTCGGGTTTGAGATCAACAACATGTGTTGTGTGTAAGACGCGTGAGACGGGCGAGCAGCCGTAATCAACCCCTCAATGTGTTATCATAAGGGAGAGAGGCAGTTGGATATTACAGACCGATACACATCATTAGCCAACCCTAAATAAATAAAATACATCTACCATAATCCGCCTCAAAAACTAATCGTGCAGTAATATAAACAGTAATAAGTACTTATATCTATTGCCATTATTATACTACCACTGGACGAATACGTCGCGCCGTACGCTACGTGTACGTTTATTGACGTTTGTCACGTCAGTTGCGTGGGTTTGTGGCTCACACGTGTCTACGATGTGCGGCGCACGCGAGATTGACATGAAAATTCGACAGTTCGCCTTTGTCAGTCTTTTTTACGGATAAAATAATTGTCCATAAAACAATTATGTACTACTGTTGTATTGTAGTATTGGATTTGGAAGCCAAAGTTATCTATATTAGTAATGCGTGGTTTTATATAGTGTGCTTTTAATTTCATGAGCATTTCCTTGCTTCCGAGGACACGAGAAACTGTCACTGTTGTCGAACTAACATCATCGACAGTAGTTGTAGACATCGGGTAGTTAGAGCTTTCGAAAGTCGCACAATAGACCCAAATTGGAGACGGCTGATTGCCGAAAATTGCCCACTTACGAGTACATACATTATTTATTTCGAGTTTAATATAGGCATGTGTATGAACACTAAAGCTATCATAGTTCACAGGAAATAAATATACATGGGTTAATTTATATAACTACATACATGGTAATATCCTGTGAACTATCATAAATAATTTCCGAATGTCGTATTGTAGCAAACGCCATGATCACGTATGAACTCTTTAATATTAATAACCATGATAATGATAACAATAAAAACTAAATTGGGAACTCTATGAAAAAGTGTGGAGGTTAAATTGTTTATGTACAAATTAATGATATCATAAAACTTTATTACCTATCACATCAAAACAAAGAGGTGTGTGTTTGTACTCTAAACTTGCATTTGTTTATTAAACTTATGTAACAACATTTGAATATGTTTAAATATTATACAATTTCCGCGAATGAAAAGAAATAGATTTATTTATGACACTCACAAAACATACCAAGGATTTGTTGTTATGTAAAATTTGAGACGAAAATATGTATTTACGTCACAAATCTGACCATTTCTGTTAGCAACGTAAAGAAATTCATACGTAACAACATGATCCCGACATTTTATCGTTACTGTAGGCAGATACGTGTTTATAATAAATCAAAAATTTAAGTCTTAGCTATTTAAATAAAATATTTTAAAATCCTTCTATACTGAGGTACTTATTTAATGCCAGTATTACCTATTGATGTGTGGGATAGTGGATGAATGTTTGTTATTTTTCACGTAAAAACGACTGGCCCTATAGATTTTAATAACCAGGAAGGCCATATAATATGTTAAGTCCCAAAACTTCCACGGGTTTAGGATTATTGCGGGCGAAACCGCGGGGCTTAACTACTAGTACGTTACTATAATATCATCGGCTTATCTAAACAACTCGCTTTCATTCCGTGTCTGACTGTCAATCTTCATTTTGTCACTTGTAGTTCAAACTCGTCCCATGCGACGATGTAACGATATCACGTGGGAATCAAGAACCACGCACACACTTTTTATCTACACGACTAAAAATAATTATAGCAATAAAAATAATAACATTATACTTTATAATAATAGGTTAAATAATTAGTTAATTAGTGACCGTTATCTCATTAATTTATTTACATACAACTGATTGCTAAACTTATAACTATACTCGTCGGTAAACGCAAGGACGTGAATGACGTCAATAAGACATTTCGTAAATTATACTAGTAACAAACCACAATCCACGAATAGCATTTGATTTAAATTGGGCTTATAAGACTTATTATTAATTTGTATAGAAAAAAATGCTGGCCAATGTCCTTTAGATTTGCGATAAGTACGTAAATGTCACGTTTGAGCTGTTTGAGTAAATGAATAATTAATTAGGGTCTAAAAATAGGCTACCTGGATTATATAACTTTATTTTTATTTGTGGCAGTAAAGATTTTCCTTGGTTGAATTTTCTTATAAAAATTTTATTACACTGTTATTTAACTATTGTTACTGTTTGTTTTGGTTATATTTTACGTACACACAATATAGTTTCTATTTTCTACCTTCTAGGAATTACGTACAAACACAGAGATTAAATATTTAATGATTTGTTACAGGGCTCAAGTCCAGAATGCTGTGCTGAGGCGAGTCTAGAGTCGATAGCAGCAGGGACCCCCGTACCGCCCCCCGGGCCCCGATACAAGCTGGCCACGGAAGGGAGCCTCAGGGTCTGCTGTTTCCAGCACACCAGAACAGTCGTCGATAAGATCCTCGCAGCCAAGTTCCTAAGGAGATGGGAAACACATGTGTTGTACCTTCAAGAATATCACATTGTGTCTAAAACGGTGAGTTGTTGATCATAACATATATTTTGTGTTTCTGTTCTCTTTACTGGAGTATTTTCACTAATAACTACTAGATGTACCCACGCAGATATTGAATATTAGCACTGAATAAAAAGAACAAACGTTTACCCAATTTATCTTAACGATGTCAACATATTATTTTGTGTGTGTTGGTAGATAAATGTATGTTATTATTTTATTAATCAAATAATCAATTAAATACCTATCGAAGTTTATTACCGTCCTTGACATTTAGTTTTCGGTCAATTGTCTTAAATACTTTGTAATAGTTATTTATGGTACAAGCGAGGTAAGTTGGTGATTACTTCCGAGCCGTCAGGCGAGGGTCTGAAGATAGCCGAGGATAGTAATCATCAATACTCGCGTGTACCATACAACGTTTTTCAACACACTTGCGAAGAAATTAATAATACAATATCTTTTTTCGCTAATAAATAAACAGTTTTTCTATTCGCGCGCATCCAACACAACAATGGTGATCGGCCAAAGACTAAAAGAATATACTTATTAAAAAAATATTCGAATGAACGAATGAATGGAATCGACCATAGACCTACCAAAAGTAAGGCAACATAGTTGAAGTTTGTTTTTAAAATGTATGGACAAGTTTTTTTTTGGTATCGAAACTTTTTTAAAACTTAACAATTTAAAAAAAAATCTATAACTCACTAGTGAATCAAGCGTGTCATTATTCAACTGTTTTTGCACAAATAAGAGCCCCTTTATGAGCAAGTGTGTTGAAATAGTTATTTATGGTACAAGCGAGGTAAGTTGGTGATTACTTCCGAGGCGCTATTGAGGCCCGAGCCGTCAGGCGAGGGTCAGAAGATAGCCGAGGATAGTAATCATCAATACACGCGTGTACCATAC
Source organism: Timandra comae (assembly GCA_958496195.1). Classification (NCBI taxonomy): domain Eukaryota; kingdom Metazoa; phylum Arthropoda; class Insecta; order Lepidoptera; family Geometridae; genus Timandra; species Timandra comae. The sequence goes on along the minus strand of OY292354.1, from coordinate 7,179,827 downwards.
AACGTTTTTCAACACACTTGCGAAGAAATTCATAATAAAATATCATTTTTCGCTAATAAATAAACAGTTTTTCTATTCGCGCGCATCCAACACAACAATGGTGATCGGCCAAAGACTAAAAGAATATACTTATTAAAAAAAAATCAAATGAATGAATGAATGGAATCGACCATAGACCTACCAAAAGTAAGGCAGCATAGTTGAAGTTTGTTTTTAAAATGTACGGAGACATTTTTTTTGGTATCGAAACTTTTTTAAAAACAAAGCAATTTAAAAAACAATCTATAACTCACTAGTGAATAAAACGTGTCATTATTCAACTGGTTTTGCACAAATAAGACCCCCTTTATGAGCAAGTGTGTTGAAAAATATATTTTCCTTGGGTATAAGTAAACAAAAATATAAGTAACTAATGAGCTTATTACTTTTCAGTACATTGCCTACATAATATTTTGTTTTTCGTGAAAACTGAATTTAAACTAAAGGTATTACCAAAAAATTACCTTTAGTTTTCAAAAAATAAATAAATAAAAATTACATTGGATTGATAAATTAAGTACTATAAACTCTATAACCCGATAAATATAAAACTTTTAGTGGTGTAATGCCAGTTAAGTCTTAAGTCCTAATAAATTGCGTCGAAAAGTGTAACGGAAAATCATTTTCCAACTTGAATTCAATATAGTGAATAAACGAAACGATCAATGGTTTGTGTTTGTATAATCTTTTAGCGATGAAAACAAAAACAAAACTATTATCAATTTAAAAAACTGAATTGTTTATTGTTTTTGTTTAAAAAAGTATCTGTCAATCAATTGATTCAATAATTAGCTCATCGAAAGCGTGGTATACTTTTATGTCATTCATACATACTCGTAATAGTGATTGTATCGTCATATAGATTTGTTTACGTTTGTAACATCGTATGTTTACACGTTTGCGTTTCCTAGAGGTATTATCTGTGATTGTGACGTATATTATCTTCGTTTCAAAGGTAAAATGACTCGACACGAAATGATTAGACCAAACAAACCTATTTTTTAAAACCGTTGTCTATCAATATTTACGTCAGAAAAAATATTGCGTTCTTTATTATTTTCCACGTGAGCGTGAGTTTTCCGTTCCAGCTGTATGATAATGTGAACATTTTCTTGAAATATTATTGCTACGCGTTATAAATTTTGATATTCGTTTGGTTGGTTTGTTACCTATGAATTTAAACTTCGAATTTATTTTTTGTTAAATCCGGACGTAAATATATTTTTGATGGCCTATTTGATTGGCTGTCAGCATCGTATACGCATGAAACTATTTAAAAATAGAACATTTTGAAACAGTATAAATAAATCAGACTACAAACAATATTTTTTACAAAATTCATGCGTTTTAAATAAACTTTATTTTATTTCACATGTTATCGCCATTGTTTTTATTATCATTGTTTCGCAAAATTCTGTTAACTTACTTGATAGGTGACGTGAGTAATGTTAGCTATGAGGTAGGTACATAAAGATAACAAACTATGTAGTATATAGGTCATATTGTAACAGCGAGTTAGTAAATAATCTACCAAACGTGATTGTACTTCAGATTATAGATTCCCTTTTTAGTTAAATAGCATAAAATGGAAAGCATACAAACAAACGGTTTTTCAATTTGGAGCACTTAAAAACCGATTTAGCGCAACATAGTATCTGATACAATTTAATGTCTAAAGTACTTAAACTAGCCAGTATATTCGTGACATCTGTTTAAATAAATATAATACTAAACTTACATACGTCAAATCTATTACTCATCGGGGTGAGTAATAAAAAAGAAATTTTTATGTAATGGTAACAAGTTATTTATTTGCGTCATAATTATTGTTTACTTATTATCTTCAATCAATAACATCGGAAAGTTATATAAACTATTTTTTATTACATTAAAAATAAATCAATAAATAAACTTAGTCAATAATATGAGACAGTCACGAACTATCTTTCCCATATTGACTTACTAAAGTTTAATTAAGTTCAAGCTTCGAGCTTAGTTAGGGGTCAGTTCTATAATGAGATGATGGAGTGAATTATGTTTATGTTTATTACCTATGATATAAAGTTTATAGAAATTAATACAAAAATCCTACCGAACTTGATAAAGGTTTACTTAAAAGACCTAATATTACTACGAAAAATATAAAACAAGTTCTATAAAACAAGGTCTGAATTGATAAATTTAACATAATATATAGGATTTTAAAGTTTGCGTCGCGTCGATACAGGTCAAAAGTTCAGGCTAAAATACATTTATTGCACAGTTATGCCCTGTGGTTTCACTTGCATTAATGGTTTCTAATCTACCCCCGTGGGTTTGTGATGTTCGCATAGCATTATGATGATGATAGCCTTTTTTTAATCCATTTTCTTAATAAACAGACTATCTAAACTTTACAAAAAGCAGCTTACAAAAAACAGCTATTTAAAATATTGGTATTGATATTCTATTATTTCAAGATAAACACAACCAATATTTCTAAGTAGGTATCTATTTTAAAGTGTTAAGCATGCCTTCGTTTGGAATCAAGACGACATGTAATGTTTACTGATAAAGAAAAATAAACTGGCTGTGACGTCATAACGAGGGGACGATACGACGTAATAGGCTTCTGTTTTTGTTGACTAAGGAACTCTGAAAACTAGAAAGTAGGTATAAACGTGTTGTTGACAGATTATTTAGTAAATACATAAATATGAAAACAATGGATAGGAACTTTGACGTCATAGGTACGTTAGTTATAATATTGATAAGAATTGCAGAAATATGCATTGAGTTTATCAGTAACATGTTTCCTGAATAAGGAAGTACCTTTACTACTTATATGTTTACAGCGATAGTATGTTTCTTTTCCTATTAGGTACTTATCTGAACTCATTAGTCAAATTAAAGATTCCTTCTAATTATTATTAAAATATGGTTTTATAGGTATGTAGTTATCATCGTTACAGCACTCAATTTATTATCGTTAATCATATATATATTGTATATTTACCATGTAAGTATATTATTTATTTCGAGTTTCCGATATTTTGACGCTGTTGCAAGCGTCATGATCACGGATGAACTCACGGTGTAAATAATATACACGGTAAATATCCCGTTAATCATAATAAATTGAGTATTATCAAAATATACCTATGTAAAACACCTTTTATAACTCGTAAACAGCTGGACCGATTTAGGTGAATTTTAGTAGTAAGGGATATCCTTATACTCGTACCAGAAAAAGCATATAAGTTACTTTTTATCCCACTGTTCTAACGACTACAAACAGTACATAGATATAACCGGGAGAAAATTTTAATTAAAAAAATAGTTAAAGTCCTTTTCAGCATGAGAATACTTAACTACACTAAATCACTAGTATTACAAGATTTGTGGAGACCTCTTCTCCGACTCGAATGTAAAGAATCTTAAATATTTTCGAATTAGTATCTTATATTGTTCACAATGTCTCGTGTCCACTTACAGACGGTACAGCAGAGTATGAGCAGACATTTTTATGTTAGCATTGTCTTCTATTATAGTACATTTGATGTCTTTTAATAACCTTACAGTGTGCTTATTTAGTTTCAACATTTGATGCGCCATTGTTGACTTATACGATTGAAATAAATTAACTCTTAATAATTATATAGTGCCTAGTTGTCTCACAGTGATTGGTCCGAGGAAGAACATTTTAAAACGTCACTAAGAAATCAGTATTTCATGAATTAACAATCCACCGGTCTATGCAGGCAAGCAATTTCACATACGTTTTTAACGTATTCTTATTTTACTCACAAACCTAATTAAAACAATAAATAAATAGGTAATAAGGTAAATATTGCAGCTGAAGTGACACGCTTAGGTATTGATTGATTTCTACTTATATATTATAGATTGTTTAAATGTATATAAATAATCCAATTAACAATTGATTTGTGCAGTTATTTTCCTTACTGGTAGGTATATTGTTGATGTATTGTAAATATTATTATGTACGACTAAGAGCAAATCTATTAATTTGCAATTCTTTTAATGCTCTCCCGTTATATAAATAAACTCAGATATTTATACACTGCTTAAAATGTTTGTTTGGCATAAGTATGTAAATATTTTGAAGCAGAACATAAACTCTGTAGTGTAAATAAGTGAAAAGAACGGCGTGAGTTCCATGGAAAACGTTGTTCATAAGTATATCAATTTCATTTAAGACTAAGAAGATGAATAGGATTTTAAAAATGTGGTATTTTTATCTAAATTAGATAGATTTCATACTTGTAAGTAATTAATAATTATGTAAATTTGATTTACGGCGTCAATAAACTATTTTTAAATGTAACATTTTCAATTTACAACTTTGATGATGGATGTTGTAATTATCGTGAGCACAACATTGAGGTCAATCTGAGATAAAGGTCCGTGCGTCATCGAATTATATTTTAATATATTCAGTTCGGTAGTACTGTTCCTATTTATTACAAAAATCTTGATTTCAATTTATCGTCGATAACCAAGATATTGTTTAAGAGCACGAAAACATAAATGTTTTGGTACATCTGGTGTATAAATGGGTCTGCTGTTGTACAAAACAGTTCAAGTTTGACGTCAACACTACGCGTAAAACATTCGGGCATTGCATTCAAACACTATGGTAATTATTACCATTTTAAGTATTCTGGGCACAAAATAACGCATTAATTGAAACATTACGAGTCATAACCGTGCCTCATTATGTTTATTAAACAAATGCCAACTATTCAAACTATAAGTACATAGATTGCTGCGCCGCTTTAAATTTGGGAATGTGACCCTATAAATTGCCGCGATGCATTCTGTCTGACCTTTAACGGTAAGTACACTACACGTAAATTAGTTCAGAGTACCGTTAACCATTTAGATTTCAAGGCGACAACAATTTAGTTACACTAAGTTCACTACAAGGGCAACATACACTTAAATTATTTAGAAATATAGGTTAAGGAAAATATAGCGTCGCGACTTACGTTTGTAATGGAAGCGTCTTCGGGGATTTATCTTTATCGTATAATATTATCATAATCAAGGATGCGGGAAAAGGTCAGATATCTGCAGTGAGACTGTATAATGGGTGTATCTACATAATACATCTGAGAAGTTAAACTGGAGCCAGACGGCGGTACAGTATCAAATGTCACAGGTCACTTCGGAGACTAAACAAATAAGTTTTAGCCGCAATGCACAGAAATGCACCACCCAATGTTTGACAGTTTTAGTAGATATATTTTAAGCTTATGTAGAATTTATAATTTTAATTTATGAGGCATTAGTCGAGCATAGGCATTTAAACTTTTAATGGTTCATTTATCATATTGTTAATGCGTATTTTGATTATAATAAATAGCAAAGAATATCCTTGATTTAGATAATTTTTGAAGTAAGTAACTTACATATATTAAATTTAGAAAACGTGTCGATCGATAATTACGTATCTGTCATTTGCTACGACGTTAACTGTAATTTAACAACGTGGAAATAAAGAAAAAATCGTTATGTCAAAATATTTTACAAATCAATCTATTGTATGTATGTTTCATAGACATGGAAAACCCATATAGACGACGTTATTTGTAATTATATGACGCCAATATTAGCTATTGTTTAAAACTTACTACGTAGATAATTCTGCCTGAGTCGAGGTATTGAGCCTTATTTTATTAAACCTTTTTATTATAAAACGCTTATGTTGTTTTGATAACGTAGTTTTATATAAGCTAATATTTAATTCATCATTGACGTAAAACATTAGTATGCACCACACGAGTTATTGGCCCGTATGTTTATATTAGTACTAGCAATACGGGAGCTAAGAGCAAGGTTTTATGTTTGCTTACACATTCTGTTTTAATTTCTTTGTAAAAAAGGAAAAATGTGTTCGTATTTAAAGAAAGCTATAGGGAGTCATATTTGATTATGATCAAAGTCAAAAGTGTCTTCAATATTCTTGAAACTAAATTCCAGAACGCTCTTTGAAGAGCTTATAACAAACCCTGGGAAAGGGAAATTGCATTCATACAATTTTTCAATTAACTAGTTTATCATCAAAACTTTTTTTTCAAATTACTTTTTCCTTTTTTGCATAAAATCTTAACTTGATTCACTGGCATCTTCCACCTGACACCTCGCTCGTATCGTAACGTCACTCGTGTATGAACGTGCTCCCGCGCCGCCTATGCGGTCAATGCGGTTTCTTTTGTTATTATAACAGTCATCAATAGACAGCTTAGTAAAAATATTATTATTCTTATTGTAAATAACATACCTACTATACAAGGCTTAAATTAAATATGGACAAAGATAATCTCATACGTATAGATTGCGAAGATGTTCCTAATTTAAGTTTAGTAACAGTGAGAGGGTGTGACTGTTCTCACGTCAATCTATCATCATAAATGTTGATGATGTTATTATATTTGTCAGGGTTTTTATCTGTGATTTCCTAGAGAATCAGAAGAAATGTAAATTCTTCTGTTTCTGTACGAATCACTACATAGTATAAAACAAAGTCGCTTTCTATGTCCCTATGTATGCTTAGATCTTTAAAACTACGCAACGGATTTTGATGCAGTTTGTTTTAATAGATAGAGTGATTCAGTGGGAAGATTTTTAGCATAATGTTATTCCCATATTCTTACGGGATCGGGAACTACGCAGGCGAAACCGCTGGGCGTCGCTAGTTAACAATAAGATTCAGTAGAAGATTAAGATTGCAGATTCTGTAGAAATGTTAAATTACGCGGCATAATTTTGTGTTGCTTTTGTTTTTTTCTCGTGACAAAACGGTGGGTGAATAGGCATAAAATTAAACTACTTATCTTAAGTTAAGTATATGCTACCGTCACAAAGTTCATATGTAATACAAAATTAATTAATTTAAATATTGTTACATTGATACTCAATTAAAATCATTAATACTATTATTGTTCCAGTCATTTATACTATTTATTCGAATTAATATAAATCATAATGTTTCCATTTAAGGTTTCTCAGTAATATTAGTTTTCCGGAAGAATTAATAATTATTTATACGTCGTTAAGTTTGTTATCCAAATACTTGTAAAGGCGGAAATCACCGCGGTTTTACCACTTTGATATTTATCCTGTAGGATCACAGATCAGGGAGTCAGCTCAGGACTTCCGCCCTAAGCAGATTTGTGATGAGAGAGAGATGTTGTCCGTGTGTAGGATAATCTCTAGAAACCGCGGCTTATAATTAAAACTAGGCAAATAGGTACGTATAGAACTTTTTGGGTCGATACAGTAGGTATTAGGTTTTTTTTCTTGGAATTAGCGATTGCTACTTTCCAAAGATGTCGTTTTATAAAAGTTTGACGTGAAGTAGGTACAAAATTTATATTTAGTGGGAATTTATATGTATTTATATCCTTTCCAAGAAAAACCTAAATTTTATATGATTTCATTTGAATAAATAATGCGTGTATATTAGGTACGAAATATTAACTTAATTATTTTTAAATTATTAGTTCTTCGTTTACGTGACGCGAACCACGAACTGTTTGCGATTTTAGCTCAAAGCTCGAAGTTCAAGTTAGGTATGTATTGTATTTCCTTTTGGAAATTCCAATCGCCATTGACGGAAAATATGAATCCATTGTGTATTGAAGGAAAATATTAATTAAAATTATGATATCCGATAACAAAGCTTTATTTAATGGTAAATGTTCATTTTATGTAGATAAATACTTACTAATTTAATTTTACATATTTTTTTATTTTAATATGTATAGTAGGTTTCACGTTTTAAGTAATAACATTGACGTAAAACTATGATTAAATAGCAAATAGGTACACCTGTCTCATCATTATTGACTAATTAAATAATATTATTTAAATGAACTAATAAGTAAGTAAATTAACTAAACAATTTCGTAATTTTCGGTTTATTTATATGACCCTTTAACGTAAAGAAAAAAATATTAAAGGCATTTTCTTTTCAAAGAAGTTTTTTTTTCATTTTTATCTCTATTACTTTTTTCTCTATCCTGTTTCTCAAGAAGATGATAATAGAAATACATATTGTGTTTTAAGAAAGCCAGCCAGTAAGATCCTACTGCAAAACCATATCTCCAAAAAAAACCATGTCTCTATCGGATGATCGGGTGACATTATAAGAACTTTTCATTTGTTAAAAAAATAACATATTTTATTTAGGTAATTAGGTAGCTTCCTACCTATTTGTTTACAGACTGTTAATGATAGATATGAAAATTAGTCACAATGTATTTTGTAGTGAGTAATTGGTTTCCATGTAAAATGACATTATTATGAATACCGTGAGTCAAGGCGAGACAAGGGTTTTGCAAGTGTTACAACCCGGAAGAGAAAGCCAGTCGGACAGTGCAGGATGAGTGTGGTGACGTCAGCACGCCAGGGGCAATGCACTCCACGTCATAAACCAACTCCCCCACTCCCCACCCTTTCTCCCCCCAACGCCACAAAGCCTATTTTATCTTTGATTGACCTACTTTTATTTTGTGAATATGTTTCATTTTGTACCGAAATAAACTGGTACTATTTGAGTTCGTAGTCGACCTTTTAAGTTGCTTGTATATTTATTTAGGACGTTACTAATAGGAAGAGGTATTTAAGATGAAGCTATTCTAGAATCCCTATGAGTATACACACAAATATTTGGGGTTTCCTAAGCTGATAGGTAAATAATTAAAAGCTTCACAATCACGGTGAGTTTGCGGTTTTAGGTCAAAGTCAAGTCATCTATGTACGTAAGTATAGGACCGGGTGGAAATTTCTTAGCGCTACCTGGAGGAAAAGTACTCTAAATACTGAATAAAGGAAAATTTACTGAAAGGAAACGTTCCTTTAGAAGTCTTAATAGTATTGAGTTTTATTTCATTGTATTTCTATTGATCCGATACTGGGGTGAGGCAGAGGTATTTCAAAAGATTTAAACGTAGTTTGGTTTCTTTTGAAAGGTAAAGGAATATTTTTACTAAGGAAAGCCTGCCACATGCGTATCGGTCACTTGCCAGCCAAGTTATCTAGGATTTTACAATAGGCTACCGGTTGAACCTGAAATTTCTTTACAAACCAGGCATACCGTACGTCTTTAAGGTTTTTAACGTAAGCTTCATCATATCTCGAATACCTATCAAAGTTTTATAACAAATTCTAAGTAAATAATCAACTCATTATGTACAGATAGAAGGGCTCGAGCCTACCCTGTTTTTTCTTGGTAAATAAACACTAAGAAATAATGTTTGGTAAACTGTAGTGAGATGTCCGTCGACTGATTGATTGCGGTACCTAAATAGAGTTGTCGACACTCCGACACTCCGCTAATGATCTACGGATACTCCCCTTGCTCTATCAATGTTGAGTGCCTACTATTTGGGTTAGACAAGCAATCGATATCAGATTAATGTTCTGACCCTTCATCGACCTGCTTTCGTACACGTTAAGTTATTAACCTATCTAACTATAATGAATTTATGTGTCATCAAAATTATTATTAGGTTATTGACTCTATGAACGACCTCGGTGCGGTGGTCTAAAACTACGTGCATTAGACTGCTACGCTGGAATACTGAGTTCGATTTATAAGGTCGAACGGTGTTTTTTAATTGCTATTTTTCAAAACATAGGGTTTAAGATTACTAACGTGTTTTAGGCAGAGTTTGGACTTTCAAAATCATAAAGCAGAGCAGTAGGTAGATATGTTTTAAGGTCGTTAATTTAATTCACTACCTCTTTAGGTATGCGATAATGACTTGGCTCTGTGTGCTAGATTCTTATTTGAATCTTCAATGGAATAATTTCACAACCAAAATTGTTTCGCGATTAGGTACCTATTGTCATATTTTAGATGCGTGTATAACATGTGATTCATAAATGTTATCTCAATGTGAATTTATATGAATGAACATGTGCGTAATATCTGCCCTAGATAAACTAGATACACAGGTAATAAACCTAGTTAGGGGTCAAATCAATTGCTACAAAATGATTACAAGGATTGTATATTGCATCTTTTGATATTAACTGTTTCTTTTATTTTTGCTCTGCTGACCAAACTAGCCACCACTTTTCGGGCTCACTCCTGGGTTGACTAGTAGGTTCTATGTTAGCATCAACTACTCCTAAGTGTATATTTTTTTCTATTTCAGCCTGCAGGTCTGCTGGAGCACCCTTTATCGTACAGCTGTATGCAAGAAGTGTATTGTATTTCAAGATGGGACTCTGCTAGAAAATACTGCCTTCGGATAGTCATGCCACATGGATCACTTCTTATTCAAGTACGTAGATATAAATACATTTTGGAAAAAAAAAACTAAGTAATATTTTTAGTTTTTCCGATGGGATTAACAATGTTTTGTTTGGTTTCAGGCAAATGACGCTTATACAAGGGACCAATGGTATCATTCTATAATTTGGAAGGTATGTATATTTCTGCCTGCATACAGGTATACTTATGAGGAAAAAATTAATACATTTAATGATTGGATTCGTACTAATGTAATCTTTTTTTCGTTTACAGAGAAATATAATAAGATACCGCAATTTTCTAACCAAGAGTGTAAGGAAAGAAGTCGTTTTGAAAGAACTTAAGGTAAACATCATCTTAATAATCGTCATAGAAAATTTACCTTGACCGAGTCATAGTATGAGTTATGTTAAGTTTCCGTGTAATTTTACAGAACATGGTTGATTTTGTGATGACAACGCCGTTACAAGACGATAGTGTGACGAGAGCGCCCATTGAAATACTTACAGAATTGATGTCAGAGGTAAACATACATTGGTTTATTATACTGATTTAGATTAATACTTAGTTAAACTAAGATGAATGCTCGTGTGAAGTAAACCTTTAGATTTCTTGATTTCCTGACGAGAACTCGGGTAAAATAGTAAAAACTACAAAATGCCAAAATACTACGAAATTTTCTTTTAGGTACTTTTACTAAAATTATCTATTTTCCTTAAAAAGTACCTTAAGTTTGCAAACATTAAAAAATAATCCTGATAACTAAATAAACCGAGGACATAATAGAAGCTTATCTTTTATTCAAAACTAAGAACAATCATTTGAAATTCTATCGGTGTCGTTAGAATGGAACTAGTTTTATTCAACCACGTGTCACAATAACCTACGTCAGACGAGATGAATACATCACGATCCTATTATGATTATCATTATTTAAATACCTTACCTACTATAGAAAATGTTTTTTTTTTCTGTCATCGTACTTGTCACATATACACAAATCATTTTATTTGACCCCTTCAGCTGTTTATAATATTCCTTATTTAAATTTCATTGTTACACTTATTATTAAAAATAAATATAGGTAGGTACTGGCTGGGAAATGTATTCTATGGAATTTAAATGAAAGCGCTGCAAGTGCTAAGTCATAGAGTTACATGTAGTTTTATTAAGTTTACGTGTTCAATTTTCCGCTCTTTTTGTGAAGGAAAACATCGTGAGGAAACTTGTACGTACACACCTGCGAAGTAATTAAAAGGTTGTGTATGAATTCCACCAAACCGCACGTGGCCAGCGTGGTTGACTAAGCCCTGATGAATTCAGGCTAGGTTTGAGCCCCACAATGGGAACATATGAGATGACGATGATGATAATAAATAAATAACGAGTATATAATAAGATCTACGAAATTATGCTTGGTTTAAAATTAAAATCCTTAGGAAGGCAACATAGCAAAGATAAAATGGTGTTCCGTTTTAAGTGAAATAATTTTCATGAACAACGCCCATAGTTTCGAAATCGTATTTATTGTAACGATAACTTTATAATAAATAATAATCTAATTGCGACTAAATTTTCAAGGATGTTAAATATTATTATACACTATCACTTAGATAACTGATCTGTTCGTAATAACCCTGCATGAGGTCTGATAACAATGATAGATTAACCATATTTGTAGATATTTTCGTACTTTCACAAAATTGATGGTCAATCTTCTCATAAGTATTTAAATTTTTGAATATCTCATACTATTCTGAAAATGAAATCAAATGTCGTATATTTTGTTTTCCGTGTGTCATTTGTTTTTGTTTATTATTTTGTCGTTTGTATTGTTTTAAATACTCGCCCATAATAAAACCTATAAGCACAAATTCTTATAGGTATACCTACTAAGGTATCTCAATCTAGATATTAGATTAAGTTTAGGTATTGTAATAATAAAGTTTCATACTTCTGGAGTTATAACTAAAAGTAATCAATAAGTACTTATGTATTATTACACAGCAGTGAGCTATGGAGGAAAAATATTTTCCAATAACCATTCTCAGATGTTATGAGGTACCTATTTCTCTTATCAGCAACATTCGTTTCACACGTGCCAAACATAAATAAGTATATACTTATGTTTAAATTTCAAATTGATAAGCAGTACATAGCAAGGAATCTGAATTTGCGAAATCAGGCATAAATATGACGTCAATGCAGTAAAATATTTTTAATTTTTACCTTACAGTTAGTACTAATTGTATTTACATATCCGTTATTTGTTTATTTTGATAAAGTAATTAAAATATTTTATTAATAATAAAAGACTATTAATATGTATTATGTATAACTACTTCTATAATTAAACATTTCGTTATCATATTGACTTTAAATTACTTTGATAAGGTATAAATAATATCGCAGGAGTTTTAAACGCTTTTATAAATACACACATCAAAAGTGTCTAGGGATCAAGCATTTTTATGCGGATTTCTTGAGATTGAGATGTGGCTTTGTAATAAATTTATGATTTTATAAATTTATATGGATCCTTTTTGGTGCATTTCATAATTTGAATCAGGAACTGTGAATCAAATTCGAGTAAAAGATGAAAATCAGCTGTCAATATTTTCCCTATAAAAACATACAACGCATTGAAGACATTATTAGTGCTACTGTTTCCCTACTACTGATTAAAACCAACGTTATTATGGAGCGGCGACGTCATTTAAGCAGGGAAGAAATGCTCAGAGCCGTGGGAATGATAGAAGCTGGTTCCCGGCAACGTACTGTGGCTTTAGCTCTGAATACAAGTCAGAGTGTTATCAGTCGACTTTGGACACGTTACCGAAGCACTGGTACCGTGGCTGAGCGCCATGGAGGACGGTATCGCTGCACCACACGGAGACAAGACCGATACATTCAAATCTTAACTCGAAGAGCTCCAACAATAACCGCCATGATGTTAGCCGTGCGGCTTCATCACTCTTCAGGGAACTTAATTAGCGACCAAACAGTCAGAAACCGCTTGCATGAAGTGAACCTTCATTCCCGAAGACCGCTACGGGTACCACCTATAGCAATGCACAATCGTAGGATTCGATATCAATGGGCTCTTGAACACAGAAATTGGGCAGAAGAACAATGGCGTTTCGTGTGCTTTTCTGATGAGTCTCGTTTTGGTATGAGACCGGATACAAGACGTATACGACACTGGAGAACCCCTGGACGCCAACAGCGATTAAAATCCTGCCAGGAAGTCCATCCTTATAGTGGTGGAACCATCATGGTATGGGCGGGTATTTGGATCGGCGGAAGAACTGAGTTGATTTGGATCAGAGGCAACCTCAACGCTCAAATTTATGCTGAGACGATTGTATCAGACGTCATCGTTCCTCTACAAGTGCAAATCGGTCCCTTATTTCAGTTAATGCATGATAATGCACGACCGCACACCGCAAGAGTTGTAAGACAGACTCTCGCCGCAGCTAACATCAATGTCCTGCCCTGGCCTGCTCAGTCGCCAGACTTGAACCCGATTGAGCATGCATGGGATATGCTACAGAGAAGAGCTCTGCCGAATATGGAGGGTATCCAGTCGCAAGAAGACCTTTTTTTGTTGTTGCAACGAACATGGGCGGCCATTCCACAGCGTGATTTGGATGAACTCATTTTGAGTATGCCAAACCGATGTTCTTGTGTTGTTAGTGTTTGCGGTAGAAACACGGATTATTAATTGTTTAAGTTACCCAATAAAATTTTAAAGAAAACTGTTATTTCAGTCTTTTTTTCGAACTTTAATGTTAGTGGTTCAAATGTCAAAAATCCCTTTATTAGGAAAATGGCAAATTTCTTTATTAATGCAAAGGTGACTTGGTTTATCGTTACTGTGACAAACGAAAACACTTTATTTGATGAATCCTTAAAGAAAATTTTAATTAATATCAATCAGGAGAAAAGTTATTGCAAAAATATATGTTGATCCCTAGACACTTTTGATGTGTGTACATACAATCTATTGTTTTATCTGTTATCTTTTATTATAAGTTGTAACTTATAGGTATGTACTTAGGTACTTATTGCATATAAGTCCTGTCTGGCTTAGTACTACTTATTGCGCTTTAACGCAATTAAGAACATTGTTAAGTTTATGTAAGTAATAGATAATCTTATTGATTTACAATAAGATTATCGACATTATGTATTATAATATAAACGACTTCTAGCCATAATGTTCAAGATATTCCCAATTTTCTTTTAATCTTTAAATATAAATTATAAATTGATATCTATCTTACATGTATTCTTATGCATTGTGTTTTGTTTTACAGGAAAAGAACAGTCCCGATTGGGAAGTATGGGCGGAAAATGCGACCAATGTAGCAGCCCCACTGCTGGCAGAGCGGTGTGCTACCGGGGAGCTGTGTGCTCTACTCGCGAGGCTCTGCAGGCAGCGCCCGCGAGCCGCCCCGCTACCCGCGCTCGCTCCGCCTGTGAGACGAGTCCTCACCCGAAACGTGGACTTCGCCAGAGCTCCTAACGCGAGAAGACTTGTCAGAGATTATATTAGGTAGGCATTGACTACGCACTATACCGCTAATTAATTTATTACCAATTCCACGGGACAATAGCCGGCATCAAACCGTTGAGCTCATTTATCTATGGGTGTGTTACCACCTACAGAGCGTGACCTTAGTATTAGGAAATAGTTACAAGATCACTTACATTGACGTCACGTCAGTTGCTTTTATGATGCTAAGATCATTCCACTCTTATAATTATGTTCAAAGTACAAAAAGAAATAATGAAATGACTTGTCAAATAATGTGTAGGTAAGTGGTAGGTAGATACTTAGATAGTAAGGTCTTTATTGTTCACAAATTAGAAAGATCCTGCTAATAATTTCAATAGCGTAAATATGTTTTTGATTAAATACCACCAAATTTTGACACCAAATTCTCGGACTTTTCGAATACTTAATAGATCTTTTAGTTCAGCTTAAGAAGAACTTACAAGGATTCAAAAAGTTTAATTAAACAAGCTTTTACATTGCAATTATTAAGTACAAAGTTATAGTGATAACTTGCACCTAAACCTCTTTTATTTATCTATTCTAGTGCTTTGAGTGCGCACAATTCTGGTTCGGCCATGGTGAGTCGGTTCGTGGAGGTAACGCACGGCGCGCGCGCACGCTGCCCGCACCCGCGCGCCGCGCCCAACCTCGCCGCGGTCGCGTTAGCGGCGCTGGACAACCACTACCGCGACCACAGCATGCCACACGTCTGCCAGGACACTGAAGACGAAGTGCTCTGTTTCGCTGACATTTTGGTACACATGTAAGCACTTTCACTGTTTTCCTTTCCGCGTTATCTTATTAGAAGACTGATGAGTCTGTCGTGGCAGATTATACCTACGTCTTTTTCTCACATGCGTATAATTACTAAACTGATTTAAATGAAATTTGGTAACAAGATAAACTAGAGCTTACTATCAACCTAGTAAACAATAAAGCTTAATCCACGTGTTATGTTACAGGTGCGAATACGAAGACTGGTTAGTTATAGTGGGCGCGGTAGTGCAGCCGGTGCCGCTGTGCGCGGGCGCGCTGGCGTGCCCGCGCGTGGCGAGTCGCATGGCGCGCGTGCTGCAGGCGCTGGCGCGCGACCCGCGGTGCGCGGCGCACGGGTGCGTGGCGGCGGCCCGCGCCGCGCGCCCCTACCCGCCCTCGTGGCTGCGGGCCGCCGCGCCCTCCGACCCGCTACTGGCACTGCCCCATCAACAATTGTGTGAACTCTGGGGATCTATGGTTAGTACCTACATAGGTTTATGATTTGGTTATTTTTACGTAGTTTCTGATAAGTAGAGATATCCTTAGATGCAGGCAACAAACTTAGTCAGAAAGCCGTTGGCTATTACTTATGACTATACTAATTGTATTGTTTTGTTTTCAGCTGGAATCACTTCTGAAATGTTGCTGTAAAAGAAAAAGTTTCTTGCAGAGTATGTGTAAGCAGCTTCCCGACTTCCTTCTAGTAGCTTTAACAGAACACGTAAGTATCATAAACTTGAAGTCTTGATTAAACCAGATACGATTTTCACAAATTTACTTATTTATTTATTTACAATGTTCATTTGTATTGTTTCAGCCATCAGCATTGGAGGCGTTATGTCTGATGTTGGAATGGGAAATTACAAATGGGGAACAATCTGAGTTGGAAATAATAGCAGCTTTACAAGGAACTCAATTGGGCCAGAAATATTACAAGGATCTCTGTGAAAGACAGCAGAATTTACAAAGACTGGTGAGCAAGATTCCATAATAAAGTATTTATTACTCAAACACATTGTCATTGAAAGCTTCTAGTTTGAAAGATCTAAGAAAATATTCTAAAAAGCTTACTTACATCATAAATGGGATCTAGAAATGGAACTTATTCTTTCTAGAGATTCTAAATAGATTTGATTATTCCTTCACAAACAACTTCTACTTAACAACAAATCATCATAACCCAATTATTCTCAACCAGCAATCCGAGGGTGGTCCAAAGAGGCTGGCTCTCCCAGTACGAGCCACGGACGCGGACGTTGGCAAGCTGCTAGAGACGGGCGCGCTTGGGAACCTCGAGTGTCTCTCACTTGCCTTCACCAGCGTCACTGGCGAGTGCGCGCAGCATCTTATTAAGGTAATCATCACATTTATCCATGTTTATCATACATAGAAAATTTTATATTATTGTGACGATGACAATATAACATTAAATGATAGCGTTGGAAGTGCTAGTTTGCATGAATACTTTGAGCTATCGCACAAAAACGTAGAGATCACATAAAAGTTATAGTATTTCTGTGAACAAAAAATATATACTTGCTTACTTACCTACCATGTTTGAAAAATAGGCTTTAATTTTTTTCCTTTTATCATCACATGTATGTTTCCCAGCTTCCTACGTAAGTAGGCACAGGAAAAAAATATGGAAACAGTTTATTTTAAAGACCCTATAGTTAGTCGTGTGCGTAATGGGATTTCCCGTTATGGGAATCACCTAAAAGGATAAAATTCTTAAAATATAAATCTAAATTAGTCCCACATGTGCTAATTTTGACCCACTCGCACGTAATAACCATATTTCCTTATTTTATAGATTTTATTATATTATTATTTCATTGTTCTATAAATTTTGTGTTAGTTATATTAGTTTTTGTTTTAAAAAGTAATTGTTATTTCTGTTTTTTTACAGTTACCATCTCTCCGATATTTAAATCTGTGGGCGACCAAGTTCGACGATAATGGTGTTCAATTGATAGCTGAGCATCTACCGCGGCTCCAAGTACTGAATCTTTGCGAAACTCTCGTCTCTGATAAGGGCATCGAGGCTTTGTCCGGTAAGTTTAGATGTTATGTTTAAAACTTACATAGGTATGTTAAATAGTAACTCAATTAAACCAAAATAGCTGAACGGATTTAGATGAAATATGGATCACAAATAGAATATCTTTTTTATTCACTAAGTATTTGTGAATAAAAAAAAGCTTTTCTAAACACAGCTAGTTTCTAAATAATTACTGAATGACATACTCAACCTAGGTAGTCATTAAAAAAAACATTAGCTAAAAATATCAGAAACATAGTTTATTTGTGCTTAACTTTAATAATCATTAATATTCATGGCTATTTCATCTCTCTTTCCAGGTCTTAGCAATCTTAGGAGACTGAACCTCAATAGTACCAAGTTATCGGCGAAGGCTTTCGACGTACTTCGTCAGAGGCTGCCTCAACTGCAAGAATATGACATTAGGTACACCGAAGCGTGGTGACAGATAACTTCTAGAACAGTCCGCAGTGATTCTGCCATGTCATTATAGTGATCACCAGAGATCTCAACCCACGTTTTGAGCTAAAGACCACCTAACTAAATTCAGATGTTCTCAATAATTCAGTAACTAAATTCAGTCAAGTGAAATAGCTTTTAGGAAGTAAGGATCCTAATTAGCATTCTGAATCGGATAAACTGTGGCTTGTCACTAACGTCCTAATTAGAAAGCGATTAAGAACGTCTGAATTTAGTCAAGTGGAATAAGGCCTTAACGTAGCAATGTCTTAACGTTAAAACAAACAGTCTGGAAAATGTAATGTAACTTAAGTAACTAAGATAAATTTAAGTGAACTTTCTCTCTGAGCAGTCTTAAGTATTGTTAATCCTGTCTTTAAATATGTTACGTACGGTCAGCAACAAAAGTTGATAAAAACATTTGAATATTGAAATTTTTAGTCATTTCAAGAGTAAAACATATTTTCCAAATAACGGCTAATTACAATAATTATAAAAATATATTTCGCTCTTGAAATAGGTTTAAATACTTATTCAAATGTGTTACCAGTTTCGTCAATAATGACTATACCGATAGCAAGCAAGAGTAAAAGCTAGATTTTTTTAAGCCAGATCGAAAGTTACAAGAAGTTAAACTATGTTGAACATTCCATTATAAGAAAAATACACTTTCAAGAATACGTCGCACCAAAACTAAACGCATCAATTATCCAAAATTAGATTTAATGTTCACTGTTAGTCCTAATAATATTCTACATAGCAATGCATTTTATACCCTAGTCGTCTTCACTTTCCTTAAAAATAATACTTTATAATTAATCAAAATATTGTATAATTTAACGAATATTGAATCTTATTAATTAGTTTAGATGAAGTTAGTTACTTTTAACTATTTTAATATAATTACGTATGTACTTAGTTAATCGAATAAATAATAATCTTTTTCCGATGATGATCTTATGAAATGTAGGTACATAATCCATTAATTTCTCTTTCATAACTACATTATAGAATTATCGTATACAGAGGCGCCGAGATTTTCACAGCTCCTTTGCCCAATGCCCGATAGGTGATGACTCAAGAGATTGATGGACATTGTAACGGTAGTTTGATGTCTGCTATCTCGTGACCACATTCTCTTTGCGATCACAAAGTATTGCAACCAGACTAAGGGCCGATTGTTCCATCGCCAGATAACTTTTATTCGACGAATAAAATTGACGTTTGACAGATTTTGTATGAAAGAAATAACTGACAAAATTTCAAAGTTATTCGTCGAATAAAGTTATCTGGCGATGGAAAAATCAGCCCTAAATTGTGGTTCGTTCGTGCATAAAATCTTAATCCAACGCACACATTTTCTCTACAACCAGGAGCTACTGAGCACAGACTAAATCGACGCCCCTGATCTTAATGCATAATATTATTCATATTACAGAGCTTATGTTATGTACCTACTGTTCGAATTGCACTATTTAATTTTATTCTTGTTGTACAGTTAAACATAATTTAGTAAATATAATGAAAACTACGCTTAATCACTAGTAATATAAGTAAATATATAGGAATGGTTATGTTAAGGTCTTATGGCTGTGAGAATAAGATCCGTGTATGTAAAGTGAAGGAATGGTACGAGTATACAAGTATAGAGGTTCTTTATAGCGTCGTCGACGTCAAATCTTCCAACTCTAGTTATTATTGTAATATTGTTTAGAATTTAAGTATTTATTTTCATTTATCTTATAATTATTGGATAAGTAATTAATTATATGAATAAAGTTAAAAAGAAAAAATTCCTTTGCCACCCATTTTATTGTTATATTTTATAGATTATTCAATGAGATGTTCATATTCACATTAAATAAACAATGTTAACGAATTGTTGGTAGGTTCAGGTTGTTGTTATGAACTGTAAACATTCAATTCGTATTTAACTGAACTATTAATACTGGGGATAGTTACCTAATGAAGAGATATAAGACTTACCTATCCACTGCGTGTGAAGTGTGAGAAACATTTGTAATAAAATGAAATTGGAAATATATTATGAAGTTTTATTTAAAAAATATATGTACCTATACTTTATTTATTTTAAGTGCAGTTGCAATCTGAATAGAAATGATTAAGTATACTCAATATGATTAAAAAGTACCAATAACAATTGGTAGAAAAGGTAGATCCATCATTATAATACAAATAAATTATCAAAATACACATGTTTTATTTCCAAAGAATATATTTGAGTAATTTTAATACTACTATAATGTGTATGATACATCGATTTATGTTGATTTTTATACACTTTCGAACAATTTTGTATATTTTATGTTTGAATTCTATTGCTTCATCACGTCAGGTATATACAAACCAAAGAGGAACCACACATTATGTACACAATAAATCGACTTCTTAATTTATTTATTACCTATAATATAACTATAAATCCCACGTAAATTATTGTTATTATAATAAAAATCTAAATACTTTGAACTAATTAATTAACATAAGTAATTATAGAATGCAAAAATCTGTCGCAAGTTAACAATAATGTTTGATGAGTTCTAAAACAAATTAAAATTATTTATTATATTGTATATAGCTAAGAGTTTGGAGTAGGGGGCATTTAGAGCAAACAGGTAAGACACAAAACAGCTACCCAAAACAAATTTGGTTAGTCTAAATTGGACTGTATTATCAGTACTTAGAGTTTATTTTACCATCAACTTCTTTCAGTAGAATAAGTGAATAAAAACGACCATAAGATAAAATCTTACAATTATGAACTCTATTTAACGTAAATACAATTCAATTTAGAATGCACTACGAAGGGCTCTGTTTGGTGTCGTACCATAATGGCGTCCAATACAAGCTTGACATGTCTTTAAAATGAGTTATTTTCATAATAATTTATTATTTCAATAGCATTTACCAGAGGCTCATGATAAAATTTGTTATATGAGTAAATTCGTAAGTAGAAATCACACAAAGGAATTCAAAGGAAAATATTTTATAATTCCTTAGTGTTGTCCTCCTTAAAAAATATATATAACCTAAAAAAATCTCAGTAAAACTATAAACTCAGTATAATTATAAAGAACTGGAAATCAACATAGTTCCATGAATTTTAAATATAATAATATACTTGCGACATTGTATAAAATATAACACTGAAGTTTTAAAATAAAATTCAGCTTATACATAGATGTGTGTTATTTTCAACTAATAAAACCAAGTCATAGTCCTGTTTGGCTGTACTAATACGTCACAGCTTGAAACATAACTGTAGTAGTAAAGAAAATCGATTACCAAACATAAAAACAAACCATCTTTATGACTTTTAAAAAGCAAAACATTTATTGCATTTAATTTAATAAAGACGAAAGATTGCTTAAGAATTATTATATTAGAATGAAAGTGATAGAGAAGCCAAAAATATATTTTGCTTTTGAAAAGTCGTAACATCGTTTAAATATTTGAATGTAGTAATCGATTTTCTGTGCGTACATAGAAATCATGCGCAAGCCGCATGCATCGTAATACATCACAAAATACAAATTTGATGATAATCTCCCAATTAGCTGAGGACGCATGCGAAAATAGCCTTTCGTGATATAATTCTACGACGCGGAAGGGAGCGAAATTCTATTGGTTAAAATGAACTCTGTTGTGATCAATACTGACGTCACCAATATGGCCGAATTTTGAACCCTCGATGAAGAAAGTGTACTATTGAATATTAATAAAATTGTTTCAAAGACCACATATTAGTCATATTTCTTTTTACCGCATTGTAAATACTTTATCGCATCGCATTATCGTATGATTGCTGGATAACAAATTAGGACTATAGCTTCGATAGTAAATCATGATAATAACACTCATCTATGAATAAGGGGCTTATTTCATAACAGTATAGATAAAAACTGCAGTTTAACTATTGTTTTTCGATATCACATAGTAAAAATCACAATTTGTGAAAGCCTATTACGATAGAAAACTATAGACGTAACAATATAAATAGGTCTGTAAAGTTCACAATAAAGCAGATAATACAATCTCAAAACACTGAAATGAAATCTCTATTTAAATAAATACACTAATAAATAATTATTAACTGTTATTTCTAATAAAACAAACTATGGAAAACTTGGGCGTAAAAGGATGTATTACGCATCACTCGACGCAATCGACTTACCTTTATACTGATAACAATTGTAATTAACAGTAAATGTATTACATGTGTCGTGCATTTATAGATCTGTCAACCGATTACTTAATTACCTAAAAAATATTTTTATCAATCAATACAGTTTTTTTTAGGTTCGTTATCATTCTTGCTAATCAATCCCTTTTGAGTTACAGGCAAAGTCTAGTGATTCATATAACAAAATGTGAGTCACGCTCGGAATATCCGTGAACAGAGATACCATCAGATATACCACAGTATTTAAACCTGTAACATTTCAATAATCTTATTGATGAAGACTAAAATAACACTAATACAATTAAACTAGTGCGAGCTAATTAATGAAACGCATAAGAAAATAGCTAAATAAGTAAATAATTATATATTAACAATAATTTGGCAAATAAGATATTTACTCATATACTATTAAAAGATTTTAGATATAAATAATATTATCGCTAGAAATAGTGTTTGTAAGCTGCCACATAACATTTATATGTATTAATTATTATGCAAAAAAAAAAACAAAATATTACTGAAGATACTTTTACCCTGACAATATAAAGTGGGAAAGAAAATCCCCAGTAAATAATGGAAAAAATACAAAAAATAGCAATTTTTTAATATTTTTTTAAGTATTTTATTTAAATAAAAACCAACGAGACTTAGTCAAATGTAACCAAAAATTATATCAAAATGTAAAAAAACGTGTAATAATGTAATTTCCCTTATAATCAACATCGCTATGTAATCAAAGTATCATTATATGACTACAATATTTATCTTGATATAGATACGTAATTTTTTTCCGTGTTATTTTTGTACATCATATCAATTCTGAAACAATGATTTCTATTGAAAACTGTATGAATTAGCCGGAAATATTAGTGACCAAGCTCATAATATTTTTATTTTAAGTGGTTCATAGACTATAGTTAATACTGACAAAGGACAATGGGCAGATTTGTATGGAGTGTGTCCCAAGTGCTGTAGCACTTCGTATGATACATCATTCCATAGGTATCGTTAAGAGAAACAAATGACTCTACGGGAGTGAAGCCGAATTCCCCGGCAGAAAAAAGTTACAGCCATTTAAAAAGAAATATATGCCTACTTTATGCAAGGAGTTCCAAGTGCTGTAGCACTTAGTGTGGTACATCATTCGATAGGTATCGTTAAGAGGAACAAATGATTCTACCGGAGTGAAGCCGAATTCCCCGGCAGAAAAAAGTTACAGCCATTTGAAAAGAAAAATATGCCTACTTTATGCAAGGAGTTCCAAGTGCTGTAGCACTTAGTGTGGTACATCATTCGATAGGTATCGTTAAGAGGAACAAATGATTCTACCGGAGTGAAGCCGAATTCCCCGGCAGAAAAAAGTTACAGCCATTTAAAAAAAAAAATATGCCTACTTTATGCAAGGAGTTCCAAGTGCTGTAGCACTTAGTGTGGTACATCATTCGATAGGTATCGTTAAGAGGAACAAATGATTCTACGGGAGTAAAGCCGAATTCCCCGGCAGAAAAAAGTTACAGCCATTTAAAAAATATATATGCCTACTTTATGCAAGGAGCTAGCTATTTGGCTAAGCTATTAACCTTATTTAAATAAGGAATAGGTACGAAATATAAGAAATAAAACAAAAATAATTTGTAGGACTGTGCGACCACTTTTACTTATATTTTTAGATAAAAGTAAGCGGAGTTTTGAAAAACGCAAATACTAGTTAATTCCGCACGAGCTCGCTGTTGACTGCACATACTTGCCATCTATCAGATTTGCACTAAATTACAACGCCTACTGTTCTAGCCAAATATTGACAAAAAAATTGCTAGATGAAGTTACTTTCCCATTATTAACGCAAAATGTCAGAGTATGGTAATGATGATTTTACTGTAACAAAAGAACCATTTTTAGATAATTGTCAATAATGATCTCTTTTGAAAAAGGAGAATTTATTGAACCTCTTAACAGTCAGTCCAAAAATTTTTTTTTTAAAATTGTTGTAACTTTTTTCTGCCGGGGAATTCGGATTCACTCCCGTAGAGTCATTTGTTTCTCTTAACGATACCTATCGAATGATGTACCACACTAAGTGCTACAGCACTTGGAACTCCTTGCATAAAGTAGGCATATATTTTTTTTTAAATGGCTGTAAATTTTTTCTGCCGGGGAATTCGGCTTCACTCCCGTAGAGTCATTTGTTCTTCTTAACGATACCTATCGAATGATGTACCACACTAAGTGCTACAGCACTTGGAACTCCTTGCATAAAGTAGGCATATTTTTTTTTTAAATGGCTGTAACTTTTTTCTGCCGGGGAATTCGGCTTCACTCCCGTAGAGTCATTTGTTCCTCTTAACGATACCTATCGAATGATGTACCACACTAAGTGCTACAGCACTTGGAACTCCTTGCATAAAGTAGGCATATTTTTTTTTTAAATGGCTGTAACTTTTTTCTGCCGGGGAATTCGGCTTCACTCCGGTAGAATCATTTGTTCCTCTTAACGATACCTATTGAATGATGTACCACACTAAGTGCTACAGCACTTGGAACTCCTTGCATAAAGTAGGCATATATTTCTTTTTAAATGGCTGTAACTTTTTTCTGCCGGGGAATTCGGCTTCACTCCCGTAGAGTCATTTGTTTTTCTTAACGATACCTATGGAATGATGTATCATACTAAGTGCTACAGCACTTGAAACTCCTTGCATAAAGTAGGCATATTTTTATTTTTGAATGGCTGTAACTTTTTTCTGCCGGGGAATTCGGCTTCACTCCGGTAGAATCATTTGTTCCTCTTAACGATACCTATCGAATGATGTACCACACTAAGTGCTACAGCACTTGAAACTCCTTGCATAAAGTAGGCATATATTTCTTTTTAAATGGCTGTAACTTTTTTCTGCCGGGGAATTCGGCTTCACTCCGGTAGAATCATTTGTTCCTCTTAACGATACCTATCGAATGATGTACCACACTAAGTGCTACAGCACTTGGAACTCCTTGCATAAAGTAGGCATATATTTTTTTTTAAATGGCTGTAAATTTTTTCTGCCGGGGAATTCGGCTTCACTCCCGTAGAATCATTTGTTCTTCTTAACGATACCTATCGAATGATGTACCACACGAAGTGCTACAGCACTTGGGACGTTTTGCCCAATATCCTTTCCAAATTGATTTGTGTCCTTTATTTATTAATTTACTTAACTATCATAGTTATGTGTCAGCTTACATAGCTACATATTAAATATATAGATGTTTGTGCCAACATTAACGGCGTCTGTACTATGTATGGCCACTTGTAACATGTATTATAGTGCTCGCCAAAGTGCTTAAAATACAAAGTACAAACACCACTAACAAAATTAGCGGTTACACGATAACTCGAAAACATACATAAATAAAAAATTTACAATACAATTAAGTAGTTTACATATAAAACCGAAACATACTATAATACTGAAAACAAAATATGTACGGGAATGACAGTTAAAGTGATATTTTTGTACAAAGTTACTATTTTAGTTTTAGATAAAAAATATTAAACTCAATTCATATCCACAAACGCCACATTTAATCCTTTATAAATAAACGATTTAACATAAAATTTGAATATTCCGTGGCACTCGTACGGTATACTGTCGGCTCACTTGATATCATAACCGGTGTGTTGTGCGGGGGGGAGTCGTCGAGCGCTATTTGGTGAAGGCGGCGAACACGGCCCACATGATCTCGCAGGCGTCGGCGCGCATCGCCTCCGCCTCGAAGTCCAGGTCGAGCAGCGAGCGCACGCGCCGCGTCGCCAGCTCGTAGTCCTCGTCCGACAGGGGCGCGAACGCGTTCTCCAGCACGTCGGCCGAGTGCGCCAACATCAGCAGCGCCAACGACCGCTTGTCTGCGTGTGCTACGTCAGTCATTGACCGCCGAAGCGCCGCCTCTTGCACCTATCGACAACACACAACGTTCACTCTCACATGTCATCTTTATGTTGCAACTAATCTTATAATTAGGAGGACTATTAAGATCTTAAACGCACTATATTTGACATTCCTATGTGCCTCTTAGTCCAAACTGATTCTTCTAACCATTTGTTATGTAAATATCAATAAGCATAAGCTTCATTTCAGAATAATCCTTGTAATTTGAAAAACTGACTGAGTTTTTTCAGTGAGGTTTTCTTTTTTGTAACTGTAATCATTGAACCCAAGTACCTCAAGTAATTGGTTATTTTTACATTAGTACACACACACTCCCAAAGAGAGGTATTCCATCTCAAACTAAGAAAAACAAATTATGTTTTTACACTTTATCTTCAACAATATTTATGTATCAAATATTAATAATATTTAAATTCCTATAGAATTTTGTTATTAAATAAATTAAACCCTGTTTTCCAATTATATTGTAAATATTTTATCTTAAAAAGAATGTTCTATCCTGTTTAATTTTTACTAAACTGAGAGTGTACAGTTGTATAAATATTTACATTGAGTCATTTCAGTTGGTATACAAACACTTGAAACTTTATTGCGAATGTAACTAATAAACAACGTAATATTATCTATTGTTATTACGATATTCGATATCGAATCGAAATGTTTTATTAATATAAAATAACTTATTAATGGCGGTAAAAGCCTCTACCCTCTTACCATCTCTGCGCGGGTAATTTTTCCTGTATTTCTATAGTAATATTATTAATAAAATTTGTTTGTTTGTAACGAATAAGGTCCGAAACTACTGAACCGATTTCAAATTAATTCACCATTAGAAAGCTACATTAACCCTGAGTAACATAGGCTATATTTTATCCTTGTATTCCCACGGGAATGGGAACTACGCGAGTGAAACCGCGGAGCGCTGCTAGTGTTTGCTGAAGTATTCTTACCTTTTTAACTAATCGGCATTTCACAACATTGTCTGTTAGAGGATGTGTGGTCATATCAAACAATAAGAAATTTTGTTTCTCAGTCGTTAAGACACCTTTTTCAACGAGATTTTTAGCAAGCCTTTCACGAACATTTTTCAACTGGTATTTTAGCTTCATAGGGTTCCATGTTTCACCTGTAATTAATATTAAAAATGTTAGATATGCATAAAAACTAACTAACTAATGACGAAAAATTCATGACAAACTTAGAAATTAAACTAAAAATGTGGTGCTTAAGATTTACAAATACAGTATTTTTGATGGAACAATGTTTATCTAATAGTTTAAAATACTTATATAAAATTATTCCTCCCCACACTCCTACTATATTCTCCTACAATAAGCAGTAAATCAAACAATCATTGGTATATGCGATCAGAATAAATTCATCTGACTTGAGAAATATGTAATAAGTACAAAATATTATTCCAATAGCAATAAATATGCCCATAATTTATTTAAGTAATAAAGTATAACAGAAGCTATATTTAATAAAGATTTAGAATTACAATAGAACAAAGCTAACTTATCAATGAGCCATTCCTGTTTTGGATAATTATCCAAAATAATATTTAAATATCTAACAACCATAATACTAGTTATGAATGGATTCAAATGGTGATTGTCTTGTTCATTTACAAAAATAGTAATTATTGCCCCGCGGTTTTACCCGCGTAAATGCCAATCCCGGGGGAATTTCGGGATATAAAATATCCTATGTTTTATTCCTTGTTATAAGGAATATCTGTACCAAATTTCATCTAAATCGGTTCAGTAGTTTTTGCGTGAAAGAGTAACAAACATACACACTCATTCGAGTGTTTGTATGAATATACACTCACAAACTTTCGCCTTTAAAATATTAGTATGAAAGGCATTATTAGTCACAAGTGATAGATAACTATTTAAATACTAAATTCTCTGGGTCATTTCCCCTTTTTTCCGGCGTGGGAATTTTAACAGTATTTGAGTGATACATTTACAAATGTACAGAAAAATATACAGACAAAAACTCTAAAAACAACTGTTTTGGCTTCTGTAACTAATTAATACCCCATAATAGTTTTTTTAACATCTATAATGTACAGACATTGGCCTGTTACTATTTTAATATATGTGTAGAACATCTGTTTTATCTCACGTGTCAACATAAAGTTGTGCCTAGCCTATAGATAACATAACGGACAATACATATTATCCAATGTTAAGCAATACTAATTATAAAGAGGGTTTATAGAAAGGTTACAATATGTTTATTTAAATTATATCTAGCCTACCACTGGCCCCTTCTCCTTTAATATTATGCTAGGCTAGTATTATTAATCTGAAGATATTGTTTGTTCAGATCGACACATAACTCACAGGATTGGATTATATTGAAAAAAATATTTTGATGTAGGATAGCCCATTTATCAAGAGAGGTTAAATATCCCGAGGGCCAATTTATTGAACACAGATGAATCCGCTGGGCAAAGTTAATAATCATAATATAATTAAAAGGAATCTAAGTGACATGGTTTGATAATTACTGATACCTTATCAATTATCATGGGGTTTCAACTAACAGCGTATTAGATCGAATAATTTACTTATTACATATTCAATTTACATTAATTCAACATACTTTAATGTGCGGAACAGGATATTGTACAGATGATAAAGAACAAAACCGAACATTGTTTAGATTATGAGAGACTAGCATTACTTTATGATTTTTACTGTTCAATTTAATTAAAAAACTCTATAAAACATAGCAATACTTTTGTGTCTTATTAATACAAGAATTCTCATGGAAACGGGATAAAAGTTCAGAAGAAGTTACAATTAATTTAGAACAGGTCAGTAGAATAGACGGAAGAATAATAACATAACAGGTACATACCACTTAAATATTCTATCCAACTCTGAACAGTTTCCGGTGGATCCGTGTCCTTCATGTGTTTCAACGCTTCATCTAGTAACACATCACCTGTCGGAGTGTCTAGAACAGAAAAACATATCATTTTACATTTATAAAATTATTAAACCCCACAGTTTTACAACGGTGGAATTAGATATTTTTGAGATAAATATCGGAAACTTGAAATAAATAATATACATGGTAAATATCCCGTTAATCATAATAATTAAAATGTAGTCTGTCTTTTCTCAAGCTTTAGTTTATCTGGATACTAAATTTCATCCAAATTGGTTCATAAGTTTTGGCGTGTAGCGCGACAGACTGAGTTACTTACGCATTTAAAAATAATACATCTCTTTCTGTTTATTTGTATAAATGTATGTGTGTAGTTTCTGATACCCTATATACAGGTGACAAACCTAGTTATGGTTACTAATTATATTAAATTGATGGATTGATTATAAATAAATTTGAAGCAAAATGTTGAAGTTCCGTTATCATCGTTAGCTTTAGTTAAAAATAAAATTTATACAATTCAATAATTGCAAACAGGTAATGCTTGCAGGAAACATTCTAGTGAAAAACCTACATTTTGGAATGTTTAATTAACGTGAAGTCAGTATTAAACATTTAGAACTTGACATGAATGATTATATTTTATGAGACATATATTATGTTATAAATATAATACAAGGTGTGTCCTGCCATAAATCCTGCTTTTTGCTCATATTGGCATTATGTTATTGGTAGGTATCATCATCATCATCATCGTCAGCCCGTAACCATCCACTGCTGGACATAAGCCTTCCCCATTAAACAGCACTGGATGTGTTAGTTCTTGGAAATACTGGAAGTTTTATTTGATGTTTGAAGTGATAGCATTAAAAAGTGCCAGCCATTTCATTGATTGATATATTATTGTTAGCAGCCAGAGTATTGATGGTGTAGGCAATAAAAGATCTAACCATCTCAATCAAACCCCGCCAAGTGTTTTGGATTTTTCGAAATCGTATGTATGTTTATTCAGAAGTTAACCAATCCGCACTTGGCCAGCATGCTTAACTAAGGTCTTATCACCCTCAAGCCCTTCGTTATGGATATATGATAATAATATTGTGGGCACCCTCTAAAGTTGAAATACATTTGATTTCAATATTTGGTAATTTCAAATTACAATTTAAACTAAATACATACTCTGTTACTAGTAATATAATTTAAAGAATGTTGTGCGATAATAACATTGTTTAACAAATACTGTTTCACTATCACTACACCAAATTGCAATTAAAAATTCCTAACTGCTACTAATTCAGCTGCAATAAAACAAACAATTGCAATAGCAATTGTTTACTATTATGTAAAAAATAATTACAAAACATTTACTAAGTATTTTCATTTCAATTCATTTTATAAATAGAAGTGGTATCTGACTTGTATCTTATGAACAAGATTGTAACTTTCAAAAATTGGATGAATAAGTAATAACATCAATATTATCCAAGACCAGTATGTATACACACCTGATTTGACTATTACTTTTCTGGACAGCAATCCCTTTCTCCTCATACCAGCTCTCTCCAGTTCTACGCGGCCCCTTAGGCCCAGTTCAATTAAGATGCATCCTCTTAAACCACTCGATATACAATCATTCCAAAAAGATGTGTAGCCCTGAAATACATACAACGCAACACGAACAAGTCACGACATTTTCTCGCGATTTCGCAATCTATAATTATAGGGTCATCACTGCCTTACCTCCTTATCCTTTAGCCCGAGAAGAAGGACCTCCTCCATAAGGGTCAGTCTGGTTTCCTTTGAATCCCCGTCATCACAATTTTTATCATTTTTCTTATCATCGATGTCGTGATTTTCTTTCAATCCTCCATCTGTGTTGTTGTCTTTTAGTACATTTCTTCGTTGTACCAATCCGTCTGTTCGATTCATTTTATCATTTATTTGGTGCAATAAACAAAATTTATTAACTAGGTATGTGTATTATTGGGAGAAATTGCAATTAATTTTGTTGACTGACGTTTACCCAACGACGTGACGTGATATTGTTGTGGAAAATGTGGAAAGAAAACATGGCCGCTCGGCCGTCAAACAATCACAAAAAACGTTCCGTTACTACATTCAAATAATAACTTTCACCGAATATAATTATTACATTGAACTGATTTAAAATAAATGTCATATGTCGAAATATTTAAAAATACGATTTAACAACTTATTTTCACATAATGGAAATATTTTAAATAAATGTCGTTATTCAATTTACTTCAAGCGGCTGATTAAAATAAACGGAACGCATGTTGATTTATTTTGAAATTCAGGATTTTCCTCAGGGATTTTCTTAATGGATTTGCCATAGTTTTTCATCGTTTGAAATGACACTTTTAAGTTTTAGAATATCTGAATCTTAGTTATAGAACATACAAGATGATTAGTTAAAATTACCTAAGTACATAAATGTAATATAATAAAGAGTACTCTATATTTATTTTTAGACATACTTATAGGTACAGTAGGTACTTACCTACTTGTGTACCCGAACTTTGTATTTGCAAGCAAAGTTAGTAAAACATAATAGAAGTGACTATTACTTCCTCCTATTAGGTATCTACACAGATAAATATAAAAAACCATTACTTACAGAACTATTCCTATCCTATCTCTGAAGTTTTTACCTAGTTACTTTAGTGCGTACTTAGCTTAGGTACCTACCTACATAAGTACTTACTTAAAAAGAAAATTTAAGTTCTTATTAGTCACCTACGAGTACATTCCAATATTTTGTTAATAAATATCTATAAGCAATTATCTATTTTTTTTAAATTGTTTTAGTTCTATCTAGGTATATCTTATAGAATTAGCTGTTATGTTAAATCAACATAAATAAGTAAGTCCTTTACCATTTTGTTAATACATCACATAATATAGGTAGGTACGTAGACGTAGGTCTAGTACCTCCGTAGACAGGAAGATATATAAGATATAGAAGATACAGATAGATAGATAGAAGATAGATCAATGATTAGTTAAATATCTTGATGTACTTTGTACTGTGAATGTAATATTATGATGATGCTCTTGCTGACACATCTTATTAACAATAATTAGGTAGTTTTCGTGAAAGTATCGAGGTCTTATCATGCGATAACAAACTCATATAAAATATACCGAAAAAATAAAGTACTTTTCAAAACTCATATGAGCTTACTTAATTAGGTATATCAGGTTGACTGTTGAGTGAGATTAGATATTGCAGTCGTTTGGGTATTAAAATTTAATAAAAAAAATCAATCCAAAGTAATTAGCCAATCACCATTGATCGACCGTAGTTGGTGTTTATCTAAGAACTGAAATTGTGATTACGCGTTAACGTCGCTTGCTCTGTTCAGTCGGTCGCGCATCTTCGAGCACTACACGTGCATCGTGCTAAGTGCCATCGCCGTGCTGAGGAGGAACACCAAAGACTGACACGATGGTACGTTAAACTAACACTTTCTATACACCTCGCTAGCCATTTCGACTACTTTCTAATGACCTACTTACTTATTATTAAAGTTTATATAATTCAAGTGTAAATGTCAAGTTCAGTATTAAATATAAACGCGCGAAAAACGTATTTACCGAATATTGCAAATAGCGAATTGAACTTTATACTTGAGACGTAGGTATCACGGTATCACGCCACAGGGCAATTCGCCAGTTGGCTGCGGAACTCGCGTTGTCGCGGTCGCTGTGACCATACGGTTACCGGACCGACCTTACTCGGGTCACACGGGCGCGGGCGCGACAAATATTATCATATAGCGACATATTATCTTTCACACAAATGTTCAAAGTGTCACTATAAATCTTTAAAAAAAGAGCCTGTTCTAGCTGGTGTAACTAGGTCAATTTCCTGAACATAAATCTAATAACAAGGTGAGTTTTTGAGGTTTCTAAAGTAGGCTTTATTTAAACAACAGGTCCGTATTTCAAATATATACGAGAATAATAATAGTGTGTCAAAATAAAACTTATAAGTACTTACTTATTTATGTTTTTCTGTTTCCACTTAATTAATCGTAACAATTTTCTAAATGATAGTGAGTCTTCAAGTACTTATTCATGTTTTGTTGGAACAATTTCCATAGAGTCTAAGTAGAGTCATTAAAATCTTAATACTAAATTCTGAATACATTTTACCCTAATTATTATAAGTAAGTATCTATTATCTATATTTTTTAAATAATATTCAAAATATTCAGAATATATAATTAATAGAATTATTTCACACATGCGAAACGAATAGACAAGTATTTTTAGTTTTTCCTCCATTAAATAAAATATAAATCATAGCTATAAAAATAGAATAAGTAGTTCCTTTATTACACGTTCGCTAATTATCTAAATACTTGTTCAAACACGCAAATAACAAGCACCTTATCGAACAAATATCATCTCTTGAGCTCTTGAGTTCAAAGTTTAAGTAAACTTGAACATCTATATGTTACGTTAATCTCCTGTTCACGAATGTTTTTTTAATTGGAACTAGTCGTTAATTGTGCAAATTAAACTAATTATATAAAATTAAGATAATGTGCCCAAAAAACGTAATGTTTCTTATACCTATCGATTATTATTATTAGGTATCAGATAAGATTTATTATTGTAAGACTTATGTTACTAAAATTAAGAGATATGCCCAAAATATATGACGTTAGTTGTACTTTTGTATTGATTATAAAACTTCGACCATCGGAATCGGATTACTTAAAGAACTATTTAAATTTTTAACACTCCACCTCCCAGTTTTTCAGACCACACTTTCATTCATTTAGAAAAGTTCATACAAGAAAGATATTTAGCACTCTGTTACGTTAGTTACGTCATAAAATATCGACAATCAAGCACACTTTCACATTATGATTATCATGATGTTGGGTTTAGGATTTATTTCATAATTTGTAGTCTGTTGATTCAATTCAATGTAATTTAATTTTCAGCTCTTTGCAGGATAAATTCTCAAAAATCCTTCTTTCTTCAGAAAGAAGGAATTATTATGAAGAATTCGATGCAAATCTTTGACTGTCCTTACATCAATATTTCTAAATTGTATTTTATAAATAATTGTTCATCGTTGAGTAATTAATAGTAAATAGGAAATGCAAGTTTTTCTGGTGATTAATTAACAAACAATAGATCTCACCATTAAATAATAGATTTATTTAATGCAGTTAGGTACATAGTTAAGAAAAATAGATAGAAAAACTTGTTTAAAACTCTCGATGTTGAAAAATGTATCTAGAGATTACCGATGTATCTTCTTCAAGGAATTCCTCGTAAAGCTTTGTCATTCAGTCTCATTTTTATTTCTATAAATAGAAATGGAAATTTTGTTTTCAATAATTATCTCTATGGACGTATATAGCCGTATGTATTGACGCCATGCCGCATCGTACGACGAGGACTCGATACGTTATCGTCATAACGGTTGATAAGAGATAACCGACTCGTATCATGCACTTATCTTGCACAACCAAGCCTTGATTATTTGTGGTTATTTGGATACCAAAATTTATTTTTACACTGAAACCTACAAAAATGTTTTGGAAATTAGTTTTAAATGTCATCAATTGAAAATAAAAATTATTACATTAGTCAATTAATTTATGATTGAATATATTTATACTTAGATTTAAAATGAGTATAAATAAAATATGTAGTACACAGGCAAAAAAATCTTGTATAAAAACAAAGTACCAAAATAACATAGAAAAGACATCAACGCGGTCCGAAAACAAAAATTAAAGTTCGAACATTTCCTGAATCGGTATAATTATATCCATTGTTCATTTGATATCTATATGAAAATCAGTTGAATATAATTTGTAGATAATAACTTTAATATGTTTTTCCCAATTATGGTAAAACTACCTAATATATGTTACTTACAAAGCATTGCATTCGATGTAAATAAAAAAAAAAAACAGTTTATTAATAAAATCTCAATTAAAAAAATCTACAGTGTATGAATGAGACTTCCCAGTAAGAAATCGATGATACTTGTAATGGGAATGACTCGCAACTTCCCTAGCGGGTTAAATACAATTATGAAACGTTACGGTAAATTATGAAAGAGATATTAATTCAATCCTTAACTATTAGTAGCCAGGTTGAACCTTCACGGTGTATTAAACTAACCATATACTTCTAACTACCTTTACAAATGTTCAATACTACTCTATACTTAACTGTACACAACTGCAACTTAAAAGGATGCTGTAATTAGGTGACTTCATACCTGAACTACAGACATTATACTCCTCTAATTAAGGTCGGTACGTTCAGTCGGTAATGAATGACTTAGTATGTTCACGTGTACACATTACAAACAATATAATTTTACTAAAAGGCTTATCAAAAGATTCATTCTAATAAGAAATACAAATAATATTTGGGGTGTATGTTTGTGTAAACGACAAATGTTTGTCTCGGTCTAGGTGTGTGTGTGTGTGTGTATGAACGAGTGTGTAAGTAGTTTCTGATACCCTAGATACAAGTTTCTAACTTAGTTAGGGGACAGTTACTATAATGAGATGATGTAGTGAATGATTATGTTATTTTAAATACATTTATGAATTCATTAAATATTCTTCTTATATTTTGTATTCAGACGTTTCGATTAGGGCGAAAGGTGCTGAATGAAAGACAAAAATTAATAAACATTTTTGCCATATCATTGCCCCCTTGGTATGTTATCGTAACAAAATGAAAATCTCACAAGATTAATTAACTTGGATTAAGTTTGCAATAAATCTCTGATAAATGGCTTAGCAATAAATATTTGTATAAAGTAAATACGATTTGTTATCTTTTCTCATTAAGTGTAAGAAAACAGGGTGGAAACAAAAATATGATTAGGTTTAGGTTAGGTACTTAGTGCACTAGTACTACTACACAACATATTTTTAAACAGTAACAACCTTACCAATAAAAAATACCCACTGTGTATATTCTTGATATAACGAATTATTAATATCCTTCACACTCGTTATATCAAGAATATACACAGTGGGTATTTTTATTAGTAAGGCTGTAAAGGTATTAGCTTATTAATCATTAGATAGTTTATGAAAAGATTTGATTTGTCTGACTGAACATTCGATTATTCTAGTTTCCGTATATAGGTAGTATTTACCACGGCTCAACATGGAACTCCATGTCGTACTACGTCGATGTGGTAAAGGTACTTATATAAAATAACCCTGTATAATTTTAATGATTTAAAATTTTAATTTAAATCAGAGTTCACTATAATCTTAATAATAACCTAATTTACTTTTAGGTGACGACGGGCCTGTATGTAACAAGCGAAGGAGAAGTAGGAAACATCAACAAAATGCAAGTACCAAACGGAGTCAATCGCAAACAGAGCATTTTCATGAATGGTGAGTCAATTACCGGCAAAATAATAAATATTTAATGGTTTATGATAAGGATATAATAAAATAAACGTTTTTAACTGAATTAATTAACAAAAAATACTTATTTAATTTTCATAATGAATACTTGAAGGTAAAAAATTACGGAATGTTTGGGAAAGAAGTTCTTGATATATAAGTAGATACAGGCTGTAAGTTATAGGTAAAGGAAAAGAAAATTTAATTACTTATTTTTATCGAAAAAAAAAGAAAAACTTCAAATTACAAACGTAATACGTAATACAAATAAAATCATTTATTAAAATTCGTTTGCTACAATAATAATATACTTGATACAACTATCGAGACGGTGCCAGTTGAAACTAATAATATACTCGTAATATGGGTTTAAAATTAAATCAATAGACAATATTCATAAAACTAGTTTTTGATACATAAGTACAATATCCTGCTCTATAACCCTGAGAAAATATAGAACTTATATTTAAACAAAACGTACATGCGTTATGTAAATTTTATTGATAAAACTTTATAATAATTATGTAAGTAATCAACTTGATAAGAATCCGGTTTTTAATGTAACTTTTGTTTGTTATTGAAATTGTACTAATTGTTATCGCGGATAAGAAATGGAAAAGCGATTAGGATTAATGAAATCAAACGAATAATAGCAAATTGATAAGTTACAGTATCCGTAATAGGTTTTTCTTTAATGAATGACATCAGACAAAATAATCATAATACATTATAATTATAACATACTAGCAACACACAGCTAAGATACTGAAGTGTCTTGTGGATTTACTCGCGTAAAACTGAACAAAATTTTATTTTAATCGGCCCTATTTTCCTCACTGAACTTATCATCAGGAATATAGAGACCTCTTTCCGACAGAGACCACGACCTCTAGTTCAAGTTTTATAAAATAAAGTGATGAATGAATGTATATAGTATTCTCTACTACTACTTATAGATTTTGTAGATAATATTAGTTTAGCAATACATACAGTTTATGTATTTAATATGTATGTATATAAACTTCTAATATAGTACGTTTTACCTAACAGGACACACATCCTGCGATTGTTATACAATGTTGTCGCAGTCAAATTAGTTTACCTCTATCTTGTTATATATACTTAACTCTACTGTTACAGATACAGTAGTATTTTCAAACAAAACTTTCAATCTTATCAATATAATTTATTTACAAATTAAAGCGTTTCTTAAAAATTTGCTTTAAAAAAACATTTTTTTGTGCTAATTAACATGACTCAATGTAATTACGAATTCAGTTACACATTCAATTAATTTACACCTGCTTTTGTCACAATTATAGTAGATATATATATCTACTATAATTGTGTGTAGCCGAGTTCTGGTCCTCAAAAATATGAGTCGACACGCAAAGAAGAAGATTGTGACAAAAACCTAAAACCTCATTTCCTCACAGGCCCGGACCAGGTCCTCCCAGCAGACAGCTACACAACATCCAAACCAGATGGCTACGTGAAGCTGCGGATAGCATCGCGAGGGGTCGCTTCAGAACCGCCCATATCAGTACCTGGCTTGTTGAGTAGAACAGTCGCGAGATACCCCGACGCAACTGCACTCGCTACAAAGAAAGCAGACGGAAAATGGCATAAAATTACTTACAGGTAAATTTATATTATTAAAACTTATTTCAATGTGTAATATGTAAATCAAAGAAATCAGTAACACACTTACTAAGTACTTAATACTAGGGTAAAGTTCCCTTTTTCCTGTTAAACAACTTTAAAGGCATTTTCTATAAGACATACATATAATACGGAAAAATTCCAAGTTTAGTGCCTGATAATAAGTGATAATGAATCGACAAATAGAATATAGTCTTAAAAATTGTTTGTGTCTCTAACCAGTTTTAAATTACGAGTTGAATGTTTGAAATAGAATTTAAGCGACGAGGTACACGTTAACCGTCCCATACCTATAATTTAAAATTTGGACACGTAAACTTATGAAGCAGATAAAAAATAATACTTAATACAAAAAATATACTTGCAGATTAGTACCTAATAACAATAAATATTCCTGTCTCTGATTTTGAATGAATTACGATTATACTAAGATAACGATTAACAAGTCGCTTGACGTTGTGCCACAAAAACCAACTACGGCGTATATGCACCTTTACTTTTCACACCAAATACTTATTTATTTGTAAGTATTAATATTTAAAATATATATATTTTTCAGACAATACCAAGAGAAAGTGAGAACTGTTGCGAAGGCGTTCATTAAACTGGGATTACAAAGATACCATTCAGTCTGCATTCTCGGATTCAATTCGGAACAATGGTACATTGCGGATCTAGCAGCTATACATGCGGGGTAAGAATAAGTACTTTGTAAAATCTATATTTACTTACATAAAAGAAAGTCGCGTTTTTAATTACACTATTTACCTATAACTCAAAAACGGCTGAACTGATTTGGCTGAAAATTGGTGGATAGGTAGCTTAGAAACAGGATACTTTTATCCCGGAAGGGAACGGGAACTATGCAACGAAAGCGTAGTCGCGAAGCACAGCTAGTAATAATATAAATAGTAGTTTCAATCGAACGAAAGGTTGTGCTAAGTTATACAACACAACATTGAAATGAACAAAACTCAACCGATTGTGCTAATTAATAGTTATATTATTAAACTCGACATCGACAAGTAATTTTGTGTATACGAATAGGTATAATACTATCTAATGTAAAAGAATTTACGAACCAAATATTAAGTATCAAACGTATTAAGTAGATGTCTGCACCTTCTCAGGAAGATATTTTCAAATTTTCGTTAACACAAAAAAAGACCTTTGAGTACTTTGACTTTTAACTTTGTAAAAACCTTTTTTATTGCAGCATATTTGCCTACTATACTAGAATATAAATAAATACACTAGGAAATATTAAAGTTTAAATTGTTAGACAGTAACAATAAGAGTACTACTTTTAAAAGAGGTAGAGATTATAAACACTGATATCAATTTTTAAACAATTTTGTATTGATTGTACTTAGCTTGATAACAAAGTGTAATTGTTATATACTGGCAGGAAGAAAACATTATGTTTAATTATAATCTTCCTGACTATTCTTTTGAATATAAATTATACAATTATTATACGTATTTACTTTTAATGAATTTAAAAATACGTTTTCTTTAGTTAGACTTATAATTTGGCAAAGTGCGTGCTGTAGAATGCTTAGTCAACATGAAATGTGGACGTACTCTCTACATAATAAATGAACTTCATCAAATAATAAAATAGTTTAGGTATTATTACCTCTACACATTAGAAAAGTATCTCTCAATTAGTTAAAAATGTTCAATGACGCAATGAAACTAGGTATCGAAATCAATGAACCTTTTACTTATGAATTTCGAAATTAGATAAGACCACGAACAAACCGGTTGAATTCTACTGTTTTAATGAACTGTTATTAGTGTCTCGATGGTTTATCTTTTAAGTAATTGAAAAGACGCACGTAAAATATAATATCCGTATAAATTACTTATGTATCACACCACACTGGTATGGTATAATACCAAACAAAATATCGGTGAAGACAGTTTTGCGATATTTTGCGGGATGATGCATACCAATAGATATTTCCTGTGAAATTTTAGGAAACTTATTATTTATCCTGACTAAAAGGAATCTGTTCCACATTTCATACCAAACGGTCCAGTAGTTTTAGAGTTTGTTCGTGAAAAACATTTCAATCTTTCCTCTTAATTTTATAATTTTAATAGAGATAGTTTTACAGGAGAATATTGTACAGTACTTTCTACTAAAAACATTGCATTTAAAAAAACCAACCCCAATCATAGGATAAAGATATAGAAGAGGAAGATTAATCATGGCATATTTGTTCTGACAGAGGATACGCAGCGGGTATCTACACAACCAACTCAACAGACGCGTGTTACCACTGTTTGCTCTCATCGCGAGCAAACATCTGCGCTGTACAGGACAAGAAGCAGCTTGACAAAATCCTCTCAGTGCGCGATAAGCTACCTTTACTTAAGGCCATCGTACAATGGGACGGCGAAGTTGATACCTCCATACCTGGAGTTTACAGTGTAAGTTGTTTTATATCCTTAACTTATCTTATTGTTATCCATCTTCAATTATTTAAACTTAGATCTAGATAATCATCATGCAAAGTAAATTAGTAATTTTGCAA
Source organism: Timandra comae (assembly GCA_958496195.1). Classification (NCBI taxonomy): domain Eukaryota; kingdom Metazoa; phylum Arthropoda; class Insecta; order Lepidoptera; family Geometridae; genus Timandra; species Timandra comae. The sequence goes on along the minus strand of OY292354.1, from coordinate 7,139,026 downwards.
AAGCAATGTTTTTCCAGTACATTCCGATCACTTTATTTTAATTCATTTTTTCTTTAGTTATCATAAGACAGTTAAAAAGTTTAAATATTTTAATGTTAATCTACTTTTGATACTGACTGTACATTGTACAATAACGTACATTACAATGTCCCGCTTCGTTGCGTTGAGATAGCAAATTAGAAAGCAGTTTGATAACACCTTTAAACTTAAAACAAGTAAAATAACATCAGAAAATGCTTTCAAACAACATTAGCGTTAAGATTAACGAAAATCAAAGTTATTCATTGTTATTTCTACATTTATGTTCCAGTGGGCGCAAATTTTAGAAATAGGAGCAAATGAAAGAGATTCACAGCTTAACGAAGTATTAAAGAGTATCGCAGTCAACGAGGGATGTACATTAGTTTACACTGTAAGTACTAATAGAACAATAACATATCAACAAGAGATTCTTAATTTAAGTATTTACTGTTACACCATATTGTACCGTTATTCGCAATAAATACATTTGAATTTGAACAATTAAGTTAATTAATAACAATAACACTGAGTATTACGAAATACAATACAAAATGACATGATAATGTAGACATTAAAATAAATCTTAAACTACTGTTTATTTGCTTAATGACAACTTAAAATAACAATGTTAAGAGTCTTGTTGCCTTTAGTCTTGGCCTTAGCTGTTTATTCTCACATTAATTATATCAACAATCAAGAAGACAATAAACAACATTGTAGAATGATTAGCGAAACAGATATAAAAACAACATTTTATAAAAAATATGTTATTTATTATGTAATTACGTTAAACATTTCGTATAAGTACTATATAGTCACGCCATATTTATGTGTAAAAAATCACACTAATCCTACTAATATAAAAAATGCCAAAGTGTACGTGTGTTTATTACTTCTTCACGTCTAAAGGGCTGACGCGATTTATATGAAACTAGCGGCGTCTCGCGGATTCACCCGCGTGGTTCCCGTTCCTGTAGAGTTCCGAGATAAAACATAGCCTATGTTCTTCCCCGGAACATAAGCTACCCCTGTACCAAATTTTAAGTCAATCGGTTCTGTAGTTTAGCCGTGAAAAGGTAACAGACAGACAGACAGAGTTACCTTCGCATTTATAATATTAAGTAGGGATTTAGTACAGATGTCCCTCATAACTAGGAATAACTCATAGGAAACTTTGGTCCCAAATTTCCTATCGAATAAGGTTCCGCGAGGATATAACCGCGGGGCACAGCTGATATTAAATACTTACTAACGTTATTTTCTTTTACAGTCGGGTACAGTGGGTCCACCAAAAGCAGTAATGTTATCACACGACAGTCTCACATGGGACGCATTCTCTATCAGTGAAAGAGTTTTTGATTTGGAACCAACGAAGGACAGACTCGTTTCATTCTTACCACTCAGTCACGTTGCAGCTCAGGTAATTATACAATTTCCAATCATACACTTTCAATAGGCATTGGTCAAGCCTGATGATTAAACGTCTATTATTTTTCATTATCATCAGTGAGAGTAAGGACACTGCCAGTTAGATCTTATTGATCGATACTCAGTTATTTAAATAACAGTATATTTTGATGATGTTGTAGTTATCTATGCATACTGGTTAGAGAGCAATTTACTGCCTCTCTAATTTTGGCTTTTCAGTACCTGCAATTTTTTAATAAGATTTTTGAGGGTTCTACCCGTAACGACAGTCAATTGTTTCTTATGTTTTAGGTAGTGGATATTTACACAACTCTTTCAAACGCTATCCCTGTATTTTTCGCTCAACCCGACGCTCTGAAAGGCAGTCTCGTCGAGACATTGAAAGAAGTCCGTCCAACAAGGTAACTAATCAATAAATACCTGTATTACATATTTCAATGCTGCACTAATCGATTTTTGAAGCTAACAAGTGCTAACAATGCAAGGTTATTATAACCACAGAATACTAGGTGAATGTCTTTGAACTTGACACATTAATTAATTCAAATTAGAAATGTATTTACTTCGATATACCAGAATTCCTTAGGTAATGATTTAACTAATTTATTCGAGTCCTAATATGGAAATTAAAAACCATTCTTCAGCACGAAATTTAACATAACATTTATCAACCACTATCTAACTAAGTACTTACCTATTGTAATAGCTTCATTACCTGTATCTAGGATATCAGAAACTACGATGAGATAAAAAGGTCTAGACGGATGTAAACGTTTGTAATTTACGAACTTACGAACATTAAGTAATCTTCCATGTGAGAGTACCTAAATAGCATTTTATATCTTTAGGTTATAAATATGAAATAACACCTAAAAACAAAGTAAATGAGCAAGTTAAACTTAGAATACCTACCTTGTTTGTTGACGTATTTGCTTCAATGCCAACTTCAATGTAAATAATGAGTTACGTTGGCTATTCTATTGTTAATAACTGTTAATAGGTGAGCTGACCTTCGAAAGATGTGAACTTAACAGGCACATAGTTTTACGACATTTCAAGTTCAAGTTCATATGAAATTCCTAGTTTTAAATGTAACAAGTTAACTAACAAAATAAGTATATAGTTTTCTTTATACTATGGTATACTGGATACAAAATACTCGTAAAAATAAAATAATGTTTATATTTGCATTTAATTTTTCATCATCATGCAATTTTAATTACAAAGGAATATTATTGTTAGTACAATACAACAAGTTAATAGTATTTTTAAACATATATTTGACTTTTTAGGTTTCTAGGAGTGCCTAGAGTATGGGAGAAAATGTACGAGAAAATAGTTGCTGTAGGAGCCAAAGGTGGAGCTGTTAAGAAAGCAATGGCCAAATGGGCGAGGGAACAAGGACTGAACCATCATTTGGCGAGAATTAAAGGGTAAATATTACACTTATGAATACGTTATTAGGCTTTTTCTTAGCATAATCTTAATTCTAGATTATGTTCCTTTGATGATATCAGAGATATTACCTACTTCCAAGATCAATTCAATCTCATGAGTTTTCATAATCTCTTCAATTTTAATACAAAATATGAATCTATCATTTAAAAAAATTTGGTACAATAATTCTCAAAAGATAGCTCCCAAATAAGATGATAACGGAGTTTCGTAACAGGCCGGTTATGATCCGTTGACCTAACGTGGAAAGTTTTCGTCTAACGGTAAAATGTACTAAAAAGTCAAGCATGCAACTTCTTTTGGGTACACGGTAAACTGTGATTCATAGGCAAGTTTTATCAAGAACTATTTAACAAAAGAATTGAAGTCATTTATACGCTATTTTAAATACAACAATGTGTGAAGATTACGACCAACAAATGATTAATAAATCCTTGAATTAAATGAATAATAAACCCTAAATTACATATGGTATAATTTCCTTTTAGATAATTAGGTACCTATCTACCTAAATTTAGTTAATCAGCACAAAAACATACTGTCAGACTGTCGTTAAGGTTGATTATATGCACTGATTAGATTAAAAAACAAACTGATATTTATCAACAATTTGTAATAATTCCTAATAATCATTCGTAATTGATATTTTGATTAGTTCACTTTCTGCTGAAATGTCTGGACTACCAATAGACTTCACGTTATCCGAAATGATGGATTATTGGTACGTAAACCATACCAATTCAAGCATCTGTGCCTTTTTCGCATGTCTAGTCTAGGTACTTACTTAAAACAGCGCATGCAAAATCAATATTGAATGGATACAGTTGCGTATAAATAACGTGTTTTGAATGGACCAAATTTTAACACCATTTCGTTTGTTTTTTGTAGAGCTAAAGCATGTTATAAATTACTTAGATTACTGCATGATAAAATACATGAACGTTGAACGTCTAGTAGTGAAAAATACAGTAAGAGAGAGTATAAAATCTTAGTTTTGTGGTTTCTGCCGATTCTAAATCCGTCCGTTTCACTCCAACGAGAAAGGTTTATTTTAGGAGAAATGGTAGCCTATGATATGTACTTAGAGCTCTCGATTTATCTGCATAAAGACAAAGGAAAATCCCCTTCGTTTCGTTAAAAGAAGAACAAACTAGGTCTAAGTTACTGAGACGTTTGTATTTATTAAATTCATAATCGAAAAGCATTTGACATTGATCTGCGTTAAAAACAAATCAACATAAAGAGCGGACTAGATCTGGAGTGCAAGGTTAATATAAAAATAGAATGAACACAGCATAATGCATGGGATCGATAAACAACAGGTGCTTCTTCTCAAGAATGGGGCCGATAATGTATTAATAATATTAATCAATAGATATTATCTATAAAATTCAAATATATCTTGTTTGAAAGTGTGTTTCAAGTACACTGCACTTAATAAGATAAAATAACGATAATTATAATCCAATTAGGCTAACATAAAACCCAGCAGCGTTAATGTATTATGCCACTATAATTATTACATAGTAGAACAAAGTCCAAGACAACAATAAAGTATAACATACAATTAACACCTTATCTGAGTTTTTTACTTTAAAATACTGGATACAAAATGTGAGAATTCGGAAATTATATTAGGTATTTTGCTTAAATAGGGGTACCTACTAGGATGCTATAGCTACCTTTAAAGTAATGTAAAGTATAATTTTATAGTACCACATCGCAACTAAAATAGATCACATTTGAAGGTAAATATTCTACAACGTCACGATATAACGCATGGCCTATAAATACTTTTAGTACTTACTAATTTTGTATGCACATGCGAATGTATCGATTGTAGTCACACGTGTTCGTACGGAATACTGATAAACGCATCAGAGAATTGCAATGTAGTGTAACAAATTAAATAGCTTATCAAATATTTGATGAATAGTTTTAGTCCTTTACATTGTCATTCCCTGTCGTAATATGATTGAGATGAGATTAATAATAGTTTAGTAAATCTTATAAAACGCATGTTACGTACCTAGTATTTCTATCATAGAATAGATATCAGTTTTTGTTTTCTCTCGACTTAATATTACCCAAGCATGATGCCAAAATCATGGTTTAATAAGCCATTTGCCATTGTTTGAACTTATCCCAGCAAGTGATAAATACATTCAACTAACAAAATTAATTCTTATTTTCTAGGCAACAAGGTTCCTCTCTCGGATACAAGCTAGCCAAAGCGATAGTATTCAGCAAAGTGCACGAGTCATTGGGTCTGGACAAGTGCACAACATTCGTGACAGCAGCGGCGCCATTGTCCCCCGACGTCAAGAAATTCTTCCTATCGCTAGACATACCGATTGTAGACGCTTTTGGTATGAGTGAGGCGTCTGGAGCGCATACTCTTAGCATATATCCTAAGTAAGTGTTTAGCATTCCTATCCTATATAATCACTCAGCAGTAGTAAAATCAATAAAAGCTCCTGACCTTTATCAACCTACTTAATACTCGCCTTAACCAAAGAAGAGCATCTTTGTATTATGGAAATAGTTCCCAAAGAAACTTTAATTAAGTAAAGTTAAAGAAAACGAGATTTTTAACTAAAAATATGTTCAATCGATCAGGTTCTCTCTGGACTCAGCTGGCGAACTCCTAGATGGCACAGAAACCATGTTCGGCGGGTCTGTGAGCCCTAACGGACCTGGAGAAATCATGATGCGAGGCCGACACGTGTTCATGGGCTACCTCAACGATGACGTCAAGACCAACGACGCTATCGATGACGAGGGATGGCTGCACTCTGGAGACATCGGCAGAACAGACAGCCATAACCTACTTTATATCACGGGAAGAATAAAGGTTAAAAAAATTATAGAAAATTACAATTATATTTCAATTCTTAATTCTATTGTTTTTTAGGTTTACCGATTTAGAAAATGATTTTTTTGTTTGGGAGTTTTCTTCCTGTTTTTTCCCATCGCATATAAAAAGGTTTAAAGTCAGTTACTAGCACTTTTTTTTAAACTAGCTAAAACCCACTTACTTCCTCTAATAGGAGCTAATCATCACGGCTGGAGGTGAGAATGTGGCTCCTGTAATCATAGAACAAACTGTACAAAATGAACTACTGCACGTCGGATATGCTGTACTTATTGGAGACAAGCGCAAATTTTTGGCCATCCTCCTTACACTTAAGGTATTTGTCTTAAAGAAAATCGAAGTCTTTGAATTGAACTCAGCTAGAAGACTGTGACCAACTGCTTAATGTACTTAGTCACGGACAAACGCTAGGCCATAAACTGCAACCAATAATTACAAGTCCACTAGCAACATTAGTTTTAACTACAAGAACTAAGTAGAAAACATTTGAAAGTAGAATAAGAGAAAGTTGTATGTAATACATTTTTATTGGTCACCGAAGCAGATCTTAATTCATTAGTATTATTTGAATAGCGGTTGCTTTATTTTAAACGAAAAAAAATAACAACAGTATGATTTTCTTTACAGGCTAAAGTAAATTCTGAAACTGGAATACCCTTGGACGATTTGGATAGCGAAACAAGAGGTTGGGTGTCAAGTTTAGGCAGTCAATGTACGAAAATCAGTGAAATTGTTAATACTAAAGATGAAGCGGTATGTTACTAGGAATATTAATAAATTTTAATATAAGTAAATATAAGCTTTGTGAACTAAATTGATAGTAAAATTAAATCTTTTTTACAGGTTTACAAAGCAATAGAAGCAGGTATAACAAGAGCCAACAAGCAAGCGATATCGAACGCACAAAAAATCCAAAAGTTCGCGATTCTGCCCGCTGACTTCTCTGTTTTCACAGGAGAATTAGGTAAATATGTTTATGTAATTAACCTTGGTACAAAGATACCTCATAGGCTGTATTAAGTCACTTATTTTTATGTCAACCAAGAAACAACGATGGATTATAATCCATATATCCTATAGGCCTAACCTATTTTACTCATAGCCGAACTACCCACTTATTCCAACGGTCTTAATGGATTTGCGGTTAAAATCGTAGGGAACAGTTATAATGGGACATGTATTTCAAAAGAAATATAAATATAGATTAAAAATGTCAAAATCCTAAGACTTATCTGTTTAATTCCAGGACCAACACTGAAGATTAAAAGGAACGTCGTGTACGAGAAATACAAAGACATCATAGAAGACTTTTACAAAGAGTGATATTGTAGAACTAAGAATAGTTAATAGGGAGAAAAACTTATACAAACTAAATTATATTAATTGTAAGGAATAAATGTCACCATAATTTGTTGCTCAAATAGGGATAGTAGTTCAACTTGCAGTGGAGTTGTTTTGATTGTTTTATACAGTGGTATATGTATTTTGTAAAAATAATAATATATTTATTATTGAAAATATTGTCTTTTATTACCTACTTTTAAGATTTTAACACGTACTACACCTTGTTAAACTTTGGCTTAACCAAAACACAACACTGCGACCCAATGCATATCGCAACGTGCATATATACTCGTAAAAGCCCGCATGGGACGTAAAAAATAATGTATTTAGGACTTTTTTACTAATACGATAGGTAACTAGCCTAGAATTATCGAAAGTCAGAGAAATAGAAATATTAAAATTGACACTTACTTACATCAAAGCCGAATATAATTTTAGATCTTCCAAGTACTTACACTACTTCAAAGTACACACTGTGAAGTATATATATCTTCCAAAGTCTAATTTCACTCGGAGCCCAGGTACACAAAGTATAAAGATAAAAAACAAATCATTTATCAAAAATGTAGTCCTTACTTAAAATCCAAATCCACATCAGATTATACTATCTAATATCAAATCAGATCTAATACAAAATAAATTTAATACTTACATACCTACATCTAATTCTATTTATCTAAGTACATTACATACTATACCTAAAGTTCAAAACTCATGTAAAATCAATAGAGTAGGTATGTACTTACTTACGTAACTAGGTCCTTGCTAATGTTGCTAACCCCGTTTTTACAGCATCGAGATAAAAAATACTAAAAAAACACTGAAACTAGCTGGGTACCTCGGTTTCAGCTTCTTCGACCTAAACTTGCAGACTTCCCCGATGAAGGACTGATTCTTTAAAAAAAAAATCAAATCGAATTAGTAGAGTTGTAAGTATAAGTTAGTGCATTCAAACAAATTAGTTTAGACTCATGCTGCATAACTTGTGTACCTAACCATCAAAGGAAATATTTTAAGACAATCCATTGATTTCTTTTCAAGTTTACGTACAAACACAAGAGACACAATCATTTTTTTATCTAAAAATGTACCAACTATTTTGCTCACATCACGTCATGCTGATTAAATATCATAACATTTCAGTGTGGTCAAAACTCCTGGGATTAATAAATAAAGAGCAATAAGAACACATTAATACCCTTCGATAAGACGACAGTAAACCTTATCACATCACCTAATACACAAATTAGGTTTATCTGTACTTTAATGCACCTTAAATCGTTAAAGATTATTTGAGTTATATGATGGCCAGTTACTTACTCTGCCATTGGAAGTCTAACGGGGTGAAGGTGGGTATCAGGACCCGTCAACGGATACAACATGCAGGACAAACCTAATGGTGTTCATCATAATGAGGGGAAATATATGAACGGTAAGTGGTTAATTGTATCTATGATATGAATTAAGAATAAACTCTTTATACGGAGATTTGAATGTTTTAAGAGTGCAGATATTTTTATAAATGTCCGGTATTAATAAAGTTAATTCATACAAATAGGGTTTAAGCCTCGTAAATACTAAATTTTAAATAAACAAGTACAATTTAAGTACTTACAGCACTTTTAAACCCCTGTAAAACCACAGAATAATTAATAGTATAAAAAAAAAGAAACAGGTATTATTTGAAGAATTATTTTCAAATCACAGGTCCGGATCAAGTGATCCCAGCTGACAGTTTCATATCCCACAAACCTGATGGGTATGTCAAGTTGCGAGTAACTGAGAAGGGTTTGGCATCTGAACCTCCGATCTCCGTCCCCGGGCTGCTCAGTAGAACTGCCGAAAGATACCCTTATACTACAGCCTTAGCCACTAAGAAAGCAGACGGAAGATGGTACGCAGTCACATTCAAGTAAGTCGCGAAAAATGATTATTTCATTATATTTTGTTTAAGACCATACTTAACTAAAAGCTCTTTAACTAATTAAATTCCCGCTAATGATTTTAAATCTTCATAGTACTTACTTGTAATTAATCGTACTTAGGTATGTTTCTAAGCTATAGGTCGCAAATGCAATTCCCTTCACCTCTCTCTTTTCCGAACCTTTTATTCCATGTCTATTTTGGGGTCGGTTTTCAGCAATTCAATTTTTTGCAATTCCCTTCACCTGATACTCTAAAATCAAGCCTCTTACTTCCCTATACGACATATTAAACATTGAATTTTAAAATGTTCCAGACAATACAGAGAACGCGTGCGAACTGTAGCCAAAGGATTCATCAAACTTGGATTAGAGAGACACCATTCAGTTTGCATTCTGGGGTTCAACTCTGAAGAATGGTTTCTTTCGGACCTTGGAGCGATTCATGCGGGGTAAGATTTTTTAAGTTTTCAGAATAATTATATCTTGAATCCAATGGTGTTAAGTACTTACATATTTTAAAATTACTTATAACGCAGTTTATCACCTTTATCTATCTAAATACTAGTGTAATAAAGGTGTAAATTTATGAATGACTGATATTATTACCTCACATAATATTATTATTTATTATACGCCCAAAAATGGTACTCAATGCTACGTAGCTTTATCTACCAGTTCCCCAGAAATATAAATAAAAATTAAGTAGTTCTTCGTAAGTTCTTTGTTAGCTTGAAATACGAGCGAAGAATACTAACATGAATCTCCTTTAAAAAAATAGATGTATATATATATTTTTTTTAATGTTTTTTATTTATTGTGTTTTATTATTTATATTTTCGATGTAAAATTAATGAATGTTAGGAACAATCAAACTACATTATCATATTTTTCCACCAAATAAACCAAGCGCTTAACATTTATCGTCTCCTAGGCGTCGTAGATAGGTTATTATTACCGGATTAGTTTATCTATTTCGTTTGTACTGAACCGACGAAAATAATTTATTATGGGTATTAACGGAGTATTAACTATGATAAAACAAATATTTGTTGATGTTAATAAATATCTTTGAGTACAACTAAATATTATAAGATGCTTATAAGTTATACAATATTTAATGAAACTTTATAAGTATTACAAAATTCATGTCTCAAACATTAGATCCATTTATAGAAAGGCAGAGTTTGGTTGGTTGATGATGGAAATCTCGAATCTACTCAACCGAATGGATCCGCGACGGATTTTCCGTCAAATGTGGCGCTGGCCTATCTCTTTTATTAAGGCATGGACAATCGATGTTAGCCTTCTTTCGTCTTCTTCTTCAGCCCGTTGTCACCCAAAGCACAGTATAATAAAGAGTAATAGCGCATAAAGCTACGTGTAGGCCCTTGTATTGCAAGCCATTTACATCTATATTGATCTTTCCGCATCCATGACAGATCTATTCATACATTTTATCAAGTTTGTAAACAATAAATATTTCATCCAAACAGTGGGTACGCGGCTGGCGTATACACAACAAACTCGGCAGACGCGTGTTACCACTGCCTGTTGTCGTCACGCGCCAACATCTGTGTTGTGCAAGACAAAAAACAACTGGATAAAATACTGTCAGTGCGCAACAAACTTCCCCTACTCAAGGCTATAGTACAATGGGAGGGAAAAGTCGATACAACTGTAGAGGGAGTTTACAGTGTAAGTGTTAATTAGCTTTTTAATTCATGCAAATTTTGATTCTACTGGAAAATGTATAAATGGAATAAACATCAACACTGTTTAGAATTCCAAGTGTTTATTAACGGTAAAGAGCTTTACATTATCATCCATCTTGAAAGAAAGATATGAAAGGAGAAAGCCTCTTTATAACACATCTTCCTTCTTTTTCAGTGGGAACAACTTTTAGAAATGGGATCTAAAGAAAAGGATACAAAACTGGACGAAATACTGAAGAGTATTGCTATTAATGAATGTTGTACGTTAGTTTACACTGTAAGTCAGATTTTGATATTTCAAATTCATATTTACATTTTTAGTTTAAACGTAAAACTAATCTATTTTAAATTCTGCAGTCTGGAACAGTGGGTCCCCCAAAAGCAGTCATGTTGACTCATGACAATCTAACTTGGGATGCGTTCTCTCTTGGCCGGAGAGTCGGAAATCTAAAACCAACTAAAGAGAAACTCGTCTCTTTCTTACCGCTAAGTCACGTTGCTGCCCAGGTTTGTAGTAATTTTTCTATTTCTATACCAATAAGTATACATATAAGTACGGCCAGCGTCAGATAAAAGGTATTCTCCCTTGGTAATGCTCACTTTGGTATGCCAACCATGGGAGCCTTTTATCTAACGCAGACTGCAAGGGCGGATCCAGCTTTCGCGCCAGGGGGGGGTCACGTAGTCGTGGTCAAGTGGTAAGAACTTATAATTTAGTTTTGATAACATTATACCAGGTGTTTGCTAGAGGGTTAACCAAATGTGGTGGGCGTGTACCTGGGCCTATTTGGGAGATAAACTTTGACCAACAATTTCCTAGTTGTTAAAATTAAAAAAATATCGCCAAAATTGTATTTTTTTAATATTTTTTCCAAATTGCGACCTTTTATCCCTATAGCTTTTTGATTTTTTATTTGATTATATGGTCTCAGATATCACCTAGTCTGCTCACAGCATTTTCAGACCTCTACAAGGTCTGAATAATTTGTTATGACCACTTAACGCTAGTAAAATGAAAAAAGAAATCTTATAGGGGATCTTTCAACTCAATTAAAACGAAAACTTAGTGAAACCGAGAATTTAAAAACTTATCTGTTTATTCCTTATTTCAACGGTATACTACATGTACTTATTACAAAATAACTTGTTAAATTTTTTGGTGCAAAGTGGAAAGAGAAGAAAAATAATAGGATTCTATTAAAAACAAATCCCAAGTCTTCTGAAGATACTGAGATGCTGTAGTGACTTTATTAGAAAATAATTAGTCTTAAAACAAGTACAATGGTCTATCTCAATGACAGGACGATAATGCTCCCAAATCAAGATTTCGCTCTGGCAATTGCTTAAAAGGTTAAGAATACATCCAGTGGTGTGGCACACTCGTCTGGTGGGATGCTATACCATTTACAGCCTTTTTTGGTTTCGAATACGTTTATTCATTCTTTTTACTGTGCTGGCGAAATGTTCTACCTACCTCCATTACGTACTAAAAAAAATTCATGAATGATTTGTTTATTTGATGATTCGAAATCATTCTGCAGTACGGAAGTCTGCACTACAGCATCTCACTAACATCATCGACAATCGTTACGGTTAGTTAGAGCCCTCAAAAGTCTAACATTCGGTTTAACCAAAGAATGTCGTATGGCCCTCTGGGTTGTAAAGGTCTGATAGCAGTCGCTACACGTAAAATACTGACATTACGGCAAATATGGTTAAACTGAAAACCGACCCCAAATAAATATGGAATAAAGGTTCGGAAAAGAAAAGAAGTGTGACCAATTCTAACAAATTATTTAGACCTTGTAGGGGTCTGAAAATGCTGTAAGCAGACCAGGTCATATCTGAGACCAAAACCAATCAAAAAATTTGATGCCCAGGTACACGCTCACCACGTTAACCCTCTACCAAACAACTGGAGCCTAAGTCTGCAATTTGATATTATTGTTCAGACAATAATGGTGATATTGTGGCACCACAAAACGAGAGTGTCAGAAATTTGGTATTCTGCTAAAATTTATTCATATGGCTATGGTGTCTCAGTGGTCTTTGTTGCATATAAAAAAATTGACAAATAAACGTCAAATTACTGTTGACATGACAACCATCTAAGTTTTATGGAGCTATTGAGTCAGCGGAATAGTTGTCACTAAGAGAATACCAAAATGACAACAAATGCCAAAAAAACGGCCATAATGTTTATATTAAAACACATTTGAGTAGGATTATCACAGCTTAATAGTTTAGTTAGAGAATCAGGGCCCTGGTATATTGTTATCAAAATTAAATACTTATAAGTTCTTGATGTGACCACGACTATGTGACCACCTCCTGGCGCCTCTGTATGGTGACAATTTTTTTTATAAATAAAGTCATTATGTTCAATTAGTGGTCCACCTAAGTCCTGGAACCTGCTCAGGGGGGGGTCATGACCCCCATGACCCACCCCCTGGATCCGCCGTTGGCAGACTGCACATACTTACCTTTTTACTAAAAGAAAATATTTGTTCTTCAAGATGATGGATATCTACATGACCCTTACTCACGGTGTTACCGTTTTCTTCGCCCAACCTGATGCCTTAAAAGGAAGTCTCGTCGAAACACTTAAAGAAGTTCGTCCTACAAGGTATAATGGCTATTTAAACTTACTACAAAACTACAAAATGTGTTATGTATTAAAAAAATGAATGTAGTAATTACTAATTCCATTTCACAGGTTCCTTTCAGTGCCCAGAGTATATGAAAAGATGTACGAAAAAATATTATCAGTCAGTTCCAAAGGTAGCTCAACGAAGAAGGGAATGTTGAAGTGGGCGCGGGAACAAGGTCTTAGACAGAATGAAGCTTTAATTAAAGGGTAAATACTTCCTACAATAAAGTAAAATATAGCTCAACAATAGCCCAATAGCTAACTACTGCACCAGACTCAACAGATTTCATCGTATTACTTAACTGACGAAACATTATATTGATTTCAGGCGACAAGGCGGTTGTTTCAACTATACCTTAGCCAAAGCATTGGTGTTGAGCAAAGTCCAAGAGTCATTAGGTTTGGATAAGTGCTTAACATTCGTGACAGCGGCGGCGCCATTAGCTCCTGACGTCAAGAAATTCTTCCTTTCAATAGACATACCCATAGTAGACGCGTTTGGTATGAGTGAGGCGTCGGGAGCGCACACGCTTGGCAAGTTTCCCAAGTAAGTAATACATTGTATCATCTACCAGTAAACATATACATACTTATATTTATAAATGTGAAAGTAAACATGTCTGTTATTGTTTACATTTTCACGATCACGACTAAATGCAACACAAAATTGGAATGTTTGCACAAGTTTCATATTTCTACCTTTCATCGCGGAATTCGAAAGACTTCGTTAGGAAGTGCAGTATCATCGAATACGAGTAGTACTTATTAATATGAACTTCCATTTTTCTCAGATTTTCCTTAGAAGCAGCAGGTGAACTTCTAGAAGGTACAGAAACCATGTTCGGTGGATCGACCAGCCCCAACGGACCAGGTGAAATCATGATGCGAGGACGACATGTGTTCATGGGCTACCTCAACGATGAGACGAAGACTAAAGAGGCTATTGATGAAGACGGATGGCTGCACTCGGGAGACATCGGAAAAACTGACGAACGTAACCTACTGTACATCACAGGCAGAATAAAGGTACGAACTTTGATATAAATTGAGTGAAGTCGGTACGAGTGTGAGTAATTTCTTATAGCCTGAATACAAGTGATAAAGTTAGGGGAATGTTGCTATGCTATCTAAAGATGTTGTAGTTAAAAAATTGTGGGTTCGATTCCTGTGTGATATAAATACTTCAGTGAGCCACAAGTGTTTATCTCAGTCTGAGTGTGTTTATGAATGAATGCGTGAGAATGATGTAGATTCTGATACCCTAGAACCAGGTTAGAACCTAGTTACAGGCCAGTTGCTAGATGAAGGTGATTGATTAAATGATTATGTAAATATTCATAATGATGTTATTTGTGTACAGGAGTTAATCATAACAGCTGGTGGTGAGAACGTAGCGCCAGTACTCATTGAACAAGCCGTACAGTCTGAACTCTTGCAAATCGGATACGCTGTAGTTATAGGAGACAAGCGCAAGTTTTTGGCCATCCTTCTTACACTTAAGGTAAGTTATATCTCTTGTTTTGGGCCATTAATCCATAATGCAAATTCGGTACATATTTTTTCATTCCTCTTGCCATAACAATATTCATTTGTATCTAGTATTTGTATCCTTCATCATTCATACATACTCAATGGTTTTTTTTCTCGTATATCATCTTCCACACAATCAGCATGGATCATTTTCTTAGAGCTCCGTCTGATCCCGTAGTCACTCATCTCACAATATTATTAACAATTTCAAATAAAGTCATGTCTTTATTAAATCTTTTTAGGCAAAGGTAAATCAAGAGACGGGTGTGCCACTAGATGAACTTGACAATGAGACTAGAGATTGGGTTGCCAGTCTTGGCAGCAAGGCGACTAAAATAAGCGAAATTATCAGTACCAAAGATGAAGCGGTAAGTTACAATATTCAAATAATAAATCTATACTAATATTATAAAGAAGTAAAGTTTGTGTGTTTGTTAAATTGTAAGGGGTAATCTCGAGATCTACTGAACCGATTTCAATAATTCTTTCACCAATGGGAAGCTATATTGTCAGCGAGTGACATAGGCTATAGTTTATCCCTGTATTCCCACGTGAATGTTAACTACGCGAGTGAAACCGCGGCGTGCTTCTAGTATTAAATACTTTTCAATCAATAAAAAAAAGTTATAATGACATTCCATTTCCAATTAATTTATAATTATTTATTTTCCAGGTTTACAAAGCAATAGAAGTAGGTATAACAAGAGCCAACAAGCAAGCAATATCGAACGCACAAAAAATCCAAAAGTTCGCGATTCTGCCCGCTGACTTCTCTGTTTTCACTGGAGAATTAGGTAAATATCACAATAATATTCAATATTTCCACATATTTTAACTTGGATAGCTAAACTTATATAGCATATACGAATATACCTAGTATGAATTTGCCACTGAAAAGTACATTATGCTCAGAAAGGCCTCAGTTTTGTTATGAGAATCAGCCCCACAGTGAATAATCATAAATTATATTATAATACAAAGATACCTACTCTTTTTTTACAGGACCAACACTGAAAATCAAACGAAATGTCGTATACGATAAATACATTGACATCATAGAAGACCTTTACAAATAAATTATTAACTATAGTCTATAATTAATAACAATTTATGGTAAGGTTTTCGTAATAGAAAATCATATCTATTTATTTAATAATATACAGGGATGATGATATTGTGTTAATGTATAAATTCTATTTTTTACCATTACTTATATAGTTATATTATTAAAAAATCCCAAATTTCTCCCGAATTATTCGAACGTACTTCACATCTTAAAGATTATGATCTATGATTTGTTAGCGCAGGTTAATCACGGGACAAAGCTATGTTAAAGTAAACGTAAGTAATAAAACAATTAAAGAATTTGTTTTAAAATTTATTTTTTCAATTTAACACTATAATATATCAATCAATAAATTGAATTGTTTCTGGAAATATAATTAGGTACACGAGTCAAAATAATAAATTCTTACAATAATATATCTTAAACTAATACTTTTGGAATTCATATAATTTTATTATAGTAAAAAAAGAGAAATATGTAAGAAATATACAGGGTGTCCGGGCATCGATGTCGGATACTTTAAGGGGGTAAAATATGGTATTTTTATCGACAAATCACGATTCCAATTTTCTCTAGCTACCTCCATTACAAAATGGCAGCCATTTTGTTTTTTTCAACTCGACGCGCGGGTGCTTGTACTGATTTAGTTATTGCTATCCATGTAAACGTCTTAGGAAGATGAAAGATACTATTAATATCCTGTACTATTAATAAACAACAAAAAAAAATTAGCCTAATGGGTCAGTTTTTAAGAAAAAGACAAATAATCTAAAAAATATACGAAAACACATAATGGTTTTTGTTTTTATCACACTCTTTTGTTATTTTATGATAAAGATATGGAATAAAATGTAGCATTTTTTTATTAATTACCTTCACTTAGACGGACTAAATAATAGTCCAAGTCAGATAATCCCAACAACGCAGTTCCAATGGCGAGCACGTCGAGCACTCCTCGCAATACGAGACGATTTTCTTGGCTAAGGATCATATTCAAACCATCGTAACTTTAGAACTATCATACATAAGGCAACAAGATGTATGATTCTTTTTTAAGTAAATATTCTGTACTATCAAAAAACAAGATGAAAAACGTAGGTTAATGGGTCAAATTTTAACAAAAATTAAAAAAATGCAGAAAAAATCTGTAAATTTTTTTTTTATTTTTGTAATGATTTTTTGTTATTTTATAATTAAGATATGGAATAAAATCTTACATTTAATAATACCCTACATTATTTACTTTCAAATGAGACATCTTTCATCTTCCTAAGACGTTTACATGGACAGCAATGACTAAATCAGTACCAGCACCCGCGCGTCGAGTTGAAAAAAACAAAATGGCTGCCATTTTGTAATGGAGGTAGCTAGAGAAAATTGGAATCGCTATTTGTCGATAAAAAATACCACATTTTACTCCCTTAAAGTATCCGACATCGATGCCCGGACACCCTGTATATGCTCTAGAAATGACGCATTTAAAATGGGCCTTAACTTTAAAACTCAGGTTACCTCAACTAAACAATAGCGTTCTCTTTTTCTCTCACTATAAGTACAATATGCCATCTTGCTCTCACAATGTTCTCTTTTCGAAAACCGAATGCAGCGTATGTAACCTAGAGGTTACAGCGTATGTAACCTAGAGGTTACATACGCTGCATTCGGTTTAAAAGTAAAGGTTTTTAGTAAGGATAGATCCTTACTCTATTTCTCTCTTTTGACTTATAATTTTATGTTTGGAATGTTTATCGAGGTAGCGGTTATTTAGCCAGCTTTTTTGATAATTTAGTCACTTTCAAATTTTTCTAGGTATGTGTTAGTGCAATATTAATATTACACAAATAACTGTAAAAATATTGAAAGTAAACCTGTTCAAATCTCTTTTCTCTTATAGAAAAATGCATAGCTTCTGCCTGAATAAGAAATTGGACGTCATTTCAAAAGGAAATGTCAAAATGACATTGACAGACATTGAACGAAAAAAAAATTGTACATACTTGCAACAAAGTAACCGAATATATTATGGATTAGTATGAATTAAAATTATTGATAAGTACATTTTGTTCGTCACGCATAATTAAGTACAATAAGGTCATCACATCACACACACTTCAACTAAAAATATTGTTGAATATTTAAATTCAGTCATAATAAAAACTTAATATTTTAAATAACATAGATAATATGACTCTAATAACGCCCGATAGTAATGTAATAATTAATTTTAAAGTCAACTTATAATAAACAATTACACTACTTCCCTAGGTACAAATTGATAATTATTTTATAATAAAACTTTGACACGAAATAAATTTTATCAATAAAGTTTTCATGTATAATTCCCTATAATTCCTTAGCTACAGATAATATTAGCTTTTATGAGAACATTTTGATATTCTCACTATTGTCTTAGGATATAAGAACTTTAAGGAGTCGCGTGTGGACCTCCATCGTCAATTTATTAAAAAGAAAACTTTTGCAACCCTGATTATTTTGACACAATATTTTTGAATTTACTGAACAAAAAAACATGATAACGTTTTATTTATTTTTTCAAATTTGCGCCTGCACACACATTCCTACACATATGTAGAAAATTCATATAAGATAATTAATAGTAAAAACACAGGTCTTCAAACATATAGGACCCAAATAGCAGTAGAAGCGATCATTGAAAAAGATCCTTGTCAACATAGGTATGTGGTCATTCTTATAAGTACTTAAAAAATATGGTGATTGCACCCCTATTCAAAAGATACAACAATTTTCTAAAGTTCGGTATATAAAAAGTGTTACAAAAATTATAACTCATATTGAACAAAAGGAATTATTCATACACGAGGAACAGGGATAAAACTGTTTTAACCTCACAGCTCTTAAAATTGTAATATAACACGATGGTTAACTGTAGGCAAAAAGTTTGGAAAAAGTTATCAACGCAAACGTAATAGAGATATATCTGCAGGCACAAAATTTGAGAGGAGACGAGGATACAGTAAATTGTAGGTGTGTGTTACCGTTCAGGGCTGCAGGTGGTGCGGCGGCGCGGAGGCGGGCAGCGGCGGCGGCGCGTCGGCCAGCGGCAGCGGCTTGGCCACGCCGATACGCACCGCGCCGCGCGCCGCGCCCTTCAGCGCCGACACCGCCTGCTCCAGGCTCGCGTTCTCCAGGTTCTAGAGACGACATAGCATAAAATCAATCACTGTATCTTCTTAAAGCAGCTGACCCCATCTTGGGTTTATGACCCGTATCTAGGGTATGTGAAACTACGCATACACACAATTAGATCTAGGGACTGTAAGTCACCCAAAATATTTACCTCGCACGGGAATCAAACCCGCAACCATTTGCTTGGCAATTAACTTGGTGACCACTCTGCTACTTGGGTCGTCGTCAACAACTACTCGTACCTTCATTGTAGAACTTAATGTGCAAGGCGATTCGGGTACAAATTTTACACAACCCATATAGAAAAGTTGTCAGCGAAGAACAATTACAAACGAACCAGAAACAGTTATATACCAACTGCCACATTTTCTAAGACCCTACCCATAATGACAGTTTAAACTATGACGTCAACAATGCCACAAAGATCGACAGCTTATCATACCAGATAAAAATTAAAGATAACCTTCTATAAGTAAGTACATAGTTATAGTGACAAAGCGTGTATACCTGATCGTTAACAAAGAGCAGCCGGTCGCCGGGTATGAGGCGGCCGTCCTGCTGCGCCACGCCGCCCGGCACCAGCGAGCGGATCACCACGAGCGTGTGCGACGGACGGAGCGGGTCCTGGTAGTCCAGGATCGAGAACCCCAGGCCGCGCTCGCCTTTCACTAGCTCTGTAAATTATTAATGATAGAATTTAAGGAGATATCTTTGTAGAAAATTTCAAATGACCTAACCGAAATAAAAACACAGTCCAAATATTTCTTGAATGAGAAGGACACATTGGAACTTGTCAATTTTCGAAAGATTGATTGAACAAAAGACTTATGATGCCACAGACATGCACACAAATAAACTTTGAGACGGATGACTAAAATTAGAAACAACTTAAAACTAGGAATTGCGATGAAGTGAAAAGAATACAAAAAACACGTTATACATATATTTAATTTTGTATGATTTCCACAAACGGCATTTATTTGTAAAATAATGTCTAACTTTTGAAAAGAATCAAAAATAATCATACCAATAATCTGAGGTTCTGAAGACCACATAGCAAGTCCGGTGAGCGGTTCGAGACTCCGAGAACGCACTTTGCCACCCGCAGAGAGAGATCCACTTTCTTCAGCTCCAGCACCGGCTAAACTTCCATCCGATTTAGCCTATAACAAATTTCTACATAATATTGGAAAATAATTTGTAATTGAATCTGAAGGAATAATAAAAATCTTGCTGGTGGGTCTAAGCCGTTAAAGTACATATTGTATTTGTTTTTAAAACAACATTATATCAAAATTATAAGGTATGGTCTGTAAAACAATGGCTTTTCAGACCTTAATTTAGGATTTAATGATATTATATTAGTTATTGACATTGTACTAGTTTTAAGGTACTGTTTGTATTTTATTTTATTAAAAAAAATACCAGCACGAGTTTCTTGCCGATTCTTCTCGGCTGATGTAATTTCCGAATCGGTGGTAGAATCAATTTTGACGTTCATAAGTGCCTCATTGAGGCCTTAACTGATTAAATAATTTTTGACTTTGACTTTGATTATAGCGAATTACAAACGTATCTTAAAATCGATATCGATAGCACATAATATAAACAAACGGAATTAAAACGTTGATTACAAAGTACCCATACCATGACATAATACATTCTGCTGCACCCAAATTATTAATGAAACTTGCTTATCTGATAAATTCCATCCATATGGCATGACGACGAATTTAAGTTATTTGATAACGATATTTTGAGTCAGTTAATAATTTAATCCGTTAAGCTGTTTGGTATTTATTTACCAACAATTTATGATTGATATTCTAATTACATGAATCAATCAAAAATTAGAAAATAATCAATGACCTTTTGTTATCGTTCCTCACTGTAAAGAATCGTGACCAATTACTATCGAACTCCATCAGTTCCGGTCATATGCAGTGCGGGCGACCGCATAATCCAACTTTAACTTTTGACCAAAATTAAATCTGAAAGTAGCCTCCACTGCTACTTTTATAGTTTAGAGGTAAATCGTCTTATTCTTTTACTAGCAGCGCAGTGCCCCGCGGTTTCACCCGCGTAACTACGCGGTTTAAAATAAGATTATACTAAAACCCTTCCCCTTGAATCACTCTATCTATTAAAAGAAACCGATCAAAATAAGCGTAGTTTTAAAGATTTAAGTATACATAGGGACTATTTTATAAGTAGCACCCGTGGTTTCACCCGCGTATTTCCCGTGCCCACGGAAATACGGGCTTAAAATATGTCACGCACTGATAAATTAGCTTTCCATTAGTGAAAGAATTTTTGAAATCGGTTTAGTAGTTTCGGATCCTATTCGTTACAAACAAATAAATATTTCCTCTTTATAATATTAGTGAAGACTACATACTCGTATGTAAAACGTATAGTGATAACGATATAAAAGATATAAAATAAAATGAAGTACCTTGACTAGCGTAGCAGAAGGGGGAGCCAAGTCAAGTGTGGGCGCCGGTCTTGGCCTCGCGCACACCATGCACACCTCGTTGGACAACTCCTTCAGGATAGACACCACCTCCAGATGGTTCATGCCCAGCAGACGATGACCGTTCACCTCTGTGTAGTTACAATATCAACAGTTAAAATTTTACATGCTTTGACGTTAATTTTTGTTATTTTCCAAAGTTAGAATAGTGCACGGCGGCGCGGCCCACGGGCCCCTCGGGCAGCACGGAGCGCACGTAGTGGTGTAATGAGAGAGCAGTGAGTGTTACCGAGCAGCTCGTAGTGGTGTAATGAGAGAGCAGTGAGTGTTACCGAGCAGCTCGTAGTGGTGTAATGAGAGAGCAGTGAGTGTTACCGAGCAGCTCGTAGTGGTGTAATGAGAGAGCAGTGAGTGTTACCGAGCAGCTCGTAGTGGTGTAATGAGAGAGCAGTGAGTGTTACCGAGCATCTCGTAGTGGTGTAATGAGAGAGCAGTGAGTGTTACCGAGCAGCTCGTCCCCGGGGCGATGCACGGCGGCACGGCCCACGGGCCCCTCGGGCAGCACGGAGCGCACGTAGTGGTGTAATGAGAGAGCAGTGAGTGTTACCGAGCAGCTCGTAGTGGTGTAATGAGAGAGCAGTGAGTGTTACCGAGCAGCTCGTCCCCGGGGCGATGCACGGCGGCGCGGCCCACGGGCCCCTCGGGCAGCACGGAGCGCACGTAGTGGTGCGGGCGCACCTCGCGCCCTCCCTCCACGTCCACGGTCCCCTCCAGCGAGATCCCGAGCCCGCCGCCGCCCCGCACCACCACGCCCACCACGATCTCCACGTCCGACCCTGCACAACGCAACGAGCCGAGATTACCGCCCGTGAACACTCGAAACGCGAGTCGGCACGGGAACACACGGAGCGCGGCGACGGCAGCGCGCCGCCGAAGTGGTGTGCCTGTCCCTACGTCGTCCCACATAGAAATAGGTATGTATGGCGTCACACGACGCGTGCGGCGGCGCAGCGCATCCCCGGCCAACCTCGGGGGGACGGGCGCAGAGGGGAATTGGTTGTGACGTCAGAGCGGCACCCCGGTCAGTTGTTTATGCGTCACAAGCGAGGTACTGCTGCGGACTACATTCAGTCAAAGTCGATATTTTAAAACATGGATGCATGTTGTATTCATTTGATTAGTTAGTAGCAGCTAATAAATAACCATCATCCCACTAACAAAATAAACTGTAATTATATTTAGCATATTTGAGTGCCATAAAAACCTATGTTAATTGTTTAACAAGTATCGTCAACGATTACCTAAAATAGCCTGCCACTTCTTTTTGATAGCTTCTTTTTGTTCGTGAGTGCGCGGCATTTCAAATGTCGGTTGGGCTACAACTAGTGATGGCGGTGGACTCTGTGCCGGGGATATTGACAACGGTTCTTCAACGCTTTCACCACTGAAACAAAATATTATATTATTTATTTTTTTAAGACAATATACTCTTAAGAAGATATATTTTTGACGTGCAGTAAAAGCATTTATTATCAAACTTAATTAGGTACGAATTCTAAATTCTTTTACCCAAAATATAATCTAACTTACACATTATGTATATGTGTCATCTGTATATCATGGTCGGTGTTGAGTGGCTCAGGCCGATGCATGTGCAGGAAGGGGTTGTGAGGCGTAGCGCTCGCTGCAGCGGACTCGCCCGCCGCTATCGCCTGTTGAAGCTGCTCGAATTTCGGTCCACGGAGGTACCTAGATTTTACCAAATTACATATTATTAAATCATGAAAACAAAAATGATCAGCAATTAAGGATTTTTGAGGCTGTATTAAAAAGGACATCTTGAACTTTTTGATGTAGTGTTTTACACAACCGTATGACGTAATAATATGGCGGATCATGATGTCAAAACACAAATTTAATTTCATTATTAAATTGTTAAATTATTCTCATAAAGGGTAAAATATTAAAACTATTAAACGTTGCACATCACAGACATTGTACAATACCAAAATTTTACTATTAAAACATCATACCTACCTATTAATCTACTTTCCAAACATTACCTTTCCAATTCAAGTGTGACAATATTCCCGCTCTGTTTCAAAGCGTCGACCGCCCTCTGGTTGGACTTGCCGGCGAGGGAGACGCCATCAACAGCCACAATTCGGTCGTTCACACGGACTTTACCGCTGATTGCCGCGGCGCTGCCGGGCGTTACCGACTTCACGAATATACCGGATAGTTCTTCTTTTTCGCAGACGTAACCTACGAAAATTGGGAATACTTATGTAATGCCTATATTTTGAGGAAAGAAAAATATATTATTAAATGCTGGTGACAAAAGTTTTAGCATATTGGTACAGTTTGACCAATAGCGCAATGTAAGGAGAGTCCTGTAGGACAGGAGATATACATCTGTTTTATAATATAATGTATTTATAGGTATTAAATCTTAAAACTTAGCAATTTCCAAAAGTATTAAGTTAGGTTCTTACCCGCAATAGTAATACCAAGACCATTTTCATCTTTTTTTAATTGCACAGTAAATCTATCAACTTCGGGCGACTCTGCGTCTAAAACATTAAATACACTTGTGGTAAAATAATTATCAACAAAAAGGCAAGAATATTTAAAACCTTTTTCATTATCTGTACACTTATTATAAGTACTTAATTTATATATTTTCAACACACTTGCTCATAAAGGGCCTCTTATTTGTGCAAAAACAGTTGAATAATGACACGTTTTATTCACTAGTGAGTTATAGATTGTTTTTTTAAATTGCTTTGTTTTAAAAAAAGTTTCGACACCAAAAAAATGGTGTCCATACATTTTAAAAACAAACTTCAACTATGTTGCCTTACTTTTGGTAGGTCTATGGTCGATTCCATTCATTCATTCGTTTTTTTTTAATAAGTATATTCTTTTAGTCTTTGGAGATCACCATTGTTGTGTTGGATGCGCGCGAATAGAAAAACTGTTTATTTATTAGCGAAAAATGATAATTTCTTCGCAAATGTGTTGAAAAACGTTGTATGGTACACGCGTGTATTGATGATTACTATCCTCGGCTATCTTCTGACCCTCGCCTGACGGCTCGGGCCTCAATAGCGCCTCGGAAGTAATCACCAACTTACCTCGCTTGTACCATAAATAACTATTATATTTACAACTGTTTTATATAAATTAGTTATTAAAGAAAATAAATAAATACCAGTATCAGGTGGTGGTGTAATAGATTGATCGAACACAAATCTGTTAGAAGCCGTGTTAAGAGGCAGCGACGTAGGCTGAGTGTGAAACACTTGTTCGAAACCAGCATCCATTAAGTAACGGTCGAGGTCTTCTGGATCTGATAACAGTCTGGAAATAAATCACTTATTTTATATACCACATTAAATATTATTATAACAGGTATGGTATTGGCATGTAATGATTTTAATTGCTAAATAATTGAACTATTTATAAAGCCCTATTCACATTATTATTGAAACATTTGAGTCTACTCTAAAACACACGAGATTCGAGATGAAATTGACTGCCATTATGTTGTTAAGCATCAAACATGTTCTACTGCATGTTTAATAGATTCTTAGATCTCAAGAATGGGTGACTTATTTCGAAATTCAAGCACAAAACAAAACACACATACAAACTACTATAATAGAACTATAGAAGTATATAGTAACTTAAGTCTCATAGTCACCTGGCAGGTACAATAGGTGCGGAAGAGGCGTGAACCGCGGCCGGGTCCACCGCCCGCGCCACCACCAGTCTCACTCGTGAACCCGACGCGCGCAACACGCCCGCCACTTGCTCTGAACCCATCTCCATTAGGCTTACCTACGGACAAATAAATATTAATGTCATTTGCAGAATTACGTATGAAGCTTAGCAATTTGAGATGTGATGTCGCTGACGAAAGGGCATAAATCGCCAAAACACGATGCCACAGTAAACTGTCTATAGAACAAACGCTAACAAGCGGCAAAATCGCGCTACAGACGAGCGGCAAATCATGGAGCCGCTGAATTGCGTTGCTAATAGCGTGTTTAAGAACGGCTTACTTGTTACATGCCCTTTTCCGCAATTAGACGACTCGGTTATAATAACCTAAGAATACTGGTACTTACATCACCAATTTGTAGAATATGATCTCCAGATTTCAATCTGCCATCACGGTCGGCTACTCCTCCAGCAAGTATTGTCTTAACAATGACACCACTTGTTCTAGCTCCAATAATACCTAAAACAATTAAATCTTAATTATAAACAAGCTTCAGTTTTATTTGGTAATTTTAAACATTAATACTGAATAGGGAAGATAAAATAAGTGAAAAAATCTGGTAATGGAAGAAGGATTAATTTATATAAATCATCACTATGGCTCCTAAAAGTTCACTAAAAGGCTCCTTAACTGTTTAATAGAAGAAGTTAACCATAATATTACTTAAATATTACTTTACCAAACCCAAGACCAGTTCCATCATTGACAAGGTTGATTATTTCCACCTGAGCCCAATCACCAGCCACTATATTGTGAGAAGTAGAAGCAATAGAGTCATCACGGCTCAGGTCCATTACTCCACGATTCTGGAAATAATATGATTATTATAATACTACTAACAATATCATACTTTAGAAATTCATTGATTTTTATTTATCACAACATAGTATAAAACAAAGTCGCTTTCTCTGTCCCTATGTCTCTATATCCCTATGTATACTTAAATCTTTAAAACTACGCAACGGATTTTGATGCGGTTTTCAGTAATAGATAGAGTAATTCAAGAGGAAGGTTTTTAGCATAATTTTATCCCCACATTCCCACGGGATCGAGAACTACGCGGGTAAAACCGCGGGGCACAGGTAGTTTATTATAAAACAACAATAATTGATAGAGGTCATGTTATAATAGTGACATAAACATAATTATGGGACAACCACTCTCAAATATAACCAACTAGCCAAAATAAACAACAGATATGTAAATACAAATATAAACTGGGTAAAAGTAAATGCACAGGTCCTAGTTACTCTAGAGCTAGCAACAGCCGATTATGTGTTGTTACTCTAATAAATGTGAATCTATGGCCAATTCACACACAGTGCAATGTTGTAATGAGGCATGTCACAAAATCTGTAGGGGGCATAATTCAGTTATTAAATATTATTCATGCTTTTGTATAAGTTTTATAAAGGTTTATTAATACCACCATTTCTATTTATAACTCACCTGTTTTGGAGATAGATTAGAATCATGATTGCCGTCAATATGTGCTATATTCTCATTGTCAGATCCAAACTCCAGACTGTGAGGGGGAGACACTTGAGGAACTCTCTGTTCCTCTTCCCCTTCATGACTATCATAAAGGTTCCTTGCTTGTAAGGCTAGGTCACCTAAAAGATAATATCTTAATTATTAACCACAATATAAATATATATTTTACCAACAAAACAATCAAAAACTGATTTAAGCAGCCATTTAAGAGTTATACAACCCCAGATGTGCTAAACTTATAATGCTTGAGAAAGAGCTTTTCTTGAGGGTATTAAAGAATGAATGTGTAGGATAGAATGACGATTGATTATCTCTTTGCATCCTTCTTGTTTTTATTCCTCCACCTCACTTGATTTATAATGTCTTCATCGGAGACTTTGCACTCATTCATACCCTTTGACACTACATCTCTCTACCTCATCTTGGATTACAATATTTTCTCAAAAACATACCTGCAGGTGTGATATCAAAATCTCCAGGGAGGATGGAAGGGTGATGTGCAACTTGGGTTGCTAGCATCCCCACAGAGTCATGTAATGTCGCTATGCTTTTCAGAATAGGACTTTCTAACAGGTTTATCAACATATTTAAATCATCATTTGTTGTTGCCTGCAAATTAGCAAATTGATGAATTTTAATTGAAAATTGTTGTTTTATATTATATTGAGAAAGGAAATGTTTGTATTTTAGTGTGTATGAATATACTCAAATACTACCAATTGCCAATTTGAAAAATTCTTCATCATTAGAAGAAGTAACATTAGCTATATTTAATCCTCATATTCCCACGGGAACGGGAACTACTAACGATATTAAGTTAGTTGTTACAATAACTTAAATCAAGGATGTAACGGATAGTAAGAAAAATACTTGAATATTTATATAATTGGATCTCTAATAACTTGGTTTGGTTAAGGATATTCATAGAATTGTTTGATATCTATAAGTCACATTTACATATTGTTATCTTCACAACATTCCTGATAACTTTGTAAACCACCAGAATACAATGTATGAGATTGTGAGAAAAAACAACATCAATCTCTGGTATTAATGTTCTTTCTGTAAAAGTATCATTATCACTGAGTTTACAGGGTATATATTATTTAAATTTTTCAGGGAATGACTAAAAAGGTCAAATAAAAATGCGGGACAAAGCTAGTTACAAAATGAAAGCAAGAATACCTTTAACTTGGGATCATCACTTTGATCAACTGCAGCCTTCACACTCTCTAATTGTTGCAAGGCATTGGATATATTAGCCCCGAGATGCATGCTGTAAAGAAATCAACTATTAAATAAAAATAATTCAAGACATTTCAAGTAGGTAAGTAATTTTTATTTTATAGACATTTTGTGATCTTACATTATTAGCACTATATTGTAACACAGGAGTTCTAATACACTCTAGCACTTCAAATTAAGTTTTATCCTATTTATAATACTTTGATCACACAGTTTTCATATTACTGATTGATATTAGAAAATGATAAATAACTGAAATTATGAAGTTATTAAAACACGAATTGTTGCACTTTGCAGAATGCAAGCAATCGGATTCTTGCATTGCATGCAGAACAGACAGAGCAGAGACACTTCAGCCAGATGAAAAATAAATTTTAGTACGTACGTCACTGTCAATGTCAAGTCAAGTGAAGTGATTCAAAGATTTATGTATGGTCTATTGTCCATAGAGATAGTACACATAGAGCTGGGAAGGCATACGGCTGCCTGTAAGTGGAAACGTCCTATGGTTAGAAAGAGAGAAAAGATCGGGTACCCTACTGCCTCAAACTACTGCCTTCTTCTTCTTCTTCGTGTCGATTGACAAGTCTTTTTTAACAATCAAGTTATATATTAGAACACCAATGAGCGAAACTAAAAAAAAACAAAAAAAAAAAAAAAAACACCTCAAACTACTGCCTGAAAAACCCATTCGCGTGTACCCACCACATACACCGGCGCCGCGTGACCCCCACACGCGTGTGGGGTCCTTCACCTGCCACAGGCGCCCGCCGCACGCTCCTGCGCTGCTCATACTATTTTCCGTTATACACACGCCGAACGTGCACCCGCGCGAGGTTTAGCGTTGGCCCTAAAAGTATTGTTGTGGAGCTGGAGATCTACCTAATAGGCTGTAATATGTTGATGAAAATACATTTTCTTCATTCACATTTAGAATTCTTTTCTGAAGATTTAGGCGCCGTCAGTGATAAACACGGTGAAAGATTCCAACAAGACATATCGTTCTACTAGAAAAACGATATCAAGGCCAGTGGCGCCCACGTATACCTACTAGATTACTGTTGGACTGGACATTACAACGAGACGTCCCAGAGGCAAAATATATACGATAATGATAAAGCTAATACTAGTGTTGCAAATGTTGCAATATATTTTTTCTTAAAAATCAGATTGTTTTTTAAATTTTATAATCATAATACAAAAAAATCTATTCGTATTTGAAGCATTATAATTTTATTTCTAGTATGTATTTTTAACCTTGGAACAAAAGTTTTCATGTTACATGCAAAAAGTGTTTTTTTTGTTGACCATATTTGTTTAATATTCTTCACATAGATATGCCCTCAGCCCTCTCCATACATTTCTTCCTTCCCCATTCCCCAAATTATAGAGGGAATGAACTAGTAATGTGTTATAAAATCATTCGTTCATTCATTTAAAAATCGATATTAAACAAAGCCTCCTTTTGGTGCGTGCGTTTCGGTTCTGTCTGTTCATATTTTAAATCTTGTCTACTGTTTCCGGCCTGGCCTGCACGACAGATGTTTGCGTTTCTGGTTCAACTGGTTGATGGTGATAAGCCTGGTAAAAAGCCTGGCCCTCTAAGCGTTCTAAAGAAAATGACGAGCCGCCAAGCACAATCACAAATTATTGATCTGACTGAATCTTTTAGTCTTGCTGATCACCGCGAAATAGCTAATATTGTCATTGAATTGGATGATTCAATGAGTAAGTTCATCTTGATTTGTTCAGTTCATTTCATTATTTGCGGTCTACATACTTATAATAATTTGACTTTGTAGATGACTCAGGGTTATCTCTACGCACAACGGTGCGATATGGAAATGCCGCGGATGCTGCTTTGGCGCTTGCATCTCTCCCAGGTGTATCCATTTCAAATGACGTTATAACGAACAAGAAGAAGTCTCCTGCAAGGAAGGTAAAATTACTTAGTGCATAGAAAACTGAGGTCAATAAATTATCCTCTAGACCTATTTATCAAACCAGTACCTGTGAGTGTGTATATTAATAGATATCTAATAATGCCATATCTTTTTCAGGGGCGAGGTAAATCACCAAGGATTCTTGCTCAAATTGAAGCTCATACAAGAGAACGCTCTCCTTTGAGATTTGGTGACTGCCCAATCTGTTTTGATGAATTGGGTAAAAATGCTCTAGCCTCAACTAAATGTGGTCATGTATTCTGCCTACCATGCATTGAACAATCGCTGAAAGTTGAAAAGAAATGCCCGACTTGCCGTCAAGCATTGAGGGGCAACAAGAGCTACCATCCTTTGTATCTGAACCGGGGTTGAATTTGCTACAGATGGATTTTGGTATGTAACCTATGCTCACGATGGGGTTATATGACGTCTAAATGATTAAATCCTTGTAAATACCTTCTACATTATTTATTTTTTGACTGTAAGGGTTTCAACCCTTAAACTGGAGCTTTTGTAATATGTATTTAAACTATAAATGTTTGACTTACTATAATTTGCCAGTTGTCTTTCATAAAAATACTTAGATCTCATTTCATATTTATGTACAGTAGAATGCCAATTATCCGAATGCTGATTAACCAAATCGGTCCAAACCCTAATTTTTGCTACTATGTACCCCTATTTTTGTTGTGAATTTTACATTTTGTAATTTTATTAGGGCTTAATGGGGTTGTATCTTACTCTGATCGATATTTTCAAGTAATCGTTATTGTAGAACTGTGTTTAATAAACTTATCAAAGTTTTATCTATGTCGTATTTTTCGTCTATGTCCTATTAACCGAATTTTTGATCTGAATCGACCCTAGTCCCAATTAATTCGGATAATCGTCGTTCTACTGTAGTTATATGTATACCATTGTAGTTTGTAATAAATGCTTTGTGTCTCAAAATTATTTAGTGTAAGTGTTTGTGTAAGTATGAAAGACAGGGATGTTTATAGCTAAGGTAATATAACCAGTTCCAAACAACATTTTATACTTAAGATTCTATGTATTTTACTTATGCAGAATAGTAATTAATTAGAGTGGTGGATCCAGGACTGTAGTTTGGGGGGTAAAGGGACTTGATTCTATTGGGTTATTTTTAGCAAAATATATGCTTATGAAAAGAACATTTTTATTTTGCTTACTTCATACCAAACATTCTTGTATTTTTTTCTACTAATATTTTTATTAAATACTCTAATTGTCTCCTACTGACTGCTGTTGCAATTTCGCCATTGTGAAGTATTTAAGTACCTTATTTGTACAATAAACAAATTTGGTCAGTATATAAGATATTTAATACATGAACTGAATTATGATTACTTGTTTATAGTGTTTCACATACTGAGCAAAGTTTTGACCTTGCTAGGTCCTAACCTTTAAACAATCGCTTCTCTAAGAATTGTCACAGTAAAAACCGACCTATACATGAGCAAGCCCTCTAGCCACCTCCAAGGATCCACTAAACTGATACCTTACATGTTTTTCATCATTCCATTATAATAGCATTCTAATGGACCATGTTGTCATTAATACATTTTCCTTCTAATTTTTTAGTTTTAACTTTTAATTTTAAATATGTTTATGGATATTTTTTGTTTTTTTTTTAAAGTTTATGTTTTAGTGGCAGTTAGTGTGAGTACAAATTATTTTTATGAATGTTACAGTAAAAATGTGTACATGTTGTAAGTTTGAACAGCATTTGTATGTAGATAGATTCTACAACTGCAAGTGAAATGTAATCTGGATGAAGTGTTGATCTAAATGTTGTATTGATGTCAATAGGATTTAATATTTCTTAAAAGTATTAATAATAAGTACCTATTTACTAAATGTGTTTTTTACCAAGTAAATCAAGTAGATCTTCATAACTGGTATAAAACTTAATTAATTTACCCCATTAATTGTCCATTTACAAAGTAGTCTTTATGAATGAACTTTGTAATAAGTATTTTGTGCCATGTAATCTTAATATTATTTTAGTGACACTATAATTATTTTTTCTATACTTTTCTTTTCCTTTCCTGGCTATGTTGAAATTTCTTACCTTACAAATCATGTTTCCTTATAACAGCTTATCTTATACCCCTTATCTGCGTATATTTTCATTTAAAGCTATACTGACGTGTTCTCTCTAATTCTTAGTAATAGAGGTTATCTTTACTTATCTTTGGTGTGATTTACTTTAATGAATATTCTATTTGTATAAGTAACTTGATATTCTATAAAATTAATGTACTGGTTTGATCGGTGTTTTATAATACTTAAATATTTTAGAGGAAATAAAGTGATTGATGTGCATAGAGGTTTTTATTTCTTTCCATTTACTTAATACATTCTTATTAATACATATCTTATTTTAAAAAAATAGGATCAGCTCAAACTGTAGTAGTGGTCTTTACTGTAGTATTGGCCATACATATACAGAACAGTACACATAGTTGTACTAAAACATATTTACAATTTATACCATCTTACTTTTGGTTGAGCTGATTGAACAACTTTAATAGTTATAATTCTACATATTTGTTACATAACATTTAGCATACTATACATAGCGTTTTCTATTTAAAACCTATCAAAAGTGGATAATGGATATACACACAATATGTTTTACATACTAGATATGTACAGCCGTTTTAACAAAAGTACTTTGTTGAAATCTATAAAAAAAAGTATCCAGTTTATTGTATGTATGTCCAAACCAAACAAATTAAACATGTTATGCACTACTGTATCATCATAATAGGCGCTTATGGCAGAGAAAAAAATGTATCTGTACAAAGAAAGTTATACAAATGTATTATGTAAGTACTCCATAGTGGGCATTTTTACCGCTATTAAGTAGATCTCTCTAATTTGGATCCTTTTGTGCGAAATGTGATATTTTTTGGTGGAATGGACTGATCCGTAATGGTTGTCGATGATGTAAGAATCGGTGGCACTTAATGCTTTATAACAGAAGTCGAGACCTAACGCTAAAACTCGTGTGGGCGCACGCTCGCGTGTTATAATGAAAAATACTGGACAGTACAGGCGCGTGCAACGAAGCGCGGACGCGGGCGACGGATCGTCACTCGCGCGGCGTACAGCGGGCACACGGCGCGGGCGCACGCGACGGACACACGCGAACGGGTTTTTCAGGTGGTCGACGTTATTTCCGTTGACGTCTTTTCGCCAAATAATGAATCAGTAAGTAATCCATGATAATCTACTCAACACAACTTTACACGCTCGAGATCAAAATTATACTAGCAGCGCTAAATGAGACGGGCGCACGCGACGGGTGCCCGCTCGCGGGTTCGTGACCCGCGGCGGTTTTTCCGACGCGCCCGCATCCGCCCCGCCCGTGTTTTAGAGCGTTAGGCCTTAGCCGATTCTTATATGGGACTACGGTCTATTGTTCCAGCCAAGCCGTGCAAAACATATCGAAATAAAAGAGTCAATATATGCTGGCGCATCAGTTAGCGAAACCATGTTTGCAATATTCGAACGTTAGATTTAGAATGCGTCTGAATTTGATATTTTAAAAAAAATCAGTAGAAATATAAGCATTACTATTTTGAGAAAAGAGCAAATTTGCGCTAGCATAAATTTGACCCTTAGTTACTTATACCTAAGGTACATCTAACGTATAAAGGAAAACAAATACACAGTAACATTGCTTAATTCCTAATTTCCATTTTTAGTCTGATTAGAATTACCACGACTCTAGGCATAACAATATTCTTTCATAACAGGTGCGTAATCGCCGTATAATTTGGGGCCATTTAGCCATATCTTTCGTCTCAAAGATCTCTAATGTTTTTGAGATCGTTCGAGGCTACCTTAAGTACCTACTGTGGTGCGCATCGTACGCACCGCAGTAGGTATAGCGGCCAAACTCCCAGCTGCATGCAGCAGCTGCTAATAATATCACCAACGCCAGCCCTGCATCTGACGCTGCGGCTGGCGCTGCGCGGATAACGACATTATACCTGGTCTGTATAGTTTTTTTCTAATATCGTATCAAACGACTGCCAGTGACTGCGTCGCAGATAAGTGTGCGAGGCTATTCTCACAAGCGATTACTGAGGTGCAGTCAAGTCTGCGTTCACCTTTACGCGCCAGTCCGCCGTTAGAAATCGATAGTTTTAAATTTAAAAGTAGCGTGTGTGATAGCGCTTTCAATGGTCCTTAACAAACTACGTAAGAATATTATCCTTTCATTCCCTACAAGTTCGTTTCTTTGGCAATGCCAGTGGCTTCAGAACATTAAATATTTTCTAAACCTACCTAACAACAATATGATAACTACATACATGTGAATATGTGTAAAAAACTAATTTAAATACAAATGCAAGTACGTACCTACTTAATAGAATTAACTATAAGTAAGTACTTACTTATTTTATTTTTAACTTATAAACCAAACTTATGATGAATCGGTCAAATCTTATAAGTAAGTATTTAAGATGAGAAAGATTAGTGATGGTTCTATTCAGGACTTATAAAGATGAATAATAACATTAATTTCTACTTGAAACATTCAACAACACAACACAGACTTACAACAGATAACTTTAGTTAATATTAGCATCAACAGCTTCCAAGTCCAACCTGGAATTTCATGGATTGGCTTTGTTTCCCGTACTCTTTAGCAGAAAAGCCATCCCATGTCCTCTAAAATGTTTCTGCAGATCTTCTGAATTCTCAAACTGTTCTCTACAGATTTTACATTGATTTTCTTTGAGTGGTTCATTGGATATATTGACATCTTGATATTTTTCAAGAGCATTTTCATTATAACACTGTTTCTTAGTGACATATTCATCTACATCAGAAATACTGTGTTCTAACAACAAATGTTTGGAGAAAGATGGTTTTACAACGAAACTTTGACCACACTCCATACATTGATAAGCCATACAAGGATCTCTGTGATTTTTCATGTGCGTTTCTAGCAATTCCTTAGTATCACATCGAAATTCGCATTTACTACACGCATGTTCACCAATAGAAGTTGGATTTGTTACTGATGATGTTGTTTTTTGGTTACTATCTTTATCCATCAATGAACTCTCCTTTGGTTTCCTAGACCTAAGTTTTCGTAACACGGCTGAGGATTGCTTCTTTTTGAATTTCATACATTCCTTGACACTTAATCTCTTAATTGATACTTCTGCGTCCAAACATCGATGGTTTTTATGTTTCTTTTTGTAATGCTTTTTGATTTCCTCCCAATTCTGTGATATTTTGACTTTACACAAATGACAAGTTATTTGTTCGTTTTTGGAGTTAGCAGAAGTGGTTGCAGATAATGTGGACGTGCATTTGAATGGACATTCATTAGGCAGTACTGGTATCTCGTTATATTTGCATTTGTAAGTGAAGTTTCTTTTACATTGTTCACAACGTTTTACAACACGATACACACGCTTCGCTTTTGCAGTTGTAGGCTTTAAATCTTTAAACAAACTTGTCATAACATTTTTAACTGCCGCGCTGAGGGGATGCTTGTCTATATGATGACTTATTAGACTGTATACAGTTTTCAAAACTAACCCACAATGCTTGCAGGGGAAAACATAACCAACTGCGTGACTCAACAAGTGACCATCCAGATGCCTTTGTACGACTAATCTTCCTGGACATATCTCGCATTGATGAAATATAAGTGCCTTACTGGCATCACTGTTATGCCCTTCTAAATGTTTATCAATGGTCTGCTTATTGAAACATGCTACCACACAAAAGGGACATTTGTAAACCTTTTTGAGGTGCGCTGTTTTCATATGATCCGTGAATTCGTTGGGATGTAACAGCAAACATCCAGGCGCGGGGCAGCTCAATCTTATATTGACGCGCATCGTTTTGAATCCATCACAGTCGTGGGCGTATGGGTATCGAATACTTTTATTGGGTAAATTAATACCACATTCTGAGCAAAAATATGGTGGTAAATTAAGATGAATTCTCATATGCGCTTTGAGCCCGCATATTGTAGGTAATGTGAACATACAAATTGGACACGAGTACATCTCATTGGTGTACTGCATATTATAATGATGTGCCCGGTTCTTGTATGGTATACCAGTAACATCCATTACATTTTTTTTACATTCGAAACAAGTAACAGACGCCGTATTTTTCGGGAGATCGGCGACTGGTGAAGGTTGGTTATTTTTTTTATGTTCATAAATTTTAAAAAAATTCAGAGGTAGTGGCTCTAATTTTAAGTCATTAACGTTAATAGTGGCAGTTTTAAATGCGTGTAATCGAATATGATTCAGTAAATTGCATCTGTTGAAGAAAATCTTGACTTGGTTACAACTTCGGCAGGTATATGTGATATGGACAGATTTGCGATTTACATGGTCATTGTAACTGGACTCGAATATAAACCTGGAAGGAGAAATGTTATTTATTAAGGGCTTATAAGCAGCAAGTGAAATACCTACATAATTAATTTAGCACTATGCATTAGTGCTTTATATTGTTCGGTTTTATAATAGGTATAAGGTAAACTTACTTGTCCCCACAATCTGTGCAGCAGAAAATCTTGTGTCCATTAACTGGCACCGGTATCTCATGGTTGGCTATAGCTTTGGTAAACAAGAGAGTTTTTATACTCAGTTTATCTTCCATTGTGGTTTAATTTATTCGCATCTGAAAATAAATTGATTGTAATTAATAATTAGGACTTAATTGATTGCTGTTTAAAACAAAAATATCTCTCAGTTATACATATATAGGTATTTTAACCAAAAAAAGTAATTCAAGAGTACAGTCAAGTACAGTTTCATGTGCGTAATGACATTTTTCTATAAGTACTTATTTTTTTTTTGTCTTTGATGCACCACTTGAGTACTTCAAAAAATTGCGATCTAGCCACATTAAGGCTAATAAGCAATTTTACTTTAACTTAAACTTCTATACTTAATAAGTTTTATTTGTTTAAGGTTCATCAAAAGCATAGTAGTATTTTAAGACACATCGTGCAAAGAATTTCGAGAGAAAGAAAAGCGAAAGAGATATTTTCTTTATGAGCATCTTTTTTTTCTTAATGCTTTTGGTATTGACTGTACCTACATTACTATTCATATCATACAATAATATCCCACATGTTATTGTAAGACGCGAATAATAATATTTTGGGTGCGCTATAGATCTCCGGTACCTGAATTTAATGATGTTGTTTTTTCGGATGTGCTAGGGGCTCGCCATAATCCATTTAAACTTAGAATGAGAAAATGCGTTAAAATTAATTACAATAAAAATAAAATCTTGAAAATGTATGAAACAAACCAAACTTTTGATAGGTATTGCACATAAAAGTTGTCAGAAATGAATCGTAATACCAAAATACAATAAGTTTCACTGAAATATTTCGTTACACAAGTCACAAGGTCCTAGGTAAGGTTATGCTAGAACTGCGACAAAACGTTGCGCGAGCCGAGCGAGCGTACAAAAGCAGAGACCGGCGAAGCGCCAAAAAAATATTAAAAAAATCATTTTTTCTTAGTTTACGTTTCGTTCTATACAAAAATTAATCATTTTTGACAACTTCGACGTTTGACATTTTATACGTGATATCTATCGTAATGTTGTTCAGTTTCCAAACATTTTCGTCGTGCTTTATTTTTGAAGTGAAAACTTCTTTAGCGGCGCTGAGCACTTTTTTTGTATGGGTAAAAACTTTCAAACTCGCGTCAGGGTCACGTGATGCTGATCGAAAAAGCGTAAGATCGAGGGGAAGGGAGAGGAACTAGTATCTCCCACTCTTTCTACCGTGCCTGAGTGTGCTGCTCTGTTTAGGCGGCACAGGGCGCTTGCGCGAATGACCGTGTGTGTTTATGTACAGCGTCCTACCTCATAAATGATAGTACTTTTATACTTATAATTAAACACAACGTTAATATTGAAGTTTTCACTTCTACCGGCACTCCCGGAGTGCTACCTTTTTTATCGTTATTATTTTTTAAAGTATGTCCTCACTCTAAAAATAGTTTATATGTGTTATAATGAGCCCCTAGAACGCCCCAAATAAACAGCATCGTTAAATTCAGGTACCGGAGATCTATCCCTACTCCCTACTTATCACTACTAATATTATAAATGCGAAAGTAACTCTGTCTGTTACCTTTTCACGGCTAAAGTACTGAACTGATTGACTTGAAATTTTGTTCAGGGATAGCTTATGATCCGGGAAAGAACATAGGCTACGTTTTATACCGAAATTCCCACGGGATCGGGAACCACGCGGGTGAAACCGCGGGGCACAGCTAGTAGATCTATATTTTATTATTAAATTTTCACTTTTTCTCTTTATTATTTATTTTAACTTACTTAATAAATTACTTAATTATAAGTATTGTTTATCTGCAACTAGTAAAAGCAGATAAATAAAATAATTGTTTAATTACACTATAACAAAACTCATTGAAATATTTAATCAGTAAAACAAATATTAATATCCAGTCTTTAAAAAATATTAAAAATTAATAAATATTATTTCTAGTTTCTAATGCTATCATTATTTTTTAAATTGCCTTACTAAGTATATCTATTTTTGCAGCAAAATTTTCACACAACAAAAATAATTGTGTTTATTTTGAATAATTAGGTTTATTGGTTTTGTAAATTGAACACTACATAGTATTAGAGTTAGACTAATAAGGAGAAAATCTACAATTTTTGTTGCTGACAGTATACATAAGTAAAAAATACAAACAATATCATACTTACTTAAAATTTAATTTAAAGTTGCAAATTATAATGTACGTAGGTACTTATAATTATTTGAAATTGCATTAATTACATAAGTAAGTACCTATAATACCTAAATCAAAATTACTGATTAAGAGAGTAAGTAGAAGATTATTTTATTTTTCCATTAAAATGTTACTTCACTTGTATGTACTTACACGAGTTGAGGCTTACGAATAAGATATAATAAGAAAGTTGAAAAAATCGCTCAAGTGTAACTTTATAAAATTACCACTATATGTGAATAAACGTCCCGAACGACAACCCTTACGACTTACGACCTACAAAGAAATTAGTAGGTGACAAAAGTTTGCCGGACCAATGGCCATCGAGGGACATAGACTAAGTTTCCATTGAAGATTACGAGAAAATGAATTTAATTAAGCTAACTGTAATAAAACTTACCATTCGCCGTAAAATTATATATATGCGTGCACAAAATATTATTTGACAGACGGAAAGAAAGAGAGACATCAAGCAATGATCAAGCCAGAAAACGCCCCTCCCGAGAAAATATGTCATTCGCGCACACAAAAATATCGCCATAATTAAAAATTGTAGTAAATGTTACCAGTTTAAATAGATATTTTATTGTAAATGGATGAACATGACACGACGAATGAATGAATTGTAAATAATGTAAAAATGAAAATAAATTGTAACTAACTAAGTATATCATAAAACGGTTTATATTATTCAAGACATGATTCAAGAAGTGGACAAATAAGCAATAATAGGACGGAAGTCCTAAACTAATTCCATGAGGCAAAGTGGGGCGACCGCCCAGGGCGCTGGATACTTACGTACTTATTCATGACTAGCGGCGTCTCGCGGTTTCACCCGCGTGGTTCCCGTTCCCGTGGGAATAAGGGGATAAAATATATGTTGCCTATGTTACTCAGGGTGAATGTAGCTTTGTAATGGTGAAAGAATTTTTGAAATCGGTTCATTAGTTTCGGAGCCTATTCGTTACAAACAAACAAACAAACAAACAAACAAACAAACAAACAAACAAACAAACAAATCTTTCCTCTTTATAATATTAGTATAGAAAACATCCATCCACACTTATTTTAGTTTATAATAATTCGTAGGATAACGAGTGATAGTTTGGTGTTTAGCGATTCAGAAATAAATTCGACTAAGGTAATGATGATTGAACAAAAATTACCTCTTAAAAGGTATTAAATTAAATTACGATTATCATGAGAGTCTTCAAGCCTTCAAGCAATGAATGATCAAACTTGCATCACAGTGCAGAAATTGTCATTCATTCGCTGGTAGTATCGCCATAGTGAAAAAAATCGCATGTTACCATTATTCAGAAAGTAAATAAATAATTTAGAAATTAAAACAAAATCCTTTTTTGTTGGATTAAGTAATTTTACGTGAATAATAAATCATTTTACGATACAATACTAATTTAGGACTATTTTAATCTCAAATCTAAGTATATAATCTAGTCAACAAGCACTCTTCTTCTATCATCCATTAACAACTGCAACATAATCACTCAAAATTTAACAAGTTTGCCAGCTTTTACGCGTTAGTTAACGAGACATTAGGAGGGGGAATCTCTCACTCATCCGAAACGTAATATGCACATTACCTTGCTTGAGGTACTATTTTATGATTTTAAGCTACTAAATCAATGTTTTATAAAACTAGATTTTTTATGGGGTAACATTGTTTAAAGTTGATGGCATGGCAATAATAATTATCTTGTAGTTGTATAGTATTCAGGTAGGTGGCGTTGGCGAACCAACAAGTTACAGTACAGAGGCCTTTTTGAATG
Organism: Timandra comae; assembly: GCA_958496195.1. NCBI lineage: Eukaryota > Metazoa > Arthropoda > Insecta > Lepidoptera > Geometridae > Timandra > Timandra comae. The sequence goes on along the minus strand of OY292354.1, from coordinate 7,098,322 downwards.
CGGTTTTCAGTCAGAGACCTGTTTAGCGAATGCTGGGACATTAATGAAATACAAATGATTTATTATATTTTACCTTGATGAAACTTTGGTTGTCCTAAATTTCTAAGAAATATAAAACTTTAACACCAACTCTCTTTAAGTATTAAACTAATACAACTTGTGTTTTAACATGATGAACACATTATGACAATAGTAAAAGTTTGGAAATAAAACAAGGATAGGTATGTTTTTCATTCGTTACTTTTAATATCAAGAAAATATTTATAAAATCTTTGGCACAAATTAGTAAGTAATTATAAAATTATAATAAAAATGTAAATGCATTATTAAAAGTTATTTTTACAAACTACAAAAATAGGAATTATTGTATAAGTCATATAAAGATTTTATTTATCAGTCCATGTTAGCATTTTTTACTTAATATTATTAAGAAATTATTCTTAAGAATTGATTTGTATATTTTTATATACAAATAAATTCATTTGTATATTTTTATATACAAATCAATTCTTATTGCTGCATTAAAAATTGATTACATTTATAAAAAAACTTACAAATTGAGGCATATTATGGCACTTATATTACATTATCTTCTTTTACAGAATTTTGATTCGAGAAAGAGTCAATTTGAGTATTATTATCTCCCTTATGAAAAAGATTCAAGAGTTTCTTTTCATAACTGTCTCTAGAAAAGTAGAAAGCTATATCAGATCTAACTGTGAACATTTTAGGATCAATCAGTGTCCCGTAAATTCTCATATTCTCCAACATATCTTCATCTTGAGGGTACATCATCAAGTAGGTAGCAACAGCTTTAGCTGCATCTTGATGTCTATCTAGTCGATAATAACATATTTGTAAATAATTTAAGATGTCAGCTATAAATTCCGTACCAGAATTGTATTGTAAATCTTTGAGTTTATCTTGACATTGTTGTTGACAATGTAACAGAGCTGCAATATTATTTGACATTCCAATTGAAAATTCATTAGACCATTGCTGTTCAGGTTGGCGTTCACATTCAACTCGACACAAGTTTTCTGATGACACATAATCTGTAAGAACCTCTTCCATATTGGCCACAGTATCAGCCCAATGGTTCTGTGAATAAGCTTTCAATCCAAGTTTGTAGAGTACTACATAATCTTCACTCAATAAATCAACAACCTCTTTGCTATCTACTTCTGGTTGTTGCATGTAATAGTTTAAATTTGCCTGCATTGATTCATCATCGGGATTGCCAACAAGATAGGTATATGCAGCAGAAGCAGCTTTAGGCAATAAATACATTTGAAAATAACAAATATGTAAATATTCATATGGTTTTCTTGCTTTCATGTTGTATAGCACAGTTTCATCTAAACCATTATCTTGATTTATATCTTGGAATTCTTTAGCATGGCACCTAGTAAGGCATTCCTTCCGATGAAAATACATTTCATAAACCAACAAATCTCCAATTTTTTCGTTTATGTCAGACTTATTTGGTTTAGAATTGCATTTCAAACGACAATTCTCTATGGTAGTTTTGTAAAGTTTGTACAGATGTAGAGATTCTTCAAACTGTTTGATGCATTCTGACCATCTCTCTTTTGTATAAGCCTTAACACCTTTTTCATAGGTTGTTTGCAGCATACTCAATTTTAAAGAGTGACAGAAAGTATTGCTCATTGCAATAAAAACTAGTATTGTTCTAATGAACATTGTTCTCTTCATGATTATGAGCAATTATTCTGAAAAATTTTCAAATGTTACTATGATAAATAGTTCAAGGAAGTACAGAGATTATTTATCGAAATATTAGGTCAAATGGCAAATTTTATCTATTAACACAGATTTGGTAGGTAAATAAATACCCACAACTTGCCAAATTATAATTATGATTAATTATACGGTGTTAATATTAATTTCTTAGATTTTTATTTCTAATATTAATAATAATTAGCATTTAGGATAAAATCTTAGACATAATACGTACATTAAAGCAAAGTAAGCTAAACCACCACCGATTACCAATTTCAGCTAATGTTTAGTGGATAGAGAAATCATTAAAATGTATTTATGTCAACCAATTTCGATGCATTTGTAAACACAATTTAATTTAATAAAAAATATTAACAAAATAGAACAATATATACAAAATATACCACGATACAAAAAAGTAATTCCCTATTTTTTTTCCTATTACAGATGATTGACAGTATTTGACAGCAAAGCAAATACATATTGACATTTGACATAACTATTGACATTGACTTGATTGACAGCTAAAATAAAGCAGATGGTTTTGTTAACCAACGAATGAGTAAATTATCTGCCAGGGAATTTTTATAATCCATGGTTTCAACATTTTACTGGTTGTCGTATTAAAAAGCAAAAATTCTGATAGGATTATATTATATTATTAGATTTAAATAATATATCGTTGTATGTTCTCTTTTATTCTCCCCTTTCCCTTTAATTAACAATTGATCTCATATCAAACAAGTGTATGGGATTTCCATGTTAGTGCGACCAACGTAAAACCTAAAAAATCTTTAAACATTTGGCAGACGTTTAATTGCTTCAAATCAAAGTCACAAAGAATATAATATCATTAGAAGCTGTAGAAGCTAAAAAAACTTAATTGTTCTATTTAAATATATGCGTAAAAGATCCAAAATCCTAGCATTATTTATACATTGTTAGAGTTTATTTATAACATAAAGTCTGTATCATGACTTACAATAACGCAGTCTTAATTGGTAACTGGAGTGAGGAAAGACTAAAGAATGAAGTAAGTTTATAGGGTAAAACAAGGTACACAGGTACATAGGTAAAACGATTTTTCAATCTATACATCTGAATCCGCAAGTATTAACATATTATGAAAGTAGGCAAGTACTTAATATTTTTATCATCATTTAATTGAGTATCACTTAAAGTAATATTTCATTTTGGTAAGTATCTTATAGCAACCTACCTATAATAGTTAGTTTTATTGTAGGTTTACGCACCGATCTAATTTAGGTAAACTCCAAGACTTTCTATTACTTATTAGTCTCCACGAATTTGGTTTAGGTAGTCAGTGTTACCACCAAAGGATGAGTACCTAAATAGAAAGTAAATATTCTTATCCTACCTACTTACGATTAAGTAGGTAGGTATAGGAAGTTAAAAGTGGGTAAGTTAGTACCTATCTAATAAGTACACACATCAAAAGTGTCTAGGGATCAACATATATTTTTGCAATAACTTTTCTCCTGATTGATATTAATTAAAATTTTCTTTAAGGATTCATCAAATAAAGTGTTTTCGTTTGTCACAGTAACGATAAACCAAGTCACCTTTGCATTAATAAAGAAATTTGCCATTTTCCTAATAAAGGGATTTTTGACATTTGAACCACTAACATTAAAGTTCGAAAAAAAGACTGAAATAACAGTTTTCTTTAAAATTTTATTGGGTAACTTAAACAATTAATAATCCGTGTTTCTACCGCGAACACTAACAACACAAGAACATCGGTTTGGCATACTCAAAATGAGTTCATCCAAATCACGCTGTGGAATGGCCGCCCATGTTCGTTGCAACAACAAAAAAAGGTCTTCTTGCGACTGGATACCCTCCATATTCGGCAGAGCTCTTCTCTGTAGCATATCCCATGCATGCTCAATCGGGTTCAAGTCTGGCGACTGAGCAGGCCAGGGCAGGACATTGATGTTAGCTGCGGCGAGAGTCTGTCTTACAACTCTTGCGGTGTGCGGTCGTGCATTATCATGCATTAACTGAAATAAGGGACCGATTTGCACTTGTAGAGGAACGATGACGTCTGATACAATCGTCTCAGCATAAATTTGAGCGTTGAGGTTGCCTCTGATCCAAATCAACTCAGTTCTTCCGCCGATCCAAATACCCGCCCATACCATGATGGTTCCACCACTATAAGGATGGACTTCCTGGCAGGATTTTAATCGCTGTTGGCGTCCAGGGGTTCTCCAGTGTCGTATACGTCTGGTATCCGGTCTCATACCAAAACGAGACTCATCAGAAAAGCACACGAAACGCCTTTGTTCTTCTGCCCAATTTCTGTGTTCAAGAGCCCATTGATATCGAATCCTACGATTGTGCATTGCTATAGGTGGTACCCGTAGCGGTCTTCGGGAATGAAGGTTCACTTCATGCAAGCGGTTTCTGACTGTTTGGTCGCTAATTAAGTTCCCTGAAGAGTGATGAAGCCGCACGGCTAACATCATGGCGGTTATTGTTGGAGCTCTTCGAGTTAAGATTTGAATGTATCGGTCTTGTCTCCGTGTGGTGCAGCGATACCGTCCTCCATGGCGCTCAGCCACGGTACCAGTGCTTCGGTAACGTGTCCAAAGTCGACTGATAACACTCTGACTTGTATTCAGAGCTAAAGCCACAGTACGTTGCCGGGAACCAGCTTCTATCATTCCCACGGCTCTGAGCATTTCTTCCCTGCTTAAATGACGTCGCCGCTCCATAATAACGTTGGTTTTAATCAGTAGTAGGGAAACAGTAGCACTAATAATGTCTTCAATGCGTTGTATGTTTTTATAGGGAAAATATTGACAGCTGATTTTCATCTTTTACTCGAATTTGATTCACAGTTCCTGATTCAAATTATGAAATGCACCAAAAAGGATCCATATAAATTTATAAAATCATAAATTTATTACAAAGCCACATCTCAATCTCAAGAAATCCGCATAAAAATGCTTGATCCCTAGACACTTTTGATGTGTGTATTTTGATAGTTATACATACGCACGATGTTTTTGTTTTTCAGTACGAATTAATGGTCTTTCTGCGTAAGCGTGATAGACGCGAATTATTACTACAAAGATCAAGAACGCTGTTTAGTAATTTATTGAAAGAGGTGAGCAAAAGTGATTGATATTTGACACCAGCTGATTATAAATCCTAACGATAACATAGTATGGTACTTAACTAATAATAATTAAAAAACATTTTAAAAAGTCCCAAGGCCAACCTTTGACATGGTAGGGTGAATGACAACCGACGGACTATTAGACTATTAACCACTTCGAAATATTTTGAACCTCTTGATTTATTTTCATTCACAGAGACCCCTGGCAATAAGTGGCATGTATGTGCTGTTTGGATTTAACGTGCAATTAGTCGCGTCTGATATGCCTGGTAAAGTATAAATTGTGTTAATAAGTAGGTACCTATCTATCATTTTGATTTTGCTTTGGTCGTGTCGACTATGTACATATGTACCTATCTACTACCTAACTTTTTCTCCGCAAAGTCTACTGTTCACAGGACCATACAAATAGGAGATAGAATTATGATTTCAAAATATGCAATTCTATTTTGTCTCATATTTACAGTAAAAAAGGTTGGTAACAAGACGCAATATGGTTTGGCTTTATCAAGTTTAGTGAGCGAGCGACAAGTGGACTACATGCAGAACATTAATGATGGATGTCTTATGACGCTGTCTCCTATCACCACACCTTGTTGTCGAAATACTTTCGTTATCATAAGGTTAGATTACTTATATCTATTTTTGAATAAAAGGCTATTGAAATGTTGATGACCTTACCTGCAATTTCTGTAGATATGTTGGACTCTCCTAAAAATCAGCTGCCCTTAGATCCCACAAATGCAGCGAACCAACCAAATAGTAACCCAACATCCAACCACTGCTTCTCCCTGGTCATGTTTTCCCCATAAAATCAAGTCTAAGCAAAGCTATAACCGATAATAGAGATCAATTTAGGCTGAATAGACTAGCATTATTAATCTATCGGTTTTGTGTTAAATCACGTCATTCGGTTTAATTGAACGTATTGATTATTACGGTTCTTGGCTACACCTCCAATCCAATTATAGGTAATTGGTAGGTAATTATAATATCTAAGAAAGCATATAATTATGTAGCATTTTATATCATTACGATATTATATTGTAAATAAGGGTAAATCTAATTGTTGATTGACAAGGAACTAGCCATAGGTATACTTGGATGATCATGACAGGAAGATAAAGAAAATTAATACTTACGTATCGATAATCCCTAAAATTATTGAGGTATTTACTTAAATACCTATACTTACTTACATATTTAAATCTTATAGCTCAGCAGACGAAAGTCTTCACGGAGTAAAAATGAATTACGGCGATGAGTTTCTACTAAGAGCCGAAAATTATGGAGATCCAGATGTTAGTCACTTTACGTTCCTACTATTTTTGTAGAAGTAAAATACTTCAGATAAGACCAATACAAGTAAATGCAGCTCTCTTTGGCTAAATAGTGGTTATGAACTTTCAAGTTAATGTAAATCGATGTTGACAAAATCAAAAGTAAAAAGCATATCAAGAAATTGATCGTATAATTTAGTACCTACCTACTTGCTTAAATGAACCGCTATTTTTTCTCAGGCTGCACCTCTATACGTGAGATATACTCCTCAAGGCACCCCTGGACCACCAGATCGTATGCCAATCTGTCTTAGCACTTCAAAGGACAGCAATTGTCGATGGACCACTATGCCGTTACTGCCATGCGATCGACTGGAGGGCCTAGGGAGTGCTGTTAAAGTAAATTTTAATGATTCTCTTAGGGCCAATTTTTCCATCGCCAGATAACTTTATTCGACGAATAACTTTGAAATTTTGACACTTATTTCATACAAAATCTGTCAAACGTCAATTTTATTCGTCGAGTAAAAGTTATCTGGCGATGGAAAAATCGGCCCTTAATTAGATAGATCATCGTTTTGAACCAACGTGGCTAAAAGCTTCACAACTTTTAAGTAGTTAGGCTGAGACCTAACAGATCAAATAGAGTTATATCATAAAACTATTAAGACAAAATATCTGCTCATAACCTTTAGGTACTAGGACAGGCAGATGTCTGTGTCACTAATGATTTCATTTTAGTAGAGAAAAATATCTTATCATCACGCTTGTTTAATGCTTGTCCGTGAATGGTTTCCACACTAAAAATAATTCAAACCGTTTGTAGTGCTAGTTCATAGAAGTACTTTATTCTATTAAGAAGATATATTTAAGTAGAAAATATATAAACTTATTCTTTTATTGTTTTACTTTCACTACCACCTAATTTATGAGTTACCAACAATTTTAATCCAAAATGTTGAGTTTATAATAAGTATATTTTTAATAATTCTTTATTGCAGACCGGAACTAGACTGATCGTGAAGAATTGCGTCGCAGACAAAAGTTTGTGCGTAATGAACCAGAACTGGATGCAGACATTTTTTGGGCCTGTTAGTTAAATTTACTCTGTTGTTGAGGTATTTTAAAATTATTTAGATCTAAAATATGACTTTACTTGAGAAAGAGACTCAGACTACTTAGGATAGAGTAACAAACAGAATAATAAAATCGAAAAGTACTTACCTTTTTTTTACTAAAAATAATGTACTTATTGCTTATGTAAATTGCATATGAAAATGTGTGAAAAATATAAAATTGCTAAGACCTTCGTACACGATTGACGACTCAAAAGAATGTCTTTATTGCAACGCTGAAGAATATGTTTATTTCTATAAGGAATGTAGTTGTAGCACAAAGTGTAGCTTTTTAATTATGTTTTAAAAAGGGTCTGTTTATTTTGCAGGAATGCGGAGTAACTTGTAGGAATTACATAGACATCCACAGGAGATATACGGCTGAAAATATTTTCACTTTAGTTAGCGATGTCGAGACTAAGAAACAAGGTGGTTAAAACCAGACATCGTCTCTTTTACATAAGCACACACAAATTTGGATGTTCATTTTTATACTTACTTAAAAGTTCAAAAATGTTAAATTATAAATGTTTATATTAGTAATATTATTTAATGTTCACATTTAATAGTGTTTTGAGTTATTTATAAATTTGTTAGTTAAAATATATTCAATGATATTAGTCACTTACTTTTTATTTACACAAAACCTTTACATAAAAGAAACACAATCGCTCCCGCTGCCGCTGGTGGTTGTATAGTTTACCTGATAATATTGGTGATTGCGACTTTCCTTACAAGTTTTTCAGAGAAGTAAATTGTGTTTTAATTTGTTTGACTAGCTGTATCCGAGCGGTTGCCATAGGAAAGCATCGTTCCATGCTGTTCTATTAGCCGTGCTAGCTGTGTAGCCGGAGCCGGGATGCTAGTTCATAATAAGTATCTAAGTACTTATAGGTATTAGAATATTGTAATTATATTTAGTAATAAGTACAGGCCTACTGCCAGTAATATTTTCAGGATTGATGGATATTAGGTACATATTTACTTATAGGTACTTACATTACATAATGCTTACCTATTATGAAATCAAATTGCTGTTAACATAATAGCTTTGTTATTATTAATAAACTAACGTACATATTCCGCGAACAATATTCTATTTACATTGTTGAGAACATTCTTCGGCTTTGTGTCCCAAATTCTTGTGCCCTTGCCTTGAGCGAAATGGTTTTACATGGCTCGTTAGCGGTTTAGTACCTATCATTACGGGCTCAAGGAAGGAATAGGGATCTCAGAATTACTTCGTATTAAATTCAATGTCTAGAATCTTCTTGTGTTATTTTTATCAATTGAGTGCGTTCTTTTGTTTTATTATAATGCTCCCCAATTTCTGAAAGGAAAACCAATAAAATTAGAAATAAGGACTCCCTGTAGATTTATTTAGACTTAAATTGTAACTTATAGAGCGTGTAAGTGATATTTGTGTTCAAACTTGAGAGAATCGTAATACATCGTCCTACAGTCAAACCGTTCTTTTGAGGTCTATAACAAGTCACTTAATAATAATTTAAGTTCTTAGATGTGCGCCAAAGATATCCGCTCAACGTTATGATCGATTGTTAAAACAGGGTTAAAACCTTTTTAAATATCACAAAACTTGCAAACATTACTTACTCAAAGTCAAGTTCATCATTAAATTGAAACCATATGTCAAAACTACTTGTCTAAATAATAATCAACGAGCATTCGGAGAGCAAAGATATCTTACAATTTCGCAGTATTTAAAATTTTATATCTCGTTTAGATAATTTACAACGTTAATAAAATGTCGAAATTAGACGAAGATAAAGGCATAGTTTATTGCAACCGCGTCCTCCAGGGTAATTGGTATGAGGCTTCCAAATTGGAGGAGGTGAGTGGTCCTTATAACTACTCTGTAAAGTTTCAACGACTTGTGTTTATTGCCCAACTATATATTATTATGTTTGCTTTGTATATTGCAGTACAAGCTCAATAAATTCTTGGAACAAATGAAAAAAGGAGATCTTATGTTGGCAAGGTTCCGTAAAATGACTGAGAATTTGAACACGGTAACTGAACTGACGCAATCTTCGAGCAGCATCGAATTTGGTGCCAAAATATCTCTTTTAGCACCACACGTACCTTGTAAGTTATTCGAGCGAAACAACTACAACGTGAATTTGTTAAGCGCTAGGTTTAAAAGTTGAAGTACCTACTTACATACTTGGAAAGTAAAATGTTAAATAAATCAAAGGATTTTGTTTTTACATGGAATTTTGTTGTTTTACAGCAACTGATCCTCCATCGGATGACAAAATAGGCTTGCTACTGGGTGGTCGTATAAGCTCCAATGAAATCATGTACTCGCAAGAACTTATCGATGGCTGTTCTTTAGCTTGCTTGGCAGACCTAGTTCCTGCTGAAAGAAACACTTTTGTCATCACTAGTGCGGACTACTGTAATCGCGAAGGAGAACAGTTAAAGTATAATCAAGAATTCCTTTTAACACTGTCTTCGTCCTTAAAAACAAAAGTAAGGCTTACAACGGTTACATTCGACAAATAAAACACACCTCACATTGTTTTACCTGCGTGGAATCTGTCCACTACATTATGAAAACAAAATTGCGAGGGACGGATAAAAAATCTAATCTCGGTAGAAGCATACTTTTCTTTGGGATAGAGAATCCTATTCTTGTCAATATATTTTGACCCATCTCACAAACTTGATGTGTTAGTTTTCGATGAGAAAGCCCCCGAAGGTCTTGTCTGACTAAATATTTATGGGGTGTTCAGTCTTATTTGTAGTGAATCATTTGTTTTGACTTAGAGAGACGTAGTGCTGATCCTATAAATGTGTTAATGATGCATCGCTTTTCAGCCTCTATACATAAGATATGATCCGAACCCGATTCCGGGGTTGAATAGCATGTTTCCTTTGTACTTCAGCGAGCATTACGTTTCTAACACTAGATGGCGTATCCTACCAAAGCAATGTAATGAAATCACTAGATTCGAACAAGAAGATAAGCCTGTTATGGTGAGTTTTATATTTTTCTAAACATCAAGATATAAAACAGTGATAATGCAATACTTATTCACGTTTAATTTCTTGTTTTTTTTAAATTTTAGGTGAATACAGATGTCATAGTTAACCATTGTGCTACAAATGTTAATCTTGGTGTAAACGTAGGAGTGTGGGCAATGGGTTTCTATGGAAAAGTACGTAATTATTATTCATACAATTTTATTACAAAATTTATAATATGTGCTATTAATATACCGTACCTTTATATTTCAGATTTGCGCTCCACTTATGAAAACTTGTCTGGATATTTATGGAAAGGAAAAACCGAATAATATTTGGCAAATTTATATACCACTCGCTAAATAAAATAATATAAATTTTGTAATATACTGGAGCTTTACCTTTTAACGTTAACATTTTATTATTTCATTTGAATACTAAAATTTTGCGTGTAACATTCAATTGTGTGTTTAATCATGAGAATATTCTATGAATATCGACGGCGAAAAGTAAGTTAAGTACTATTTATAAGTAGTTTTTGTATTTATTGGAAATCTATTAAATGAAACGTTTTTTTTTAGATAAGTAATTGTAATAATTTTTTGGCTGAGCGTAATGAAGCATGTGCTTAGTAATTAGTAAAGTTACTCATCAAGTAAAGTTTATTTTGTCTCTTTCTTACTTTATGTCAGGTGACAAAGACAAAACATGTGAGTAGCTACTACGTTATTTGAAGGTGGTGAAATAGGCCCTAAGTAAATAAGAGATCCTGAAAGTTATTACTTACTATTATGATAGATATCATCATCATCGTTTATCACCCCCTCGTTGGCCAAGTGCGGATTGCTCGACTTGACATACAACCTTTGAATTTCTAATTGATTATTTTACGATATACAATGCACTAAAAACCTCGGGAGTAGCGCTATGGCCACTCTGTCTATATTACCGTGTTAACTATTACAGCAAGAATTTAAATCTATTTTTTATTTTACCAGAATTTTCTCTCAATTACTAGTTAAAATCACAGTGCGAAGACAGGTCGTGTCGCGAGTAAAAATATTCGTTATTGTCTCATTTATTAAACAGATCTGAAGTCTTCGAACTTATTGCGTCTACATTCAGAATATGAATAAGTCATGCGGTTCGTTACAAGAATTGCTCTAAACGATACTCCGTCATGAATATCGCAAAGAGGATTTTGAAAGATATCGAAGTACTTCTATATGGTTATCTTTCTTGAATTTTGTGTTAAAAAAGGTGAAATATTATTGAATAATTAGACTTTTATTACAATATTTTTTAAAAAGAGTGCGTCCTCTACTACTGTTACGCATTTAACCCTTCTTAGAATTCAAGGTTTATCAGGCATTGCGGCTGAAAAGTTATCGAGACTACCGGGTCAATTTGAATAATTAATTAAAAAGTTTTTCGAAAATATTGCAAAACTTTTAAACGCCTGTGCCTTAAGACACAAAATTGAATTTATTTTTAATATTTAATAGCTATGTACAGAAAAGTTGATGAATAAAGTTAATTTAAAAAAATAAAAAACCGACTTCAGCACTAAAAAGTAAGAAAATAATTTAAAATAAACGATATTATTAATACATATTTACAATTTATAATTAGTAACTTTTGGAGTCAGTGCCAGCCCAGGATAGTTTTTTTCCTTATAAGATAGCACGAGACGCGCCTATAATATTAATGAAGGCTTTGGCTGTCACCGACTTCAAAAGTAACTAATTATAAATTGTAAACATGTATTAATAATATCGTTTATTTTAAATTATTTTCTTACTTTTTAGTGCTGAAGTCGGTTTTTTATTTTTTTAAATTAACTTTATTTTAAATTTTTTAGTGGGAAGCAAGTCTCCTTCTACAAAATACGCTTAAATTTTCCTCCAGAAGAGCTTTTGACTCGTGGATCACTTGAATTTTTTTTTGTGGGAGGAAGACTTTAAGTCTTTCCTCTGTCCAGGGGAACGACGGGGTATGTCGGACTCCGCGCCGCAAAGATAGAGCGGCGACGCGCTTACCGAATAAAACCCCTTGGTGTGCCACCTCTGCGCTTATGGCCGAAACCGGAAGAAACGCGGATGCACGCTACTACGATCCCGGACAGCGTCTCTACCCTGTTAAGGGTTTCTCCTCTGAGCTAGAATGTAGCTCTAGGCGACAGATGTTGAGTTAACACCTTCCGAAAGTACCGCGCGTCACCTCGAGGCCTATATGGCGGCAGTGGATCTCCCCCGGCAGTGGATCTCCCTCCGGGGATCACTGCCGCAGGTCGGGCGTATGGCGGTTGCAGGACAAAGTGGTAGTCCCGCTTCCGTCTGCCCAACCTTCTGCTGCGGATAGTATTAATGGAGAGGGCTTCGCGCTCTCTCTCTGCAGCTTTTTTTTGCGAGAGTACGACCTCACAAAAAGTGGACACTCCAATCCAGGACCTCTCCTCGCTCACCATAGCAGAGACTACATTTGGCAAGGAGAGGTCGTTTCTCACGATTGCCGCGAGAGTTGCGAGGGCAATAGCCTCTTGCAGGGATTTTTTCGCTGCTCTATAAGTGTCGAGCAGTTCAACCTCAACGGGTACCGCTTGAATCCTGTCCCATGAGCTGATGTTACTCATGAATCATAATCTAACACAACCCTGCATTTTATTATTTCTTTTTAACTTCATCATCCCAATTAAACCATCATTTTATTACAAAACTTCTTTATAACCACAAAGGTATAAGAACTTTTTAGAAAAAAATTAACCAAAGTCAAAATAAAAACGAAAATAGAGGATGACGTTTATACTGTCTATTTATTAATTAAAATAATATATACAATCTAATCTGGTGCAGTGTTTGTTTGTAAATCTAAATATATTTTTTTACGAAAAGTTTTAAGAAAACGCTCTGAAGATATATGTGTAATAGGTACACTACTATTATAGGAATAGTATAAAAAAACATTTTTAAAAAATGTTTTAGGTTCGGGTTTATTTCAGTGTGTATTAACGAATTAAAAAACGGGACATTTTTATATCTAAAACCCATGAATTGTGAACAGCATTTGATTTAAATACTAAAGAATACAGCCAAAAAAATTTCATCCAGAAATTCTTATGGTATCAAGAATATCGCGAGCAAAACCACGGGTCACAGGTAGTTTTACTTTTGATAATGTCAATCGACACCCCAGCCTACATTGTTGCGGGTTTTTCCTCGATTTTTCCTGGATCCCATCATCAGATCCTGATTTCCTTGACATGGGACCACTTCGCGAATATCCGCTTTCTAATGAAACAAGAATTTTAAAATGCTCCATTCATGATTACAAAGAAATCGCGTAACAAACACACAAAAAAAAAAAAAAATATATACACGTCGAATAGAGAACCTCCTCCTGTTTTTTTGGAAGTCGGTTAAAAAGTAAACATACATTTTTAATTTATCCACAAAGAGTAAAAAAAACTTAGTATAACAGACCAAAGTTTTTTATTTTGTTTGATCAAGATATTCTAAGAAAGAAAGCGAACCTCTATTCAAATATTTGTCCCTGTCTCAAGTTTCAGTTACAAGAGTGAATTTATCAAGTGCACTTTTCCAATAATGAGCGCATTTCATTGAATTCCGAGACCTATTGAGGGGCGGACATGGTTGAAGTTTTAATACAAAAAATACGGGTAAGTAAGGGTCTGTTGTGTATTGTATGGTTCCGTCATACAATGCACCAATTAATTAAAAAAACAATGATAAGTACGTCGACGTCGCTTTTGTTTTGAGCCGAAGATCGGGCTGTGTGGCTGATGATGGTGATGATTTGTGATTTACTATCATAAGTACTAATGAAAAAATATTTAGCATGCGATATGAAATTTGTGAAAGTCTTGGAAAATTCGAATACGATGTTCATGTAATACTTATAACAATAATATAACGCATATAAGTAATGCATGACTATTGCTTAGTCGCGGAGTAATAAATAACCAGTCTGCTAGTAAAAACAGCTTTAGAAGTTTCGTCACACATAAATACCTTTTGGTGCGCTTTTGTCATTTAGTCACGGAACCCAAAAGAAGGAATTTGATCCAACAAACTCGTGCTGTATACATTTTCGTTATAAAGTCTTTGGTTGTGAGCTTTCCATTCGAAAATTGAGTTCGTTACTGATCCACAATATTTTTCGTAGATTGATTTTTTAAGATATCATTTGCAAATCATTTATTTTTTACTAATTAGGGATATTTGTTTAAAATAATTTGGGTGAGTTAAGAAGTGGGTTTATCCTGATAAGTTAAGAAGTGGGTTTATCCTGATAAACCCACTTCTTAACTCACCCAACACTCAAATTTCGATTACCTATATCCTAATATAGGTAATCGAAATTTAAAATGTCGAACTTTTGTGAGCATATCACTTCAGTCTGTGTTGTTCTGTTCGTAATTGTCAGCAAAATGTTTGTGTATTTTTTTTTGCAAAAACCACTGCAAACATGGCGCCCTTGTGAAACCGACCGGTTAGTTTTATACATATCAAAGAAAGAATGAAACGCATTTAATTGTTGAGATGATAACAAAAACATATTTCGGAAAACTTGAATCGCAAACAACTTGTTAAACTTTAATGATGGCGGTATCTGCGAGTAGGATGTCATACGCAGGTTAATTTAGCTTACTTCAACTGAAAGCTTGAGGTATTATGAAAATTTAATTACTTAGTTTACATCTACATAAGAATACGAGCCGCGAGTTTACGTGTCTGGAATTCACAATGAACAAAATGTGTGCAGTAACATCACAATTACTCCTTCCTTCCTTTATGGTCGTATACATATTTGTTTTGAGTTTTATAAATACTAGCAGTGTCTGTAGTGTTAATTGCGTTGGTATAATACATGACTACCAACTTAAGAAGAAACTAGCAAAGAAAAATATTGTATAAGTAAATGAAAATAGTGAATGTTTTATACTTACTTATACTTTAAAAAAATAGAGAAATCTCAAGTACTTATTGTTATTAGGAAATTGAAGAGATTCTTTTGAAATTTAATGCTCATTTTCAAGTAGCCACAAGGTCCGGTAGACGATAGTTATCTGGCGCAGTGAAAAGGCAAAGAGGAGTGGAAACTAATCTTGTTTAAGAGCGATGCGACGGCGACGTTAGGACGGGTCACTCAGGTGGCGGATGCGAGGCACGTCCCAAGAACTCACGCGATCACCACTTATACACGCTACTACTTAGCTTTGATTGAGTTTGGTAATGATATTGAATATTTTATGGCATTTTAAAAAAGTTTTTGAACAATTATCATACTTACGCATCGTTACGTAGTAGGTAACATTGCAATTGTAAAACATATTTTGTACTAAACTATTTTGATCCACATTCGAAGAAAGTATTGTTATTTTCCAGAATATTATTTGGCAATTATAACAAAAAATATTACAAATATACTCCAAATCTAATGTAGTCATTATAAAAGCCTTTCCAAACACACCGGTAGTAGGGGCTACGTGAACCCGCACCACCCCGCACTTTGCTCCACAGCGGTGTTTGTATGTACAATGCATGTCCTTTGTGAAATGATTCCTTCTGTCCTCTCGGGATTTGCAATTGAGTCGTTTGAGGACAATATCAGATGTTTCCGATATTGAGTTTACTCAGTTTCTGAGGGAATTTGTACCTATATCTAAACATCACAGTTAACAACATTCACGTTCACAAAGGCGCTATTCAATAGGTCGAAATACCTTCTATTTATACGTATAAACTCGTACTCGTTGTACTGTAAATGCATTAGCTATTTGACGTGAAACTGTGTAATATTATACGCATATGAGTGCTGTGCTGAATGCATTCGGCACTTAAATGGAATATGTTTAGTTTGAATCCAATATTCTGACTATTACCTAGCTAGGTGCTTGTTAGAGGCAAATATTTAGTATAATGCGCATTTGAATTGTGATATCTTGATATCTATGTTATATGCTACCCACGTAGGTTTAGGGCTATTTTTCGGTAGTAAATTCACAAATAATATTGATAAATAGATTGATTTTCACATTACTTTGTATGTTATTTATACGTTTTACACCTGTCTTCCTTATACTTTACGAGTAGAAATGAAAAACAAAACCAAAATGGCTACAAAAAACAGACAAGTATAGTAGTTCTACTTCAAACACATTAATTCCTTTGTACCTGCCATAAATACGTGTCAAATAATATCGCTACACGCTTAGCTAAATCTAACACAAGAGAGATGGAGGTTATTTTATCATGAACGCCGAACAAAGAGGAAACAACTTTTGAATTTATCACAGGTATTTCATTAAAAGTAAAATGGAACTGTATCAGACCCTCGTGTATTTGCCAGTGAAAGTTATCTACCCGCCAGTGAGATATGGTTGTGTACAATAGACAACCCTTGCTACTGACTTTTCACTTTATGTCGGCACTCGTACCAATTACGCCTAGTTATTATACTATTGTTTTGTTAAACTATGACAATTAATTTTATACTTTTTAAAGTATCTATACTTAATCTTTACTCAATGGAGACGTAATATGAAAAAAAAAACATAATTTTAAAATTTCATTCAATAAAGCCTTGATTATTCCTATTCATTACTAAATTCCAAATAGAGTTTTGTAAATACAATTATTTGGGTCGTGGGGCATTTGGGACCGGGACCGCGGTCCAAACTTACACCTTTTAATTTTATATTATTTTTGAGTAGTATTTCGGGACCACAAGAAAAATGAGTTTAAAGTACAGTTAACAAAAAAAAAACATATTGCTGTGTTCAAAATAAACATTATGTATAAGAAATTTTACAATAATTTATTTTAAATACCAGGAGAACAGAAATGTAGAAGAGGTCTAAAACTTTGTTAAATTGATTCACAATATTAAATAAAGTAATTGGTCTTGGTCTTGGAGAATTTATTATTAGAAGTACAGCATAACCTAAAAGCGTTATTTTTTAAATAAAAAATCTTATACTCTTAGTAAGTATATTTAAATACATATATTAAGTCTTTACAACAATAATATATGTTTGAAACTAAATTAAGATAATATTTAGTTTCATTGGAATACTTCAATAATTTCCAGTATCTGTGACTTGCGAGGTAAGCCCTTTGCCATGTCTATTCGGTTAGTAAATTTGTGAGTTTGATGTAAAATACCAATGACGAACGAATCAAAGTGAACCAAAATGATTGGGCGCACGAAACGCGACTATTCAATAAAGCCATTTTTTATTATATTTTACAAAACGCTCGAACCGCGACCAACTTACATGTTTACATAAATTCGACGACGCACGAACCGCGACCTATTCTCTTATTTCTCTGCAATCAGGCACATAATGACACCTATTATTCACAAGTGAGTTAAAGGTTTTTTTTTAAGTTGCATTATTTTTAAAAAAGTTACGAAAAGCACAAAAATCATGTCCATACATTTTAAAAACAAATTCAACTATGTTGTCTTACTGGTACGTCTATGGTCGATTCCATTCATTCATTCATTCGTCCATTTTTTTATAAGTATATTGTTTAAATGTTAGACCGATCGCCATTGTTGTGTTGGATGCGCTCGAATATGAAAAATGTTCCTTTATGAATGAAAATTTTTATTTTCTTATTATTTTTTTCGCATGTGTGTTGAAAAACGTTGTATGATACACGTGTATATTGATGATTACTATCCTCGGCTATGTTGTCGCTAATAAACAAACAGTTTTCCTATTCGCGCGCATCCAACACAACAATGGAAATTATAATGGGCATAGATTATAAAAATATTATAAGTACTTATAAAAAAAATTAATTGAAGTCAACATAAAGTACATACTGTCAAGATACTGCCTCACACCTGTGTGTGATTTCATCCATTGATCCATGAATTCAACCATGGACGTACCAAAAGTAAGGCATAATGGTGTGAATTTCTTTTTAAAATCTATGGACACGATCTTTTTTGTACCGAAACATTTTTAAAAACAAAGCACCTTAAAAAATCTATAACTCACTTGTGAATAATAGGTGTCATTGTGTGCCTGATTGCGGAAAAATAAGAGCCACTTTATGAGCAAGTGTGTTGAAAACTATATTATAACTATACAGGATGAATTTTTCAAGTAGGTTTGGTAGACGATATCCGAAACTACTTATAAGGAATCTCAATAAATGCTGAAAAGAGTAGTTTCTTTAAAAGCAAAATTTTCAGATGACACGATAATACAGGGTGTGTACATTTTTGTGGCATACTCAACTGGTTTGATTCCTGGCAAAGAATATAGATTTTTCAAAAATATAATGATGTAGTTTTTGTTTTTATCAAAATAGGTCTCGAGACTTCTTTTAGCATTTTTTCGGATTTAGTCTACCACGCCCACTTGAAAAGTTCACTCTGTAGAAGAAGATATATTTATATTAAATTTATTTGCTATGTATTTGTTAACTGTACTTTAAACTCATTTTTCTTGTGGTCCCGAAATACTACTCAAAAATAATAAAAAATTAAAAGGTGTAAGTTTGGACCGCGGTCCTGGTCCCAAAAGCCCCACGACCCAATTATTTACTTGATTACAGCAGCGACAATATTTGCTCTATTTGTACAAATAATAAAAACAAAATTTTTCTTACACCTTTACTCAAAATCTTAATATTTTTTTAGTTCAACCCATAAAATAAATGAGCAGATAGTGTATCCATTTAAAGAGATACTTCATTTCACTTCAAACAAACTCGGGATTTCAATTGATTCTATTCCTTTTTGATATTCTATAGCTATAAAATTTTTGTAATCTGAGCTTTTCTATTTCAAAATTCTTAGAACATTTGTTTCAAATTAAAGGAGGTAGGTAAGTACTTAAATCGTTTTTTACTTCTATAAATGTGTTTGTTCATACTAAAAATTAATTGCTAAATGTTTAGTATAATTAAGTTAATAATTTCAAGCATACCTATTACAGCTGTGTATTTTTTTTTTGTAGTATCTGTTATTATATGTGAAAGAAAGACAATATCGGAAAATCGAGCGAAAAATATGCACCCTCACGAAACTGGGAAAACACGCTAGTTAAAAATAAATATTTAACAAAGTTCGATTAAAAACTGTGAAGGTTTATTTTGAATCGCTGGTTATCACAGTTGTTGGCACTCTGTAACCTTTCCCACGTGAATAATTCATGAAATTGAGTTGAATAATACTGTTTCTTTTCAAAACAACCAACAAATTTATTTAGTTTCATTGTATGTTCTTAACGATACACGAGAAAATTGTGAGCTCTTCCATTCAAACTCGTTACACAAGGAATTATGTTATTGTGTGCCACAAAAATAACATATTTTATACTGAATTGCGTACTGTATTATGGTAGATATGTGTAAGCAATAAAAGTGAACCAGAATGAGCTTGTATATTTTTATAAAAAAAATAAATGTTTTATATAAAATGGTTTTAGGGTATAGGAAGAAACCTCGTTTATATTTACTTAAATGTTATACATACATTGGTTAGATAAGTAGGTACACAGTCATTACGATCCCAATGCTATCAATAAAATTTGGCAATCGAAATTATTTTATTATTCAGATGTAAGTAGATTAACTTTTATGCTACTTTTTGCTTATTTGTTATGTACTTAATGGTACTTTCATCCTGTCGACAGCAGAGGCTTTTTAGCCTACTCAACTCTACTAAAAAAACACAAAGACTTACAATTTATTCATTAATTTTACGTCAGTACGAAAAGCGAATTTTAGAACAAGTATAATTTAATAAATTCATAAACTACTTAAAAAGTCTGTAGAAAATTCATTTGAAGTCCGTCCCAGGAGAATATTTTAATTGGTTTAGGTAGCTTTATAAATCTAAGTAAGCAGAAACATTCTTATAACGGACTTCAATCGCTCGCAAACCTTGAAAAGACAGAGCATTAAAAACAAAATTAATTTATCCTCAAGCGAAGAAATTCTAACTTTACTTTTCGTTTTTATAATATGTATTCTATTCATACATTCTCTTTGCCATTTACAAAGATGTTTCTTTTATAATAATTTTCAATTATTTCTTAATGGAGGCTGTTATCTGCATGCAGGTGATCATCTTCAGAATAAATTTAGATATCATTAAAACTTATTACATCAAAGTATCAGATCGCGGCGTGACGAGAGCAAGCCGAAGCTTTTACAGAGTTAGAAATTTCTTTAGGGGAGACAAAAACTTTTATAAGTATCTACGCTTTGCGGCGTAGATATTTATCAAGAAAAATAAGATTCCATCGTTCATATTAATATCAACTTAAAATTGTATGACACTTTTTAAATCAGAAAATTTAATATACTTAATCGTTTTTTTAAGCAAGAACAAACAAAGACCGATTTGGGAACGTTAAGAGTTCCCTTCATAACTGAGATAAATTCATTCCTTTGTGGTAGGTGTACATATTTCTCTTTTGAATAAGTTAGTAGGTAATCTCGTCGGTCTCATCACGTCACTCTGCAATATTTCTAGCAGTTAATAAACGTGGAGCATTACTCAGACAAGTAATTTTTGTTCTTGACTCAGCGGATTCTCAAAGCCGTGTGGTGATAATATAAAGTAGGTTTCATTGTGACCCGCGACCTTTTTCGAGGTTCACCAGATCGCACACATTTATTGAAGCTGAAAAATGTTCGCTATTACAATACAATACCACACAACAACAACGTTAAATAAAATGTAAATTACTCTCTTAGCAAATGTTATTCATAGAACCAAGGGAAACTTAATTTATATTCAGCAGAATTACTGTGGAGAGTTACGCAAAACAAAGTGAGGCTAGGGTGAAATTAGATGAGGTTACGAATACTAACGTTCGGTATCATATGAGTTCAGGGGCCAGGAATGCGTATCACCCCTCACGTCAAGGCTCACAGAGATAGCCCGCGCGCACACTGCGGAGAGCCTGAAAGGTATTCACTTTGTGACTTTGTGATACTAGCTTTATTGAGTACAGGTACAAACATTTTTAACTCAGAGGGGATCGTTCAAGCTGATTCCCCATTAGAATCTACATACAAAATTATATACTAATGTAGTATCTAGTTTGCATTTTTATTAAACTGCAAGTTGCGTCGCTCGCTAGGGTTTTCCCGTCTTCAGCTAGATTTTCCGGAAAAGATTATTTTTCAAAAAGTCTATCTTATACTAATAAGACGATATCTTATTTTGTGTTGCCTACATCAAATTACGGTTGAGCAATGGGGCGTGTTTTCGATATAATTATAAAACTTTACAACAAAAGTTAAAATGTCAGTCCACTCTAAAAAAAGACAAGAGAAATGTTCATGAAAATAATATTTTATTAAAAAAAAGCAGGTACCTAAGTATTTAATATTGGTTTCAATTAAGGAGGCTAGGTCCCGATGCAAAATATTTGTATCAGTCGGCAGTAAATCGCAGCTGAGCACAGTTCTAAGCAAACAGCGGACGGCGGAGACAAATCTTATGATGAAGGGCTGTCGCACTATATCTTAATGGGCTAGATTTATTGACTACCATATTGATTTATTATGATTTTAGTATATATATTCTCAATTTAATCTAGTGACATGTGCCTGCCACACTTGAGATTCCTGGTTTAAATTCCTGATTGAAATTTCACTGACATGGCTGGGGTTTGGTACTCCCCGATCGCTTGACCCGTGAAACGGCAGAAATTGGAACCTCGGTGACATTGTCAAAATGGCATTTATTTATTGTCAGTGTCTTTAGTATCAAGTGCTCCGTGTTTTAAATCTTTATTTATAAATTGAAAATATTAAATAATCTAAAAGCATGTAAAAGTGATGCCCCACATACTATTCTAAAGGATGACTAATGGATTATAGAAAAAAGTAAGCAGCAGGCCACTTTATTTCCTTAAAATTAAATACACATATAGATTTTGACTGTCACAGGTTTGTGTTGTCAGTTCTTAGTTAAATACTCGACATATTTTTTCATTATAGTAAATAGGTAAGTTAATGATAAAAATTAATACCGTTTGTAATGATTTACATAACTTATCGAAGTTCGTGAAATACCAAATAACATTTCTTGATTGACGACCGAGTCAAAGACTATACAGTGTGGTGTATTTGGTGGTGAACCTGCCTGTTATGCCGAAGGTTACAAGTTCGATTCCCGCCCAAGATAAACATTTACTTATATTTGATTAACATAAAAGGATTTTTGGGGGGGGGGGGGGGGGAAACCTACAGCTTGTCAAACTTTACATAAGTAAGTAAACATAACTTCTTTTTTTTTCAGATTACTTTTAATTGACAGAGGAGCAAGCAGATTTAAATGAAATACAAGTTAGACGGTGTAGTGAGACGGGTTAGCAAAGGGTGTACAGTCTGGACCGAAATAATACTGCGTGTGCACTATCCAAATCTATGACTTATTTATTTCACTATAAGTATTTAATAATAAATTTATAAAATACCTTTTTTGTGTTTTTATTTTTTTACATAAGTATGGTACTGAGAGCACTATAGTCTATCTTTAAATGTTTTGGAACAATATAATTAGGTTTCTAACGATATAATAAAACATTGAATATTATTTCATAGATTGTGTTAGTCAAATTAAACGATTATTTTTTGCCTATTTTAAAGCAAGTTAAAATGTAATGGCAATACATGAGAAAGAGATGCCTACTTCTCTGTTTCATGGAAACGGGTCCATATTGGCTCACCTAAAGTTCTTTACCCGAAAATGTTTTTCCTAACTATTTGTAGTCCGAATGATCATTCTTCCTAAAATTTTTCATCCTAAAGTTTTAATTCATACTATTTGTAGTACTACCGACGATGCTCATAACACTGATGTGTCCGAAAATTTTAATTACTAACATCATTAATGTAAATATATTTAAACTCCTACTGTTTTTTATCATAACGCTTTTATCCCTAAACATACTTACCATAATATTTTCACTCATGCTCAGAAAGAAACATTTACCAAGTGTAATAAAAAATATATACGGGTAGAAGATGATATTTATAGTTTTAATGATTATTATACGACTTGTTTACGGTTATGCTTATGGCCTGGGAGTTTACCATAACCATAACTAAAGGACCAATTCGGTTCTGGCACTTCGCCGGCCGCTGCCGCGGCACGCTCGCTACGCTCGCTCGGCTCGTGCGTTGGGGTCACAGTTCTAACATAACCTAAACCAATAATTAGTAATAGGACCGATTCGTTACTGGAACTTGACTGAATGATTGGAGCAGGACTCTGGTTTTGCTCGCTCGGCTCGTGCGTTATATGTTATACCTACATGTTATGTAAAAACAAAGTTACGAAAAATTTATGTATATAATATTGATTATAATAAATAAAAATAAATCTAAACAAAAAAGATATTACTTTGAATAATAGTATGAACGATGGTTATGTTGAGAAAATATAGGAAAACAAATGTTTCGGAATTAAAATATTAGTGACAAAGATTTTAGGAGTTGCGATTGTTAGGATAAAAAATGTTAGGAAGAAAATTTTCGGATTTCCAATTATCGGAGTTGAAATTTTAGGTGAACTTTGGCGCACCCCATGGAAACGAATGGTGGCGGTCCCCGTTGTTTCACGCGTCAAGCGGTCGGGGAGTATTACCAACACGCTTTCATATTGTAAAACATGTGTCAAACATACGAACATATTATATTAATTTCAAATACACATGACCAAGAATATTTAAGTACACTAATATCTACTTTATTAAACTACTCTAGGGCAAAATAATCCTTTGCTGCCTTATTTGCGTTGCATTTTTAGTCTGGTCTAACAAAACCTGGTAAGCATTTGACACCTTGTCAGTCAAATCTGTCACTTTGACAGTATTCAAAATTGATTGGAAAACCTCGTTTAGTGCTAAACCAGACTAAAAATGCAATGCAAATAAGGCAGTTGAAATTTCTTCAATAAGATTTTATTTCGTAAAATATACATTCTTAGAAATATCTATATTGTATGAAACTAGTCCCACCAAAATATTTTTAAAGAATATTAAAAACATCTGGTGGAAATTAGATGTTTATGATAAATCGTATTTGTACGTTCAGGTATATTAACTTACAAGTTGACAACCCTATTAACTTCAAATATCGGTCGTCTTGGCGGATATTATTAGCTGCGTGCGTTGCTCAAAACATTGGCCCAAGTTTCTCAATATCAAAGATATTATTTACTCCCACGTCTTTTATGCAAATTCATTCAAACTTGTAAACTGACTTCTCATTATAGATTCTCTTAAGGTATAAAGTATACCTTTAAACTCTTATGTACACAACGACTTTTCAATTTAAGAAGCCGGGTTATTATTTTTTTCTTGTCAGAGATTACAGATATCTTTAAAAGACAGGAACTATATAAAGACCGTAAAAGCTTTATTAAAAACATTAAAATGTTCCTCTTGTTTGCTTTAATTGAAAATGAATCTTAGATCTTAGAATTCTTAATAATATATTTTTGTATAATATCAAAAGAAAAATCTTACTAAAGCGAGATCGAAGGATTACAACGAAATAAACCTTCGTTATTAAAATCGTGGGAAGGGTCAAAGCTTACCTTAAGTTATTACCTGCCGTAGGAAAATTTTAATACTAAAGCAATTGAACGTGTTATAACTGTTCTATTTTTAGCAGTTGGTATCACATCTATTCAGATATCATGTTAAAATGTTGGTAGTTACGGTAAATTGTAATAAATATTTTCCAGTCGACAAACAAGCTCCGGGGTACGGTACATTAAATAATATCGACAGATCCGAGCCAATTTCGTACTTTCCGCTAAGCTTATTTCAGACTTCCCACACGCAAACATTTTTCCCAAGCGAAAATATATTCCATTTGCATTTCAGGGGTTAGCAATAACAAATTTCATTCCGTATGTTATGTTGTAAAGCGTTTTTCAATGTATTATTTATTAAATATAAATATATCATTATTTCAAACATAGCTCGGTTTTAGGCTGGCCTAGTGATTATGCCTGTTCTTTACAGCACGCATTTTACACTACAGAGAATTGATTTATAAGAGCTTTTTAAACAGAAATGATATTTAGTCAAATTTTGTCGCGATTTTAGCTTATAGTTTTCAGCAGAAACATTTTTGAAAACACATAAAAATAAAAAGCTATAAAATTAATTAAAATTATTTAAGAGATCTTTTCCCTGTACCTAATTAGATCATACATAAGTATCCGTAATACCTACCTATAGACTACCAATATCACATAGAGGTTACAGTCGTGATGAATTGCATACGGTACAGACCGCATACGGCATAAGGATATATGATACGGCTCATTCGTGATGTCTGTCTAGCTCAGATAGATTATTGTGCAAACATACCCTAGGCAGTTTGGGAGCAGACACTCCGATATAATATAGGTAATACGAACTAGTCTGTGTTTTAGTATCTAGTAACAGTGGAATAACACGATAATTAAAGAGTACAACTTGGATAATCTGAATATTCAGTATTACAACTAAACTGAAATTATGTGTGTACTAGTTAAGTTTAGAACTTTGAATTCTACTGGGTATTTAACATAGCGTAATAAATGATAATTAATTTAGTTTGATTCAGCAAATTCGTGAAATATTACGGTTCACTTGATTGATTACCATATCTACAAATGTTTGTGATATGATAGGATAAAATACCTAAATACTAGTACCTAAATATATATCTACTTTTAAAAGTAATGAAAATTACGTGAAATACGTATAGTATGTTAGTTTTAAAAAACAAGTTTGAAAAGGCCGAATGTTATTATTGGCAATTTTACTATTTTTCGAATGCGAATTACATTTAAAATTGACAAAAAACAACCTGATTCAAAAACCTGGTTCAATGCATATCAATTAAGAGAGACATCCGTGTTCAGTTACAAAACAAACAAAAATGCCCTGTCGATATTGGACATTGCTAGCATCATTACGCTCCGAATGAGAGGTGACAACAGGAGCGAAGCTTGGAATGAAAAAAGAGATTCATTACGATGTCCAACCCCTTGAGGGCTGGATAATATTCAGTGCAATAACAGAGACAGTATAATAACTCGGGGCTCTGTAGGTGTTGTGTGGAAACCCGCCCGTGGCAATTAAATTAATCAAGTGAGCTTTGTAACGCGTCGCAGATTGTTCAAATTGTATATAGAATTAAGTTGTGCGTATGTCGAGACACCTGAGTGGTTTATCAAGCAGCGGAAACATACCCTTCAGTACTTTAATTTAAACATTTAGTTTTGTGTCTCTATATTTGAATTTTATACAAAAACAATGTGTAATTAAATACTTTTGTAATCAATTGTGTACGATAAAATCTATTTGATGAAAACCGCATGAAAGAGATTCATTACGTTAAAATATTTTGATGTTAATCAAGCGTATTCAATAGTTTAATGAAATGGTTTGATTGTAATTTTATAAAAGGCGTAAAATAGTCATCTGCTGATTGGATCTATTATTAAACATAAAATATTATTTTATACAAAATGACTGGTCTGGGCGAACAAAAACGTGATCAGTTTGGCTAATTATTAATATGACAAGTTTTCTTTAAACATTAGCTAAGGATACGTAATGGACATAAGCTTTCTTTACCAAGTGTTATGCAATTCACATCGTATCTTCGGAGTTAAATCTACCAAATGTCACCAATAAATATAAGATAAACATAATCGTAATTTACAAACAAACATACAAAGGCCACATTTTGTATTAGAAACGAGAGTAGTACGTGTACGAAATGGAATAGTAGAATGAATAATTTGAATAAAGGGGAGAGTAAGAGTAAGCACGTTCTAACAATATTTTATTATCAGCGAATTTATGCATTATCGACGTCTTTTTGGATCGGTGCTCAACGTGGGTAAAGGACGTGTGAAAATATCTTGTAAACGTATAAATGCAGCATTCACGTAAGGAAAACCGTTGTTTTATACCATTTTTATGTACCTACGTATTGAAAATAAAAGTGTTACCGTTTGTTACTTTTTATTTTATTGTAGCAACAACTGTGGTTTGTAGATATTTTAAATATATGTTATACGAATATTATTGCAAAAATATTAAATAAGTTATAATGGATCATAGTTTGTACATTGATGCGGTTTTGCTTTTTATGTTAATTAATGAAGACGTATTATCTGAGAAATCGTGAAGTTCCGAATTATTTCCAACGAGTGATACCTACCTACTCAGTTCCCGAGGTAGTATCTGTTATTATAGGTAAATGTACCTTTAAGTAATAAAGTTACTATTTGTTTTTATTTATTCTGTTATTACCTTAGACAACAGATATAAACAATAGAAAAATACACATAACAGAATATTGCAAAAACCTTTATATAAGTAGTATATAGCACAGACAGTACTAGTAAATAGTAGCAGATATATAAATGCTACGTGTACAATGTATCAGTGACAAAAGTTAATCTAGCCGGGACTGTATTTACACTTATTGTCGAATTAAGTTTATCCTTGAAACATCTGTTGGGATGAAGGTTTTATACCTCGGGTCCGTTTTGTGACAAAGTAGACGAATTGCAACGAAAACTCGACACGTCCATTTGAATGAAAGCTTAGAGTACGTGGGTTGAATGAGGCTTCAGCCGAGAACCAGCGCCGCCGAGCGACGAGTGATTTCAAAGTTTCTAAGTACAAAGTGTTCCCTTGTACAGATGTCAATGGTTTGATCATCTACCTCTGAAATGTTAATCAGAATACTGGAGATTTGCCTTCAAATATCGAGGCAAAAGCAGCTCTAATGATTATACCGAACATGGACCGAACATTCTGCCCGTAATTCACATAGGTACATTATAGAGCAACACAAAGAAACAATACTGTTTATTTGACGAACGATTATTTTCAATCCTTATGCAACACAAAGCCACATGTGCACAACATACCTGTATTTCCTTTGAGAGTCTTTCATCACGTTGCAACTTTTCTGAATTATTCATATTTCTGGCAAATATCTATCCGATAGAACATTCGCTTCAAAATGATGCCTTTAAGGAGAGAAAAATATGATTTTATATTTCATAATCTGAGAAAATCTTTTCATTTTTGTTTTAAACCCCTGACGTAAACAACTACCTAACTAATAATTTATAGAATATATTTTTATGCAATGAAACAGATAACCCATTTTACTGAGAATATTTCGATTACTCCTTTATTTATTTAGGTAAAGAAATTTTATTAGGCACTCGACAAGAACGATCCTTTTTCGACTTAAAAAAAGACAAATACAGAAACGAATTTAGTTAATTAAACTCTAGTCGCCGCCCGTAGCACGGAAAGAAGGTTCTTAACGGGGATTGTAAAACTCACAACAATAATGAAAACAATGGCCAAGTGCTGTAAGAATAGGGTTTGTACCGTCTGACTGAGGGAAATCATCAATCTTGAGAAAGGACGAGGCAGGGGTCCACTCCGAAACTCTTTCCACTAAACTTTTGTAACAACACCGTGATAAATAGACCAACACACCGAACAGTTAGAGGTACGAGTAAATAACTACCTAATTGAGTAACCAGACCGGCAAACAAACCACATTAAGGAGATTGGATAATTAGTTACTTGAGCCGCGATACCTATTATCTACCTAAATATATGGTTCTACTCATAGGAATATCTACATATGTTTTATGTAACTATACTTATGTCTAGGACGAAAATTTAATATACGAGTATGTATTGTACATACAATAAAATTTTGACAGACCGTAATAATATTCAAGAAAATCTAATAAAGAACTAGAACGAACATATAAGTCTGTAGATCAGATATAAGAAAATCTATTATAAAGGGTGACAATAAAAGTCAATACATAGGTACTTAGATTAGAACATGTTTGAGATTATAATTTTAACTGGCTGTATACGAGTATACGCGCATCATACAAAAACTTTTGCATCAATGTAGTGTAATTAGGTCTAACATGGTTTTTCACATAAGACATCTTTATCCCGAAATTTCCTTGAAAGAAAAAAACGAAAACGATGCGCACAAAATCGCGAGGCACAGCTAGTTTGTTAATAGAAACCAAGTTCGTAAAATAAATTCAAGGAAACCAAGTAAAATAAATTCGATATACCTTTTTTGCCTAAATTGATAGATTTGTATATATTTGGGAGAGAATTGGTATGAAATATATAACTCGGGCCTATTCTTAGCGAAACATTTTTTCCGAATAGCCCCAGAGATAACAAGTTCAAACAAACAATCTCTCCTCTATTCAATGTTAGCTTTTATGAGATATATTTTAATATTCAAAGTCTACCATCACCTGGTAACAATAAAATATCAGAAATTCAGAATATTTTATTACATATACTGCGTAAAAAAACTTATCGACATATCATATACTCATTCATAGTTCTGCGAA
Organism: Timandra comae; assembly: GCA_958496195.1. Lineage (NCBI taxonomy): Eukaryota > Metazoa > Arthropoda > Insecta > Lepidoptera > Geometridae > Timandra > Timandra comae. The sequence goes on along the minus strand of OY292354.1, from coordinate 7,068,608 downwards.
AATATTTATCCAGACATCATTATTTACTTTTCTATTTCGTAAACTAACTAGATAAATATTATATATTCTGTCTACTCTTATTATAATTTCAACCTAATATAAAACAATTTAACTTTATTTAACCTTTAAATAATAATTCTATTCAATTCATGCTCATATTACGTGTAAATTAACTGACATTGGAGGCAGTTAGAAGAATTATTATTTCTCGGTGTTTCCTAATAAATTCAAGCGTTTAATTTCCTTTGTGGTTGATTGGACGCCGCAGGAGGGAGGCCGCCCGCCTAAACGAAATATGAACAATGCCTTTAACGTCTACATTTCACTTATCGAAATCTACCGAATTATTATATAGAGGAAATGTAGGAGAGGAATTATTATTTAATTATTTGTGTAAGTATATTTTTTACATACTTATAACATAACATAATCATTCACTACATTAACTCATTATAGTAACTGACCCCTAACTAAACTTGAAGCTAGTATCTAGGGTATCAGAATATAATACATAACTTTATATCTCTACATCAAAAGGGTGTCTAGAAAAGGTTACTACAAGCGATAAAACTGTCTAAAGTTAACCTTTTTTAGGGATCTTCCAGTCCAGCTAACTTTAGTCAATGTTATTGTGTGACAATAAAGTGTTTATCCATCTAACTACACACTTCCAAATGTTTAAGTAAATCGATATTGCTTCCATAAAACAAACGGATAAAATACAAAAGTACGTGTCATATGTACCAATAGAAAAACTGAAGTTATAGGTTACAATAAGAAGCAGTATATCGTAATGGCCGAGGCAACGGCTGAGCGCCTTTAAATCGACGGCTCTCAGTCACATCCGATGCTCTTTATGCTAGTTGGCAGTAAGCACCCTGTTTGCGGTGATTCGATAAATGTCTACTATTGAACTTGATAAATTACTTTACCGTTTATTCATGAACGTCTCGACAGGATAAAATACAGATATAGATCTTTTATCTTTGAGCTTTGTGAGGATTGTGCGAGTAAATTACTCTGATTTTCTTTGTTTAACATGAATTAGATTTTAGTTTTTTTTATCCATTTTATTTAATCAAGTTCGTCTGTTGACCTGTTAAGCTTTTTGACCTAATGTTGACATTGGAAACCAATCCCATCAGAAAGAAAGCGAGTTCAGAAAATTTGTTTTAAGTATAAAAAAATATAAACTTTTTGAAACGTATCGGAATAAAACAACACAATTACATTCATAACCAGCATTATAAAGTTACAATATAAATGTAAGACATAAAGAAGACTCCGCAAGAAAGTTTTACAAAGCGTTTGAAATGTTACAGAAAAGGAGCAAGCAATTTAACTTTATGATTGTGTAAACAGGGATGCAACGCGGCGTCGAGCTAAAGCCGACAGAAAAATAATAAGTTTTCAGATCCATAACTTTCTAGTGGCTTGTTTAGGGAATTACAACAAACGTTTCATGAGATTTCATTTAATTAATTGGATGCTTAAAGATCTTACTACAGGCTAGTTGATGATTTCAAAACCATTCCAAAAATCTTATTTTTTTTTGTTATCTATAAGTACTAACAATCTTATCACATTTAAAAATATATTAAGGTACAGTCAGCATTGGTACGGCACTGTCGTACCAACAAGATAAAAGATTCCCGGATTATAATAAGCCCGGAAAGATGCTCAACGCACATTAAAAACTGAAATGCCTGACAATTATCCAAGAGGAAAAACAAAGGCATGAACAATGGAAATTAATGTTAATTTCCTTCAATACGAGGAAATATATAACAACAAACACTTTATCATCTTTTTTCTATATAGCAACTGACTCCTAACAAAGCTTATTACCTGTATCTAAAGTATTTAAAAACTACTTATTCATACGCACACTCAGACCGAGACAAACAGTTAAACTTCGCACTGGCGTCGAACCTATAACCTTTTGTTTGGTAGTCCGGCAAGGTGTCCACTTTGCCACTTGGGTGTGGTCAAATGCATAGAATAAAAGAAAAATAGTCAACATTGTTAAATGTACTAACTTGGGTTTATCAATATTTTGCTCATTCCTTGGTCTTAGCGTTGGTAATTTGTGTGTCATGCGAACTGGCACCAAGTACCTTGTTCCCACTAATGCTTTGTGACGCCACCGAGTCTCCGTCCAAATAACTAGACTAGATAACTTCGTACATAAGTTTATCTTCTACAGATCTAGATTGTAAACATTCTCTTTGTTAGTGTTTACATGTACGGGAAAACTATGGAAAGTAAGTATTATCCTACTATAGTCCTACCTTTATCTTATTTTTGGCCCATCTCTTATTCCTGTTATCAACTTATAGGAGTTAAATACGTAATTTAGTTACACATTTGATAAAATTGATTAAATTTCCGGCAACATACAAAATAAAATTCGCACCGGGCATAACTGATGAACTTATAAAATGGGAAAATATTTTTGCCATAAAATAACAGTATTAGTACTGTATGTAGGTAGATATCGAAGGTATTATTTGCAGTAACATTGTTACAACGAGGTCTATAGGTAGGGCAGACGTCGGAGCGCGGATTTGGTCGGTTCATCCGTAATTAGCGAGCGTACTAATGGCCACCAGTCAGCTTTTACAACGCTCGTCGCTTCCACAATACTCACAGCAAAAGTTCACGCTCAAAATCCGTTCACAGTTGCAGCTCTGAACAATTTGTAAATAGTCAGTTCGGCTTGTTCATTTTATTAACAAGCTGTATTCGAAAAACTGATTGGTTGAGTATTTTTTTTATAAAATAAGTCTATTTTGTATGAAAGTCTATAACTGAATTCTAAAGTCTAACTGAAATTATATCACAACACGCACAAAGGAATCAAATTAGGGAGGAAAACTGCCCACTTGCGAGTACATAGGCAAACATACCATCAACAGTCTACTCGTATTACTGTATGTTATATACACGTATTATATTATCGATTGAACTTAATTTGTATTGTCTAGACTATTCATTATTTACGAGTATGTATAGTACCTACTAATTACTCACCTTTTGTTTGTTAATAACTTCTAGACATATAAAAACAGCCTGGTCAAATTAGAAAGCAAAATAGTTATTTGTTATACAAGAGTGCAAAGTTGTTTTTTAACCGGGGCTCCAGTTGAGGACCGAGCCAGCGAAGGATTCTAAAATTGAATCACGAGCGCAGCGAGGGATTCAAAATAAGAATCCTGAGCGTCAGCGAGGGACTCAAAGGAGCACAAGGTTAAAAATTGTTTGCACTCGAGTGCAACACATTATTTTTCATCCCCTGTGTCATACAACTTTTTTTTTATTTCAAATTTAAACTCGGAACCTCCTTGGTGTACTTACTTATTTTTTTATTTGCTTTGCGCGTGATATTTTTGCTTTTCACTTAATATTGTGATTGTTTTATGTTTTCATTTAGTAATTTCCTCGCTGAGGGAGGATGAAAAATAATGTGTTGCACTCGAGTGCAAACAATTTTTAATCTTGTGCTCCTTTGAGTCCCTCGCTAACGCTCAGGATTCTTATTTTGAATCCCTCGCTGCGCTCGTGATTCAATTTTTGAATCCTTCGCTGGCTCGGTCCTCAACTGGAGCCCCGGTTAAAAAGCAACTTTGCACTCTTGTATAACAAATAACTATTATTCACTTTGTGATTGTTTTGTACGATGTAACCATATTAAACTATTTTATAAAACACAATTGTCTCCAGCTGTAAATGTATTTCGTATTTGAATACAAAAATCAGGGAACATTGTACATTATTTAACTGTAATTTATCACAGTGCATATGGAACAATCACTCTCAATGAATGCAAATGCGATTTATGCGCATAGAATGAATGTTGCGTTCGTTTCATGTCGCGTCTCCTGTAGTCGCATGTGTTCGGATATCACGGGAATTATAGGGGTTTGCATGAATGATTCTTTATTGTTGACTCATGTTTGTTTTTGTTACACGAAAATATTAAAACTGTATTTACAGTAACCGGTAAGATTGTAACACTAAAGAGATTTGAAAATAACTAAAAGTAAAAGCAACAGTCGTAAAGAACGATCTATGTCAAAGCGCTGTATGGGCAAGCTGTAAATAATATGAAACCTCTTATAGGCAGGCGGTGACCGCAGACGGCTTTCAAATAACTTCCAATAAGCGACGCGTTGCGACCGGGTCCGCTGCTAACTGCGACCCGCCGCTGCCCTCATATTATTGAATTTTCTTAGCTCAGTTCCAGATTTTCCAATAAATGGAGTGTTTTGTTGCTTCTAAAACCGTATTTGTGTAAGCTGAGTCCTATTTATTAAATTTATTAATGTAGACCCGCTAGTTTATTCCTCATGTTTACGAACCGAACGTAGAGTATCGGGCTTCTTATGTTTACTAATAAAATGTGTTCGTTTTATTTTTAACGCAGGTTTTGGACTAAACGAAAAATATTTAAACACGGTTAAAAACTTGCCAATCCAGTTTCCACTAGCGTTTTTCATATAGTCTAAATTTGAAGTTGAAAAAAAAAGCATTTAGTTGCACGTGCAAAAACATTTGTAGCGAGAAATGTTTTCTGTCGATTCAGTGAAATACCTGTATTTCGGTATTTCACAACTCTGAATATTGAAGTGGGTGACAAAGGGTGGGCTTATAAATTGTGACGAGAGTGTGATCCGTGCTCTGGACACACACACTACTGCTAGAAATCGACCTCGACACACTACTCTACGAACATACATACAATACAGTATACGTAGCACGTAGCTAACTATGTACCGTAACACAGACAATTGAAAATGTATCCGTCGAGATGTCTACCCCCACACCTGTTAGAAACTTTATTGCGTACCGTCTTCATTAAACTCAGTTTCTTTGAGCTTTGAACGAACATTGAAACAATAGTGAATGTTTTCAGAATAGTGCTTTTCATTGCTTTTCCTTAACGTTATTCCTGCTTTCACAGTTTCAACTTATTTACTTGCAAAGCTTATTTAGAAGTAAATGTTTATTTGTAACATTTTAGACTATAATATTCTAAGTTTTTTTTTTGTTTCATCTTTGACATATTTATATGTGAGCTCGTCACAAAAATCTTCTATCAAGTCCTTATTATTGATTAGAAAAGTAATACATGTTATTTCCGAGGATGAAAATAGACGATAGCTTCGTGGAATAAACTGTAAGCAGGTAATACGTACCCATATGAAGAACCTAAAGTGGTCTGTGATGGCCCAAGGGAAATCACTGAGGGAATCTCTTATTCCCGAAGTCTTGTTACTTACATAACAGGACATGATGCGGTCTAACCTCTATTTGGAAATAAACATGAAATCACACCTCTGTCGTACTTGTGTATTCGAATTCAAATTCAAAGATCATTTATTTAGCTTGAACAAGGAAACGTTTTTGAAAGACAAAGAAAAGTTTTAAGATAAAGCTTTATAACATAATAAATGTTGATTGCATTCATCATCTACTATAACAATATGTAAAATTTACCAGATTGGAAATATCAATTTATTAATTAAGATACTAACAATTGATTATATAAGTTAAAAGTAAAATTTAAGTCGGTACACGTATACCCAATATAAGTACTTATTTCTTGTTCAATTCGGTACCTACACTCAAAACACCCCAATAGTTTAATCATAGTCAACAACACTCTCGATCATAACACCTTACAAGCAAATCTAAATCGGTCACAAAGCTCCCCTTTGCGTCAGGGATAGAAAATAACAAATTGTCGTATAAATACACCTACACATGAACAACATATCTATTTTATTATGACGTCATGTTTCGTACAATGAGGCTCCAACACACGAAGTCACTCATTAATTACGAACAAGCATAATTAAAAAATCAAATTATGAATATGGAATGTAAATATTCGAAGATTAAATGCTTCATTATGTTTGGCTGACACATTTTGTTATATCTTCAATTGTCGACAAATATAAGTAGGTATGTGTCAAACAAAAAACAAACGTATACTTATACCGATTTTCTTTTGTAAATAAAACAACAAACAAATTATTGTAAAAAATATTGTACGTTTATGAAATTCCATTAAGTTTCCAAGAGAATTTTAACGTCTTATCTGAGGCATAAACCAATTTTCTGATCCTCTTACCGAGTCCCCGCACCCATCATAAGCTTAGCTAATGGACTATAAACATAATACCCGGCTTTATTCATATAAGTAAATACTTTATTATTATTTTTAAAATATTCTCGTCTCCTTTTTTAACAAAAACATTTTAAATACTTTTGACAGGAATTTGAGTACTTAAAGGTTAATGGTTCCCTATTTAAAATGTAAGCCAACTTCGTTTAAGTCAGTTTCTGTAGAAATATTATTATAAGTAAGTACTTATTGTATTTTATTTGCTTTAAGTGAGCAATTTGCCACAATTAGACCTCTCCAGTTTAGGTACTTTGTGAGTAACGACTGTCGATGATGTTAGCAAAACAGACGGGATTCAGTAGGTACTTAATAAGTACATCCTCCGAATCACGAAAATTAAAAGCCTCTTCACTGTTCTGGCGAACCAGACGTTGCTTTATCAAGATCGCAAGTAGTAGTACAATAGTCGGTTAGCATTGGGCTAACAGTTTTTCAGTAAGTAAATGAAATTGTAAACACCGAAATAATGTAACACGCGGAATAATCCGACATTAAATTTAAATTAATTCGTAAAAAGCGTTTACAAAGGCATTTCATTATTAACAGGAGTTAAGTGACACGGCATTGAAGCGAGCTATTTTAATTAAGGTAAAAATTCAATGTTCGTGTGGCCGGCATAAAACTTGTTGAAATATGCATCAAAGGAAGCAGGCAAATTGAACGCATGACGAACAAGCTCGATTGCCAATGGACCATGAGTGTGTCTATCTATTAAATGTATAGGTACATGTGTGTTCCCAAAAATACTAAAGTAACAGAAGCCGAAGCCGAAAATTGAAACACCAACCTGCCCTTTACGTGATTTGATAGTTAAAGTTTGTACGGAAGAGACAGTTTTGGACACGCTTCAGTAAAAACTTTTGGTTGATTGAATCTCGTTTCATGGTACGCTTGATGTTTCTACGTACCCGTGATAGTATACACGATTACACAGGACAGGGGAAAATTAATAGAGAAATGTAACGTTTAACTAGAACTTACTGTAACACACGACACGGACGATTTGGTCGATAACAAAGAAGAATACTTATATGTTTATTTATTATATTCGTTCTTTGAAACTTATTGTAGTTAGGTACTTTGTTATTATTACATAGGTATTTTATTTATGATTCCATGTGTATTATAAATCTGTGCTCTGTGGTTTTACTTCTAATTCTGATCCTGTAAGGATTTACATAAAGTATCTATTATGTTAAATCAACCATAGACCGTGTGCCAATCCAAATTTAAGCTATTTTCGTATGATTGTGTTACAAATATATTAACATGTTTTCATGTAAAAAATATCTGTGGTTTGATTAAAAATTTTGTGATCGTCAATTTTGTTCGCGTAATTCCTGTTTTATGCTGTTTGAATTTTAGGATAAATAGTGCCCTACACTATCTTATTGCATCAATTTTGTACAAATCCACTACGTGGCATCCAAACACAACGTATAGGTCTACTCATATACGTATGTATATACTAAGGGGCTCACCTAAAATTATGGCCGAATAAACATGCGAAGTTCAAACCAAACTGATGCTCTCTCAGCCAAGACCGAGATGAGTGGAAAGATCGAAGACCTTAGTCTAGGAATATGAACTGTATGTATACGTACTTATATCAAGTTCAATCAAAAAGTTTTTTATGAAACAAGTTCGGTTCGTTATTACTTCATTCGTAAACCTATTCCTTTGTTTCCAAGTAAAGATGTTATATTAAATAATGATAACTGGAATAAATCTTCGTCGTGTTCCGAGTTTTACGTAGACGGCTCTCGACGGCTGTACGGTGTACGGCTGTCGATCTGAGTCGGAGATGGCGGACATCCGGTTCCGGAGTCGCGACTATTCCGCTCTTAAAGAGATATCGACCTCAACTTATCTTGGTGTATCTTTACAACAATACTGTTATTGTCAATCGAGTTATTTTTAAGGTTAATTATTTTTTTGAGTATAGTTGTTGATATATGAAAAGTAATAAAGGTTTTATGAGTGAAAGTTTGTTGTTTTCGATCACGCACGGCTTTATTTGAAAGGAATTTAGGACCCATTTACAGATAAGTACCATTTGTTTCCATATACCTTTTACGATTTCGAAATCGAATAAGTAATTGAATGACAACTAAATAAATGCAAGTGAAAACTTAAAAAAGCTGTTGCTTCTGTATAATTGGTAAAAAACGAAAACTCATATGTAGAAGAAAAGTAACAAAGTGAATGCATAAGGTAATTCTTGACGGTCGATTTGGGTTCAGAGCAGTAAAAAATAATGGATTTTTAGAATTGGCGCTGGAGTTTTATGTTCTTTTATATTATTACGAATATGGTCTTAAATAAACTTTATTGCAATGTAGAAACTTATTGAGTAAATATATTGGTAATATTCTACAAAGTAAGCTCATTTAACTGGCAAAATATCATGGAAAGTTTCATCACATTTAACATTCAGACATAACAGAGGAAGGAAGTTTCAACTTAACAACAGTAAAGTTATAATATTATGATCACTATGGAAATACACTCGCGGGGTAACCCGAACAGGACAAAAGACCTCGGGGCGGGTCGTGCACAATAACCGACAAATTGAGCACAATTATTATTAGATTATAAACTAAACAAACTCTGTATTAGGTGTATTATTCCCAATGCGGTATAGGGTATTTCGGTATCGCAGAAGTTATGACGTAAACATGTTTTATAGTTATAACTTACAAGAATACCTCACAAAAAAAATAAAGGTGTTGTTTACCTGATCCCACAGGCATTAAATTGTTTTTACCAGCCCTAAATGAAATGCAGGGTCACGCTCGCCCGCCGTCCATCGGCTCTATATCGATGCTACACTGGCAAATAGTTCGATATGAGCACGCATTCTCGTTTAGTGAGCGCCTACTTGGCGGGAAACTTCTCTGTACTACGATTACTCAAATACGGTATCCTGCGTTATTATCTTTTCTCGGCAAAAAGTGTCGTATAAAAGATCGCAGTCATTATGTAATATTTCATTCGATACATCTAAGAACGCCACGAAATTATCAGCTCCTTCGTAAAAAAATAATAAAAAATTGCTAAAGTTGTTCGATTCGCAAGTGTGATACGTCAAAGTGTGTGGAAAAGTGATGTGCATATTTTCGTACTCGAGGAACTCAATTTTATTTACCAAAAAATAATATAACCAGTGTTAAAACCGAAATTGAGGTTAGAAAAAAATCAAAAAGTTTGTGCGCTGTAAAATCTAAAGCGGTAACATATACTTTTTATTGTTGAATTTGAATCTCCCAGTGACAAAGAATATCTGTGGAAAAAATACGATTTTTTGGATCAAAGATGGCTGAAAAAATCATCATTTAGAAAAAACCACGTGTCACGAGGTACTGGAAAGAAGAAAATTTTTGCACATCTGATTGCGCATAGAGAGAGTGGATAATATATAGCACCAAACGGCAACAGCAAAATTGAATTCTGCACGCACCATAGACGCCAAAATCATATATAAAAAATGGCATCGAAGATCACTTGTGCTGGATGCTTAAAAACAATTAAAGGTAAAAGTACTCTAAAATGCGGTACTTGTTCCAGTATGTATGACCTTACCTGCGCGAATGTAACAGAGCAGCGGTATAATAGTATTTATGGTGGAGATAAATTGAACAAGAAAGAATGGATTTGTCCAGCCTGTACTAACAAGAGACCCAAGGGTGACAACACTGATACACCGATACGCAGAGAAATCGGTCATAGTGCTGCCTTAACTACTCCAGAATCTGATGAAGAACGTCAAATTAACGTAACGGTTCGCAATAAGATTAAATCATCCAGCAAAGATTATAGAACGGACACTGACCTAGTTCAACTAATCAGGCAAGAAATACGGTCATCTATCCGCGCTGAAATATCGCCTCTAAGTATGAGATTAGATGAACTTCAGACTTCGGTTCAATACATGAGTAGTCAATATGATGAATTGATCAAGGTGAATAATTCTATTTCAAATGATTATAAGAAACTGCAACAAGAATGCGATGGTCTACGTTTAACTGTTACTAATCTGACTGACAAAATGAACTCAATTGAACAGTATATGAGAGACAGTAATCTGGAGATTCAGGGTGTACCGCAGCACAAAACCGAAAATGTGATCAGTATCGTTAATAAAATTGCTGAGGTTGTATCGCACAAAATTAATGACTCTGATATATTGAACTGCACTAGGGTGGCTAGTATAAATAAAGATAACAATAAACCAAGAGCAATCGTAGTAAAAATGAGAAGCACCCGATGTCGCGATGAATTTTACTCAGCAGTAACACGCTATAACAAAAATCAACCTATAAGTAAGAAATTGAACTCATCCCTTCTCGGCATTACTGGAAATACACAACCCATATATGTTTCTGAACATCTTTCACCAGTCAATAAGGCCCTGCATGCAGCGACAAGAGCAAAGTCTAAGGAGCTTTCATACAAATTTGTTTGGGTGCGCAATGGACGAATATTTACACGTAAAGATGAAACCTCACCTTTTATTCATGTTAAAAATCAACAAATCTTAGATAATTTGTGTAAATAAATCCCCTCTGTAGTTTAAGTAATATTTTATGTACATCTCTAATATATCAATAATGGCTAAATCATTAAAAATTTATTATCAAAACATGAGAGGTATGAGAACTAAAACTAATAAAATATATAGCTCTTTTATCACTAGTAATTACGATATAATCTGTATAAGTGAAACATGGCTTGATAATTCTATTAATTCTGAAGAAATATTTGATCAAAGATACTGGGTTTTCCGTAGAGACCGTAGTAAAGAATTTATGGAAAGGTACAATAAGCGGGACGGGGGAGGTGTTCTGATTGCGGTTAATAAATCAATATCGTGTGTACATAATATGGACTTTCAAACTACCTTAGAGGACATATGGGTAACAATTTATTTAAAGAACATCATTCTCAGGATTTGTACAGTGTATCTCCCATCTTACGTTACATTTGATCACTATTACGAGTTTCTTGATAGAGTCGAACACATAATTCTATCCTCACCTGGACAGGTACTAATTGTAGGGGATTTCAATTTGCCTGACATTAATTGGTCTCTTACATTTAATTCTGAACAAACATATGGAAAAGTACAAAAACTAAAGGAACTTATGGATAGACGTAACTTAGTTCAATCGAATTCAGTACTAAACATTAATGGGAAAGTATTAGACCTTGTTCTTCATGATTCTCTAGTGCCACTTTTTGTTTCTGAAACACAATCCTTGAGCAAAATGGATAGTCATCATCCGTCACTGGATATCTTGGTTATATATTGTAAATCTTCAATTCTTAGTGAAAACGTAACAGAAAGATATAGATTTAGATGTACAAATTTTGGTGCTTGTAATAGAGAACTTTGCGACATACAATGGGACAAATACAATTCTCTTGAATTGAACGAGTTTCTTCTCATATTTTATAATAACTTATGGGAAATCATAGACAGATATACACCAAAATTGAAGGCAAAATCATCGTGGCCATATTGGTTTTCACGATCACTATGTAAAATTTTGCGCGAAAAAGATAAATACCACAAGAAATTTTTAATTTACGGAAACCCAAGGGATCATCAGGATACATTTGTAATGCTTCGTACGAGAGCAAAAAAAGTATTTGACAATTGCTTTAAAACCTATATCAGTAGAATAGAGGATAGCCTAAAAACTGACACTAAATCTTTTTGGAAATATTCTAAACTTAAAAAAGCATCAAATGATTTACCTAGTCAAATGTTCCTAAATTCAACGACAGCAGATAATGGTAAAGACATTGCGGATTTATTTGCAAAAAATTTCGCATCAGTATATAATGAGACACAACTTAAATCATATACACCAGATTTCCCTGAGCTCAATACTTGTCTCTCATTCATATTTATTCATGAAAAAGAAATCGAAATTGCACTAAAAAATATTAATGTCAACAAAGGTTCAGGATCAGATGGAATCCCGCCAATACTTATCAAAAGTTGCGCAAAAACATTAGCGACACCTTTGTCAATGGTGTTTAATAAAAGTTTAAAAACTGGAAGATTCCCTGAGCTTTGGAAAATTGGTAAGGTGGTGCCGATTTATAAGACTGGAAATAAGAGGGACATAAAAAATTACCGACCGATAGTTATTCTAAATGTGTTCTCTAAGGTATTTGAAAGTATAGTTTACAAGCATATCTACTTCCATACCAAACCCTTAATATCAAACAATCAACATGGTTTCATTAAAGGTCGGTCAACGATAACTAATCTTACTACATATATACATTATCTAAATTCAGCCCGTAATAAAAACATACAAGTAGACGCAATTTACACAGATTTTACAAAAGCCTTTGATAAAGTAGATCACCATATACTAATCTGTAAAGCTCAACACCTTGGCATACATGGCTGTCTCTTGCGATGGATTCAATCATACATAAGTAATAGAACACAGTTGGTGACAGTTTACGGATATGACTCTGTACCATTTATTGCAACTTCAGGCATACCTCAAGGGTCAAACCTGGGACCCCTTTTGTTTATTCTTTATGTGAACGACCTCATAAACTCAATTACATGTAAATGCATTGCTTATGCAGATGATTTAAAGATCTATAGTGAAATTACAACGATTGACGATTGTTTGAATCTTCAAATCAATATAGATAAAGTTAACATCTGGTGTATAAATAACAATATGTCTCTTAATATATCTAAATGTCACAATATCACTTTTACTAAGAAACGTAAACCCATACAATATTCGTACAACATAGATGGCGTTCCATTATCCAGTCAGAATGTTGTAAAAGATCTAGGAGTTTGGATAGATAGTAAACTTTCATATATACAACATATAGATCATATTGTGTCAAGGGCTAAGAAAACAATGAATTTTGTATTTAGAATAACAAAACCGTTTCGAAATTCAGAGAGTATCATATCACTTTACATAGCACTTGTCAGAAGTATTATGGAGTATTGTTCGATGGTCTGGCACCCTATATATGAAACACATATAGACAGACTTGAGGCTGTTCAAAAACAATTTCTGCTTAGGTTAAGTAACAAATTAGGTCTCCGTCGTAAATTGAACACCTATGAGGCACGGTTGAAATATTTTAAACTGGAATCACTTAGTATTAGACGCAAAATTAATGATTTTATTATTTTACACAAAATTTTAAATAGTAAGTGGGATACCAGTGAGCTGTTGAGCCATTTTTCATTTAAAAATGGAAGTACACGCACTCAAAACTTATTTTATGTCCCGGTTTGCCATAATAATGTGTCATATAATGATCCTGTGTACAGAATGTCAAGAGCATACAATGTTATATCGAAAGAATTAGATATATTCTCCCCTCTCTCTTCATATGTAAAATATCTCAAAATTAATTTAATATAGTTTATTATACATAGTTTATACTTGATAATTTCGTTGTTTTTTATTATTTTCTATATGTAACATTAAGTGATAGTCCTCAAGATAATGTTGTGCATAGTTTTAATCGGTTTATAGGTTAAGTTTATTAATTTTAGTGAAACATAATGTTAATGTATAGCCTGTAATCTGTTACTGTGCCTTATATAAATAAATAAATAAATAAATAAATTTCTTGAAATCCGAGAAGTTTAATGGTAAATAGTCAGTACGTGGTGTGTCACGAGAGCTCTGGAACAGTTTCTCAGAAGATTTTATATCGTTTCAACTTCAGGCTTGTCTCGCTAATATGAACGTCACGTTCCCAGCTTCGTATGCTAAGAATTTTGCAATTCAAACAAGTTACACCAAGCTTAACTTTCTAACTTACGTACTAAAGTTTTAATTAGAATTTTCTATAATATTACATTTAGTCATCCGCCAGTGTTTTGTTTAGATATTGTTACAAAACTTTTACTAAAACTAATATTGAAGTACAATTATAAAGTTTTCTTCGGTTTTGCATTGTAACTTACATTATTTCAAAGTAAAATGCCATATCATGCTCAAGTTATATTCTACTGCTTCTGTGTATTTATTTATACGTTTATCAGTGGTTTTCTATGAGTTGAGATGATGATGATGACGATTTATACTTATTGATTTGCCTATATTTTTCCACTAACCTCAATTCTTTACCTACGTAAAGGTTGATATAAACATAAGAAATATAAACTCCGACACGTGTTTTACGACGCGTGTCGGTCATGTCTTCAGATATGTGTGCGAGGAGCTATAAAAACTAGATAAAGCTAGTAAGTGTGAGTTTGTTTATTATCGGCGTAAGTAAATGTGTTGTAGCGGGCGCGGGCGGTTGTGGTGTGTGGTGCGTCGGCGGTAGGCTCGTCCCCACAACACAGATCCTCGGCTTAGGGCGATCTTTTTGTGGCTCGTTGCGATAGTACCGCCGGATTGAATGCTGCCCGTTTGCCGGCTTATCCCCGTGTAACAGATACTTTATTATTTTTTATTTGCGCTTTCAGCCGCTGCCTTAGTGATAAACCTATTTTCCTTAACGCAACCCCCTCGACTCACTCCATATCTCGTAACTTTGCTTTATATTAAATTGAACCGTTCTTGGAAACGTTCAGATTTATTTAAAAGGAAAAAAACATCGCAAATTTGTTTATTCCATGTGTATTTTATTTCAACGTTATATTATACGTATACTTTTATTTGGACATTTTTTATTGTCGTTTGCGTTGTAACATTTGGTTTGTCGTATCTTTGTTCAGATATTATTACTTATATTGATATAATTTGTGCCTCGGTAGCCTAAGATAAAGAAAAGCTTTAGTGATAGCAATCAACATTGGATAAAATTGTTTAGTCTTATGGGTCATTATTAGTTAGTTATCAGGGTGGAATTTTTTCATCCCCTTCCCTTCCTCCTTTAGTCCCTTAAGTCCACCGCAGTTTCAATAAAAATCTTTCCATGACGCAATTAGGGATCTAGTTGTGAAGTTTGTAGACATTACAGCTACTCGAATAATCCGATAGGTACGCTAGAAAAATCCCTCCCTCCTGTTCTTCCTATCCTATTTATAATTGAGGTCAGTTTATAGTCCAACCAGATGGCGAAATACGCTTAAAAATATTAAAATTATAATCATCTGTTTACATAAAGTTTTTTCTTTAAATTAAAGTCAAAATAGCGTTATTTTAATATAAGAACTATTTGTCTTTGATACACTTTGATAGAATAAACTCTGCGTACGGTTCCTCATTACGTGGAGGGCTCGTGGCAACAGAGTGTAGACGACGGGAAAATAACAACGTTCCCGTGGAATAAAACACCCGATGGTACATTCGTCCCGCTCGTTCAGGGAAAAATACTCGTGTTCGGAGTCTCGTATATCTGAGCTATGGAATGCTTTGACATGTCAATAAAAATATTCTAAACTAACACTTAATTTTGAGCACAATAATTATTTTTCTGTTTTTTTTTTAAGTTGTTGTTGGCTATATTGTTACATAATAGAGAATTGGTTGACAAAATTGTTAACTATGAAACCTGCTAGGTGCATAGTAAAGAATATTTAAATTATAGTAGTTTTCGTAATGGTTTGCAAAGTAGTTAATTTAAGAACTATCAAGTGGCTTACAAAAATTCTGTAAAACGCTACATAATCCTTATTTCGTTTCGTACCTATATGCACACACGTAGATTACATTTTATCCCAATTCGCCTACGGGCTAGCAACATTAACGCACGTTAAACCGCTATTAATAACTGTACACAACAACCCACTAACTTACAAAACCACAATCAACTCTGTAAATACAACAACCGTAATTATTGCTACATTTCGTTCGTTAATAATAACGTAGCACAAACGTTGCTACGCAGACCGCCTTGCCTTTATTACCTGTAGTGCAATAGCTTAAACGACTCCTAGTGATTTGAGTGCGTCACAGCCCCCTGGGAATACGGAATTATGAACCAGGAAGCAGGACTGCTTATTTGTACAACAAACCAACAATGCCGGCGAGATCAAAGACCGGCACCGGAATTAATTTGCGAGCGCTATCGCACACCCGCCCGCCCCTCTCTCCCCTGGGCTATGATAAGCTCCCAAAAATATTTCCCTTTTTTCACACTAACGTATTTCCGTTGGTTTCTCATTCAATTTAATACCCTTGAAGTTTTACGGATTTTGTTGTTAGGTTATATGTTACATAATATATTATGTATGTATGTTTTTATTTTATTATTAGGTTATTTATTGATTATAATATGATTAGGAAATGTTTACTTTAATCATTCATAATGAAATAAAGTTGTATGACCGAGCTCTATTTTGATGTAAGTATTTGTGTAGTTTATATGTTAAGGCAACTTAATGTTCTTAATTACATTTGCATTATACACGATTACCCTATAAACAAATACCTTTATAGGAATAAAGCACGCAATACACAATATTATTGCATAAATCAAGAATAAAACATCTTGTAACACAATTATATCTAATACATTTCGAGCTTTGATCCGAACGACTAATTTTATCGTTAGCCAACTGAACCGTTATTAATTAGCATAAAATACGCAACACTGGATATTTACACGAAAATAAACATAATATATAATGTTATTACGAGTTTCTTATTATCATTATCGTAATATATGAGTAAGGTAACATATTCCGATATTAATTAAAGTATCTGAAGGAATATGTGATGTAAAGCGAACGGTGTTCTGTTTAAGATAATTTATACCGTGAAACTTGAAGGCAATATGTTAAGGTAATGGAGCGGATTCGAAGTGCGCTTGATTAACTCGATCCTTGATGCCGACGCGATGATCCTATCAACCACCCACTGGACCGCAAACATGCTGAATCACAACTAACTTAATTGATTGTTTGACCTTAACTCATTGTCTAACAAATTGGATACCATCTCAACTTTGATAAATGAAAAAACATAGCAACAGAGACATTTGATGAAAGTGGGTTGTTATACTATATTGCTTGTATCAATAATAAAACTTGGAAAAATGTTCCAAATATTAGACGTAAACCCTTTGTCTTTATATAAATTAGCTTGTTCGTTCATTATTATCCCATTATATAAACCAAATACACCCGTTTGAAACTTTAATGAATAAAGTTTCAGACTTAATGGAGTTTTTAATGAAAAATTACGTCTTCGGCCGAATCCTGTGGGTTAATCTTTGTAAATAGCCGGCCATCACGTTAAATAGTCACATTGGCTGCCGAAGAGTGGTCTTTATTAAACCGATATCCGACCTTCTCTAGATTCTCACTATTATTTACTTCCTCCTACACACTTTTGTAATATTTTTCTTCTGAATCTTTTCAACTTGTTAAGCTTTTTGTGTCGCGTAGCGCGTAGATACTCGTATCTCAAATGGTTTCTAAGAATTGTATTACAATGACAATTCTTTTAAATTCTCTGTTGTTCTATGATCCTTTTCCACATTGGAGATAATAAGAGTATGAAAAGTATTTTTTTCTTCAACATTTTTTTAGAAATTTATATGAAAGGAATAAAATTAATAACAACATTTACAATGTTCTGTAATAAAATACATTTTTTTTTAAATAATGAATTAAAAGTATCGTGAGTATTCTGATTACTGGTTGTAGACTTTCTACCCTCTTTTCTACTCTTTCTACCCTCTTTTTTACCCTCTTTCTACTCTCTTTTTCATTGCGCGAGAAAGCGGGTTATGTACAATAAGATAATTAATTGAGTCCGCCTTTATTTAGCCAGACATTAACCGGTACAGAGATTTAATCCCAACATAATAGATAGCTGTCTGTAAATCCAGGTTTACTTAGTCCGCTAAGTATAGTGAATACTATGCATTAACTGTTTAGCATGCCAACGACTTGCTTTGCCAAATGGTTGACTGATACCAATAATGAATGGGCTATGCTGTAATCGACCAAAATGTGAATTAGTATTAGAGTAACGTATATCAAACTAGGTTACTTTAAGGACTTATAGCTATACAGAGTCAATTTTTCAAGTGGGCGTGGTAGACCAAAAAATTCGAGGGAACACGGGACTACGTTTGTATGGAGAATTGCTTGCTTGAGAGCCCTCTTAGGCATTCTATTTTTTATCTAAATCAGTTCTTAGAGATTGCTTTGCGAGCTTCTTGAGAACCAAAGATGGAAAATTAAAAACGACTAACCGTTGTCATTCCTCAATTATTAATAAAAGAGAAATTGTTTATTTACATGAATTACTACTTTCGGGTCGCTAGAGTTTCGGTTGTTCTCAGAAGTTTTACCTCAACAACAATGTAGTTTGGAGTCCTTTTATGACTACTTAATCTCGTTGACTACCTCGTGTACTGTCCTTATATCCTTAAACGAACATGTACCTTCTTTTATTAGTAATATAATACCGTAAAAGTAAATAATGGGTCTAGTACAAAGGATATTAAGGTAACAAGTTTAGTTGGGTTGTGTTTATTGCGTAATATTGTGTAGAAGCCTCAATTTAAGGCTTATTATTCATTGTAATTTTGCACGTTACTATCATAGTTGTTATTCTGTAGCAGCTTGTGAGAGTAAATGAATGTAAATTGTATTTATAGGGAGTAACCGTCCGAAGGCGTCTGCGAAGTTGTACCAGAACAAAGGGCGTCGAAGACGGCGAGTAAACAAGTTGCAATAAGTTTTGCAGCGAGCTGACATTTACTAACTCCGCACCTTACAGCTTCCCTCGCCTCTTCACTAAATGCCGTTATTAGTGTCTACTTAAACTGCTCAATCTAGCTTTATTTTTACCTGACATTGCGGTCTTAGTGGACTTTACTGTGAATAACTTATTACGCGGCGAAATTGTTGAACTGGAAGTTAAGCTTTGATGTTCCGAAATTATTGTTTGCTTTGTTTTTCATTTTCATTTATGGTCGAGAGTAGAAATTATATTAAGAAAAATATATATCTACTACAGTCAGACGCAATTATTCAGAGCTTAGTGACGGAAAAGTGCGTTCGTGTGCCGCACACAAGTAAGCGTCGTCTGTAAAAGATGTAAGAGCATTTATATTATTGGAAGCTGCACTTGTGTGTGTTACTAAATACATAAAGTACAGATACAGAACTAGGGAGAGATTCCCCTACGCAATATGTCAAGGATCACCTCTTTCCGCTCCTCTGTCAAGTTCAATTAATCTAAGTGAATACTGTATTTCTCTTTGATTTTATTTGTGTTCAAAGAGAATATAGTTAGTAAGACAACCAGCGAGTGTGCCGATAAAGGAGGATAAACATATTTCTAACGGAGTACTGAAGCTGTAACGTAGTCGTGTCCATTCGGCGGGATATCGGTACCGCTATTAGACCTTTCGTATTGCTTCTCCGTGACGAAATTTTCATTCGGCTGAGTATGAGTATGGGCCGAACCTTTTTGTACATTGGTGCTAATAAAAGAAGTATTGAATGGACGTGGAGGGTATGCTGAAGGTGTTCCGCCGGCCGTCGAGATAACGCCGCCCGTCGATGGTTACAATTCAATTTTCCGCTACAGCCACAATGAAAGGGTTTTCTCATTTGCAATGTTCTTCTTACTGTTTCCCGATAAAGCCGGTTGTTTTTGTAATTCGTTTATTGTTACTTACGAAGTCGAATAGAATGCTGATAGTGGTGCTAAGATTAGTAAATTGAGATAAAAACACTGTTTGTAATAAAACGAAAACGGCGATAAATACCAGTTCAAAGTAGTTTTGATTTAAATTAATGTGTTTGCGTAAATCAATAATATAAATATGATTATTTTATGTTAAAATTCTAAATAGAGCAGACAAAGTATTATTCAGTTGCCTAAATATACGCTGGTTTTACAAAGCTTTTATTTTATTTTAACGTAACAAATGGCTGATCATTAGCAATAGTCTGCAGCCTTTTACTCGACGTTTTTCCCTAGAGTTTTCTAAGAACTTAACTTCACAAATAGGTTATCTTATTTAATTTTAAAACATTAAAATCAATGGCGATATTTAAAAGTGAAAAAGTGTCTTACATATTTTCTCTGTTATAACTTAATAATTTAATCTGAAGAAAAGAACCTTTATTTTTTTTAAACTTAGAATTCCTTGCAAAGTGTACATTTTTGAGCCATTATGATAAGCTTCTGTGTATACGTATTTGGTACTATGCCGTTTTCTAATAGCCCTAGTAGATAATAATATTTTGATATAGAAATTAATATCAAATTAAATTTCACGCTAAAGCTTAACTGCTTACGAAAATAATATAAATACAAAAGCAACAATAGAAATGGTAAGATCGTCGTAAAAGCAAATTACATTATTCCCAGATTGTTTTGTTCAGTAGCCGGTAAAACGAGATTAAGGTAGAACTATCGGAATCAGCTAGAAAACAAACCTCATCTAATTCCTAATGTGGCTGGTTAATCCGCGGAACGGTTTGGATATACACAATTTAACTAAATACCAACCTGGTCCCCGCAAATAGGTACTAGAGTTAAGCCACGTGAAATGCAATTTGAAATAGAATTTAAAAGGATATCATTACTACGAATACTTTCTCATACGAGTATAGTTACTCGCTTTATATAAACTCAGATTAAAATAGACGCGACTGAAATTCCTGTCCAGATTTCTACTAAAAATTGATAATTATTTACTTAAATATAATTGTATACTGTGTCAGGTATCTTTTTTGATGTTACACGTTAAAAATTACCGACCATTATAAAAAGAAAAGCAAAAATATTTTTGATGGCTTACTGGAATCACCGCAAAATCGATAAAAATTAATTAAAATCAAACTATGTAATATGTAATATTCGGGTAATAATATCACTAATGCTTTACGGATACTTTCAATCATATCAAATTTTGTACATTTATATATTGTAAAGCCAGTTAATAGACTTCCAATATGTATTGGCACACTTGCAAATGAAATTAATTGGATTTCATTAAACAAATAAGTCATTTAGGTCAACTCAACAAACATAAATATGCGAATTAGCAAATTAAAATTCATTAATAAATAAATCAGATACTAAATACGAAATTTATTTCGAACGTTATGGAATTTTTAACAAACCGTTTAAAAGTTCGTAATTTCATGTTTCATTAATGGAGGGCTCGTGTTACTAGGACCCTTTTATAAAGTCTTCAGTTTTAAATGTTTATATAATAACTGTTTCAAATTATATTCTATATAATTTTAATGATTGTTTTGAAGGGTTTTAAATGATACTGTTACAAATTGATTGCAACGATTAAAGGCGTTACAGGAGAATAATAATTTCCAGTTTATTATTTGTTATCTTCTGGTAAGTTCATTAAGTTTAGTAAAATTCATGTCTTTATTTCTGAATATAATGTGAAAATTAATATTCATCGCATACGACGCGAGCAAAACAAAGGCAAAGCGCTAGATAGCTTCCACTTACTTAATATTAATTTTACACTAAAAAACACAACATTACTCTTTGACGTCCCAACTTGGTGTGTATCACACAACTCATCAACAAAAAGGTATCGACTAACTCAATTTACGACAGCAAATTGTATCATCAAAAATTTAAATTGAATTTTATATGTGTATTGAAAAAACAAGGTGGTCGTAAAAAGCCGTATGGATTAAATTAATTGATTTTTCTAGCGACCAATCTGAGTGAAACTCTAATGGGAATCCGTTGAATTGGATGAGACCAATCCAGTAACCAATGTTGATTTTGTGTAATTGAAATCAAACTGCACTCAGTAATTAATGGAACTTGGTTTGTGCACTTATATTTCCTTTATTACGAGGGATTAGGGAAATCTAAATGTTCAAATTTCTGTAACAATTATATCTAATTACATTGTTATGTTCCATTATTTGATTTTATGACATTGTTAAGTACCGATTCCAAAACTCTTCCAAAATAATATTTTCATTCAATCTCTCGTCCAGTTTTCTTTTACTATAGAGGTTGGATTTTGGAAAATCCTTCTTTAGTGCCGTCTTTAGTGTGTATGGAACCTTTATGCAAATTTTGACGAACCACATTCGTTTAGGCTATGCGTTGATATATCAGTCAATCAGTTATTCTTTTTTATGTATTTTGTCGTAATATAGATATTGGGCTTGGAGAATTTTATTTTATAGACAAATCAACTTAAAGTGTTCTAAGTTTAATATGGTTTTATAGTATACGAGTATAGCAGCGCCCCGCGGTTTCACACGCGCAGTTCGCGTTCCCGTGGGAATTTCGGAATAAAAAGTATCCTATGTTCTTTTCCGGACCATAAGCTACCCCCGTACCAAATTTCAAGTCAATCGGTTCAGTAGTTTAGCCGTGATCGTGAAAAGGTAACAGACAGACAGACAGATAGACAGACAGAGTTACTTTCGCATTTATAATATTAGTAAGGAAGTAAGGATTAGTAAGGATGGATTGATATTATCTAAGTAAGTAATTGAAAGGTATGTAAATACGTAACGTCTTGATTTGTAGTACTCAATTTGCTATTTGAGTAATCTGTTTGTTCTTGGATTAATTTTCTTGGTCTAATTGCTACACACGATATAGGAAAGTTCTTCGTGTAAGGATATAAAGCCTCTATGTCTGGTTAATTGGTTACAAGCAATATTATAATGCTAAATTATAAATAAGTTTCTGATACCCTACAAGTTTCGAACTTAGTTAGAGGTCATATACTATAATGAGATGATGTAGTGAATGATTATCATTGGTTTAGTGTATTACTACCCTGCCTGCCAATTGAGGTACTAGATTCGATGCTCGAGTCAAGTGATGCATGTTTGTTTGATTTCCAAGCCCAAATTTGAGATCATCTACACGTACAAGGTGAGCGCGGTGATTATGTTTAAATCTCTTCTGTATTATCGTCGTTGAGAGGGAGGATTATACCGTGCAGTAGGATTGTACTTATACTTTTATACGTTTGATTATATTACTTTTGAATAAACACAAATATTTAACTTTAAGAATTCCGATTCCGCGAGAAATATAGAACAAAAGGACAGACGCATTAACAAAATTAAGCCTCTGTAAATTACCAGTTATCTCTGTTTCTATTACTTTGTTTTTGTCATTATCGTCTATTGCGACATTATTAGGCGACGTTTAAGACCGACTCACAATAAATATGGCATTGTTAGAGTGCAAATTATTGTCTATAACTACTAAAGTTTATATAATAGTTCTTCTTTATCTTGTGGAATACGAATTGATGGACGTATTTACTGCTTTGATGGTAGTTGTTAACAGTTCTATCAACAGTATCTTTAATGTGGTAGAGCGGCGGTGGCGCAGGGGATAAGGCCGTTGACTTCCGATCGGAAGGTGCCTGGTTCGAACCCCATCAGGCCCGCTACGTACCAATGTGTTTTAATTTTTTGAATTCATACGTACTTGAATTTCGACGCTCTTACGGTGAACGTAAACATCGTGAAGACACCTGCACACACCTGGGAAGAAATTCTAAGGTTGTGTGTGAAGTCGACCAACCCGCACTTGGCCAGCGTGGTTGACTAAGGCCTAATCATCCTAATTCAGGGTAGGCTCCATCCCCTCGGTGGGGACATTATATGACCTGATTGATGATGACAGGCGGCGAAGTTACACAAGGCATCTTTTTTTTGTAAAATAAAGAAATGCAGCTACAATCACAGAAACAATATGAAGTCTGAATGCCCTTTATAATGTTAACAATTAAACTTTGACTGTCGCTGACATAGCAATTTACGAGCAATACACAGCTTAAACCAACGGCTCTAGAAGTTTCCAATTTTTTAACAGTAGTTTCGTATGTAACGTATGTTTACGACAGAAAAATCATGAAAACAAAGTTTGAAGTTTTAAGGGAAACTCGTCAACAAAAAACATATACCTAGGTAGAAACCGTAGGCATGAACATCAACGCATAAAGTCAAAAATTTTATTAATGAAGTTTTCTATGTGTTTTTTATGAAAATACTTCGATTTTTAACACTAAGAAATTTAACACCATTTGAAGTAACTTACAAACTCATTAAACGTCAATATAAAAATAGTTCTTCCAATGACTTACAAAAAGGATTTAAACCATTACTTTTACAACGATTACTAAATCAACTTCATACAAACTTGTCCGTATTAATATCAAAGATAAGTAAGCTTACATATTTAATGAGTTCAAAACGGCGAACAACTACTGCAACATAAATCTTTAAGACCGTGGTCAGCCTGGAAACAGTTCAACAGTCGGATCGGCCATAAATCTTATTTATGAAATGATTTGAGTTGATATATAGATTAATATAAAGTGCATATTGAAATAAACAATTAGTAATTACTGTGTAATAAGCGTATTCACGTAGGCTTTGTGTGTAGTCGCGGCGTGTATGAGGTCTACGGTCAGTCCGTCACGCGGAGACCGGCAAATCGCCACAATTTGCAATTAATTACACCACCCGGTCACCGCCACAGGCTACCACCTTGTTTGTCCACCCACTGCTGCGGAATACTATTATTAATTTCCACAGTAAATATCACAATATACTATTCATAATTATCAATTATTTTAAAAA
Organism: Timandra comae; assembly: GCA_958496195.1. NCBI lineage: Eukaryota > Metazoa > Arthropoda > Insecta > Lepidoptera > Geometridae > Timandra > Timandra comae. The sequence goes on along the minus strand of OY292354.1, from coordinate 7,043,880 downwards.
CTTTCGGTCAAATATGAAATCATAACGTGAATAGTGAATGATACCGAAATCGCAGTAATAGTACTCGTATTAGGAAGTTATATAGGGTATAAGATTGGCTGGTTAACAACTCCATGCATACATTTCGAGTATTTGGGCAGCGCAAGTTCTTGATAGTATTATTGGTGCGAAGCGAGTGTGTAGTGTGGTGATGTGCTGTAACAACTCGCGGCAATGTATCTAGTGTCTCCGAAACCAGTTAACGTAGCTCACCAAGTTATTCGGCCGGGAAAGTCATTAGCAATTCAAATACCTAACCACCGCATGGCTACCCCCTCTGAAGAGGGGATTCTCTTTCACATGACCGCTTTTGTAAATTATTTATTACTGTTTGGCCAGTTCGAAAGTCCGCTTTGTTCTCCGGGCTAATACGAGTACACAAATGAAAATATTTGCTTTAATATTCGGTGATTCCATGTTACGAGTATGTCCTTCCTGTTTACGTACACGAAAATAACGTAATTAATGCTTATTGTGGTCGATATTATATGTACGTGTATTGGTTTACTAAAATTACGACACGACCGTCATAAATAATGACACACAGCGATGTAATGTTTCTTACGCGATTTTTGTTGCTATATTTTTCGATCAGAGAAAATATATTAGGAAGGAGAGGAATGATATTTATATAATGGTCATTTCGCGGAGGAATGCTTGGTGATATTATTGGAAATCCCGTAGAGATTAATGGCGGTAGGTGCGCGGTATCTGAAGAGGTCGTGTAGTCACGTCACAGCGATGCCTGAAGGAGCGGTAAGAATTTCAATCACAGACACCGAAGGCACTGAGACAAATTGCAAGCGAGTTTGTCAAGAACGAACTGGTACACACAACGTCTCTAGTATTTCTTTGGTCTACGTGTGTCTGATATAAATGTTTGTATTGTATTTTATGTGATACATGTATATAACAATTGAACATTTATAATACTATAAATATGAAAAATATTTTTACTAAAAATATGTAGAGATTTGTATTGTTTGATTTCATGTGTGTTGTGTCATGGACTAAAATAGATTCTGTTTCTATATTTTATATCAAAAAGAGAAATTGTTTTAAAACATTTTATGTACAGCTCTTTTTTATTATAAAAGAAAAAAAATATTTGTTTGAAAATGGAAGGCTTTTTATACATTTTTAGGTCGTGTTCAGAGAATTCTCACTAAAATTTTTACTTAGTAACCTTGAGTAACGTGCCCTTTGGTAATGTTTCGTTAAATAATTACTAAACATCTTGTTTCGCAATGTTATAGTGTAATAGGAAAAGTACCGTCGTAGATAGGTCGAGGGTTAGAACAAGGTAGACCAAAGCAATTATTAGGAAACTTCGTTTAGCTCTATTTATTAGAATTAATTTTCCTAAGAGCACCCTCATAAACTACAAGTTAACTTTGGTTAAATTGGAGAGCCTTTAATATAGGTATGCTATTCCAAATAATAGGCTTGAAATTATGTTGACCCCAAATATAAATTGGCAATTTTAGACAGCAACTTGTAACTTACTTTATAGGAATACGATATTTTTTAATGTAGAGCTCTCTTAGTAGTCAAAATTAATCAATTTGTTATTTGTTCATAATTATTATAGTAGCTTTTCCGGATTTCCAACGTCAGTCTTTTACTTGTGGACTTTTATAAGATCTTAATAATTCAGAAGGAAATACGACATTTTTAACTAAGTATTAAACTTCTTGTGGACTCAAATGACAGTCAAGGATATCTGATAACCAATGTAGCATATAAAAAGGTATGAAACTTGACAACCACCCAATACATTATAATACAACATGTGTAAAAGATTAGTGTTAATTCAGTTAGTGCAAATGGCAAACATACTCGTATAGTCATATTGTATGGGAGCCATATAATTGGAGATCGTATGAGGACATTAATAACAAAACAGATACCTATTAGAGGGCGGGTACGGACCCCGGCCGCTTATTATATCCGAAACAAGGAAATTGTAATAAAGTTACTCGATACGGCCCTCCAAATAATTTAGTTAGAGAAAATCGTTACAGGTTGTGATTGAAATCTGCTTACGTAAATATACTGTGATTCCTCTAGGGCAATTTAATTATATGTCAATTTGGTAGTTGTATTATAGAGATTATATAAAACTACGAAATACAAAAGCCATCTTATTTTCTATTTTTATAATAAAACTACGAAATGAAAACGATTATTTTTGTTTAGATTTTATTTTTTCTTTGATTAATGGAAAATATGTAAGGTACAAAAAATATGTTTCTTTCCTTTTTTCACTAGTGTGTTATTGAATGATATGGTAAAAAAAGTGGGACTTTTCGGAAATATACCTAAGTAATATGATTCTTACGGTTACAGGAGGTTTAGTAAGCATACAAATAATAATTAACATGAAGAAGAACGTTCAATAGTAAACAATAATAAGCTTGTTTCAATTTCATAATGGGTAATAAGTAAATAAATAATACAAACATGTTACCTAGTTAATATTTTATTTGTATTAATTAACTCCAATAACTCTACTACCCTAAATTGTTAACAAATTAATCAAGGTTGGTACAAAATGACTGAAATAAAAAGGTTTCGAAACATTCCAATAGGAACTTTTGTTCAGGTATTTTATAAATGTTATGAAACTCGTAGGTTACCTAACGGAAAGTTCCCGTATACATATTATGTACATTTTCAGTAGCATTTTTCAGATTCTTTGCTAGGCTTTTGAGAGAAACGATATCCCATGTACTATTCCTATTTGTGAGGAACCTCTACATATACTTCACTACATAGTATAAAACAAAGTCGCTTTCTCTGTCCCTATATATGTTTAAATCTTTAAAACTACGCAACGGAATTTGATGCGGTTTTAAGTAATAGATAGAATAATTCAAGAGGAAGGTTATTAACATAATTTTATCCCCACATTTCCACGGGATTGGGAACAACGCGGGTAAAACTGCGGGGCACACCTAGTACTATATAAAATATCAGCCCAGTATTTTTTGCGTTAAAGAGTACCTAACCTATACCTAGCAAACATCAATCCAACCATCCATCCTCACAAAAATTCTCATTGTTATTATTGGTAGGATTAGTAGGATATGTTTACAAGTCAACATTTGCAATAATCAGTAATATCGTGTTAACACAGAGATCTCCCGTTACAGTGAGGCGGTGAGCGTTTGCCACAAAGCGAAACCAAACCAAACGTCATCTCCACTCACAGCGAAGCCCTTAATCACCTCACAAGCCTTTGATAAAGTAAGCCTGAAGTATTTAACAATAAACTATATCAAAGTGCAATACGTAGAGAATAGTTGCAATTGGACTCTACTTGATTTATTAGTGTAAAGGGTAAAATAGATATTTTGGTAAATTCACAATGCATTTAAAATTATATTCAAAATATTGAAAGTAGTAAACTTTTTACATTACTTTGCACAGACGTCTTCCATCTTAGTCTTCTGTGATCGTCAGGAAATGTAAAACAAAATACAATCACGACAAAAATCCGTTTAAGTGTTTTATTTCAAAGGGTAAAATAGAGCTTTAAGTTTATTTATATTAAAAAAGTAGATTAGAAAGCGTTTTTTAAATTTAGAGCTTTCAATTTTTTAACTTTTTACACTTCTTGATAAAAGTTGATTTCACTCAATTAACTTATAATAATGATAACTCACATGATGAAAATGTTGTATGTAATACATATTCTCTTGATCAATCTGTTTTAATTAATTTGTTTTAAAAAGTTTCGACCTTTAACAAATAGCAAAATACACTTTTTAAATCAAATAACTCCAAGAAAATATTTTCACTGAACTTATTTGCTTAACCTCAGTTTTTAATTAAATAAAGGAAACCAATGGCTTCAATAAAATTGAAATATTTGAGAGTCCATTTTAATTTCAATCTTCATCTGAATTCCAAATATTTTTAATCGGGAATTTATAATCAATTTAAATTAACAAAATGAAATTTAATCGAACATTTAAGGCGTGTTATATCGTTTTATTTTGGTTTACATTGATACTTACGAGTGTTTAAGTCTAAAATGGGAGGACGTTAAAGACAAGGGGTTTCTGCGAGACTATTGTTAATTGCTCTGAGGCCGTTAAGTATCTTAGGTGCTCGTGATTGCACACATAACGTTTGCTCTCTCCCCGGTGCAGGTACTGAGACACACTCACAAAGTTTCTACATTGTTGCTAGTTTATTTACTTGTGCACGAAATAATTTGCGTCGGGTCTCCAGCGATGACGAGGATTTAGAACGAGAGCTTTCCTGTCTACCAACTTTGTCTTTATGAGCTTACCTTCTAGTACCTGACGCTGTAATGCACTTACTAGTGTTCCTATATTACTATACCAACGTATATGTTAGGTCTTTGTTCAATTAATCTATACTAATATTATAAAGAGGAAAGATTTGTTTGTTTGTTTGTTTGTCGAAACTACTGGACCGATTTCAAAAATTCTTTCACTAATGGAAAGCTAATTTATCAGTGCGTGACATAGGCTATATTTTATCCCCGTAAACCTACGGGAACGGGAACTACGCGGGTGAAACCGCGGGGAGCTACTAGTTCAGTTATAAATAAGTTTTGACTGTCTTGTTTCCAAATTAATTTACCAGCCAATTGTAGCGTAAATAAAGTCTTCCATAAATTCCTTTATTTAGCCTGGTTACAATGAAATCATATCTTTAAATTGAGGTAAAGAAGTAGCTGTTTTGGAAGCAGATTAATTTATTGTTAAATAAATTTTGATGTTACAATATTTTACAAGGGAAGCACGAGACCGCTCTAATTGGATTAAAATTTTAGCACTCCTTGCGGCTGGCGGTATTGATTTTTGATTTACAATCTTATGATATGAGTGTTTTGACGGAATTTAAGAATACAGCGAGACGCCGCATTGTATGATATCAGATGCATATTGATTTGTTTACTCTGTATTGGTATTTGAATGTAAATGGCTTTACCACAATTTCAATGTTGTACGTTCGACCGAACATTTTCAATGGTTATTGTTAACAACCACGATTCAACGAGCTTGTACCTACTTGAATATTGTGCGTTTATTTAATTCTATATTTTATTATATGTATTTGGTAAACATTATTTTAGTAATTAAACACATTGAATACTTTCAGTTTATATGCACAAAACTAACAACTTGCCCGGGCTTCCTACGACTGTAATATTCCTATGGATTCTTCAAAGTTTTCCATTCCGATGTGATGCGCAGATACATTTGGTAATTGATGTTTAAGTATTTATTTAAGTAATCATTATGTGTATAATATATAATTCTAAAATCATAAAGACTTCTACAAAATCCTGATTTTCATATTTTTTAATTGCTCGCAATTGTAGAGCATGAAATACATACATAATACATATATCTGTACAATTTATAATTATTTTGTTCCAGAATATTATTCTATCAATTTATTAACATGCACCCGTAGTTGTACGTATCGTATAGGTATATGAGGTGTAAGCTGAGGGTACAAGTTCACGTCGGCAACTCTATTTGCACACGTTTTGAATGTCATTGTGATGGTGCTAATTGTCGGCGGCTGTACCGCACGTGCCCCACACCTCGCACTCCGCCCACACCACCATCTACGTCACATTCACAATACCTCTCCGCTTTCAATGAACAACCAATTTTGGTTCTCTATCAATATACCTAAAATGGCGATTTTCGTTGAAACTTTAATGTTTATTTGGGCAACGATTCTAGGGTTAGAACTGTTATACGAACACCTACGAGTTTGTTATTTTTAAGTTTGTTTATTTCGTTCATAAACAGCGAAAATGATCGTGAAAAGCGAAGGGTGCGCGTAGTTCGCCCGAGGAGAGGAGCGCCGGTTGCCGCCCGCAGCTTCGAATTAATTTTTCCAAGCAGTTGAGTTCGAATGCGCTTCCGGCTCGAGTTGCCTCAACTCGAAAGCAAACTTTTCGTGTTTACATTACTTTAAATTCTTTTACCTCTTAGCTTTGCTTTGCGATACTTTGCGTCGTATCATGAACTGTATGTTTATATAATGTTTCAGCTTCTGAAAAACTTTTAAATTTTATTGTACTTACACAGAAAATAATTTGGAAAATGTTTATTTTACTTAATTTTTTACTCAGCAGGGAATTTGATGAATGTTCTTGTAGGTAGTAAGTATTATATTTCGTAATATTTTGATTATTAGACGTAGGATTTATATAAACTAAGCTCTATTTACTTATAACATTTAGTTACAAAAATAACATGAATACTTTTGAAAATAAATCAGAAGTGTTTTAGTATAACTTTATTTGAACACAAACACAGTTGACCACGTTCAACTAAATTGAGTGTTCCTATAAATCTGTATAGAGCAATATGCCAATCGAGTGTTTGAAAGGACAGGTAAAATATTTGGTTATACTAGTGCGTGTCAAAAACGTTCAAAAGTAAATTCCATTCCCGTTTCAATATTGCCTGACTAAATTGCCTTCAACAGAGGAAACGCCATCGCAAATATGATTTGGCGACGAGCTGTATCAAAGGCTAATTGCTCAATACTACGAACGTGGGGTTGCATCCGTACCTGGCTCAATAAGACCACATAAGCGCCTTAAATATGCATGCGAGGAACATTGCCTAATTATTTTTGCTTTGTATGCCGTTTGATTGAATTCTCTGGGTGTGTAATTTTACTTGTTTAGTTTAATCGAACATAAAATTATGCTTATAAGTATTATAAGTAATTATATAAAATAATAACAAAAATGTGTTGATATAAAATGTAACATTTCAAATTATTTGTCTGTAAAGGTTTGAGTACGTCTGTTGAATCCGCGCTGAACTTAATATATGGCGACAAGCACTCAGCGTGATTAGACGTGTATTTGTATATCCGGGTATAGGTAGACGTAAACTGTGTGCTCGAGTTTTAGAACAGTAATGTCAACTTACCCCGGGATCCTGTCAGATACAAACACCAATTTGTGATCGAAATTCGTTCAAAATTCGAACATTGTATAACCAGATTCGATACATAGACAAGCTTTGTTTCGTCACCCCTGACTTTCCGCCTTTCAATTAACCAGTAATCATACACGCCCCGGGAACCCTTTCATTAAACACTGGTAATGAGTTTTCACCCTTCGCCGAGTAGTGGACATCGGAGCTTCGATAGACCAGCCTGCCGTTTATTTTTGTCTTTCACCTCTTTATGATACAAATTGGGGAGGTACAGCCTCTCTATTATACTGAAAATATGTCAATTCAGTTGAAAATTTGAAGTGTTTGCTTTGTTCACAGAAAGGTAATAAAGGTGCTTTTATTTATTTAAAAAAGCGCATTTATTTGGGGTTGATAAACTTCAATATCTGCTTAGAAGTTAAATATCTTTACTGTTTTATTACATTACCTATCTAGTAATTAATATAGGGATTTTGTAACAACTACAGAATCCTGAAAATGCATTATTTACTTTAGAGTAGGCACAGGCAGAAATTGAGCTTGAAACCTTTCGCACCGAATTAGCTTGATTAAACTTGTCAGATGTCACAGTACGGTCAATTTACCACTTATTTTCCAGAACTCCGGTTCTTTCCAGAGACCTTGATCTATCGAACTTTGAAGTAATTAAATCTTGTTAATTAGATCACTGAATTAACCTTGTACTTGAACCATGTACCATGTCAATCATTAGTGCGTGACATCCTTCAGTTATTATATGATATTAATGTATATTACAATATCTATCTACCTATAGTATACCTACTTATGGTGTTAGCTTATAGTCCTAACTGTTAGATGTATCGGGCCCCTAATGAATGGTTATATACTAATTTTGCCTAATCATAAAATGAATAAAGTAGGTACTTCAACTAAGTACATACGACTAAGTATATTAAATTGTTTTATTTTTAATTGCTTGACATTTTCTCTCAAGATACATACAAGATAAGCGGGTTGATTACCGCAGTACAGCAGCTTGGGACCTGTGCGTGACAACCGAACTTACACAATTTATTAAACTTATGTAATCAGTAGTCTTCTTAATCATATTCGGCTGTACTAATTCCTGGATGAAATTTCTCTTTCTGCATGTATGTTTCCAGCTACCAGCCATTACTTTTAATCAAAAATGTTTCTTTAAGACTTATAAAATGAAAGCTGTCTTATAGGATCTGTATATAGACTCTTATCTGGCGCGAAACTGTGCAAGAACGGGACAAATGGCGAATTCTATATCGCCTCCATATCAGAGGCTAAAACACACTTTGGGCTACCTAATGGGAGGAGGGAGCTATAGGAGTAAGTAAGTATAGTATCAGTGACAAAAGCCCATTGTTGAAGCTACCTAATTAGATGCCTGTAGGTAGATTAGGTATTACATTATTAACAAAACCTATTCAATCGATTCCCTGTGTGCTCACGCATGATTTATTTGGTATTCATCATAATGAGTTCACAATCCTTATGTAGATAAGATCAATTCATAAGGTAGGAGTATCTAATTGTGTTCACAGTAGCGAATCTCTTTCATAAGTGGATATAATATTTAAAATGTAAAAGGCTGGTAGAAGGGAGTTTCCGCATCGAGCCGTCCTCATTAGTGTTAATGGGGGGTTGTCGCGACCGATATCTGAGACAAAAAGGCTTAATTAATACCCACCAAAGTTAGATTCTTTGTCAGTTTAAGCGATAATCCTCGGCGAACGCCGGACGGTCGTAACATACTTTACTAGTCCCATTTAGAAAGATTGTGTAATAAAACGAGTACTTAAATAAGTACTACCTTTTAAAGTAGTTTTTCACTGTTATTTTATTTTTTGAATAAAGATTTCAAATAAAAAACAATACTTACTTGAAATATACAGTTTAATGTGAACAATTTTGAAAAATAATACAAGACAGTGATCGGTTACAAAACTGTTGTTGTTCTAATTTACATCATATTTCAGTCTTTTCAGAGTAAATGAATGTTAGGCAAAAACCGAATTAGGTCCAGTTAAGCGAATATGCAATATAAAATGTCCAAAAGTCTGTTGTTTGTTTATAGTGTAGAAGTTATCTCACAAAATTTGCTTATATAAATTTAAGTTACAAAATGGCTGCAAGTTCTTTCAAATATCTTGTATCACGAAAAGGAGCGTTAACTATTCAGTACATCAATTTAACATTTAATTATCTATTTACATTAAAAAGAAATATTATAAATATTATTAAAATGAAGGATTACTATTTATACAAAAAGTTTCTATTAAAATGAATGAAGTAATTTTAATTATATCTAAAACAACTAGCGATTGGATAAATGCATAATAAACAAATGACGTTTCACGATATATTCAAACTTACCTAAGTTTAAGTTAACTTTAAGTAAAACTAACCTACATAACATCTGTACAACTATTCGATATTCTAAATCATGAAAATGTAATAAAATGGTAATATGTTTAAAGCAATACCCGTTTCTTTAACACAAAATAAATAATAATTATTTAGTGAAAGATAGAGTTTTATAAACTGTAAGATAACAATGTATATTTTAAAATAAAATACAAAATTAAAGTGAAACATTACAAGAATATACATACACTTTGCATAAAAAACTTGATTAAACCTGACAATAATATTTAAAAGAAATTCACTACTCTTTGGCACAGTAAATGTTTTTCTACATAAGTATTAAAAATATTTTGAATACCTCTGACACTATGAAATACTTGTTTTATTCCTAACTGAAAAATGCATTTTCATAATAGAATTAAAATATTGCACCAAACCATCACTGAAAAATGGTAGATACTGAATTCCTTCGGGAAATACAGACATATTTATTTACATTGAATAAATTGAAGGCGAGTGAAATCTCATTATTCTGTAAAAATAGAGTATAATAACACACAGCATGTTAACATTTACAATATCTTATGAATAATATTCGTTATGGTTAAATTAATATGTTTGTTTATCTCAATTAAGAGTTACATAATGAATCGTGACAATACATATTATTATATAACGATCATAATTCAGTGCTCATTTCTGCGGCCGTAGGAGTTTTATTGTTACCAGATGTGTTGCACGCCTCGTCGACACCTCCAGATGTCGTGTCTTTTGACACGCTCAGTTGCTCTGCAGCCTAGTTAGCACAAGAAAATATGTCAAAAACATGTTTCAACGTCACTTAATAATTTCAAACTTTATGATTCCGAACAACATTTATCAAACAATATGCGGTTAACATAAACAAATAAATGAACACACAATTCTGGTGCTTTATTAACACAAAATCGTAAACACAATTCAAAACAAATCGCCTATGATTACAAACAACGAATGTTAGTGAACCAGGGTTAGTTTAATGAACGACAACACCGCTAACTACTCAACCACCGTCATGCACAAACAAAACACAAAGTCGGCGAGACGAACAAACCAAGGGTGCGTGCAGGCAATCATTCCGCTACATCGTGACGATGCGACACAAACAGGGGTGATGATGGTGAGTGCCTTACTTACTGCGTGCTTTCTATAAGAGGTTTAAGGATAATGTCGAGTGTGTTGTCTGGTCGCGCGTGCGAGTGCGACAGTCGGGAGTGTGTGCGCGCCAGGTTCGCGTTGTGGTCGCGCGACTCGCGCGTCGGCCGCGCGTACCGCCGCGCCAGCGACCCGCTCTCGCCCACCAATATGTTGTTGTTGCTAGCATGTCTCTGCGTATCCCAATATACATACACGCTCAAACTACCTGTGCACACCTCTATACACACCGTCATAATACACATATACTATGATATCAGTATAAATAGGTACGAGTCAATCAATACAAGATACGTCGATAAATCAAAAATGCAATATTTTGTAAATTGAAAATCAATCATATTCCAGTTTTTGAAACGAAAATATTTAAAGTTGTACAACTCGCATTTTTGAATTAAAGAATACATTGAATATATAGTTGTTATATTCAGTATGTAAATAGTAGTAAATACAAGAGAAATATGAAATGCATATTTATTTTACCCAAATAAAGGCATAATTGAAGTAAATAAAGTAGATACTAAAATATTACCCAATATTCTGTAGAATAAATATTGACGCGTTATCATCACCATAACAAGAAGCCTCCCAAATACGAATAACATTATCATTTTATGGAACAGTCATAAATGAACCACTGTAGCACTTTGCGAAAAATCCCAAGCGGAAAAGTATCTACATAACTTTTAGAGAGCAATCGCTTCCCCATACATATGTAAATTCCCGTTCTTATTATTATGAATAGCGATCATACGCCTTGTTAATGTTTTTGAACGTATTGATAAAGTTTGTAAACAATTATAAGTTGTATGATTGTCGAATCATGTATCGTTACATTATAGAATGATTGCAGCCTGTACACTGTTAGCTTTACAGCGGCCCAGAAACAGGATCTGCGGATTATCCGTCGGCCCTCGTAAGCCTATTTAATTCCGACAGTATTTTGCACATTTTAACGAGCTTCCTCATTTACTCAAACGATCACAGGTCATTACAATCGTCAAATGAAGTAAGAAATAATTCAAGGGATTAAAATGGAATCTTTTAAGGGTATTCGTAACAATATCCATTACGTACTTGTAAGATTCGAGATTTATGGTGATGAAAAGTTCTGATCGAGATCTTTTGATCTCCAGACATTCGAGGGCCGAGGATACGCAAATATGTTAGAAAGCAAAGCGCCCACTCACGAAGAGAGAAAAGCCAGAGTGTGGCGGATAGTGCGGGGGTGCGTGGCGGCGCGCTGCGGCTGCGCTGTCGCTGGCCACTGACACCAGCGAGCGCTGGGAGCCCGACGCACGCGGCGCAGCCGGCGGCCGGCCCCCCGCACCTCCGCCCCGACCCCCGCCGTACACCCGTGACCCCGCGCTCCACTGCCTACTCACTCCAGCGGTAGAGTTGCTCGCTCCACATTTAGCGCTGTCGCTCGACCTGCACACGTACGGATGACACCTGTTACATATCAAAAGTTTTGTCTTTGCGACACCTAAGACTATTATAATCTCATCTTGACGTCTTTTTTAAAGTTATGGTGTTTAAAAAACAATTGTAGTGGGTCAAGGTGCAATTACCTCTCAGATGAATACGCGTAATCCTGATCGGCGCCAAGACCGGAATCAGTGTGTTCATGAGATACGCGCGCACTTCCAGATATCAACTCTCCGCTGGAACTGTTGCTGTTGCTGTTCGTTACAGGACTGTATGGGTTATTGTTGTTAGGTACGGGAGTTACCGTACCTCTATACCCATTGTTTGTCAAGAAATCATCTCCATGACGTATGGATGGATCCTCATATGAGGGATATACTCGTCTGGAAAAAGCACTAAGCATGAGAAAGGGAAACAATACATAAAACCACCTTAAGTCACCCAAGAAACATACCTTCCATGTTTCTCATGGCCCGTTCTGTGAGTACTGATGCTTGAACTAGATCTGAGTGATCCATGATTAATCACGTCATGATTGTTTTTACTGTGAGTAGAAGAACTTTTTTCTTTTCTGGCTAAAGAACCATGTTCAGTTCTAAAAAAGGTAGCAAAACATTAGTATCAAGACATCCTATGAAACAAATCTAAAACATTTTGCGGAATAAGCTTACTGTCTATGTTTGGATGCAGCGCGTATTTTGGCCTGACGGGCATGATTGGTTTGGACTACTGTGTAGGGAATTTCTTTAAGTTGTTCTTCTGTCATGCCAGTTGTATCTACTAAGGAAAACTCCAAATGCTGTTTGAGTTCTGTTGGCAGCCATTTCTTTTCGTTTGGCGACCGAGATCGTGACCTGTTGTTAAATATTTTATTAACATCAATGTAGCCGAGTACTGTTTGTTTTGTTTATGAATAATGGAAAAAATAAAGTAGCCTTACCGATGTTTCTTGTGTCTTCTATGTCGATGCGAAGACCGATGTGTTCCTGTTTCCGGCTCCATTTGAGATCGACGAACATTAGCAACCTATATAAAGGTCAGCCAGCATTAATAAATCCATCGTATCACCTAAGTAACTAAGAACATGTATAGAACTACGCCTTACTTGAACGCTGGTTCCATTAGACGTCTGCCGTAAAACTTCTTTCCATTGCAGTTCTGAATCTACCAGCTCGTATTCTCTGTTTAAAAGAAAGTTCATTTTCAATACCCTTAAAGTCCTAGAAGATTTTTTTCAAAAACCGATATAAACAATCATTTACTTGGTATCAGGTTGAGACTCATCCCTTTCGGAACCAGATTCGTGCTTGTGGCGAGACCGATGCCTGCGGTGACGTCGTCCAGAGCGTCCTGAGCCTCGCGATAATTCGCTTTCAGCGTCACTCTGCTGACGTCGCGAGCGGTGTTTGTGTCTAATAAAAGATGGTCATTACAAAATGCTAATAACCTTTGCCTAATTTAGATGTTTATAAGGCTTAAGTGCAGAATAATCTGGCATAAAGATGATGAGTAAAGATTTAGATGAACGCCTTCAAGAGACGACCTTTTTTCTAGAGGAAAGAAAAGATATAAAAGCTATAACGTTAAAAGTTCATTGATGATTAACATTATAATATAATGATTCTGTTACAAAGCTTCGGTAATACTTCTTCTCCTCATAACAATCATCAGAAACAGAAACTTACTTGCGGTTAGATCTAGAATCATTAGAACTCTGCGAGTCGACAGAAGCTGAGCGGTGTCGCGGCGCAGGCGGCGGTCGAGTGGCTGTCGGTGACGCGGAATAGAGACCACGTCGCGCAGGCGCAGAGCGAGTGGATCGTGGAGATCCACCGCAACCACCACCCTCCACTCCCAACATCTCGCCGCTAATTCTAAACGATATGATAAGGATAAAAGTAAGCAATGTGAATTTAAATTTTGTGCAATTTTTAGTGTCTTTTTGGAAATAACCTCATGTTTGTTATTTCCTAAAATCGATCGGGTTTGAAATCTTATATTTTATGCATTACGTCTGTTTCTCATACTGTACCAATATCATCAGAAAGAACCGATAAATTATAATTTTACACTAATGATTCCATAGGTTATATCGTACGTATAAATGTAAAGTATATCACCGTCAACTGTAAACAAATTTTAAGGATGTAATAGCTTAACAAATGCAAAATCAAAAGATCGAAACTATTGTTTATTTAGTTAAACCAAACATCAAAAACGTACCTACTTAAAGAGTTTACATTATCTTCACACGCTCTATGGTCTTTGATCTTAAAATAAATTATGCAATCTTAACGATTAATTATTTCGATCAATTTTATTCATACCGCATTTGCTTTCTATTGCTACGTTGATAGATGGGTGTTTTTCTGTTTAAAATAAATTAAGAAGTAAGTAATCCATAAATAAAATTAAATATTGTTAAAACCAAATACCCCCTAAGTTGAAAGCCGCGAACATAACATAAAATAAGTATTTAAATATTGTCTACAAATGTTCTGCTGTTCGCAGATGAAGGTGTTTAAAAACATTCATTGTGACTGACAGAAGGAAATGAAACATTACATTTGTGTGAACCCCACTCAACCACTCTAAAAATGGATACATGTAGCGATTAACTTACGAATTAGGCCGGTGAACTGAGGTAGGCTGTTTCATTTCTGGTTGGCAGTCTTTTATTCTCAAGTCTTCAAGTTTGGGCACTAAAAGAAATGTCATCAATGAAATCAAGATATTATAAACTGCATGATGAAGATTTTCATGATGTATGTATGAATCCAGAATCGATTGCAAGAAATATAGTACAAATATATAGTTGTCATAAACGTAGGAAATTGAAACGAAGTATAAGATCTGATAATTTTATCAAATACAGTTTGTTATTTACGTACCATCATGCAAAGAAGTGTGTGACATATGGGGTGGACGCGCATTTCTACGTGACGGAGTCCTCGTGAATGTCGGCGGCGGTCTCGGCCTCGCCCCACGCCCGCTGTTACACAAAAAACGACATGACACTAATCTTTATTGACATTAATATCTATAATGTTCTCGATCAATAAATAAACGCCTACTATCAATTAAGATTACAAATTAGAATTTGGCAACAATGGCAATCAAGTCCACATATCTACCTGGCACTAAATAAGTACTAAAATAGCGTGCGAACAGTGCACGCTCACAAGAAATCTGTCTGAAATCAAAGTAATGTTCCACGTGCAAAGCTTGAGTATGGCAACATTAGGTGTTGTTGATTCGTCGTAAATAGTAACTGTAATCGTTAAAGTAATCGTGTTTGTAAATGAGCCCTTTACGGTCACCACAGAAACAATGGCACATGTAAATCAAGCGCCATGGGTGCCAAGATGCAAAGATCCTCTAGGCTTATAAACTCAACTCGTTAGAATATTTACCGCGACGAATCAAGCTCTGTGATATACACACAACATAAACATTAAATATTTTGATGTTTCCTGCAAACGTTGTGAAAATTAAGATATTATGGAGGTAAGTGTGTGCAGGTAGCTTAAGTGTACATAAACAATATACGACCTTTGTTATACATTAAAATATAAATGTATGTGAAATTTACTGAAATGTACTTTTTAATGATACCAACGTATGTGAAGCTGTGTTATTATATGTTTACCTGTTTCTCAGCCTAGTTCCCAAGGAAAATATTTCAGCGGAGGCGGGAGATGTTTGTTGGAGACGGAAAAATGTGTGATGATCGGAGCAACACCTCCACAGATGTCGACAAGCCGCTCGCGTTGGAGACTCAAACCCGTACGTACATGTATCATTCTGTATAATAAACGATTGATATAAAATGAAAGAAATATAAAAAAGGTTACTGTCAAGAGTTAATTTTCCTTTTAAAAAACAAATATATTCACCCACATAAAGTATGATAAACATGTATTTCCATCTATTAAGCTAGACAGGTCCTCGGCTATCTCTAATGTAAATAATGTTTTCAAATAAGAGCTTAACATGTTATTTATGTTTTATTTATACGAAATCCAGATCCATTTATTATATTTTTAATGTTTAAGTGTACTAGGAGTTGCCAAATAAATAGAATATGTAGTTTGAATTGGGCGGGCGGGCGCTGAAGGCGGCGGCGCGGCGCGCGGTCGCCGGCCGGGTTATCGCCGCGCCCACAGCGCTGTAAATACTGCGCTCAGTTCTACGCGACTTATCTGTAATTGCCTGCTTGCGAATGTCTTTCAAGGAACCGGCGCAAGGTGGACTCCATCTTGCACCACTATTCAACTATCCGTTATCGCTCGCTATGATCCACAGAACCGGGTCAGCGTAGCGTTACATTTTTTGTTTATTTATTTACGTTTTTCCTTTTTATATAACAAGGGAAGTAGATATACGGTGTTCCGCATAAGTTAGGCTTACGTTCTTATCCGCTACACGGAGCATGAAGTACCGTCCTTTGTAGTAAAGTTTGGAGACGCGGGGCCAGTAGTAGTTCGCAACTGTATGTTTTCCGCGCAAAAGCAACAGTCCACTCGGAGCCAGCCCGAGGAAATATTCGACGCTGTCTTCACCCTACCACAAAATTCATTTATTAAACATGGAATTTATTTAAATAAGCGTCACACTGAATATGTTAAACGTACCAAAACTGGGTGGAGGTCTACGCCGTACATGTCGAGCCATTTAACTTTATCGAGGTAACTTAACTCGGCTTGTGCTGGCGATATGCCACTGCAATGAAAGAAACAGGCATCAAAGGTCAATTAAACCATTACACGTAGGAAATTAATAAAGAGTAATTAGTCAGAGGCCACAAAAGGCTAAGCTCTAAACAACAATGAACAATCTCGGCGTGGAACGATAAAACGAAGAGGAAAGCTGCACTTGAGCCCCCGTTGAGGGCCCGCCCGGTGTTAAGAAGGTAGGTACACATAATTTGCATGTAATTGTGGCTTTGTGCGCTTCAGCGTCAATGCCGACCGCAGACTGCATCTTTGCACAGTTAAAAATTCATTCAATTAAGCGGGAAAGGCGACGAAGTTTAATTTCCGGGCAGCCGGCGACGGTTTTGGCATGAAACTACTCCTTCTGAAATCTTAATCTTAAGGACCTCGCTTTGTGCAACTATCTTCTAGCGAGTATCTCGAGTACAAAAGTTTATTGCCACTTGCTTACTTCCTTGTAAGCAATAAATTCAACTTGAAAATCCTGAATAATACACCTATATTTAGATGAAGCAACATCTAAAAACAAAGCGTCTATTTTCACCGATTCATTAAACGGTGTTGTCAAAACATTGTGACAAAGGCAAGATCATTAATTAAGTTAAACGCACGAAGCACAAACATTGTACGGCACATATTATTAAAATATCAAATGGAGGTTTGTTTGTCTCACGTTAGGGTGCGGTGTATGTCGGCGGCGCGCGACTCCAGCTCGGGCGTCTGGTGCGCCAGCAGCCTGAACTCGGAGACGTAGCCCGGGGCGTGCCGCCGCGGGTCGTAGTCGCCCAGCTCCGCTACACAAATATTATATTACCTTACCAACATTACATCTCCATCAAATAACATACAACATGTTGCCAGATATAATTAGGCTTAATTTTACAATGGTATAATTAAAATGACAATGTTTTTATAGTTTGACATTTAGTCTAATTTAGTACTGCGTAAATGGTAGCGTGTTATTTTTTTCATAAACAAATACTTTTGTCGCTGACCTGAATATAAAATAAAAAGTATTTTGTAACGAGGTGACGTAAAATGTGAAAACTTCATTAGAAGTTTATAAGAATTTACTTTTTCATGACAACCGTATCTGTAAAAATGTAGCTACGCACAAATTACTCGAACAAAGCACGGTAAAAAATAAGATGAGCCCATAAAAGTGAGAAACGACACACAAGCAACGTTTTGTCGCGGTAAAGTCATTTAGTTGATGACACTTCAAACGGTATAGAAATAAACCGGTACGCTCGACGAGCGCTCCAATTTTGGAACAAAATGCTCTGTTTAGAAACACAAGCACCCCACCGAAAGTATCTAATAAGATACGATGGGTGTTACGAGTACGGTTGTTATGGATGTTCGCCTTTACACACACACAATTAAGTATGTAAAAGTATGTCATTCCCATCTTACTACAAATAAAATGTTGACGTTACACAACATTTAATTGGGCCATTTTCATGTATTTTTCCACGAATTTCACATGGAAAATAAACGACGTAATTTCATAAAAAATCAATTAACTGTGTGCTTTTAAAATGTTTCGTGCCTTTCACAAATCCATTATAATTATGTAGTAGGCATGGCTTTCTTTACGCAGTACTGTTGCCTGTTTTGTATAAGAATGAAGTATATCCACATAGGGCCAGAAAAATTACGCTTAGTGAACGAGGCTGACAGTCATTTCCCGTCGTATTTCTTTTTTTTTGCTCTCGGAAATCGCAACATCTGGTACGCCTACGACTAATACATAGAAAAGTTACGGACCATACATACATTACTCTAACGCTTGTCTAACAGACAAACTGTTCGCTGAAACGTTCACACGGTTCTCAACTTATAATAAGTATTTGATACACATGTTTTATACGAAAATATTTATATTGTAGTTTTATTAGCCTTTGAACGGGAATGTTACTCACACTTAAATAACAAACTATGTGATATTATAAACCTTGGGAATAAAAAGTTTCATATATATGAATTATTGTACGGATTTGGTGAATGAAGAAAAAAAAGAGACACATTTTTACAAATGTATTGTTGTAAGTTAATGATACCGATCATCCTAGCTTAGCATGCTAGTGCTTTTACAGAATGGTTCTCATTAATAATGTTGACATTGTTTAAACAATTTCAATTTGCAGTTATTTAATTCCATCATTATTATTTACACAAATCTCTTTAAAATTCCATTTCACAGATAACGAATTCGCATAGTCAACTATAACTTTGTCGAAAGGTACAAACTTAATAATGTATATAAAATACGCAATGAAGCAAAACCTATTTTATCGTTTAATTTTCGGCGAGGCTATAAATCAGATTGTTTTTAAACTCTCCTGCTACAGTTTACGAGCTCTTTGAAATGTCAGGACACAAAGAGAATCACTAAAGCGGAAAATAAATTACCTTTTCCATTTAGATTACTGACGTATTACGGATTACTGAATAATAGCTATGTTAGCTATATGACGTCATTATAACAGTCAGCTATGTTTGAACAAATCATTTATGAACTTAATGAGTTTAGGACAATAATCGTATTTCATTGTTGTCCTGAATGAACTGTCGGGTGCTTTCAAACTTTTATTCATTCATTATTTGAGATTCATCAAGTCATAGACTGGCGCAGTAATTATATGAAAAAGAAACTTTATTATTTGCATTATGATTCTACATATTTAATATTATCTACTTTAAATATTAAAAGTTTAACATAACATAACATAACATCATTCACTACATCATCTCATTATAGTAACTGACCCCTAACTAAGTTCGAAACTTGTATCTAGGGTATCAGAAACTACGCACACACTCATTCACACACACACCAGACCGAGACAAACATTTGTCGTTCATACAAATATTCACCCCGCACGGGAATCGAACCCGCAACCTTGCGGATGGCAGTCCGGCATGGTGACCACTCTGCCATCGAGTTTACCAGCGTAATTAGCGTTTTTGCTAATCCTGTGGGAATTTTGAGATAAAAAATATTCTACAACCTTTTCTGTACAACATGGGTGCTAAATTAAAACACAAACTCATTTTCGTATTTTTAATATTACTGGCTTCGCATCTCGGTTTTACCCGCGGAAATCCTGTTTTCTTCGATGTCGTGGAAAAGTTGTTTTTTGGTTGTTCAATGTACGAGATATAAGATACATCTGTAGCAAATTCCATTTACGTTGATACAGTTGTTCATTACTTATAAATCCCGTGTATATTAACATTGTTAAATAATAATGATCCCATATTTATTTTATTTCAGTAAAATAAAATGTCACACGTACACAATTAAAAGGGTAGCCAGGACACTCACACGCTTTGAAAATGCTCAACGCGTACTTTACATATCATTTATCATTTTGTGAACCCTTTTTGCTAAAACTCCTGTGTTTAATATTGTCAACAAGTAAAATTAACTTTAATGATTGTAATATATAAGTTCTTTGATATTAAATATCGTAGCACTTGTTAATAAAATATATTATAAACAAAGTATAAAACATCAAAGTCCTATCGCACGGCGATCCTGGCATCAATCAGTGTAGTGGTTTAACTCAGAATATGTTGAAATTCTATTTAAAGTCAGCGAATGTGAATGATGTTTGTTACATCGATCACTCGGTAAAGGAGCAAGTATGTAAGATTAATGATACTACTATTATGTGAGCACACGTTGGATTAAGTATATAAGTACCCTTATATGTGGAACTAGCTGTGCCCTGTGGATTACCCATTTGCGATAAATCCCGATAATCTGGGAATATCCGGAAAACAAGCATCCTATGTGTTGATTCAAGTATAAGTTCTTCAGTTCAAAAACTTAATTTGTAAATTACTTCTATATTTAATACCCATCTATTGTGAGTATGCACAAAATATATGTGTATACCTAATATTTTTCGGTGTATATCAGTCATATTGGTTAAAGATAAAGAAACGGCATTTACCATGCATTGTCATCCGAAAGAAACGTCGATCGGTTGATAAAGGAAAATTCCGTTAAGATTTGATTCGAACAAAGATACTATTGCAAGCGTACAAAGAAGTCCTATATAAATCTCAAGTGACACATATGGGTACTATTATTCATTACTATTTATAAATAAATCATTTCATTATAATCAAAAAAAATCTGTAACAAAACCAACCGCCTACACAGAACTATCAGGCTTTGATTAATGTTAGGTACGTTGAACAGCCGTTAACTTGTTGCGAAGGACGAGTTCGGTTCGGACTACCCAACGGGGAAACTACTATTTTACTAAAAATACAACAGTCAGTGATTAATAGTACATTCATTCAGTTTCGCTCGTGGAAACAGATTTTTAGAACACTCTTTTATTATTTTGTTCGGACTTTTCTGACGATATTTTTTAACGTGGCTCGTTTCGGATATTTTTATCCTACGATAAATAAAATACTAGAACCATAACCACAAAATGTATTCCACTGAAAGTAACGTTACATGTTGATATCGCTCGTAAAAGACGGTGAAAGGGACTGGATAATTTCGGGCGAGCGGTGAGAGGAAAAACTCAAATATATCACTGTCGGTAGATAATTGTTACATTGAAAGATATAGACGGGCGACAGAAAGAGATTTTCTTTTCTAGTAATAGTGTCGCATTCAAGCTTTGAACTATTGTACGACGAATAATAAAATAAATGGCATCCACACAGATATCAAAGATAAAATACTTAAGTTTTCATCGTTGGCCCACCTATGTCCACACATATTAAGGTTCTCCAAATATTATAGGTAACTCTGAGCCCGAACTTCCGAAAATATAAATAACTTTTTAAAAGTGGGAAGATGACATGAATTTATACTGTTATATCTTATAATGTACATCAGTGTAAAATAGAAGCAAAAATAAAGAATGTAGATAAGGCACAAGTTAGTAGTTATTATCCGTTGTTCGTCTGTATAGGCCCCAGGAGGCGAGGGCGAGGGTCGGTGATGTACGCGAGATTAGATGCAAACGATGCTCCGTCGCTGATGGCTCATTTACCTCTTGAATAACGCATCGATATTAAACCAGCCCCTGCCCCTACTTATCCCAAACATCGCCAGGACAACGACGTTACATTAGTATCGCTTTCATGTTTTAATGACCTACATCAAGCACTCTGCCCGATTTTTATACTCTTTTTCATTACCAAGAAAATGAAAATTTTCAATTGGATACCGTAGTTTTTGTGATAAGACCTACGGAAGAGTAACTTATGTACCGAATTATACAAGTTTATACAGAAAACTAATACGAACAAGTACCTACTTATAATTAATTACGTATTCAATTAAACTGCGAATAGACTGGGAGTATAATTAATTAAGTTCGTTAAACATCAAAGGCCCGGAGACTTTAATTATGTTTTATAAAAAATAATTCTGCGAGTGAAAATTTAATATAAATTCTGAATTCGTTTAAAGAATCGTGATTATTCTGTGGTCGTTAGTGTTGTTCTTACTTTGTTCAGATAAGGTTACGTTTAAACGAATGAATTTGTGTAAATTCATAGATAGTGTGAGTTTAGAGTTAGTTTAAATGGCTATTACACGGAGCAGCGCAGAAGTAGCCAAGTGGAATGTCTGATAAATTTTACTGCTCCGTAGTAAGATAGCGACTCACTTTACACTTTGTAGAATTTCAGAGAAGAATATCTCTATTAGAGAAGATGGTATTAAAACGATTTGTGTGCCGTTCCAATTATCCAAGTATCCAAGACAATTTGTGAATTTAATTTTATTGTACATAGCAGTTATATTAAAATGAACGCAATAAGATATTCAGATAAAGACATATTTAGTTAGATTGAATTGTGGGAGATTAATGGTTATGCTAATATATTCAAACTAACTAGCAACCATTGTCCAAAACATAAACCTGTATTTGTAGACATATTTACAGGAACTTATTAAAATCCAAGAAAACATCAAATATCTTCGCGATCATAAAACAAAACGAAGGCTCAGTTTAATTTTTTTTCATCACAGAACGCAATAAATTCAAATCAAGGGGAATAAAATAAAATTGTTTAGCTAAATAGACATGGCGAAATTGACGCCATTGTGTATTCCGCCCCACGCGTTACCTTTAAATTTTCAATTTTTCTGTAAATTTGAATAGAATATTGATTTTAGCTTTAACATTCGACGTTTTGGAGAGAATTACTTCGTGCTTCACATATAAAACATGTTGACGCAACTCGATTATTTTGTGTTTTTTAGTTTGTCGTTAATTTTGTTACCCGTTTTTATTTAAGTTGATAAGTATTAGTATTTTGTTTTGTAGCTTATGGGAAATCGATCTTCTTTGACTCTTTAAATAAGGAGATTCAATAAAAATATCCTTCACCGACATTACGTACAGTCTAGATCTTTTACTAGGGTTCAGAACCGGGAAATCCCGGAACCGAAAATCCCGGGATTTCCCGGTTCTTTAACAGTAGTCAAAGAACCGGTTCTCAATGAATAAGAACCGGGATTTTCGGTATTTTCGGGAAATAACGAATCATGTTAACTATATAATCATTTGTTTGATTTTAATCTTCTATTAACAGCATTTATTCTTTTTATACAAAATATTCAAGCTAAAACCATATTCTCATTAAAATGTTGTATCTGTAGTACGTGGTAGATCATTATTCCATCATAAGACAAAATGTGGTACTTAAAAAGCTTACGAACACCTTCTCACAATTCCAACTACTAGCGTGGAGCCAGAAAGAATTTTCTCCTCAGCTGGCCTTTTTTGTAATAAAATTAGATCTCGATTAGGTGATGCAACTTTGGATGCAATGATCTTTTTGAAGACACATTACCAAGAGAACAAGAAAGTTTAATTATAAGGACCAAAATGGAGATACTATTTAGGAGAATCGGCCTACGATATACGTTGATGTATTATGTGTACAACTTTATCAAAAGTGAATTTATAACTGTATTTTAATAATCATCAGCCTGTTTGCGTCCACTACGTCGACGTCAAAACTACTTTTGCTGAGTCGCGCTGTCCACTGGAGAACTCTTCTGCTCCAACAACCATCGGTTCTCCTACAGATGTGGCCAGCCCACTGCTACTTCAGAGAGCTAATTCCTTGAGCTATGTCGGTGACTTTAGTTCTCTGTCTGATCACTTCATTGCGAATGCGATATTTCAGAGAAACTTGATTGGCTCCAGCATAACAAGGCTATTAACCATGGCCTTGGTCTTGTCAAAGTTCACGCCGAGGCCGACCCAACGAGAGGCATCTGCTAGGTCATTCAGCATCCAGTGTGGCTCTTGCGCCGTTTTCACCATTAGTACGATATCGTCTGCAAACCGGAGGTGTGAGATGTACTCGCCATTTAGGTTTATGCCCCATCCAGCATAAGGCAGTCTTCCAGCGCGTTGGTGAAGAGTTTCGGGGATATAACGTCACCCTGTCTTACACCTCTGCACAGTTGGATAGACTTTAACTGTCGGCACTGAACTTGAACGGTCATTTCTGCGGCATCATACAGACATCTCAACACCTCTACATAACGAGTATCGACCTAGCATCGCTGCAAAGATTCCGGAATAGCCCAGCCCTTTTCATAGTCCACAAATGCAAGACACAGAGACTGATTATACTCTTAGATCATCTGTATAATTTGCCTCAATGTGGTCTGTGATGCCATAACCGCTTCGAAACCCGGCCTGTTCGAGGGGCTGAAATTCGTCGAGTCTTCTTGATAGACGAATTGAGTCAACCCTCGAGAACAGCTTGTAAACATGGCTCAAAAGCGAGATGGGTCTATAATTCTTTAGCAGGGTTTCATCCCTTTTTTTTAAGTAGAGCACCATCACGCTTCTGTTCCATGCTTTTGGAGTTCTCCCGGAGAGATGACATCGTAAAACAGCTTTTGCAGTTTCCGCAGCACTGGCCTGCCTCAGGCTTTAAGAGGCTCAGTCGTGATGCTATTTTTACGTGTTAAAGCAATCAATGCTTATTTTGTCATGCCAGAATGCGCAATATGTGTTATTTAATATAAATAATATTTTTAGACTATATTTACCTCCAAAACTAAAAAGAAGAAAAAAATCCCGAAAGTACCGAAAATCCCGGGAAATCCCGGTTCCGATTAGTACTGGTACCGAAAATCCCGGTTCTGTTATTTATACCGGTTCTCGATACCCTATCTTTTACGTATTTAAGTTTGCTTATACCTATGTACTTATATGCATTTGAATACTATTATATGTATACCTATATATAAGTATTCAAATTAATAAAGTTATCAATCTGTAAACGTTTTAAATTGTTTTAATGATTAAGAAAGTTATATCCATGTTAATTAAGATAGAGAAAGTATTTTAATTGTACTAATTGCGGCAAACATTCAATCACGAAATATCGACTTGTGTTTCTATTTAGGTAAGCAGTATTTCCATTTATGTTAGTAGTTTTCTAAAAAAAATGATACAAAGGGCTTTTCTAATGGACTTGAACTATAACTCGATATGTTGTCGAATACTAAACCTACTTTAAATCCCTAAACATTTACCTAAAGATACAAGTTACGAACTTAGGGCATAGTATAATAATGAGTAGATACTAGCGTAGCTAGGGGTCAGTTACTATAATGAGATGATGTAGTGAATGATTTATATTATATCAATGTCTATTTTGTCAGATATTCATAACGGGTTTTATTAAAGTAAATACGGCTCCCCCAAAAGTAGATTCAATAAATCACGATTATTTATTAATCATTGATCAATAACCTTCAACTAAGGTATATTAATAGGTCAAGTTCAAATTCAATATATTCGGATAGGCGGATACATATCACACATCGTCATCAAGTCTAAAACAAAATTAATACTTAACAAAAAATAAGTAAATTCGTACTTAGAATTCAAATGAAAAGTAATCAAGTTACATACATATTATCACTACATGGTATAAAACAAAGTCACTTTCTCTGTCCCTATGTCCTTATGTCCCTATGTATGTTTAGACCTTTAAAACTACGCAACGGATTTTGATGCGGTTTGTTTTAATAGATAAAGTGATTCAGTGGGAAGATTTAAACACAATTTTATCCCCATATTCTTACGGGAACGGGAACTACGCGGGTGAAACCGCGGGGCGCTGCTAGTTGTATATAAAGTTTTATATATACGAGTACAGTAATTGTTTTGTCACTCTAAGTTGCTATATTACTTTAACATAACCCTTTAGCTAATTCAGGCTTTATATCGTTTATCCTAAAGGAACAATTTGGGTAACATTACTATCATAGATAATCATATTTATGTTACTTACATTGAAGGACATAAGCAGCGAGTTCCGCGGCGAGGTCGAAGCTGACCGGGAGTCGGCCTCTGAGGACATCTTGCTTCAGTTGCAAGAATAGCTGGTACCTGGTAACAAATTATATATATGTACATATTTGTATAAGTATTAAAAAACTAAAGAGTTTGTTTGTTTGGTTGAATGCTCTAATTTTAGTATTACTTCGAACGAGAGATCTTGTGTTAGGTCGGAAGTCCTAAGGTGAATCTATGATCTGTGGATCTTGTCGTGTTGGATAACCTATTAATCGAACCTATATGCTATATTATAACATGTTCTTAAGAACTAGTACTTTTGTACAAGTATTTATTACTGGAGATTTCTATAAAATAATAATGAAACAGAATTTCAAACTACTTAAACCAAAACGAAGAAAAATTGTTACAAAGGAACAATTACTTAGTTTTAATTAGGCATCTCAACCTTAATAAAAGTAGTAACTGAAAAAAGATTTTCACTTAAAAACGAAATTAAAAATTAAAAGGTCATTATGGCAATCGTTTTCAAAGAATTTACGGGTATTAAACTGCGGCTCTCATCTAAAAGGAGTCGTTTTATCGAGCTCCACGCCCGAGCCGGGGGTGCAACGTCAACACCGTAATAACGAAATTTTAATATAACATCCCCTCACCTCTGCACAATCCGGGAATAAAAATGAAAAATAAATGGCAACTACAAAAAAATTACTTCACCGTCTTCAGAGGTAAACTTTCAAAACGTACCTTCATAAAGATGAAAAGTAACACAAAGAGTTAGACATTTTTGTGAAATCTTGCAAAATGAAAGCACAATTAGAAGACTCTTGTTCGCTGAATGAAGTTAAAAACTTTCGGTCTTACCACAAAACGAAGTCTAAATTTAAAACACATTTTAAAACGATTTTTACAAAAAATTGTACCATAAATCGATGTCTACCTCTAAAATTGGTTTAGGCAGTGTTTGAAATGACAGTCTACCTAAAAACTCTGATGCCCTTGTTTAAAGCTATTTCTAAAATGGCCGCCTGAATTTGTATCAGCTGATTTGAAACGTCAACGTGATTTTATATCGATTATGATATTATGACCTCTTTAGTTTGTTATTCAACCTCTTTGCTATATTGTTACTACAAGGTGGCGCTTGATGGCGCTAGTGCACAAACTCCAAAACGGCGAGAATATGAAAAGATGTAAAAAAACTATTCGAAACGTATTAATCCTACTAATATTATAAAGGCGAAAGTTTGTATGTATGGATGTTTGTTACTCTTTCACGCAAAAACTACTGAATGGATTTTAATGAAACTTTACAATAATCTTGCTTATACATCAGAATAACACATAGGATACGTTTTATCCCAAAATTCCCACGGGAACGGGAACTACGCGGGTGAAGCCGCGGGGCGCTGCTAGTGTAATTATATTCTAATGAAAGAACTGCATTGTGTCATTGAATTCAATTTATTTATTTAGACAATAAGTACATTATATTCTAAGAGAGACCCCTCTCGAGACCCTACCTCCCGTGCTAGTTACAAACTGTGTTACGGTAAGGTAAGGCCTCTCAAACCACGCGCACATATAAAATCATTCAAATATATGAGGAACATGTCCGTGTACTTCGTAGGTACTTGAAGTAAACGATACGGTGCAGGTAGGCTCCACAACACGTAAGGTGACCTCTGTTGCTGTAGCAGGGGCGATACCACGTCGGTTACGGGACGGATACGGTCGACGTTTCCTCTCCAACAGGGTGAAGCCATCCACGTCGCCTTTCTCTGCTGCACTGACTGCTGTTCGCTGTTTCTTCGGTGCAGCTACGCTCTTAACCTCAATAGTACGCACCAGATGAGGCTTGTTGGGTAGCTCACGTAACTCGCCTTTGTTGATAGTAGTGACAAAATGATTATTCTGCCGAACATTGAGGCAGTTGTTGCGGCACGACACGACTGCTCATGTTTTCGGTACAAACGCAACGCAACGGTACAAATCCATTAATTGCTACTCTGCAAGTTTTAACTATTTAAAATTGTACGAAAATATAAAATTAAACACAACGTCGATTGAATAGTCACACATGACATAAGTCAGTCAGACAACGTCGATCAACAGTCAATTCAAAAAACGTTCCTTTACGGATTAAACGATCTTTGAGAATGAAAATATCAAGTAATTAGTTCACTGTTTCTTCAATCAACAATTATATTTATAGACAATAATACTTTTAAAAATAAATTATATCAATTAATAACTTCATTCAATAATTATTATCAACTTTTAAGATACATTTGTTTATGTTGTACTCAACTTGTCCTGCATATAACGTAACGCGTTTATGTATTGCCATACGTATTTTATTAAAACCAGAGAGAAACAGTATCGTGATCCTTATTCTATGAGTAAAACCATTTTTCTCAAGACAAGAGCAAAACAACGATTTGTGGTAAGAAAAATTCAAACACGGTCTAAAATGCCAAAATCGTTTTTGACTGAAGAGTGGTCTAAAGAGTGTTTAAACATCGATTTATGGTAAGACGGTTTGTGTCTACAATTTTCATGGTGTGAATAGAATATTCAGTTTAACTGGCTTTATTTTTATATTGACATTTTTAGAGAGCGCTGCGAGTGTGCCACCGAGCCTCCACCCATTCACTACGTCAATGCTGCGTCAGTTTACGAGCTCAGCTTGCTCTACTATAAGAGCACTACAACTCCTTTTGTTTTCTTACCCTACTTCACTTCGTTTTACGACAAAATTTTAACAGTCCTTAAAAAACGAGTGCGTCAACCCACGAATGGGATATAATAACATTACTGTTACTAAACATTTTATAGTGGTAAAATATCTGAGAGAAATTGTAGAGTTTGTAAACCAGTGTTCATTATTTGTGTCGGACAGTGTCATTCCCATTAGTAACAGCCGGCTTCCCATGATATAACATTTCTAAATAAACGACTGTACCGCCGTAAGAATATGTTTCCACCAACTTAATTATTATGTCCCTCTATCTATTTTCTTTATCTCGTAATGTGTGGGAATTTAGTTAGCGAGCTTTCGTCTGGTTCATAATTATGACATGGGAGGAAGAATTACAGACTTTATGTATTGTCTTTGTGTGAAATGATATTAAATGTAAATGCATTTTATAATTCAGTGTTACTAGATAATGATGATTATAAATTATTTAATAAAGCTGTAAAATATTGTACGCGTTTAGTGATTGATTATGTAAGTATATTTAACCCATTTTCAAATAGTTAGAAGGAGAAACGAACTGTTAATAATTAACAGTACTCAGCAAAATTTTGAAAACCTAAACTTCTAAAAAATCAAGACTGAACCAAATAATGATCTTCTGTAGAAATAGGGCCATATGAGTTTACGAGTACTTATAGTAAAAGATGAACAAATAAACACACTTATAAAGCTCGTAGATATTGTGTTACGTTTCCCACACAACATAAGCACCACATAAACATCTGTGTGAATACTTTGATGGAAAACCACATTAATATAAATATAGGTTGGTTTATTTGTTAATGTTCAACCATTAATTTGATTTTCACATGCAGTTAGCGGTTTAGTTGGAACTCATTACAATAACAAATTTCAAAATATCATGTACACGTCTGCCCGTGAATGGCACAAAGTTAACGGTAAATAGATCGATATTAAAACAACACCACTGTTACTGAGGAAGTACTTAATATTTATCATTAAACATTAAAATCTGGTTCAATGTATACATTAATATTATCTAAATACGGGTTAATAAACAAAACTACCAAAAATAAAGAAAGTAATCAGATATCGGAGTGCAGATAAAACTATACTTAATACTGTTTTTTGTGTCTGTTATTTGCGAGCAGTGTAAAGTCGATCATTATGCAAATGAATTGGTGAAAGTATCGTGTGAAAAAACCCAAACATACCGTGTTATTTCCTCCAATAATTTGCAAGGATCAGCCGCGTAAAACTTGACACCAAAGTAAAACGTGTGAGGGTCTGATCCTCGAAGTTGACGACGCAAGCGTTTTCCTGCATCCAACCAATGCTGAAACAAATTCCAATATAAGTTGTGCTTGTTAAAAATTTATACTCGTATTGTACCTGCCTTTACCACTCAAATACTGTACTGCCTTTTATACATACAAATATGATTGCGGTACATTACTTTGTTTAAATAGTTATTGAGTGAACTTTTTTTACAAAAATGGGTTACAGGACCAAAAAGTCAATTTCCCAACTAGGAAAATGTATAAATAGGTACCTATATATAAAACCACAAACATTACTTAGATTATGTAGACTTATGTTCGCTTAGAAATGATAATTACTTAAAGTACTTACATTAAATTAAGAAAACGTATTCCTACTTTAATATCTATTCCAAGTCAAGTGGCAATACTTAATAATGAATACTGGCAGTAAATGTTTCCTAAGCTCAAACAGACACACGGTTGCAAATCTAAATTCAGGTTCTTATTTAATCTGAATCGTATCTCTGTGTTAGTTGAAGTTAGAGAGAATAAATTATGAACTTACCGTTTGGTTCTCTTGATCCACATATCTGAGGCCAAAGTAAGCCGTTTCCAATAAATCCAGATGCCTGAACACAACATCCAACAGCGCTTGTCCGGTGTTGTTATCCTACAAACAAATATTTATTTAATAAATGTTCAATAAAACAGAATTCAATCAAATATGTGCAGTTTGACAGGAAATTGCATACAAACAAAACAAATACGTAATATCAAATTATGAAATATGAGAACAATGTTTTGCGATATTAGTTGGTATCGGCATTTTTAAATTTTGCCCAAAGCTGTGCATTTTGTAGGGCGCGTAGTTTACCTTTGCATCGTTTATATTGGAGGACTTAAGAGACTAAATGAAATGAAATTTTTTAGGAGTGTTTATAAAGAAACAATACTCCTAGGAGCAAGATAGTAATAACAAAAATTCGTAATCACGTTCACGATAATGACTTGAATAATTTTGATGAATATTGTATGGTAACAAGACGGGGGCACAAAATCGATCTACTTATAGCTTCGTCTCATTTCTGGAAAATATCGTTTTTTTAATTGCAACCAAGCAGAACTAGGACGTCCAAGTGCTAAATAATTATGAATAGTCTCTACTGGGATAATAATTATGTCGTTTGTTATGAACTAGGATGGAAATAATTTGAGACACAACATCGTCTATAATAAATCAAACGGACTTCTTCTTACTCGGCCATCTTCATAAATTAACAAATCTGTCGACTAACCTACAATTTTAATTTGACGAGCGTATCCTTGATTCAGAGGGGACGCTAAGCCCTCGGTCCCAGTTGTCGTATTAAAATCATCGACAATCGTTACGGGTAGTTAGAGCCCTCAAAAGTTTAATATCGCAGCACGCACAAAGGATCCAATTTGGAGAGGTCTAAATTGCGGAATACCGTCCACTCTCAAGTACCTACTATACATTATAATACAATACCTTCATACTAAATCAACAAAATAAAAATCTAGACATATTTATTGAAAGAATTGGCGTGATCTTTGCACCGCAAAGTGTAACAAATATCTAATCTTCCAAATCGTTAAACTCAACTAAAACTATCCATCATAGTTCAGCCTTAACGACACAGCCGTAAACTAGATCAGGTTAATACTATGTCTTAACACAAGCAACAAAACTTTAGACATATAAACTTGGAAGTACGTACAACAAATCTCCCACGAAACTGGAGATAATTTAGCGGAACTGTCTCTAATTAACATTTCTTGATGCTCGCCTTTCCACAATTTGGGAGTTGGGAGGTTGCACGCAATGGGTGCAGACCAGTAAAACCAGTAGTCAAAGATGATTTGACATTGGCAGTCAGTATAATGATCGGTTTCAAACGCGAGAGCCCAGTATCTCTCACGTACCACACCGAACATGGATATCGCGTGTGAACTGAAGCCCTCGTGACGGGATCACGCGAGTACTTCAAACTCGGCTAGTTTACATACTTAACAAATTGTTTAATTTGTATTTACGATTGTTATTTTGGAAGAAAGAACAATTGTACATACTTTTTTTTAGGTTTTAAGCAAATTTTGTTTGAGGTTTTATCTTTCATGGGAACATAATATTGTAATTCATTCAATTCCTTTTGATTATGGTAGGTATCTTTTTGCATTTTTCGATTCATTAACAATCGAAACTACCTATGTTGATCCGTAGTGAACTAAACACACAAACGCTTAATATCTAATTACCTAACTAGAACCTAACGAAATTAAAATAGAACAAACAGTGTCTCATTAAATAGTCAGTGGGGATTGCTGACAGGTGTATGTACGTTACAATACTCGTAGTTATTAATTTGAACTGGTAACAAAATATTCACATCTCGTGAGATACGCGTTAATTAAAGGACCAAATTGTACCCAATCCACTTATTAACGTAGAATAGGTACAACAACACATCACTATAAGTACCTAAGTGTACACTCAGTCGCAGGAACCTCCGCCAGCTTGTGGGAAAATTGCGAAACAGTTCGTTGGGCTGAATAATAAATGATTTAATAACAGAGCGCGTTTGCTCCCCGCAACGTACGTGAAGCTCGAAAAATAACAAACGATTTCAAAATCTGGCGGCAATAGGTAGGTACATGTAGTTGTGGGAGTACGTCGCCGTCCGCGCCCGGCGAACCGGCGGCGGTGCACTGCACGCGATCCACGCCGCGGGCCATCCACGGTACAATTCCAACCAATTCCAACTCGTACACACTCTGTTTATCCTTTTACTATGTATGTACCTGCGACATATTCACTGTTTTATTGCCCCTGAATAATTAAATAACGCATGAACGGTCGTTTTGTTTTAGTGTTTGTTTTACGGGGGACGAGTGTGCGCCTATTGTACGCGGTGTGTGAACATCGAGAGACAATCAGTGAGATGCCACCGGTACATCACAAGTGGGAACGAGGTGCATTAATGCAGTAGACCGTGAAATGGTGTCGAGTCAATTTACTCCCAACAATACACGACAGATTCCCTGCACCACTAGCAGACACTAGGCCCGCCTTACAAATTGCTCAGCAATTCCTCTCTCGACGCTTTCAGTATTTCAAAGAAATAAAGAGTTCCATCGAAATATGTATTGTTCTCAACAATATATTTTAAATTGAACGGTGTCTTGGAAATATCTGGTATTTTGTTGGATATTCTATTTTTTTATATTGACAAACTTTTTTATACAGGCTAGGCGTATGTACTAACTTGAATTTGAATTATCATGAGTAGAAATATCTACCTAGTAGTCATCAATCATTAACATTACCTAGAAATATCCTCATTCGTGTTAAGCTTCAAAATCGTACGAACCACTGATCTACCTACCTATAATTTTCCATAATAAACATTAGCTCAGGTAATTATGACCTTTCATCTCACAAGCTATTATTTATGATCATTTTGTTTAACTTTAATTAATTTAATAATATCAATTAAGTACTTTTGTAAGCGAAGACTTAAAATTTACAAAAAATAGGTTTAAATCTTAGTTCTTAAAGAACAAAAAGCTTAGTTGTGTTCAATAAAAATGTAAGACGAAGGTTAAATAATTTTATCTATATCTGAAAATGTCTTGTGAAGAAGGTAAATCAGAGCTAGCGATAGATATCACTTTATTTAAGTAGAAAAGTTCTTGCCCCAAAAGATTCGTCAAAGACAAATGTCCGTTTGTAGATAGCATAAAGTTAATTTAAAAAAATAAGAAACCGACTTCAGCACTAAAAAGTAAGAAAATAATTTAAAATAAACGATATTATTAATACATATTTACAATTTATAATTAGTTACTTTTGAAGTCGGTGACAGCCAAAGCCTTCATTAATATTATAGGCGCGTCTCGTGCTATCTTATAAGGAAAAAAAACTGGGCTGGCACTGACTCCAAAAGTAACTAATTATAAATTTTTAATATGTATTAATAATATCGTTTATTTTAAATTATTTTCTTACTTTTTAGTGCTGAAGTCGGTTTCTTATTTTTTTAAATTAACTTTATTTAAATTAACCTTATTTTAAACTTTTTAGTGGGAAGCAAGTCTCCTTCTACAAAAGACGCTTAAATTTTCTTCCAGAAGAGTTTTTGACTCCTGGTTCACTTGAATCCTTTTTTGTGGGAGGACGACTTTACGTCTTTCCTCTGTCCAGGGGAACGACGGGGTATGTCGGACTCCGCGCCGCAAAGATAGAGCGGCGACGCGCTTACCGACTAAAACCCCTTGGTGTGCCACCTCTGCGCTTATGCCCGAAACCGGAAGAAACGCGGCTGCACGCTACTACGATCCCGGACAGCGCCTCTACCCTGTTAAGGGTTTCTCCTCCGAGCTAGAATGTAGCTCTAGGCGACAGATGTTGAGTTAACCCCTTCCAAAAGTACCGCGCGCCACCTCGAGTCCTATATGGCGGCAGTGGATCTCCCCCCGGGGATCACTGTCGCAGGTCGGGCGTATGACTGTTGCAGGACAAAGTGGTAGTCCCGCTTCCGTCTGCCCAACCTTCTGCTGCAGATAGTATTAGTGGAGAGGGCTTCGCGCTCTTTCTCCGAAGCTTTTTTTTTGTGAGAGTACGACCTCACAAGGTGGACACTCCAATCCAAGACCTCTCCTCGCTCACCATAGCAAAGACTACATTTGGCAAGGAGAGGTCGTTTCCCACGATTACCGCGAGAGTTGCGAGGGCAATAGCCTCTTGCAGGGATAAGTGTCAAGCAGTTCAACCTCAACGGGTACCGCTTGAATCCTGTCCCATGAGCTGATGTTACTCATGATTCATAATCTAACACAACCCTGCATTTTATTACTTCTTTTTAACTTCATCATCCCAATTAAACCATCATTTTATTACAAAACTTCTTTATAACCACAAAGCTATAAGAACTTTTTAGAAAATTAACCAAAGTCAAAATAAAAACGAAAATAGAGGATGACGTTTATACTGTCTATTTATTAATTAATATAATATATACAATCTAATCTGGTGCAGTGTTTGTTTGTAATATCTAAATATATTTTTTTACGAAAAGTTTTATGAAAACGCTCTGAAGATATATGTGTAATAGGTACCTATAATAGTATAAAAAAACATTTTTAAAAAATGTTGTAGGTTCGGGTTTATTTCAGTGTGTGTTAACGAATTAAAAAACAGGACTTTTTATATCTAAAACCCATGAATTGTGAACAGCATTTGATTTAAAAACGAAAGAATACAGCCAAAAAATTTTCATCCAGAAATTCTTATGGTATCAAGAATATCGCGAGCAAAACCACGGGTCACAGGTAGTTTTACTTTTGATAATGTCAATCGACAACCCCAGCCTACATTGTTGCGGGTTTTTTCTCGATTTTTCCTGGATCCCATCATCAGATCCTGATTTCCTTGACATGGGACCACTTCGCGAATATCCGCTTTCTAATGAAACAAGAAATTTAAAAAGCTCCATTCATGATTACTAAGAAATCGCGTAACAAACACACAAAAAAAAAAAAAAAAATATACACGTCGAATAGAGAACCTCCTCCTGTTTTTTTGGAAGTCGGTTAAAAATAGCTGTGAAAGGACGGTGATTTATCTAAAATATCTACACAATTCGTCGAGAAATGTCGAACTCTCGTCGTTTCCACTTTAACCAAATTGGACTATTCTAGCTTCATATATCTTCAGAATTTGTTTGATGAACAAGTTGCGGCTTTCGAGTAGGTCGAACAAAGGCATATCTCCCATAAATTCTTGTGTTGTTTACGGTTATGACGTAGACTTATGAAAGTATTATCTGAGAGTGTAAGAACGGAATTCGCCCAAAGCCGGCGTCTTATGTGTTTCAAGTTTGTCAAAGTTTACGAGATAGTAAAGGCGTACGCTGTAATGAAACCCCGTTCGGAACGATTAACAATTTAACATGTAAAACTTGTTTCATTCGAACATTAATTTTAATTGTATTTGAGTGAATTTGTATTTGAGGAACAATGTAGAGCGGGATATTAGACTGCATATTACATCACGAGGCGACAATGCGAACGAAATAGAATTTAATATTCATAGAACCTACGTACGATTCAGTGAATTCATCGTCCGCACCTTGGACCTGTATTCCGCATATAAAAGGCTTTCCTCGAACCCCTGGGTGTACTTCAAATAATTCGTCTCGGAATAGCTGCACTTCAAAAGTGAGGGGTTGAGATACGGAGAAATCTACGGTTTGGGTTGTTTCATAGATACAGGAAAATTGAAAAATGCCATCAGAGTCCGTCGGGAAATGTCCGCAGCTGAGGTTGCTTTTAGAAAATCCATTACGTGTCATGTTTAGTTAAAAGTAGAAAATGTTTTAATGTTACTTGGAATGTATTTTGTTGGTTTCTTGGAACTTTTAGGATATTATTTTACATATAAATGTTAATATTAACCTGTATTTCGTGTAGTAACTCTCTTTCGTCGAGTAGCACCACACGACAGGCCAGAGTTCGCGGCGCGGGGCACAGGCAGTCCATCATCCTGCCGCCGCCGCCGCTCAACGTCGGCTACCTCCAACTCCTAAAACAAACGAAACAAATGTTAAAGAATAAATAAATAATGGTGTTATTATATATATTTTTTAAATCAAGAACATTATTTGTATCTTTGGCATAAAAAACCTATATGTAACTGGTCTATATAAATAAAAACGAATTGCCGCAATATATCTTCACGCATGACTCCAGAACTACTGCATCTATATTTGTTTCATTCTTTTTTTGTCGCGTTCGTAAGTAATTGTTAGTGTGCAATAAAATTTTGCAAAATCCACTGGGAAATTGCACCAATGGAACGGGCGGCTTGCTAGTTTTAAATTCAATATTAAAATTATGCCGATTAAGAAAATTCTAAAGAGGTGTAATAAACATAATTAATTCAATCCTGTAGCTTGAGCAACTGAATATAGCGTAACTGAATATATTTATTGAAAACATTTCATATCCCAAACAATGCAAACTAACAAGAATCCGTTGCAAATTAACAAGATAACTTGATTGCAGAGAGTTACATGCACTTCGAATACCATATAATAGTTTCAAGTTAAGTAGTTACCTAAAGACTAACTTTGTGCATGTTTGGAGGTGTAATTTTGTTAACAGCGTTCGGGCGTGCCTTAGCATTTTGAAGAGAGTAAATTTTGGAATTCTGTGTACAATACCAAAAGTTGTTTGAAGTCAATTACAGAGTTATTTGCAGTCAGACTCAATGCTAAAATCACCAAAGGGTTGGTCGAAACCAAATATATCCTCGTTAAAAGTTAGTCCGGTCTGGTGAGGGAGCGGGCGCGCCGACACCGTACTCTCTGTTTTAACAATTTTATTTTTAATTAGGAGCAGCGCTCTCCCTTATAGTCGTATTTGATTCAACGATATTTTTGTACCATACAAACAGAAAATCACAAACTTAACAAGTCACGTAGAAAACCAACTAACATATATTTTTGGTATAGTTCCATAATGTTGTTTAAACTCATCAAAACATAAAAGCAACAAAAAGTTTAGGTGTTTTCCTGGTGCGGTGAAAACTTTCACTACAGGATAAAATCCCAGTTCCTGCTCAGCGTTCATTCCAAGTCGGTCAAGAGCGCTTCAACCCGCTTGATGCCTTTCCATTTTTATTGTTTTTAAATGTCGCTGCAGTACACAAGAGTTAACTTAACTTTAATGAATACCAATTTTAGTTGAGTCTTATGATGAGCTCTATCTTTTACTTATACCTATATTATAAAGAGAAAATATTTTATTGTTCATATGTTGGGATAAAATTGAAATTAAACTATTGAAGCTATTTAAATAGCTTTTACTAAAAGAAAGCTTTTCTATCAGTGAGTGTCTAACATAAACTGTATTTTGTGCCTAAAATTCTTATATCACATGCCTGATTGCCTGCTAATGCTGAATGAAAGTACATATTGAAACCGAGTAACATGGCTCACCCTACTTAATGGGATTAGGGCGGAAAGAAGATGACTAACTGACGCGACGTAGTTATTCTTCACCTTCCTGCCCTAAAATTAGTAACTGGTGGCGACAGACTACTGTGCCACGTGCTAATTTTAGCTAAGAAAAATAATATAAGTGAGTGGGTTGTTCTAATTAACCTCTAATTACACCAATAAATTAATGATAAAGAATCAACCACATTAACACATAACAGTATTTTACAAACGTACAATTTCTTCCAAAGATATTGAAAAGATTTGAAAAATAAAACATCATTTGAGAGTATAAACTGTGAGAAGGTAGTTAGGCCCCAAACAGTCTACAAATACAATTTACTCTTTGAGTATAATAAATAAACGTTTAAAAGATTTTACAAAATTCCCAGTCCAACAACTTCACTGATTTAATCTTATTTATTTCTGTTCAACTCTTACTTGGAAAAGTTACAATCAACAAATGGACCACCTTTGTTTAGAAAAGGAAAACTGTTGTATTACCGCAAACTGTATCAAGAAACTTGTAACAAGAAGACAAACCAACAACCAGGAAACAAACAACAGTCACGCAATACGAGCCATTAATCCGAACGATCCCGACAGAGATTAGTGCTCCCGTTATTGACCCGACACCCCACGCCACGTCCCACAACTAGAAAACATTTTCCCGCCATTGTCTCTCAGAGCGGGAAGCAAAAAGAGAAGTTACAATTGACATCGCGGCAAACCTCGCGACGCGACTCACATCCACCTACAAATATCTCGCCTCGCGACCTCCGCGCGCTTGTTCAGCCTTTAACTATTTTCTCCTTTGTTTCCACAATCTTTGATATTATCTGTAAGCCGGGATGAGGTGTGATCATTTTCACTTTGGATGTCGCTTACATATAAACACATGTAGTTAGTCCATGCGTTCCCACGTTAAGTATTTTAAAAAGCTATTGTGAAAGT
This sequence comes from Timandra comae, assembly GCA_958496195.1. Taxonomy (NCBI): domain Eukaryota; kingdom Metazoa; phylum Arthropoda; class Insecta; order Lepidoptera; family Geometridae; genus Timandra; species Timandra comae. The sequence continues at coordinate 7,004,896 of OY292354.1, read as the reverse complement.
TATACTTACATGATAAATAAAGTCAGTATTGATGGATCATGTTATTGTACGATAATAGAAAGTTTGATATTTGAAACTTGTTAAAGTAATTACGAAGATATCTGGTGAAATCATGCGTAAGTATATAATAAGTTGACAAAAAGTAACATCAAATAGAATGTATGAGTAGTATGTATATTAGTAGTATTTATAGACAATCACAACGTTTGCTAGAAGATATGACGATATAAACAGTGGCGTTGGTTGGTGTGAGCGGACGCCGACGCATGCCGACACGCACCTGCCTCGCGCATACTGATCACAGCGCCTCGCCTTCATTCGTCTACCACAACACACAATACTACTTACATTATAATAGTAAATAAATATTTCCACTCCGACTACCTGTTCAACTCCACCTTAATTTAATACTCGTAAAGTATCTAATAACTTTATCGTTTGGCTCCACAAAGCGACAAACCTACTCTGGATTTAAAATATGGTATCGTATATAAATGCTAAAGGATTAATTTAAGTCTCTGCTGACAAAGTGTAACTACAGGACTTGCACATGAAATTGACTTTGATTTTACAAGTACAAAGAAAACTAAAGCAATTATTTTATTACAATGTGGAGTGAAGCACGTTTGACTAACGGAACGTGAACATTTTGAACAAATTCACTTACGTTTGAGTGGTTATAGAATATTGTTGTTTAATATTAATGCAGGATGTGATTATAATATTGTTATAGTATGTATGTACTTAACTTATTTAGTAACTGTCAATTACTTAAATAAAATAACATACTCAATCATAAATTAAACGTTTTCTACAGGAAAAAGTATATTACATCTATTTTTTAACGAAGATAATTTTATCTGGAATTGTTTCATAGCACGGTTTTTATTATATTGATATGTAAGTAATTACTAAATTGAGCAAGATCCGTTACACGCTTTCGTATTGAGTCAAATGATCTAGCCCGAATTTTATACGGCTATAACTCGCACGCAGTATCCGTGAGTCGCATGCATGTAAGCTCGTTCGGGTGTGATGTAAAAAGTTAGGTATAAACCGATCAGGAGGGATCAGAGGCCATACACCAACGGACGTCGTAAACTTTGCAGACCGCACTCCTCTCTTTTGAACCGATAAACCTTGAATGTCTTCCATCCTCAAATTGACTTGGTAAATCTCTCGAAACTCAGGTGGAAAAAAACTGGTTCAAACAAGTATAGAGACCGGGAAAAACGGAAATGATATCGGCTCCATTTTACATCCATGACTCGTTTTATGACTTGTAATGTCCAGCATCTAATTTTAGTACCTGCCCTAATTACATACATCGGACAAAGTCTCTCTCACCCGGACTATCTTGCATACGATCATTATTAGATTATCTCAAAATGTTATGGTAATGTAATCTTCTGAGTATGTTTTTTGTTTTCAATTTTATTTGACCAAAAATTTATATTGTTTTAGACTACCAACATGTTTTACGAGTTATTCCCCAGAAACCACTTGTTTGGGTATGAGCCAAAATGTATAGAAGTAAATCACAAACATAAAGTTTATTTATTCTAAAGTAACTTATCATGTAAATAATATAAATTTCAATACAATAAGCTCTAACTTACATTTTCTAGATACGTACATAATACGAATATGCATCACTTTAAAATCTTAGTAATTACGTGACTTAACGAGATTACTAAAAAAAGTCATTTTTCGTATTAGAAGTTAAAAAGTTAAAAGATAAGGGCGTTAAAATAAACAAACAAACTATAAGTAACTAATTTTAGTATAGATACCAAGACCATTAATTGTTATCCACAATTGCAACAAGTCAAAGATGAAGTTGCGTACAATCTGACTCATAGATAACACCCCAAGTTCTTTTCCCCGCGTTTTTCAACGAAGAAGTTAAAAGTTGTTTTGTTTTTTTCTTTAAATTAGTAGGTACATTTATTATTATGAGTAATTTCTGGGCTCTCAAATTACGGCAGGTAGCCCGGGGCATTCTCGCCGGCATTGATCACTGGTGGCGCGGAGATCGGAGAACCAGTGCTTAGTATGTGAAGGCTTACCTCTTATGCCTCCAGCCACGCCTACAGTTTAACATTTTTTTCAACTGATTCGTCTGGGAATTAAACCCGCTAGTTCGATGTATTGTTTATTATAGAGCGCGGTAATTATTGTACCATCACGGGTTCCCACTTAAATGAACTAATCTCTTACAGTCGGAGGTTGTTGCCACTACCGTCATTATCTTCGCGTTTGTTACAATTGTAGCGTTACTTCTTAGTTTGGTAACATGTTAATAACTACTATTATTTCTTTAAATTATGAAGTAGTCTAAAGTATTTCTAACGTGTTTTAATTTAACTAAATGTAATTGAAACTAGTTTCGGGATTTGACTAAAATGGGAACGTATATGACTATATGCACAACTAAAAGGTGACAAAGAAAATTTTGCAAAAAAATCCTGGTAAAACTAGAACAAACCAGGATTAACTTTAAATAAAAACATAAAATGTTGAATAAAAAGTAAGTGTTCCATTTAATAAAAGTATATCATTCCATATCCATACATTCCATGAGGTACAAGTAGCACGCTCAAGTGTCGCAGCTTCCTCTCGCGAGCTCGGAAACCGTATGAACGAGGAACTGTAGATCGTTATTTTTTGTGACGCAATAAAAGCCAGCGTTAATTAAAAACTACAGTTAGGATTCTCAGAGATCCCAGCCCGTGCGGTTATTGTGAACGACCACGAGCTTATTTATCAAATTGTACTATATCCATACTTAAACAGCTTACTCGATGATTTATTTATAAGGTAAATACGGTTTCTGTTTTATTGCGTTGTTGAGGGATTTCTTTTAATAGCTTATGTGCGTAGTTATTTGATTAATGTATTTATCATAAGATCTCATTAGGAGGGTGTTAGGGTGATAAATGAATATTGAAAATCCATTTTGATACCGATGGATCTATAATTTGTTCCCTGCTCATTTTGTATGAGTGAGCAACTAACGAGGAGCCTCTCTTAAACTTTGTTTTACGTTCGCACCGCATCCGCTTTGTGAATTAAAAGCGGTGCTCCTTTAGCACTAAAACGCGCCTTAATGAAACGCGGTCGTCACAAATTCGTCTAAATTTCCGCAACAATGGATACGACAGGCGTCTCGTTTCGCAGACGGCGCGTTACCCATCGGCCCGCATAACGAGAGGTTAAATTAAATAACAACCCGACTTGAAGTAAAATCCCGGGACACCGAACGCTTCCAAAGTGTTATGCCAATTCGCAATCGATGGAAATATTATATCGTATAGTTTGATTTGCGGAAGTTCCTGACCGCAAACTTCTCTGCATTCTCCCCCTGGCCCTCTGGTTTAACTACAGTTCACTAAGTTTTCAAGATATTGACTACCACTGGAACTAATATTGTAGTTTCTTAGTTAGTGTTAGTTATTCATTTATATAACTTTGACTTAATATCATATTATATAACAATTCATTATATTAATTGACGACCCTACGAGCTCTATATGACTCTATAACTGCACTAATTGTGATTTATGTTTCCTTTTTTTTATTTTGGTTCTTAGAAAATATAAGTTATACTAAATAATTTAATAATGGTGATTCGAGATCGATATGCAATTTTAGAAAAAGAATATAACACCGTATGAACGAAATTGTTGAAGTATATGTCTGGTGCACACTCTGGATTATTGAAGCACCGCTTTGATGGACACGATTCAATCTGGTAATCGGAAATGGGTATTGTGCAACAAAGGTTCCATTGTCCAAGCAGAGGTGTGTCATCCGCGCTCGCATCGTCCACCATCAGCGAATATATTCCACTGAATAATATAACATTTCACATACTACGGGTATATGTCTACCTGACTTTATACGAAGCTTACAATCAAGAAAAAGTACTAATATGGAAATTAATTTTGCTGTTATAAATGACCTGTCAACGTTCAAGTTTATATTAAAAATTAAAGAAATAAATGATCCAAAGGTAACGTAAGAAAGTTTATGATCCTCTGACCTTGTTAAAATATACTCGTAATTTGGCGGGCGCGGCGCGCTAATTTATAAATGTCGATTTTATTACCAATTTGATGAGTTCATAGAATGAGAAAGTTATTCTACCGTTATATTAATATTATAACAATCTAACTTTGAAATTGAGAGTAGAGCTAGATAAAATACAGTCAAGATCTACTCTCAATTTCACCGAATTCATACATTATTGATAAACTTTTAAAGTCTTCTAAAACATCATTTGCCTTTAAAACGAAACACTAGGTCAAAATCGGATCGTAAATTATTGCATTTTATGATACTATTGATGACAGCAAATCTCCTTAATAAACAAAAATCAATTAGCAAAAAACAGTTGACAAATAGAGATGAAAACCGTAACCGATTTTATCTCTGTTTAAAACATAAAATATAAGTACATATACATACTTTTACAAAACGTAGATCAATAATAAATAATACTGGTATAGTAAGACGGGACAAGACGTCTCATTTCAACTTTCTTAACTCTAAATACCGGTGGACAATAGTCCCAAGAATCGGTGGAGGTATTTCAAGAGGTCGCGCCGAGTGGACCGCAACGCAACTTAAATCTCAATCGGGGACAAGGGGCTACTTGATTTCACCGAGAGTGGTGTCTCACAACACTACCAGTTTCTCAAATAAAAGGGACGATCACGGTATCACGGAAATAGTTTGCAAACGACTTTGCCTACTGGAACCATTATTGTATTTGGGAAGAAATTGGAAGGTTATTTACTTCTGACTGGTTTTCTGAAATTTGGGAGTTCTGTTTGTAATACTCGTAGTTCTATCTAATATATAAAATTCTCGTGTCAGTTTTCGTTGCCATACTCCTCCGAAACGGCTTGACCGATTCTCATGAAATTTTGTGAGCATATTCAGTAGATCTGAGAATAGGCCAACATCTATTTTTCATGCTACTGACATGCATGGGAACTACGCGTGTGAAACCGTGGGGCGCAGCTAGTAATATTATATGTTTTATTTTATTATGAGCAGTATTTGTAAACCTAGAAGTAGTATATGGTATCCTAGTTTGGAGAAAAACACTCTAAATTGATATTGATATATCTGTCTAACTAATACGAGTGGGAAGTGTTTCTTAGATTATCAAATCAAGTAAGTAATGATCCACATTGCTAACAAACAATATGCACATTTGCAATATGTATCTGTAATCACGTTCTCAAAAAGCTCCAAAGATTTCCATAAAAGTTATACCGTGGTGGTTTACGGGAATGAAAAATCGATCTAGCTCGGATCTAGGTCTTATTTCTAGGAATTTCGTATTCTCTATAATCCGACCAGAGCTCGCTCGCAGAGGTTGAACAATGTCATTTGGAACATTTTACTAAAAGAAATCAGTATAATACCGTGTTTAAAATCTAAAATATTTTTATTTTGTTAAATGATGTGTCCAAAAACTGTAAACGCATCATTATCAACTTCTTTACGTTTTAATTACTGTTAATTGTTCAAAAAAGCACTTGCGGTAGTTAAATTAACATTACTGTGCTCAGTGGCATGTTTGGATCGGAACGACATTTTGAGCGATCTGTAGATGTTACACATACTCAGGACTTCACTAAGGATTGCTAAATGTAGATGTTTTGCAACTTGAGTCGGCAAGATGTTTATTGATACTTTCATAAAATGCATTAATATTTTACATCTGATCGAAGTTGATACAAGAAATTCATCAATCAATAAAAATATCAGGCTGCAAATTCTTATTGATTTGACAATAAAAACCCAAACCAAGTCCCATTTAAACATGTTAATAAAAACCCGTAGCGATTGGTGACTAACACAGTAATCGTGAAGGAGAGCACGTAGAGACTTAGCACTGACTTGTTTATTGAGTTCAAAAAAGTTTGTTGTGAATTCAAAGCTTATCTGAGTGGAGAATCAGTTCCGCTAAGAAACAAATGAGATTATTACCAAGGTGAGGTAAGTGCGGTGGATGCACGGTGAGTGCGACCGTGGCCACCGCGGCGGGCATTCAACTCAGCGCGGCCTCACCGTGCCATGCTCCACTACTTCACAACACTACTCCAGGGGCCCAAACATCTCCAATATTCTCCATATAAACTCCTTTAAAATACCCACATCGAAACGCCCCGCAATCACCAATTAGCGACACGCAACGCAACATAGAGAAGAATAAACGCGACAAGCACTGTAAATCATTTTATTGTCACGCTTCTTAATTTGAATGTGATAGAGCGTATGTGGATATGGTCCAGAATAAAATATATGATTTTAATATATTCACCATACAAAGTTATCATTAAATCAAACAAAAAAATTAAATAAAGTAATTCCAATTCGTAAAATCCGTCTAGTTTTAATTCTAGTAAGTAATTTTTAAGGTACTTACTTAATTTCCAAATCCGATGATCAGTAGGTAGTGGTCAATTTCACTCATAAACTAGTCGTACGGCGTTTAAGAACATTGTAAGTCAGACTTAAACAATTTTTGCACTTAACATGTACTTGACGACATGACTGACAGAGCCGGTATTACTTCGAACACTTCACAACACAAGGTTTAGTTCACTAAACTTTATTAAAAGTTAGTTAAAGTTAAATAATAGAGGGATTAAAGTTATCACTGATCGAAAATTACAAAAGTATCAGGTATAAACAGTAGGGTACGGTTCCGCGAGCGCAAGTTACAAATTCTGGTTAGAACAACATGCCACCTGCCACAGAAGCGAGCCCGACTCTACTGCCGGCACCTAGAGCTGCCGTTCGCCGGATTGCCGTACACAAACAGCTCCAACCCGGGCACTCCGACACATTCAACTCAGCACCAATACATCGCCGCTTTACTTCCCAGAGATATCGCGACTCACCTTATAAACCAGTAATGTAGAGCATACATTGATGCTTTCGTTAGAGTCTCGTATAACACGTGCTAAGTTTCATAGTAAGAAGGCAAAAGCTCGCTTTGGTTCTCGTTTGGGTGTGCTCGTATTTAAGTAGTGACATCTGTTTTACTTGTTATGAACTAAGTTAGCGCCCTCTACAAAACTATGTATGAACTAAGTTAAAAATATAAGCATCAGTTAAGTTACACGTTAAGGTTTACGATTGGTGTTTAAACTGACTGCTCTATTTGTTTACGTTTTAGGATAGATGGCATGATTCAGTTCTTTTCTATTACATTATCTTTCAAGCCACACGTCAAAGAATAATGTTGCTTAGTGCTTGTAATATTTATTCCAATTTTTGAAATATAGCTAGGAATAAAATGACAATGTGGTACACTTTTGGTTATTGGCACTACCCGCTGTAAATGAAAAAATATCTAATAAGAACACATTTCATTTTAAGAATGTTTTATTTTCAAAATAGATTTTCTTTCAGCCAGTGTTAATGCCAAAAATATGGCATATTATCTTTATAACAAAGAGGTTTTAGTCATATTTATGAGTCAGTTAACCATAGCTTATTTTAGTATTCCATAGTAAGTTGCATGAGTCATTTAGGGACCTCGTTGCATGGTGATGAGGATAACGTGATTGAATTTAACCATAGACGTTATTGATTCATCGTTACAATTGACAAAGGGATCAATTGAAAATACCCTTCTGGATTAGTCGATATAGGCACACCGTACATTATATTCTACCTTCAATTATACAGTGCCAGCCTCATCATACTTTATTTTATGACCTTCTTTGCTCAATGACAGTTAACCGCCCAATGTAACATTTAGTTTGTATTTAATTTCCTGTCCAAACAATTAATAAAGTTCGTATTGGTGATATAAGAAGGTTCATGTCGCTACAGTACTTAATTAAAATATGTATGTATATACTAGTATTCAGTTGGATCGGATTCTTTGTTGCAATGATCACGTACCAATTGCTTGATCAATGCCCATTGAGATATTTGGACCTCTAAGGAACAAAACTTATACTTATTTCAAAACTAGAGATTCCTAGAGATTCGCAAAATTGCGCTTTAAAAGTATCTTACCTTATTTCTTTAATTCTTGTAACGAATTAAAAGAAACACCGTATAAATACCATAAGTAAATTACGTAATTGACTCACACAAACTATTTTACGTAACATATTTAATTTATGTTTGCAGTTAAAAGATATTCAGATTATAAGAACAATGAGAAGGTAATCCTTTCTGGTCCAGAAACTGCGTCCGGCCCAGATGTGCGTGATCCACGATACCAGTGAAAGTCAACTATTGTTGCGGTGACAGAGTTGTATTAAATATGTAATATTATATACAAGAAACACATATTAGACCAACTGATACGATTATATCTTATGTCAATATCTAATTCAGGCAGTCCGCCTTAGATTTGCAGCGGTCCAAATCCATGGATTTTCTAATTTGTTGTTTTGGAAATAACGAATGCAGCAAAGATTTGGTTCAGTCGTTTTCTAGTCATGGCAATGGGAAATAGAAATTCATTTTACGTATAATTTAAATGATAAAGATAGATAAGAAAGATAGTTTGCCTAAAGTGGTGAATCAAAGTCAGACATACAAAAAACTACCTTTAACTAGAATCTAATAAATGACACATTTTTACAGCTGAACAAGGGCTTTCCTCATCACCGCAAGACATTTTTCAATCAAGTTACGTTCATCGAAACTACTGTGACTTTCAGGATGCAAATGCGACGTCTTTCTCTTTCGAGCTTCTTCGAATGTTACTCAAAAACTCAACTGCATATGGTTAAAGTAACTAAATTATGTTGCAAAATGTTTAAATTATTAAGGGCTTATTTCACCATCTTTATGTAACGTTCTGAGTAGTTACTAACAAGTTTTGTCTTTGTCCCTTGATATAAAGTAAGAAAGAGACAAAACTAACTTTACTTGGTGGTGAAATAGGTCCTTAGTATAAAATAACAAATGTTGCCTTAATAGTTGCAGTTGTACTCCGATAAGTACGTAACGGTGTACATGTACTCGTATGGGAGCAGAGAGACTCCGTCAAGTGGAACTGAGACGGTTCCCATGTTGAAACAGTATACGGTTGTGTCGAGGCTGATTGCCGACCTCTTCAACGTGACTCATATTATAATTTGCGTTAAATTATCTTTTAACACGACTTGTTCTGTGGTTTCATTGCTTACAGTCTCTATTTTTCTGATGCTTGTAGCTGTAAAAGGATTTGGCTAGGTTTTTTGAAGTGAGAATAGTATAATTATGGGTTAAATAGGTTTTACAAGTAGTTGTACAAAGAATACTTGTGAAATAATCACAATAAATAATAAAATACATGTAAAAATAATTCAAAACGTAGAAAAATCAAAATGTTGATGTCAAATTGTCGAAAAATTAAAACGTCGAAAATCATAAAGCCGAAACGTCAAAACGTCGATAAGTCAAAATGTCAAAAAATCAAATCGTCGAAAATCATAGTGTCAAAAAGGCGAAAAGTCAAAACATCGAAATGTAAAAATGACGAAAATCGTAATGTCGAAAAGTCAAAATGTCGAAAATCATAATCTCGAAAGTCAAAATGTAGAAAATCAAAATATCGAAAAATTATAGTCTTAAAAAGTCAAAATGTCGAAAATCATACTATCGAAAATCAAAATGTCGAAAATCATAATTTCGAAAATTCAAAACATCGAAATGTCAAAATATCAAAAATCATAATGTCGAAATATCAAAATGTCGATAATCATAATATAGAAAAATTTTAGTGTCGAACAGTCAAAACATCGAAAAGTCGATATGTCTAAAATCATAATTTCAAAAGTCAAAATGTGAAAATCTTAATATTAAAAAAATAAAGTGTCAAAAAGTCAACACATCGAAAAGTCAAAATGTCGAAAATCATAATCTCGAAAAGTCAAAACGTCAAGGAGTCAAAATGTCGAATAGTCAAAACATCGAAAGTCAAAATGTCGAAAATCATAATATCGAAAAATCAAAACGTCAAGGAGTCAAAATGTCGAATAGTCAAAACATCGAAAGTCAAAATGTCGAAAATCATAATATCGAAAAATCAAAACGTCGAAATGTCAAAACATCGAAAAGTCAAAATGTCGAAAATCAAAACGTCGAAAAGTCAAAACATCGAAAATCATAATATCGAAAAGTCAAAACGTCGAACAGTCAAAACATCGAAAAGTCAAAATCTCGAAAACCATATTGCCGAAAATCAAAATGTCTAAAATCATAATATCGAAAAGTCAAAATATCAAATAGACAAAATATCGAAAAGTCAAAACGTCAAAAATCTAAATATCGAAAAGTCAAAACATCGAAAAGTCAAAATGTCGAATAGTCAAAACATCGAAAATCATAATCTCGAAAAGTCAAAATATCGAAAATCATAATCTCGAAAAGTCAAAATGTCGAATGGTCATAACATCGAAAAGTCAAAATGTCGAAAATCAAAAAATCGAAAATCATTATGCCGAATATCAAAATGTCGAAAATCATAATATCGAAAAGTCAAAATGTTGATTAGTCAAAACATCGAAAAGTCAAAATGTCGAAAATCATAATCTCAAAAAGTCAAAACGTCGAAAAGTCAAAATGTCGAAAATCATAATATCGAAAAGTCAAAATGTCGAATAGTCAAAACATCGAAAATCAAAATGTCATAAATCATAATATCGAAAAGTCAAAATGTCGAATAGTCAAAACATCGAAAGTCAAAATGTCGAAAATCATAAAATCAAAAAGTCAACACGTCGAAGAGTCAAAACATCGAAAATCATAATATCGAAAAGTCAAAATGTCGAAAATCATAATCTCGAAAAGTCAAAATCTCGAAAACCATATTGCCGAAAATCAAAATGTCGAAAATCATAATATCGAAAAGTCAAAATGTCGAATAGTCATAACATCGAAAAGTCAAAATGTCGAAAATCATAATCTCGAAAAGTCATAACATCGAAAAGTCTAAATGTCGAAAATCAAAATATCGAAAAGTCAAAACATCGAAAAGTCAAAATCTCGAAAATCATAATATCGAAAATCAAACTGTCGAAAATCATAATATCGAAAAGTCAAAATGTCGAATAGTCAAAACATCGAAAAGTCAAAACATCGAAAAGTCAAAATCTCGAAAATCATAATGCCGAAAATCAAAATGTCGAAAATCATAATATTGAAAAGTCAAAATGTCGAATAGTCAAAACATCGAAAAGTCAAAATGTCGAATAGTCAGAACATCGAAAAGTCAAAATCTCGAAAATCATAATATCGAAAATCAAACTGTCGAAAATCATAATATCGAAAAGTCAAAATGTCGAATAGTCAAAACATCGAAAAGTCAAAATGTCGAATAGTCAAAACATCGAAACTCAAAATGTCGAAAATCATAATATCGAAAAGTCAAAATGTCGAATAGTCAAAACATCGAAAATCAAAATGTCGAAAATCATAATATCGAAAAGTCAAAATGTCGAATAGTCATAACATCGAAAAGTCAAAATGTCGAAAATCAAAATATCGAAAAGTCAAAACATCGAAAATCAAAATATTGAATAGTCAAAACATCGAAACTCAAAATGTCGAAAATCATAATATCGAAAAGTCAAAAAGTCGAATAGTCATAACATCGAAAAATCAAAATGTCGAAAATCATAATCTCGAAAAGTCAAAATGTCGAATAGTCAAAATGTCGAATAGTCATAACATCGAAAAGTCAAAATTTCGAAAATATCGAAAAGTCAAAACATCGAAAATCATAATATCGAAAATCAAAATGTCGAAAATCATACTATCGAAAAGTCAAAATGTCGAATATTCATAACATCGAAAAGTCAAAATGCCGAAAATAATAATCTCGAAAAGTCAAAATGTCGAATATTCATAACATCGAAAAGTCAAAATGTCGAAAATCAAAATATCGAAAAGTCAAAACATCGAAAAGTCAAAATCTCGAAAATCATAATATAGTAAATCAAAATGTCGAAAATCATAATATCGAAAAGTCTAAACGTCGAACAGTCAAAACATCGAAAAGTTAAAATCTCGAAAACCATATTGCCGAAAATCAAAATGTCGAAAATCATAATATCGAAAAGTCAAAATGTCGAATAGTCATAACATCGAAAAGTCTAAATGTCGAATATCATAATCTCGAAAAGTCAAAATGTCGAATAGTCATAACATCGAAAAGTCAAAATGTCGAAAATCAAAATATCGAAAAGTCAAAACATTGAAAAGTCAAAATCTTGAAAACCATAATATCGAAAAGTCAAAATGTCGAATAGTCAAAACATCGAAAATCATAATATCGAAAAGTCAAAATGTCGAATAGTCATAACATCGAAACGTCAAAATGTCGAAAATCATAATCTCGAAAAGTCAAAATGTCGAAAAATCAAAATGACGAAAAGTCATTACGTCGTAAAGTCGATTAAAGTCAAAATGTCGAAAATCGTAATAGCGAAAATAAAAATGTCGAAAATTATAATATCGGAAAGTCAAAACGTCTAAAATCAAAATGTCGAAAATCGAAAATCTTTATGTCGAAAAGTCAAAATGTCGAAAAGTCAAAACGCCGAAAGTCTAAATATCGAAAAGTCAATTTGTCGAAAAGGCAAAATGACGAAAAGCCGACATATCGAAAAGTCGAAATAACAAATTGACAAATTTACGAAATGTCAAAATTAACTTACCGATGAGGAAAATTTACTCCCCATAATCTGGCAAGATAAACTAGAAGGATTAGTGTACTTGGTAGCCGAATACCGCTGCAGTCAGAATTCGAATCGTTCTTTTAATTCCTTGCTACCAACCTGTCCTTTTATCAGAATCAACTTCGCTCTCCGCATCAGAATTTGAACAGGATTCAGACTGTCCATTCTTAAGTTGACTGGATTGAATGTTAACAAAAAGTATTAGTAATAAACAGCTTACTATAAAGAATTGATGAAGATATGACGAATGGCATATTTGGCAAAAATCATAATTTGACGAAAAGAGTACTTGACGAGTTACCAATTTGATCTATGTCATATAAATAATTGTGTAGATGTATCTGTTTCGTTAATTATTAATTAGCTCGGCTCAGACCTTACTACGAGATTAAATTGATAAAGAAATGTCAAAGAATTTGCTACCGTAATTGAACTACAATTCTAAGTATCCGTTATTAATTGAACGTCTCTTCAAACACGCTTCAAACTAAAGAAAAAGCAGCTGCAAATATGTATTTAATACTTATTTATTAAATGCTACAGCTAATATAAGTAAAGGGTAACGGGAATGTAACCATGTTAACAGTAATGGAAAACTCTAGTTGTATCCGCTTCATTTAAGTGCGTACATACTTAGTACATTGTTTACTCTAAAAGGTCTTTTTATTTTAATTGTGTGTCACATACCAACTAAAATGTTTAAAATATTGTTTGTCATCACACGTAGATGCTCACCTATCGTAATCAAAACGCACTCACCCTTCGCAGCAGTCTCTACCCCGCATTCAAATTCTTTCGTTGGATTAATGTCACAGGTATAAATATTTTTTATTATATAGGATTTTGACCGACTTAAGGCTTTCTTTATTGTGTTTTTTTTCAAAATATTCCAGTATTAACGATTTTGGTAAAAATTCCTAATATAACTAGGAACGATGAAAAATCTATCTAACGAGGTGTCTTTTTTGGTAAAATTCATAGTCTCTATCTCGCCCAATTACTAGGTAAGTATATGTATTATATAAAACCACAAATAGTAATAAGTTTGACTAATGACCCTATACTTTACACTATTCTCAAATATGTTCACTGTTGGGACAATAAAGAATTTCCCTTTTCCATTAATACGTTATACTGAAAAGATTAAAAAATAGGGTATTATTCAATACAGTACTTTATATCTAGAGGGTCAAACATCTTATTCAGATAGATATAGAGCAAAAAACAGATGTTGTTATGATGAACATCTGCTGTATCCCCTTTAGGATTAGTAGCAAAATCTGATGGCGCTTGCACTAAAGTTGTACTTGTATTGTAAGGAAATGTACTAAAAGCCAAAGATTGTCACTGGTTTTCTGGTAGAGATTCTCAGCAGTAAGTAGTAAGTATGTTTTTGTTCAACTGTGTCCTTATGTGTGCATGACAAATTGTGCAATAAAGAGTATCTATTTATCTTAAAGCCGGTGAGTAATTTGTTCTAAGTTTGACGGCTAACTATGGAGGAAGTAATAAATAGAGTAATTATGTACTAGATTTAAATAATGTTTTATGTTAGGTACTGTGGTCAATTCGTCGTTCTTCATAAATAAATAAATGATAAACATATAGCACACAAGTAAGTAAATTAGACTATACAAATATTTTGCGGTGCTTAAAATCAAAAAATTCTTAAGATTATGGTATTCGAACATTATTATATCATTATTAAAACCATATCAATAGGTAAAGTGTTTGTTTGTTTGAACGAGCTAATGTTAGGAATTACTTATACGTATTAGGTATATGTCTTTCCAGATTGGTTATCTTTCAGCGTTTCTTCGGATTTCAGCTCCGAGATTTAAAACTAAAAGATTAAAAATATCGGATTTAACAGTGGGCCACAGCCAGTAAAAAGTCTAACGGTGACATGCATAAATTTGATACAACTACCTATAATTAAATAGTTATACTTAGCACCTAAAAGCGTAAATATTACTACGAAAATAAGCAATTGATATACTGAGTTACATCCTACTAATATTATAAATGCGAAAGTTTGTATGTATGGATGTATGGATGTTTGTTCCTCTTTCACGCAAAAACTACTGAATGGATTTTAATGAAATTTGGTACAGATGTTCCTCATACCTAGGAATAACACATAGGATACTTTTTATCCCAAAATTCCCACGGGATAAGGTTTCACGCGGGTAAAACCGCGGGGCACAGCTAGTAAAATAATATTTCTAATAAAAGAAGTAGACACATCTTCATTTGATAGTTCAGTGTAGTGGGTTTAGACCTCAATAAGGCAAATTAATGACATTAACTTGGCGCTTAACAAACCGGAATAGAAGCTACAAGTATGATATCATTCAGATCTGGTCCACTGATTACGAAATTTGCATCCAATTATTTAACCGTGGGATTTTAGTTTTACACTTTAAAAAAGCAATTAGGTAAGTAATGATTATGTTTTACCAAAATAAGTTTACACGTCAGACAAGATATTTTCAGAGTCCCTTTTATGTTTTATTTTTCAAATCCGTATAAGAAATGATTTCATCAATAAGTTTCGAAAATTTTATTTTTCTTTGTTCTAAAATAATATAGTTGATATACGTTATTAGTTACTTCATTACCGTTTATTTCATCGATATTTCCCTAAGACGTTTCAATTAACATTTTAAAATAAAATTGAGTCCGTTCATAATAATAATTAATTAACATGCGTCACACTCAAAGTAGGTACAATAAACGTTTAACGTTACAATTTAATTGTTTTTTTGCTTCCTCTATTATAGAACATTATGTATCTTAACTCGACTAGCGATTGCGGAGAGCGACGCCCGCGTTCGTTTGATTTGAAAAATCGTCTTTGTTTTCCAGTATGTGCATTGCTAAGCACCATATTTTCTTTAAAAACAGGTGATTATATTTTATTTGAATATTTTCATTACATAATTTCCAAAAACTCATTGTTCACGTAAAGTATCTATGGAACCCACCTTCAAATTTTTACAATCCTTATCCAAGAATTTTGAGCTCTACATTAATGAATTAGTCAGTCAATCAGTCAAAGCATGTAATTATATAGTACTTATGTCTAGATATATGTATATCTAGAGTACCTACATATCTATAAGACTGTATTAAAATCGTTAACACTAAAGTTTTTATTGCGCTACAGCATCATACTTCAAAATACATCAACTATGGTCCACAAAAAATATTTGACATTTTAAATGGTTGGCATTAAAAAGAGCATGATATAAGTACATATAAGTATATCTAAACTAAACGAACTATAAGGTCGACAATACAACAAATAACCTTGAATCCTTAGCGCACCTCTTCTGTTACATTTAAATGACTAAATACGTAATATAGCACAACAACACAACTTGTTAATGAAATATGTATGTATGTATACGTAATTGAATTGATGTATTACCAACCTACTTGGTTATATCGCATATGAATAATTCTCCTTGAGGAAAATACTTTTCGGTTAAACTTAGTTTGTTTTACCACGTAATAACATTCATATGAAATGTTTAGTTGGAAATTAGATTGAAATGTTTGTTTGTTATATCAAAACAACAGCTCTTTGGAAATGCATAGGAAAATGTTTACGATTATTGAGAGAAAACATAATATTTTTTCATCTTATTGTCTGTCTGTTAGATCCGACGAAACCCCAAAACAAAAATTTCACCGATCTTTCAGTTACATAGTTGATGACTAAGTTAAATTTATTTAGATATTCCCACGAGATCAACATTAACAACACATTTACGGTGGACAGTACTTATTAAAAACAACAATTTTGCCTTGTATCATATCTAACTACTCTGTTAGTACAAACATTGGTACAAAAATCTCGAAATAAATAGATCAAAGGATAATAGCTAGGTAGATACAACCTCTTACATTACATTTCAAGCTATGATTCCTTGAGTATGGTAACACAATAAAGGGACTTGCGCAAATTCTAAGAAATACTCAAACGTTTCATTTACCTTTTGTTCGTGTTTAAAGAGAATGATGACGAAGTGTGGCCTTTGAAAATTTCTAAAGAGAAACATATTTTTCTTGTATCTCTTGTTACATAGTGAATGAGACTTAGATACATAAATCACTAGGTTTTATATATGTATACCCTTTGAAGTTTGCATATTCGTCTTTTACGTTCACACATAAACCTCAATTTGGATTTGTTTATTTTCAAAGAACTTACGAAAACTAAACATGTGGATTGGTAATAATTTAGTGATTTTACCGTCTGTCGTTATCATCAATCAGGTCTGTAGTAATGAGAATACGTTTTTGAGAAACATTTTTAAAACAATATTGAATTGGTGAAATATGCCTGTCAAACTTGTAACTACTAAATCAAAAATAATGTTTGACTTGACCGAGATCTTAATGGGGCTTTTACTTTTTTTTCGACTGCGGTATAACGGACAAACTACCTTGATCTTGGGTCCAGCCAGGGATCGATTTCGAAACTAAAGACAAAAAAGTGCTTTTGAGTTTTAAACTATATGTTCAAAGCAATTTGTTTAGGTTAATGTGAATTTAAAGAGGGGTCAAACATTAGCGCTACTTCATCCCATCACGAAGAGAATGTATTGAAAAAGAGATTTATAAATACAAGTAAGTAGCTGAACTATAATCGTCGTTTTGCGGCTAGAACAAAATATTCACATGCCTTATCGTTTGACAAGAAATAATTTACATAAAACACAAACTAACGAATTTAAATTGTGGTTGGTAAGTAAATTAAGTAGCATGAGTTCCCTTTTCCGTCGCCCGCGCCGCTGTGTGGTGATTACTAACGGCTTCCGCACGACGCACTCGCCCGGAACAATAACAACCAGACTTCTGAATTAAAACAAAGCTGCAATGAACTTATTATAATCCATTGACCTTCCTAGAAAATACTTAGATTAGCAAAATACCAGTACAATAGACCGTATCCGTAGAACAAAGAATCCATAATAGCTTAACTACATTTTCTGAATTTTCATTAACAATTTACTTAGCAAGATTAGTTTTACGTAATTTTTTACGTACAAAATTACTTTATTGTCACGTTTTATTGTACGTGATTTGAGTTTCAATAGTTTTCTTTGTCCTTTGTAACAAGAGGTTTGTATCTTGTTATTATTGGAGGCGGGATGAATAAACTCATATTGATAACGTGTAAGCGTACCAAACCGAGCCGTTTGAAAAGGGTTCAAAGAAAATAAACCGTGGCACCCACACCTAACATTCGTGCTTCGAAACCACAACATTATACGGCATGTTACGTTACGAGTACATGTTTCTTTCTTTTAGCATTGTTTTGTGTACTTTATTTAAGTAAGTACTTATTTGTTATTTTTCTGAGTTTTCTTTCAAATTAGTCTGTTTTCAGTGAAGTTCTTAGACTTTCTTATTTACACCTTTTAAACTTTTGTGTTGGTATACATACCAGTTACTTACAAGTAGCAATTTCGGTTTAAATTACTATAAGTAATCAATCTTATTATTTTAATGACTTAATGAAAACATTCCGTATACTAAACCACATTGATTTTATAATAATTTTGCAACAGTTTGATGTCTAGTTTTTCTTTCACCGCAAAATAGAGTCATCATTATATTTATTATAGTTTTTGTAACATCTGGCTTCTTTGGTTTATTTATAAAAGAGTTTTTACTAAGAAACGAATGCGGTTAGTTCTTATTTATATTTAATAATTCTTACTAACCGAGCTCTGCACTTTAACTTGCCTTAGCTCTCTTCTTATTGATCGCAGCGCAATATTATTTAACCCATAGCCTTCCTCGATAAAAGTGCCATGTAATTCGGACCAGTAGATCTTGAGATAAGCGCATTCAACCAAACAAAAAATCTCTTCAGCTTAATAATATAGGTATGGATTCTATTCATTTAAAAACGTGATCCCTCTGTAAAGCAAAGGTAATGAAACAACATACCTAGGCCGACATTTACGACACGCATTGGGGAGTCGTGCACGTGCCCCCTCCAGACCGGCGCACGCGCAGGAAATACGCCTGCCCTGTGCGGCGATCGTTATGCCTCTCCGTAACACACTTGACAAATACCTTCTACGGTTCATACAGGTCAAGGCAACCGACAAACATATCTCTATCAACTTCATTATCTTACACCGTCTAACAGCTAATAATAGCCATTATTTGTATATATATATATATATATATATACTCATATGACTCCTTTAATGAATTATTTTGGAAATTACTATTTTTAAAATGTCATTATAATGACGTGTGATAATGAGTTTATTGGTTCTAAAATCTCCAATTTTATTCCTTAAAACTTAATAGTCTCTGTCTAGCCTTGCAGACGCCAAACCGAAGGCGTGAAATTGTGTGGGCTATCTCTTTATGCGAAAACCTTGCCATTATTATGTAAATAATGATGAGTCTTCGGAAATGAATAAATACGGAAAGTATTTTCTAACGTAATATCAGTCGAGTCTATAAATGCTAAATGTAGAGAAGGCATGTTGATAATAAGACGTGACGAGAGTTCAAAGCAGGTATTTTATTTGTTAGCGGGTGTTTAAAACCATTCATCCCTTATGGTTGAATGGTTTCTATAGGAATGGGACCCAAGGGAGACGCAATGCAGGTACACAACTATACATTTGGACGCAGTAAAAGGATGTTTTTGTAACCTGTCTATTTTAAAGTCAAGTGTGGTTTTTAAACAAGTGTTTGAGGTTCAAAAATTAGAAAAGACAATTCTAGCTGTGCTCTACCTGTGAGTTTTTTTTAAATTATAAGTAAATATAATATACACCTTCCTATTGATAAATCTGTTGATGAAAACCGCATTTAAATTCCATTGCGTAGTTTTTAAGACCTAAACGTACCAAGGTAAGTACAGACAGAAGGACAGAAGACGGCGGGAAGCAACTGTGTTTTATGTTAAAGATATTGAATTTTGTATAAAATCAATTTACAGAAAGTACTTACCTAGGCTAAATCAATTTGGATGGTTATGAAACTGATAAGTTACCTATAACCTGGGGAAAACATGATAATCGAAATTTCTAGGGGATTGCAATTTACACAGTTGCAGGAGCGGGTGCAGTTTGACAATTAAAATTATAAACTATTACAATTACAGTGATTGATTTAGTATAATTATTGATTTAGTATAGTTATTTATGTTACAGGTAATATTATGTAAAATAATATTATGATACCATCAGTTGTTATGAAAATAATATCGACAAATTCCAATATTATAATTGCCGTTAGAAAAAAGAATGTCTATTCTCTTTTATAACAAAAGACTGATAATATAACTAGGATGTCTATCGTCGTATGCTTGCTTATTGCACTCAAACTCCCCCATCATGCACCTTTGACAATCTGCTGTCTTTGTCTGACATATGGAATTGTCATATTCCTTTCCTGTTCACGACTGAACCCCATTTATGGGTGTACAGACAGCATAAACAATTTCTCGAGCGGCGCGCGTAAATTTGAGGTTATGGTAGTAATAATTCGACGTTCGGTTGAGACGAACGTGCGAGCGGTACGCAGCACGCCGGCAACAAATCGTGTATGCATTTGTTACGTCACGATCGATACCTTGAACAATCAAGTGTATTTTTATTACAGTGGTGTTTTAAATTTCATGATTATTTAATTGGTTTTTAGTTGGATACAGACATATGTGTACGCGCAATGAAAAGTTTGAAATAACATCTTTATGATTTGGATAAATAAAGTGTTTTTGTGGTGAGTTTTTGTACTTTATCTATTGGTTTAAACTTTTTTGTTGTCACTACTTTTTTAAAGTTATATTAATGGAGTGTTCTTTTTCGTATCCAGATTGATTCCATTTTTAAAAAAGTATTAAATTATTCTAAATTTTTCTAAATGAATTTTCCAGAGCATGACTGTTTTAGGTAGAGTAGGACCTGTCTGTTTAAAAAATGACCGTTAGACACCTTGTTTACTATTTTGATTACAATTAAGGATCTCCTTTATCAACATTAGTTAGTCATTATTGGTAAAAAACAAAAAAAAGTTGGAAGTACGTAGTAAGTACAAAGCAAAAAGCAAATGTCATACCTATTACAATCACTACTAAACTAACAACTGAAAGCACTTAAGGAAATCCCTTACAAATCAGATGCATTCAATCGGAAACTGATAAACGCTCAAAATAAACTATTTGCAGAAAGAACGTTACAACGACAATCTATGCCATCGTCCCCTCGTACCTTAGACCCTTGGCTGCCACACTCCACCAGACAAATTGCCCAAAAGTTAATTTTCATTTCCCAACATCCTTATTCTTGTTTGTATAAGAGTTATTTTAGCAAGTTTTGGTATTAAGAATATTTTGTACGCATCGTCAGCGCGTGCATTCATCCAACACCCTCATTTTATTACCTATACCGTATGCATGTTGTGGTTCCATTATAACTCCTATCCATTAGACGATTAAACCTCTATATTGTTACCAGAAGTATTGTTGTGCAAATTACGATTAACAAGGATTAAATCCATTCAGTATTGAAACCGGTATTTGCAACTCGCGAAATGAGAAATGCAATCATAAAACCGTTACAGACATAGAAAGATATTGAGAAAAGTTGACACGGTTTTTATTAAATATTAATATGTTTTTGATAAACTTTAAATTGTAGAACTTCTTTTTATGTCGCCTTGCTCCATCTATATTAGGAAACTGTGTTCATTACCAAAGTTTCAAACGTTAAACCAATTATGGATAACCAGTGTGGGTTTTTATTAATAATCATCGCTCTTTGTGTGTTTAAGTAGGTGGAAATTATACGGAAAATTATGAAGTTATCAAAGAAAGGTACAAGTATAGATGTTTATGTTAATATAACGGTTACTGTCGATATTTTTGGAACTAGAAATAGAGTCATATTGTTGAAATAAATATAACATTTAACCTCGTTTTCATTAGTTTACATAAACAAAGCGATTGAACACATGTAATGCAATGGTTTTTGACATATTTTGATCACAAATGTTATGAAAATTTGTCAATGTCTGTAATTTTGTAGTTGTGTTAACCTGAATTCTAATTTAAATATTTTTCTAACATTTGTATGAAATAGAAAATAGTTATTTCCAAAGCAATACTTATTAGTAACTAAAGTTACCACAGTTCTTGGGATATTTACCAAGTACTTATATTGTTTATTTTGATATCTGCAAGACAAAAGCCTCTCACACTCTTGTGATATTAGCTGCTGTAACTGATGTGACTTTACAGCGAGAAAAAATAAAATATGTGTACTTATAACGGGTGATTTTTTAAGAGCTTGAGAACTTTTTTAAACAATAAAACGCATAAAATTTGCAAAATCTCATCGGTTCTTTATTTTAAACGTTAGATTGGTACATGACATTTACTTTTTGAAGATAATTTCATTTAAATGTTGACCGCGGCTGCGTCTTAGGTGGTCCATTCGGAAAGTCCAATTTTGGGCAACTTTTTCGAGCATTTCGGCCGGAATAGCCCGAATTTCTTCGGAAATGTTGTCTTCCAAAGCTGGAATAGTTACTGGCTTATTTCTGTAGACTTTAGACTTGACGTAGCCCCACAAAAAATAGTCTAAAGGCGTCAAATCGCATGATCTTGGTGGCCAACTTACCGGTCCATTTCTTGAGATGAATTGTTCTCCGAAGTTTTCCCTCAAAATGGCCATAGAATCGCGAGCTGTGTGGCATGTAGCGCCATCTTGTTGAAACCACATGTCAACCAAGTTCAGTTCTTCCATTTTTGGCAACAAAAAGTTTGTTAGCATCGAACGATAGCGATCGCCATTCACTGTAACGTTGCGTCCAACAGCATCTTTGAAAAAATACGGTCCAATGATTCCACCAGCGTACAAACCACACCAAACAGTGCATTTTTCGGGATGCATGGGCAGTTCTTGAACGGCTTCTGGTTGCTCTTCACTCCAAATGCGGCAATTTTGCTTATTTACGTAGCCATTCAACCAGAAATGAGCCTCATCGCTGAACAAAATTTGTCGATAAAAAAGCGGATTTTCTGCCAACTTTTCTAGGGCCCATTCACTGAAAATTCGACGTTGTGGCAGATCGTTCGGCTTCAGTTCTTGCAGGAGCTGTATTTTATACGGTTTTACACCAAGATCTTTGCGTAAAATCTTCCATGTGGTCGAATAACACAAACCCAATTGCTGCGAACGGCGACGAATAGACATTTCACGGTCTTCAGCAACACTCTCAGAAACAGACGCAATATTCTCTTCTGTACGCACTGTACGCATTCGTGTGGTTGGTTTAATGTCCAATAAAGTAAACTGAGTGCGAAACTTGGTCACAATCGCATTAATTGTTTGCTCACTTGGTCGATTATGTAGACCATAAATCGGGCGTAAAGCGCGAAACACATTTCGAACCGAACACTGATTTTGGTAATAAAATTCAATGATTTGCAAGCGTTGCTCGTTAGTAAGTCTATTCATGATGAAATGTCAAAGCATACTGAGCAAATAATAATGCATGAAAATCATAACCTCAAAAAATCTGAGCAAATACTAATGCATGAAAATCCTAACCTCAAAAAAATCACCCATTATTTTGATAACACATACCTATATAATATATAATTTTTTCCACGTTAAAACATTAAGAAAATCAGATTGAAACGTGTATTAGCTGTGCAGTTATGAATCCTTGATCTATGCCAGTTAGAGAGAGCTTTATAACCTTTTAAATTTCGACACGCGAATCGAGATGTAATTTGAATCCGTTACAAGTATTATAGTTACGGGTTATTGCCAATCTAGACTTCATAACAATAAGATTGAAAGTTTATATAAAATAATCGAGAATATAATAACTATAATTGTATTTTGCTAAGATTTCTACTGCCAATATTCGTCAAATTACACTACCTTTATGACTCTAGGCTTCTGTTAAGATGTTCTTTCCCTACTGAAGGCTTAAAGGCCTAAAAATTATGTAACGCCATAAAAAGAAAATTGCGACCTTATAAACAAGATTGTTTTTAAAGGTGAGCTTGCGATTGTTGATGTGAAATATTTTTTGCACCCATCAATTAAAAAAGAAAGTATGTATTCGCATTCTTAAGCCGGCATAGCACTTGTGACTTTTGAACTACAGGTGTCCATTAGGGTATCGAGAACCGGTATAAATAACAGAACCGGGATTTTCGGTACCAGTACTAATCAGAACCGGGATTTCCCGGGATTTTCGGTACTTTCGGGATTTTTTTCTTCTTTTTAGTTTTGGAGGTAAATATAGTCTAAAATATTATTTATATTAAATTACACATATTGCGCATTCTGGCATGACAAGATAAGCAACACATTAAAATAGCATCACGACTGAGCCTCTTAAAGCAGGAGGTAGGCCAGTGCTGCGGAAACTGCAAAAGCTGTTTTACGATGTCATCTCTCCGGGATAACTCCAAAAGCATAGAACAGAAGCGTGATGGTGCTCTACTTCAAAAAAAGGGATAAAACCCTGCTGAAGAACTATAGACCCATCTCGCTTTTGAGCCATGTTTACAAGCTGTTCTCGAGGGTTGTCTTAATTCGTCTATTAAGAAGACTCGACGAATTTCAGCCCCTCGAACAGGCCGAGTTTCGAATTTGTTTTCTCATCGCATATTTCACAGTGCCTAAAAACAATAGTTTTCAATCAGTGCGTCCTACCAATGGTGACCTACGGTGCCGAGACGTGGACACTCACGTGGCTGTTCCACCAAATTAAATTCACTCAAAGAGTTCTGAAGAGAGTTATGCTCGGAGTTTCTCTGAAATATCGCATTCGCAATGAATGAAGTAATCAGACAGAGAACTAAAGTCACCGACATAGCTCAAGGAATTAGCTCTCTGAAGTGGCAGTGGGCTGGCCACATCTGTAGGAGAACCGATGGTTGTTGGAGCAGAAGAGTTCTCGAGTGGACACCGCCACTCGGCAAAAGTAGTGTTGGACCTGTGGCTAGATGGAGCGATGATCTGCGCAGGGTAGCCGGGAGAGAGTGGATGCGACGTGCCGCCGACGGGCACATTGGCGCAAGTTGGGAGAGGCCTAAGTCCAGTAGTGGACGTAAACAGGCTGTTGATGATTAAAATACAGTTATAAATTCACTTTTGATAAAGTTGTACACATAAGACATCAACGTATATCGTAGGCCGATTCTCCTAATTTCCTCCATTTTGGTCCTTATAATTAAACTTTCTTGTTCTCTTGGTAATGTGTCTTCAAAAAGATCATTGCATCTAAAGTTGCATCACCTAATCGAGATCTAATTCTGTTACAAAAAAGGCCAGCTGAGGAGAAATTTTTTTCTGGCTCTACGCTAGTAGTGGCAATTGTGAGAAGGTGTTCGTACGCTTTTTAAGTACCACATTTTGTCTTATGATGGAATAATGATGTGAATGAGAATATGGTTTTAGCTAGAATATTTTGTATGGAAAGAATAAATGCTGTTAATAGAAGATTAAAATCAAACAAATGATTATATAGTTAACATGATTCGTTATTTCCCGAAAATACCGAAATTCCCGGTTCTTATTCATTGAGAACCGGTTCTTTGACTACTATTAAAGAACCGGGAAATCCCGGGATTTTCGGTTCCGGGATTTCCCGGTTCTGAACCCTAGTGTCCATGGATGGCTTACTTACCATCAGTACTTAACTTAACAATACTTATCTTAACATCCTATATAATAAAATAAGAAAGAGTTAAAGAGTATCCGACTTTTCACGAATAGTGGTGAGTTGGCTTAGCATGAAGCTGGACCCTCGGGCTCAGTGGATCGCGGTTTAAAACCCAGGGCGTCTGCTCCACTCTCAAAGCCGCTCGTTTCATGTTGCCCCCTTGTTGCGATTCGAGCGACTTGTTTGGGGGGCCCAGTTATAGAGCTGGCAAGTCTCCATCCGCCACTTCGTACATGTTTATAGCATTGTATCGGCGGGTGCCATAGTCCCCATAGTTCCCCAATATCCAGTCCATTAAACATCCCATTCCCATAACCCAGTCGTAGTTTTCCATATATTTGCAATAGTCCCAGCAGAACCGGGGACTGTCCTTGGATACATTTTATAGTGTTATACAGGGATAGTCGCCGGATTGTGCATCCTTTACACAAGATTAAATATGTCAAAGGGCTTCCGTGTGTTGGCTTTGGCCCCATACTAGCCTTCCAAAAGACCGGGACTCCTTAATAGTCCCGTGAATGGAAAAGACATGATAATAATAATATATGTAGAATAAATATTACGGGTAAAAGATGTAGAAAATGTATAATTTTGACTTCAAGTTGTGACATAATGTATGTTAAGGAAACTTAAATTCTCAAATAATATGTACGGGATGAATGAATGAATATACTTAGTGAGTTATCTTAGTTATTAGTCAACGTATACAGGAAGGAAAATGTAGAAAAACATGACAAACAGTTCACATAAAACAAGAGATTCGTTATAATTCCGGGTCTCCCACGCCACGCGCTACCTACATAACATATTCTCAATACCCATATCGTAACTCGTACACAACTAAACGAAGACAAGATAAACAAATAAGTAGAAACTAATTTGTAAAACTAGGCCAAATTATGAATGAACAATGTTATCTTATAAAATAATTACTTACAGAGAAGTTTCTTATAAATAACGGTGCATATTATTTGCATAATTCTTGTAATCATAAAAAATAAACGGACCGAAGTCATGTGAACCCATACATTTAAGTGTCAAGTGTACTTTTCTGAACTTTTACTCTTGTGAAACTCAGTACCGTCCCACATACAAAGTCGTGTATCATTCATCGGTGGAAACTGTACACGTTTATCACATTACGTTATAATTGTTTTTTATTATTTATGCAATCGATATCTGTGGCATCTCAATTTAAACACAACATAATTGTAACCACAGATTGAATGTTTCGTTCATCATGTTCGAGTATAATTGATATTGAAAATAATAACTACAGCATACATTTTATTTATTAATTTATGACCTTTGATAATGCTTAATTTTCTGGATTAAATAATTGTTAGTATACAAAGCATGGCCATGTCATTTCCCCCTTTGATATTCATTCCGTAGGGAAATTGTAATAAAATATAGCACAGGGCGTGCAAGGATAATGTGGAGATTTTATTAATTTAATCATATATTCCAGATATTGCACACTAGGCATAAATTACGTATTATCGCCATAAGAATATTTTAGAATAAGTCCTTTTAAGATTCTGTTGCCATTTTGCGAATATGATTTATATGATATTCTAGGTCAAACATTTCATTTATTATCTCATCATAAATTTACATAGCAAAGGTAAATGCTCAAACCATGGTTAATCCACCTCTAGATAAGCGTTAGGATTTGTCGAAAGCCTAACACATCGCCCAACGAATAAGTAATTAGTTTATTCAGCACAACATTAACACCTGTATTCATGTGACAATGTAGTCATTATAATACTTGTATTAATTTATACACTGTTACCACTGTATGGGGTTATTAACATCACGTGTGAGTAAATATTTTTTATGCTCGTTTATCTTACGATTAACGTGCTATTTACATGACATTTTAGAATGTACTTATTTGATGTCCAGTGATAATATACCGTTTTATATGTACATGAATGTACCTAGACGGCAAAGCAAATATATGAAAAGCAGTTACTTTGTTTCGTAAATCAAACATATTGAATATTCTAAATGCTTTTGTTCATGAAAGTATGCAATAATTCTTACTTCCCCATATTTTAGTGTATTGTTGTTAAGAATATATTAGGGAAACTAATTACTTCACTAGTGAAATAAAAGCAGAATAATAATGTATTCTTTTAGAAGTTTAAGTGAACTTGTAACTCAATTCAACGGTTCTGTATTTAAAAGTAAAGTTTTTAACTACACACGTAGAATTATGAATTACACTGTTAACCCACGCCTGTTGCATTTAATGACAATGAAAAATATCCTATATCGGTTTCAGTGCCTTTGTCAAAATGTGTTCATAATTTCACCATAACGGGTTTAATAGTTCAGACATGAACCTTACAAAAGTAACATATAAACTCCCTGTCGCAATGCCCTCAATTATAATATTCGTTAGGAGTCAGTATTGGTATAATTAACGTTTAGTCATAAGAATTAATTTCTGTTCGGTAGACATAAAGATATAAAGTAGGTCCTAATAAACACTTAACGGTCGTAAGTGGAATGACATCATTTCTAAGGATGGCAGACAGATATTTTCGCACGAAGTTCCATTGTTATTTTCATTAATAAACTTATTCTACCATACACTTTAACAAAAACTTGGCAACTTCAAAGAAATATTTCTATTGTACGCTACGTAATCTTGCGTAGGTACATGTTGTAATCATTAACGTTAAGTAGATAGGATTAAAGATTACATTCGTTAAGTCTTTAATAACTTTACAACTTGACTATTAATTCCCTTTCGGTTTGGCTCGCAAAAATATTGATCCATGAAAATACCGGGTTAGAAAATGTAAATTTTAATCAAAATCTGCCATTTCTGATGATGACAAGCGTCCCAATTGACAAATGTATTAACAAAAACACCGTCACCATTCAACTCCTCCATTAAAATTAAACACAAGATTTTCAACCAATAAATGACACAACACATCACGAACTCATAGTACAAAACAATAATAGAACTAGATCAATAAGATTTCTAAAGAAAATGTAATAAAAGGTGGCATAATAGGAAGAGCGCAAAGTAATTTCCCAGATTCATCTGACGAGCTCAGATCTAGAGCAGCGGTTTCTTAATTCGATGGCAAACAGTGCTGTGATGAACAGATTGCAATACCGTAGTCGGCCTACTTGTTCATGGAAATTATGAGTAACGCTATAGTATTAACTAGTTAATAGTGTTTTACTGTTAAACGTTACTATGATTTAAAATATCTATCTGCAATAGTCTTATCTAGATACGAAATTGGAAATATCTTTTACAAAGCAATATAAAATTACTGCAACAATTATGAAGGCTTTTTAAACGTCTCCTTGTAACGATTAAAAAGCCTTCATTTCATAGCAGTAATTTCATATTCATAAATAAACGATAACAATTTGGTAAAAGTTACGTGCCGTATCTGTGTGATTGTTTTCACTTGTTTAAAAGCTACAATAACCTAATCAAGCTTTGATACTAATATCCATAAGATACTGGAATGATACAATACGAATTTTATACAAGATCGGAGAAGATAGTGCCGGGCAGCTTTTTGACATTAACATTCCGATACGATAATAAAGTTTTCTTCCTAATCTCGTGTTAGAAAATTAAATTAAATTCCATCTTATATGCTAATACGCTGGTGGCTGCATGTTCATAAGCAAACAAGCCCCGGGTCACATTCCACGGGCCCTATTGTGCCACTATCGCTCTCTTATAGAGTTACGCATAAATCTGAGTTTGGTTAATAAGTGTGGGCGCTGCAAGAGCACGAACCCGTTACATTATATACACCATAAATTCTTGTAAACTATGTATTACGTATGACCATAATCTGGCGACAAACAATAGGCAACAAGTAGTACGCAATCATTTTGGAAATTATATTTCGTAACGAATTATAGCTTTATTGTTCCTATTTAACGTTAAGTTTATGTATATCTCTATCCTAAGTTGTTAAAGTTAGATCTGTTATCAACATTGTTAAATAAAAGTGATGTAACAAAACGAGCAGTTACTATTATGAATGAACTTCATCACATTCTTAAAACTAGTAATTATAAGCAAATTACTCCATTTCCAAATTGGGCTCAATGTCGACGCGTTGAAAAATGCCGCTAATTGAGTTTCAGCCTTAAGCGTCCTCTCCATAAGGTCGGCATGCCACTTGAAATACTGTGGAATGAACAATTAATGGATACCAACCAGCTAAATGCGAGTCCACTTGAGTTCAAAGCGGAGCCGCAGGGCGAATACAAACGAATCAGACCTTTTGGCCCTTCAAATATATGTTCTTTTGATAACAATCATAGATTATACTCGTACCATATGTTACATAAAAACTTATTAAAAAAATCTGGTCAGGGTTTTTAATATCTTTAGCATCTAGTTTACTTGAGATATATTTAACATTGTCATTCTAATCAGTACAATATTGGCTGCAAACTACATTAACTGAGTACACCTGCATAGCCTGATTGACCGGAAGAGCAGTGACCACTGTCCGCCACCAATTTCGGCATACAACGGTACTGTGACAGCGAAAATATTGCCAGTTTCCGACAATGATAGACGATCCATTCAAACAAATTTATTTTCATACAAAAAGAATCGTTTTATGAATACTGCATGAATACAATAGAACAGGTTCCATGGAGACCTACTTTAGAGTTGTTTTAAAAACAGCGATAGGTTTTTCTTATCGGTTTTATATACGAACCAAACAACACGCCTACATGTCATACGTTGTAACTTTAACAAAAACAATTTCCCCTTTGTTTTCGTACGACGACGCGACGTTTGCAATAAAATTCTCCCTAGTACTCGAGATATTGATCGGCAGAAACGGAATTTAATTACTTGCCAATGTCCACACAGCTATTCCCCAATGATTAATACATCTGGTAACGACTGTTTCGGGAGCAGTTAATGTCTGACCATCATTAATCACGATTGCTGTGTCTTTGTCCTCATTAAGCCATTATTTACAATAAATTATTTCAGTTTCGGATTGTTTAGAAAAAAGCAATTTGTATGCAATTGTTTACAATAAAATATTGCAGGGTTCCAAATTGTTTGGTAAAAAGCAAGTTAGTACTTGGTATGTATTTGACTACATAATATATTCAACATGGCGGCGATTTGGTCAAAGAACAGATTTATAAGAATATTTAATTTGTAGTGCACATCACGAATAAGGAGTAAGTGTGATGTGGCGGATATCCGCGACGGTTCTGGGTTCCTGCGCAGGCGCACATTCGGACACGCACCGCTAGTTTTAATAACAATAATTAAAATACCTGCCGTTATCAAACTGAAATAAATTTATTATTGTTTCATGGAAATAATTAAATTTTAGCTATTAACTAATATTTTAAGCAGAAAATATGAATATTTTTAATTAAAATTTCATAAAATTACATTCTATCCTGGCGTTTTCACGAGATTCATATTATCTGGATTAAACTGCGAAGCATAGTATTTCAATAATATGAAGCAATATTCAATATAATATTAACCTATTTTTGTTTAACGTTTCAATCTCCGACTAGTTTCTATAACGGAGTACATTCAGGATGCCGCATTTCAAGCTAGATATCAGCTTCACCTTTTTGTGCCAGTTTCGAGTATTTCTAGTCCACTTTCATCCATATCTTTATGAGGTTTTTAGTGTGACTAATAAAATTCGATACGGGCACATTTGTTCTATATGTGTGTACATACTGAATGTTAACGTCACAGTTTGGGTATTATTTGGTCAGATGGTTGTATCTAAAATAGTAGTTATATTTCTTCCACAATTTATTATAAATATAAAATGGAGACATACTCAGGTATATTTGTGCCATTAAAATCGTTCTTTTATGTCTCGCCCTATCTGCGGGTGGGAATTTATGAATCAAATCTGTCCAATATTCTTTTCTGCACCAGTCGATTGAAATGAAAACAAAAAATCCAACAATTTTAATAATACACATAAACAGGAAAATATGTTTGTTTAGAAAAAGACGTTTTAAAAGAACACGACATAAAATCAAATTACAACATTCCTACACACAACTTCATCAATGTAGGTCAGAACTAGCCTTAGATGCTCAACTTATGCGCAGGGCTTCGCTGACCGGACGTCGTTGTTTGCCGACCTAAACCCACGCTGTGTAGGAGTGGACCCACCGTTTACGATTCATATCACTACAACCAACATTCAATCGTTATATTTATTAGACTTCTTGCTACTCGTTTAAACGGTTACAAAGTCATATCTAATTTTAACGTACAACTTTTAATTAGCTCAAGTGGTTTCTAACTATAGCGATGTGTAGCTTAGGTTTATTAAACCCAACGTTCTGTTATTAGTATGCAGAGCGAGCGTTTAGGTACTTTGTGTTTATCAATGTAAGTTAAATAGCAATAACACTCTCATTTAGATTATCTTTTAATTCATTTTAGTATTCTTAAATGGTAATGATACGGTAAAGTGTATAAAATATTATGTGTATGTTTTCAGAAAGTTGAGCCATGGGTGCTCCAGCGTGGGGTAGCCGTGGTAACGGTGACCGTCCAAGGCTGCTGCGTATGACGCCGCTGAGACACAGCTTCGCAGCACCGGCCTCCCCGCCCACGCAGCCCCCACCTCGCACTCACGACTATGCCTCAGACGCAGACACTAACAAGAAAGGTAACCCTTCCCTATTTACAATTCATTACATTCAAGTTATACGGGAAACTAGTTAACACCTTTAGCTTTCATTCATATTCGTTCTCAGGTGATGCTAATTGCATTGAAAAGTTCAATACTAATTAATGCTATTATCGTAAAAAGTAATTTACATTGATAACAAAAAAAATGTGTATTGAATCAATATCGCAGTGAATATTTGTATTTAATTACATATTTCAAATTGTATGTTTCAGAAGAAAGCTGGAATGCGAACTTATCTCAAAGATGGCGCAAATTACGTCGTCGGTGCTCCAGATTAAGGCCAGGATCTGGCAACCGTGAGGCCAGCCCGGTTAGATGCTCTCCATCTCCTCCAAGGCCTCCTCCACATTGCTCTCCTGCACCACCTTCGAAACTGTCATTCAGACATCGTGGAAAAGTATACACTACTGCTTCATTGCGAGTGACTAGTGGCGCACCTGATATTCTAAGAGCTTTGGGTAAGCTTGGAGGAGGGTTGCGAAGAAGAGCTCTATCTGCGCACGATGTATTGGCGCCTCCACCACAACAACCGTCCACATTTTACGTCCCAAGTCCGACCGCAGTCAGACAACAATCATCACCGTCCCCTCCAGGAGACAGGCATTCTGCAACATTACGACGGAGGTGCAGTTCTCCAAACGTATACCGAGCCAATAAACCCTCATCGATCACTCGTGATCATACCCCAATTTTGTCTTCGGAAGATGAAACACGAGATGTGGTCGATTTTAATTATATCCCTGAACGGAGAAAAAATATATCAAATGGAAGAAGTCAACGACCTTATAGTGAGAACGTAGAGATAGATATACCTTACAGAAACGGTTACAGTCGCCTTCCTCCAGAAGCATCACAGAGACATTGGGAAGAAACTTATAAATTACCTCGTGTGCAATGTAGACAAGAACCAATGAATCAGTTAAGGAATGGATTTACTGAACTTCGCGTAAGTGCTACTCCGAGATCAGCCAGACCGCCTCCAGCACCAGCACCAGTACAAATGTCTAAGCGGCTACCTCCTGAACCAAGAGATACACACACTTTCGAAGTAATTTTTCTAAATTGATCTTTAATTTTTTAACTTTGTTTTGATAGTTGAATTAAAAATGTGTGCAAAAAGATAATCTACCCACCGTGCGATATCTTAAGTGTAATCTTGTGATTAACCGGCGATAAAATCTGTCTAAAATTGTGAATAAGACACATAAATTATTATTGTTTTCTACCATAGTAAGTAACATATCGGTCCAGTAAACACCACCCACCAAAAACATTCTGTAAAAAACTAGCCAAGTCTCGATGGAGCTGCTTGTTTATGTCTAAAAAGTAATGAAATCTAGACAAAGTCGTGCCAAGTGTAAGGTTCCTTACTGCGATTTCTTTATTATTATAGTTATTGTTGTGTGACTTGGCCGTTGAAGGATACACTGTACACAAGTACACAACTGTACACAAGGGTACAAAACTAGGTGCTCCATGACACTATTGCACCAATCTGTCGCCAGAACCGCTACCCATTGACGATAGAAAATTGCCACTTGAAAAACGTTGATTCAATATCCAGTCAATTGTAGGCTTGATAAAGCTGCGTATTTTAATAATGTTACAACATTACGTGTAAACAAAATTGACTTGTACCCACTACTAACGTTTTAAACAATGTTCAACGGCCAAGTCACACAACAATAACTATAATAATAAAGAAGTCGCAGTAAGGAACCTTACACTTGGCACGACTTTGTCTAGATTTCATTACTTTTTAGAGATAAACAAGCAGCTCCATCGAGACTTGGCTAGTTTTTTACAGAATATTTTTGGTGGGATTTCATTTATTTTTGTTGAAACGTGTTTATATTGTTTTTTTATTAGATTTTCTTATTTGACACATTTTTTTCTTTTTAGGAGTAGTATTTTATTACTAAGCGCCCCGCAATTTCACCCGCGTAGTTCCCGTTCACGTTCCCGTGGGAATTTCGGGATAAAAAGTATCCTATGTGCTTCTCCTGATTCTAAGCTACCTCCCCACCAATTTTCAGCCAAATCAATTCAGCCGTTCTTGAGCTATAAATTCCCGTTCCCAATCCCGTGGGAATTTCGGGATTAAAAGTATTCTATGTTCTTCTCAAGGTTTTAAGCTACCTCCCCACCAATTTTCAGCCAAATCAGTTGAGCCGTTCTTGAGTTATAAATTCCCGTTCCCAATCCCGTGGGAATTTCGAGATTAAAGGTATCCTACGTCCTTTTCCTGGTTCTAAGCTACGACCTCACCAATTTTCAGCCAAATCAGTTGAGCCGTTCTTGAGTTATAAATTCCCGTTCCCAATCCCGTGGGAATTTCGGGATTAAAGGTATCCTACGTCCTTTTCCTGGTTCTAAGCTACCACCCCACCAATTTTCAGCCAAATCAATTCAGCCGTTCTTGATTTTTAAATTCCCGTTCCCAATCCCGTGGGAATTTCGGGATTAAAGTTATTCTTTGTCCTTTTCCTGGTTCTAAGCTACCTCCCCACCAATTTCCAGCCAAATAAGTTCAGCCGTTCTTGAGTTACAATTCCCGTTCCCGTTCCTGTATAATTCCCGTTCCCGTTCGATTATCCTAGTTTTTATAGTTTTCCCTATATGTGGCCATTAAGTCCTAACTCTGTACTAAATTTCAGCTCTCTAGGTTTATGGGAAGTACTAGTTCTATTTTGATGATCATGAGTGAGTGAGTGAGTGTCTTAATTACGAAACTTTGCATTCGCTTAACTTCGGATCTAAATGACCTACAGACTTGAAATTTTATTTTAAGTATGTGATTGTATAGCTTACTGGATCACGATAATTTCAGTGCTCTGGGTTTATCCAGAGGTTCTCAAATAGGGGCCTGAAAATGCGGCGAAAGGGTTCCTGTAAAGGATGGTACGGCAGTGTTTGCTTCGCGCTCGACTTGGCGGGGGGCACTGCCGTGCCCCCAGATAATAACATAATTCTTAAAATTATGATTCTCTGCGGGGAAAATAATGACCCATCCATTTTTGTTTGCCATTTATGCAATCGTAAATAAATCGTTCAATTCAATTATTTCAGGTTAGATTCACGAAATCGGCTGGAGGCAAAGGTCTTGGGTTCAGCATCGTAGGTGGCAAAGATTCTCCGCGTGGAGACATGGGGATCTTCGTTAAAACCATCTTCAGTAACGGGCAGGCTGCGGAATCAGTTTTAAGAGAAGGTAAGTTATGTTAACATACATCTGCAAATTTATTGCAACCGCAGGTGATCTAGGTAGTTCATGGGTCACATACCGATAGATTGATGCAAGATGGCCACCTGGGAGTCACCATAGACCGCCGCTTAAGCATGTCCTATCACGTTGTTGCTATGAACGTTATAGTACAAACCCGCGCCGCCCGCCCGCCAAGAACATTCTCCGTCCAATCCTCTCTTCGATCTTCATGGCTAACGTAGACAAATCAGTCTCGTTTTATTCCCCTTTCTTTATTTCTATACGAACTTTTACTTCAGTGTAAAGGTGCATAAAATTCCTGAACGACGGTTAAAAACGCAGCTGTTTACAGTGCACTGTTTATCGCACCTGCTTCGTACAAAAACCAATTAGATACAATGCGTTGTAGTAATCAGATTATACATAGTAACGTTCATTATTATAACCTTGCCAAATTGTTTTTGTGGGTAATTAAGGTCGCTTTATAATAAAATTTAATAACTTTATTTCACTTATACTGAGTAATACCGAAATGAATCATGCTTTGTTTACAATTTTATTTGTGGTTTGCTACAGCATGGCTGATTCTTTATAGTGTAATATACTCTTAAACCAATTATTCTAAGAAGTATTATTGTTTTTCAACATTTATATTGTTTTCTTTTTCAAATAAATTATAATTTCGCTTTAATTATATAGGAATGATAAATCTTAGAAATTAACGTAGCTTTCAAGAAAAACTACAGAATCGACTGCGTTGTCATTTGGTATAATATACATAAATTCTCATGAAATCGTCATTTACGAATGTCTATTCCACGGTGCTGCTAGTTTAATATAAGAAGAAATATGATCAACCATTTTTTTTTATTAACATCAATTAAATATTAAAAACAGACTCTTTTATTAATATTCTCCCTCCATAATTCCAGGTGACGAGATCATATCAGTCAATGGGCGCGGTACAGCTGGCCTGACCCATGGGGAAGCTATCAGGCTGTTCAAGGACGTCCGCGCTGGTCCCGTGCTGTTGAGGGTTGGCAGACGAGCTCCAACACGTTGACTGCCGTGCGCCTGTTGCAGCGAGTCCTCGCAGCATCAGGCGCGGTCGTACAACCCTGACATTTACTCCACGCTTTAGACCTTCAACATTCACAGTGTTAGCGTTTATGTGGTCTCTAAACATCCGACACTCATAGTGTTAGTTTATGTGGACTTTTTATAAAAATAGATACTTACTTTGTTACGTATGTACATGAAAAAAGACTTCACCGCATCAGTCGCTTATAACCCTGATCTTGATCTGACTCCACTCTTTAAACATCCAATACTGATAGTGCTAGTGGACTTACTTTTATGTGGACTTTTTATAAGTACTTGCTATTACGAAAAAGGAGAATGCCCTGGATTCTGCTTTAGGGGTTCTTTATGTTATGACCCTCAACGCATCATTCGCGAATTTACAACCCTGGTACTTACTCTAATCTTTAAACATCCAACGTTCATTATGTTGTGGACTTTTAATAAAAACTTGTTACGTGCATATTCTATTTGTAATGCAATAATTGTTACTTAATAGCAATTGACCTTACATTATTTTGTCATTCAAATACAGTCTTAATAAATGTTTTTTTGATGCAAATATGACCAAACGTGATGTAAAATTTATGACAAAATTTAACTCCGACGCTAAAAGCTCTTTTGAGTTTTCGCGGTTATAATATGTCTCAAGCAAACATAAGATTTTATAAGGTTATTGAAGAAATATTTTTAACTTTAATCAAATATGTATTATACTATGATATACTTACTTATATTGTACAGAATTGCAAAAAAGATTAAAGTAGTAATTGCTAACATAAATTGTCTTTTTCAGATTTATGAAGTCTAATGACTCTAATTGATCGCTAATTTTATTAGACTCTATAAAATAATAATTGTCTGTGATATTGATATTCAAAGCTGAATAGATGTTATAGATTTATAAAGTATTTAATTTTAGAACATTTTTCTAATGTATTTTAGCATTATTAGATACTAACTTATTATAAAAACCTAAAGGCCTAAGCACTATTTCAGTAGTTTTTATATTGATAAGTTAAATATGTATTCTATTTACAGACATCACATCATATGCTTCTTTAGCTGATAGAATAAAATGATGTATTTTAAAAACAAATATTTTTCTATATATTTAGTAACTAGAAATGGTACTAAGAAATGACAACGAATGATTATATAATATTAAAACTATAGGGAACAAATATGTACTACACATTTTTTAACCTTTCTCTGACTGCTTTCATTGTTTGTAAATCACATTTAAAACGCGTAAAAATATTAAATATTGCCTCGAAATGATCACGATGGATTATGGAACAAGGGGACCTCATGTGCAGGAGTCATTAAAAAAACAAGTGTCTAATGAATTTGTGAATGCTTTATACTTCACCAGTATTACAACTGAACCCGCGACATTAAACAAAATCCAAAATTTGAATTTATTTGGTAACTAGCGGCGCATCGCGATTTCACCCGCGTAGTTCCCGTTCCTGTAAGAGTATGGGGATAAAATTATGCAAAAAGCGCACTGAATCACTCTATCTATTAAAACAAACCGCATCAAAATCCGTTGCGTAGTTTTAAAGATAGAAGTATACATAGGGACAGAGAAAGCGACTTTGTTTTATATTATGTAGTGATTTCACATGCCCTTTGTAACGTTTACCTACTATATTTTGTAATAAGATATCTCCACAAACAAGAGCATGCAGTTGCAAATGTTCTTACTCTAGTCAGTGATTTGTATTGCAGCTAAAGCTTTGCTAAGATTTGTTTCTACTATTTAACAACCATACATTCTACTATTTACACTTATTGCTTATAACGGCTCTGTAATTTCGAAAATTTAGAGATTATCAGAATGTAGTAACAATGTATTAATGTTAAGCTAATGTAGTTTCTACTTATTCGTATACCGCAAGGTGCCTAAAGTATGCATTTTATATAAAGCTTAATGTACATATTTTATATTAGTCAAGTATATTATAAAGTAACCAATATTTACCCCGAATAACTAATTCGATGCCAAATGCATAATATTCTAATTAAATACATTGTATGAATGGTGTATTGTCTATTAAGTATATATTTTTGCATTTTTGTACAATTTAGAATAAAATATAGAAATATATAATTTATGAATATTTTACTGTATTCATTTATTACGCTATCTCCATACGGTGGAAGTGGCCAGTACATTCTTTGCCTCTTCCTTTCCCTTTGAGGTCCTTTAACGCATGTTTGATATTGCCACATTTGGAACAAATATTCTCAAACTCAGTGCAATTTTAACACTTATGTAAATGATAGATAGAGTTGACAATAAAATAAAAGTCGATGTATTTTTGTAAGACGGCTATATTTTTGTAACCATTTTATAAAATATTAAAAAATATGGGGATAATATAGTAATAATATTAATTACTGTGTTAGAACTACGTAGGCATAAATAAGTTTAAAAAACAACATGAAATATATAATAATAGTTACATAACGCATATTTACACGTTTTAAACTTAGATTATTATTAAATAGATATCCACCTAATGGTAAGATCTGGCTTTACGTAAAACAAATGGCAAAGTTATTTACCGTATCCACGATACATTATAATTAATTAAATTAACTCAACAGTACTGGTATGAAATATAAAACACATTAGCCAACACGTACTTATGTACTAAGCGAGATGAAGACTTCTATTTCTCTACTAATATGTTATTAGTACATTGAGTAGGAATAGGCGTTTGTTATTGCCAGCACGTTTCAGGCAAGCTTAGTTTACGCTTGTTCATTCTCACTGTACTAATATTATGATTGAGATAGAGACTTTTGCCCTGCAATGGGATCTTACACTTGATTATAACTCATTAAAACATTTGTTTTGTGAAGAATATCTTGAGATATTATTGAACATTTGTTTTGAACTATTACAAGTTTCAGAGCGCTTATTCCCGTTATTGATACTAAATATATAACTAAAACACCTAGTTTTAATGAATATTCATGTTACATATTATCTTAAAGTTTAAGGTACACTTTCCAACTGTGTGCGATGATCACAAACTGTGAAGAGTCAGACTTATAATGGCACTTAAATTTTGATTACTCAGAGTATACAATTCACAGCAAAAGAAACGCAGTAGAGTGCATTACATAATGGGTGAACAAAATTGAACTATATATCAAAAGAGATTACGACTTATTTCCCGTATACTGGTGGCTGTTTATCATTGAATATACAACAACTTCGAAATAAGTCAGTAAGTTCAAAGTGATTGTGAACTCTAATCACTGATAATATAGGTACTATAATTCCCTTCAAGAATAACAAAAGTACTTCTTATGCCTTGGATTTGGTGAAAATTTACCTTAAAAGTGCATAAAGAGTGCTTTTTAAGATTAACAATAACTGTCTTGCAACTGATCCAATATCAAGCAGTTTTACTGCGTGTAATAAACACAAATAATTTCATTTATAGAGCAATTCCTTCCAAAATTCCAATCTTCGTCTAAAACATGTGTTTGTTAAAATCATTTAAAATATTATTACACTCAATGAGTTATGAATAAGTACGTTATACGTCTTTATGCACACTCAGACAAAGCATCGCCACAATTCATGCTTTCAGTTCGGACTAGCTAGCATAAGTAATAAACATAAAAATTAACAAATGAATTTCTAAATATTCGGAAGCAAATAGAACAGTCTTTCTAACAATAAATAAATCTTAATTTTTTATTAATTATTTACAAGTTTGATTAAAAATTAACAATGTTTAACCTTTTTAACTCTAATTTTCCTTTAACTTTTGCCTAACGTCTATCGTTTCGATATCTGCATTTTCGTTGTATAAAACCATTGAGACTGTTAGTAGTTACGTAAATACTAAATTATATACAAATGTTAGTAATTAAGTGGATTTGCTGGCGTGTTGTGGGTTCCTTAGCACTAAAGTGACGGGGCCGGCGGGCAGGGCTTTGAGCGCCGCCCACGCTTGAGTGCGAGTGAAGCCTTCCATCGACTGACCTCCAGCCGACATCAACTCCGCACCGACTAGAACAAGACCACTTTGTGCCGCTGAACCACCTGAAAAATAATTCGTAAAATGTTTAATGCCTTAGATACATGTAAACCAAATCATATTTATGGTAAGTCTATAATCAAAAACCTAATGATACGATTGCTATTTATTTTACTTCTTTTCTACTTATAAACTATAAAACGTTGTTTCCCCTTACGTATGTAGTTTAATCCGTATTCCTTAAAATTCAAAGTTTTAGCTAAAATTTATTTATAGATTCATTACAGGTATCCACTGGCTAGCCCACTTAATTCTAAAAAAGTCAAACCAATAGTCAGACATCATACCTGCAAACAGCTTTTTAACGGTAAGTGGGCAGTCGCCCCTAGGAGAGTCCCGTCCTCCATCGAGACCGAAGCCGAGCCCCGCGCCTCCGCCGGCCTTCTCCAGCACCACGGTCACCACCGGACCGCCAGCGCCCTCCGACTTCACACTATTTACACCATTCCGAACTGTTGACTCCGCTGAAATTAAACGTTTAAGGTGTTATTGTAAAGTAACATATATCGCAAAAGTAGTGACGTGGTAGTGACTCATTATACTAATATCATCAGTGAGAGAGAGAGAGGCTCGTTTGCCGAGTAGATAGTTCTTGCAGACCGATTCTTTACTATTGATTGGGACATAGATACCTAATTCATAATATTCATCTATACTTCAACTCAATAGTAGTTTCATCCAATAGACCTTATTCTTAGAATAAATAAAATATTAAGTTGTGTAATACCTTTTTCAGAGCCGCAACCGACTCCATTCACTTTGTTTGACGTATCGTTCTCAATTTCAATCACTACTTCAGATCGTTGTTCCTGTAATAATTAACGTTTAATAAATTAAATATGTAAATAGGCCATTTTCATCGATATTCAAAATCACTTAACATAAATACATAATATTAGAATCGTGCCTGCCAATAATAAATGCTAAAATGTGTTTGTTCCTTTATCCCTATTTCGCAGGAATCGAGCACTTGGATGAAAATGGATTACTTATAAATAAATAAATGTTAATTTTGAAGTTAAATTCGTATATTAAAATCAATGTTTACCTTTAGAACAGTAACAGATTGTGCGTGCGTTAAACCGGCCATTGCGATGCCATTAATACTGCGTATTTTCAATCCTCTTGTAATGCCCGCTTTAGCTGCCACACTGTCTCCTAAAACTCGATGAACCTGAAAGTAAGATACATTCCTTTATAAAATTATTCACACAATACAAAAGCGAGTATCTTATAATAAAAGTATCAAAAATCTTACCGTGACATCTTTAGCTTCACAGTCAATACCGCCAGCTAATATAACTCCCACTCCGGTACCAACTCCTCGTCTCAACCGTATCACTCGAGAGGAAATCTTAGCATCTTGCACATTGTTCTCAATATTAGGAGATACTTCACTATGATTAGTCTTATTATTTGATTTCAGTGAAGAAACTTCTTTGTCCCGTTTCTCCACACTATCACATCCATTACTCAGCTCTTTGTGATTTAGAGATTTATTGCTTTTTATATTCGTTTTGTTGGTGTTAACAATAACGCTGTCATTTTTAATAATATCTAGGCTTCGTTTATCTAAATGGGCTGTAGTTTTATTGCCAGTAAAGTTATCAAGACCAGCTTTCTTTATTTCTTTGATTATTTTCTCAGAAATTACTCTTGGAGCATCTTCAGATTTAGGACTTTCAGAATTGTTATCATTAGATTTAGATTTGTTTGCTGAGCTAGAGTTACGTTTCAAACGAGAATTTTTAAAATCAGTCTTCCTCTGTCGAATGTTAGTGTCGCTATCGCTATCTGAATCGGTTTCGGCGATAATTTTATTACGCCGTCTGTTTTCACCTTTATTCGACACAGCGCTCACCGATGGCGTGAGCGTAGAAAGGCGTTCAGACGCTTTTAGTACTGGACTCGGAGAGCTGTCGCAAGGCTCGTGCGAGAATTTAGCTTCGACAACCGGTGAGTTCAACGTAGCGTCTCTCCCACTCCTACACTTAGCTGATGCTAAAATACTTCTTCTATTGAGAGTATCTATTGTATAGGTTTTCGAAACTTTTCTCTTATCTGAGTCAGCGACAGAACTTTCAAGTGAACTACAACTCGCTTGAGATCCAGACGTAGCTGCCGAACCAGCAGAAGAACTTAGTGATACATTAGTATCCGAAGACATAGAGCGACAGACATTGCGCTTTAAATATTCGTCATAACTTTTTTCTATGGGTGACTTAGCGGTAGCAGTATCTGACTTTATAAATGAGTATGTGGTATAATTTGATATTCTGGGTGAAAGACGAGAACTATCTGATTCAATCGTTTCCAAATTGTTCATGGGTGAAGAGGCCGAAGACCTATAGCTTGATTGTGTAGAACTCATTGCAGAATCATTATCACTATCCACTATTTCCGTAGCAGTACAAATTTTAATTTCAAAGTTTTTGTTCTCTCGGATGAAGCTCAAACTGTCCTTCACCTCCTTTTTATTTGTATAAGAATTAGTTAGATAAGTTTTAGAAGGCAATATGGAAGCCGTGTATTGTCTTGTATATTCAGTACTATCTAAACATCCTCTGAGAGGTTTATTTGCAAGCTTACTGTTGATTTTATTAAGGCTTTCAACTTTTTCACTGAAGTGGCGTTCAGGCGTCGATTCTTTTGAAATTGACGTGGGCGTGTAAACTTGTAGCGATTTACGCTTGAATGCCGGGGAATACTTTGGTATATTATTCGGTAGTAAAGTATTCCATTTTGTTTCATTAATAATGATAGGTTTAACATTTTGTTTGGTCTTGTTTTTATTATTGCTATTATTTTTTTCAGTATATTTAATTAGGAACGATTTCGATACATCTTTGTATTTGTCTTGGACTTTTATTTCAGGTAACCCAACCACTGGACCTTGCACTTCTGGTATTACAAGCCCTCTTAATTTGGACATCGACTTCTTTCTTTGCTCTATCAAATACTCCAAATTTGACTTATGTGATGAACTATTTTTGTTTGTCTTTGTAGTGTCATCACTAGTACTTCGCATGTGATATATGGGTTGACTTAGAGAGGATTCCGCACTCGATGGTAGAGTCGTAGTGCTACCATAAAACAAAGGTTTACTTTCCGAATAGGCCCTAGTGG
Source organism: Timandra comae (assembly GCA_958496195.1). Lineage (NCBI taxonomy): Eukaryota > Metazoa > Arthropoda > Insecta > Lepidoptera > Geometridae > Timandra > Timandra comae. The sequence continues at coordinate 6,961,260 of OY292354.1, read as the reverse complement.
TTTTAGTAACATTAAAGGTGGAATTCGAAATTTGATTTCCAATACTACCTGACACTTCAGGTCTTTCTAAAGGTTTTTTACTATAACGAGGTACTTCGTCAAGGTTGTCTTGGGATTTGGTTAATCTTCTATCTAGAGAAGAAATATCCGTATAGTTAGAGTAAGCTGCATTACTCTTTCTTGTGTTATGACCGTTTCTGGCTGGTAGGGTACCACATTTGTCAAGGCAGTCTGTTGATGTGGCTTGGTCATTTGAAAACATTGCTATCTTATCTTTAACGCTTGCTTCACTTCTCGCATCTTGAGTTCTGGAAACGTAGGAGTAACGTGGTCGTACGAACTGCATCGGGGGCAGTCGTGATGGGGGTTCTGGTGGTTTTTCGACAACGTCGCTAGGAGTCTCAACTCCATCAGGCGGCTGTCTTGGGCACGATGGCAGCGGCGTTTCATCGTTGGATAAGCTTTTATCTTCCGTATCGCTTTTGTTGATGCGATCTGTAAAGACGAAACAAATATATTTATATATTTGTTGTTTACAACTATGTTATTAAACGTCTGTTACATAAACACGAACATGGCCGCAAAACATGAAAAAATAAGTCTATATTTTAAAATCCAATAAGCTTCGACGTGTAAATATTAGTACGGTAAAGAGAAATTACCGCTATCACCACACTTGTTTGCCAAATGCTGATTTCAAATCCGAACATTGTTTGTAAAACAGTAAACATGCATAAAACTCTAATGTGTATAAGGTTCTACATTATGTTATGGAAATAACTTAGTAAGCAGTTACATTAATTTAAAATCATTATGAATCAAAAGTTTCATATTACTCTAGACTGTAACATAAATTGAAATTAATATAACAAGCATTTAAGCTGTTAAAAGAAATAATTAATAAAGCAATATTATGAATTGATTACTCAGAGACGAAAGTACATCATAAAGATTAAAATGTTTTCTGTAATAGTTCGTGCTCATCTCATATTTACAACATAAGTTATGGGCAAATTACTACATTTGTAACTTAGTAGCTATGCCTCGCGGTTTTATGTACTTAATTACGATCAAACTTTGGCAAAAGAGTCATATGCTAATTAAACGTAGACAAAATTTTACTTTAATCGAACCAATTTTGTTCTTGTGTTATAATTGATTTAATTAACCCGGCATTGTTTTAGATAAGTAGGATAACTAGAAATTGTATACTAACATAGTGCACAACATTCATACATAATATGTTTCTCTTTTCGTCGGCACTCTTTAAATCAATAACATTTTACGTGATTGTTTATTTAATTTACAAATAAATTTTCTGCTCTGTTTTTTACGTTCTGTCGGACAAACCACAAAATCAATTACTTTGAAATTTGATATGGGCCTGAGTCGCCCTGACACGCCCGTGACTTTGTTCATCGAATTTCATCTTCTTGTAAGCGGATTTAACATGCCTGCCAAACCTCGCATCGAATTTGGAAACATCAAAAGATTTCATGATTTTATCATTTATTGGACCAATTAAATGGTGTTTTGTGTCTATATTTATATTGAACGATGGAATATATATTAACGCGACATGTTTATAGGTCACTCGATTGGAGACTACATATACCTAACAGTATACCAAATGAGGAATACATACATTTTTTACTTACTCCGTAATTTCTTTTCTTTAAACTGCGAGATTATTCAATTTATTCTCATAATTAAACGCAGGTAAAACTACGGAATAATAGGTGGAAATACTAAATATTAGGTACCTATACTAATTAATAAAAGAAGACCTTTGACCAGGAATTTCACAAAGATTGCTTCAGATGAAAACCTACTATTGTAAAAATAATGAATCTACTAGACGTATTAATATCATTGTGTATCATTATGCGATCAGAGTGGTGGTCGCAGAGTAATACAATATATTACTGGATGATTCATTTGTCAGTGTCCTATTACAGTTGACCAACTTATTAGTTAAGATGACGCGTCACCGTGCTCACCGCAGTCTCCCACTTAGTCACAGATACTTTGATGCAACACTGGATGTCCGAGTGAATTTAATAAATCCCACACAACGCAATATCCATTTCAACATCGCTTTGTATTAATTTTATTAACAATATTTATGTGCATATCAATTTCGTTGCAGAATATCTTATTAACGTGCAAATATGTTGAGCAATAATCGATTTAAATATGTTTTTAATTATACTTATACAAAACTTTAATCAAGTCTACATATACATAAAAACTTTGGTGTATGGTTTCAAGGTAAGTAAATGTACGTACGAATTTATCCACAATCCATATATTATTTATGTTATTGTGAACTAAACGTAGTGGTTAATTTCTCTGTGTTGTGAACCTCTATAGCAGCACAAGGGAATATATAACTCTCATTGATGAATGAAACTGATGATTTACTCAAGCGTAATAACCACGTTTATTGCGTGTCAGTGATCAAAATAAAACAAACAATTATCCTTCAATCAAGGGATTAGTGCCCTCTCTTGCCACTACACCAAAACAAAGATTATTTTTAATGCACTTTCAAAATCACATGAAATTAGACCTCAAAAGCACCCATAAACGTTCAAAGAAAATTTAAAATTCATTGTTATTCAAAGCTGTGATATAATAGTTATTTATGGTACAAGCGAGGTAAGTTGGTGATTACTTCCGAGGCGCTATTGAGGCCCGAGCCGTCAGGCGAGGGTCAGAAGATAGCCGAGGATAGTAATCATCAATACACGCGTGTACCATACAATGTTTTTCAACACACTTGCGAAGAAATTATCATTTTTTGCTAATAAATAAACAGTTTTTCTATTCGCGCGCATCCAACACAACAATGGTGATCGGCCAAAGACTAAAAAAATATACTAATGAATGAGTGAATGAATGGAATCGACCATAGACCTACCGAAAGTAAGGCAACATAGTTGAAGTTTGTTTTTAAAATGTATGGACACAATTTTTTTGGTATTGAACCTTTTTTAAAAACAAAGCAATTTAAAAAAACAATCTATAACTCACTAGTGAATCAAGCGTGTCATTATTCAACTGCTTTTGCACAAATAAGAGCCCCTTTATAAGCAAGTGTGTTGAAAAGAAATAATATCACGGTAAATGTTTAATAAAAGTATGTTTACCTTCTTTCTCTTCTTCTATCGGCAACAAATACCGAGAGTGAAGTATTTTAACAATACTATAAGACCGAGAGTCTAAAACTATAACATTTTTGGTGTACATTACAGCGGCACACTTTAGTAAAACTTTGAAGTTATTTTTATATATTTCCGCGAAAACATTCAGTTTCTTTTAATACTAGAACTACAATGAGTGGATTGTTGAACGAAAATGGCACGCTTCATAAATGTTTGCACAAGTGTTGGTTTCAAATTCAGCTCACATAGACCTTTTAGTAGTTTAACTTGTATGTGATATTTTATTGAGTATTTCGTCACAAATTATAACAAAGACATTGAATCGATTTATTCAGTTGCGTAAACTTACACGAACATTCAGAAGAGATTACTATGTATGTTTGTTTTCAATAAACGTAGCTGTAAAACGTGGTTTGACGTCAAGGAAGTACCTATATCTATATAATAAAGAACACTGATACATAAGAGTCGAAGACCGCTTCGCAAGTCTGAGGTAACGAGATCCAATAACAAGTCGTATAATGATTTCCTATGACATCTCAACAGTTTTATCTACTTATTAGCAGCGCCCCGCGGTTCCACCCGCGTAATTCCCGTTTCCGTGTGAATACAAGGATATTTACCCTATATCACGCACTGATAAATTAGCTTTCCATGAGTGAAAAAATTTTTGAAATCGGTTTATCAGATCCCGAGATGACCCTTTACAATTTAACAAACACACAAACTTTCCTTCTTTATAATATTAGTATAGAAGTATAGATGTGTAATAGTTTACCATGTTCTTACGTTATAGGAAAATCTCAGCTTGATAAAATATTTACTACCTACCAACCAAAACATTTACAAGTATGATTAATTAAACCAAAGAAAGTATTTACATGGAAGTATAATTAATTATATCACAGGTAACGGAATATACGAATCGCAGAGCGGGATGAGGGTCTTCATTATTTGATGACATTATTTTTTGCACAATTTAAAATATGAAATAAACAGTAAATAGTAGAGTACGAGTATAATATTTAGACAAGTCAATGTCAGTTAAATACGTATTGAAAAACTAATATGGAGATTACTAAAGCAATAGATACCAAAACAATACGAGTAGTCTAGATTTTTTGTCTGTCTGTCCAGTAGTTTTTGCGTGACCAACTTTGTACCCGCATCACTTATCGCAAACTTTTGGACCGACATAAGACGAAGACAAAATTAAGGTAGAGACTTTATAGATAACCATTAATAGAACAAGGGATACTTTTGCCACAATTCCCATGGGAGAAAAAACTAAATGTTGAACATAACGCGTGTAAAACTGCGAGCCACAGCTAGTTTTGCCCTAAAATTGGACAAGCACCTATATTTATTTTTAGCTCTCCTTCTTTCTTCACACTTAGCTAAGAACGCCGCAGTATCGTGGGTGGCGAACGGAGACATAATCTTAAACAACCAAACCCTAGAAGAACAAATATGAGCCAAGAAAACAAACGCGAGACCTTTTTACACCTTAGTGGGCATGATTACCGCACGGCTACAGCAGACTGCCAGATTTTGAATGTTTTAATTCATGAAACCGAAAGCCAACTAATTACGTTAAATTTTATGTTATTTACCGTATTATCCTAGCTTATGTAATCTGAATTCATTATAAAATTCAAAATAGCTTTGTGAGTATGTGAGTGTATTGAACTATGTATGTTCATATACATTATTACAAATATACTAGCTGTGCCCCGCGGTTTTACCCGCATAGTTCCCGATCCTGTGGTAATTTCGGGATCAAATAGCAGCCTATGTCCTTTCAAAGACCATAAGCTACCACTGTACCAAATTTGAAGTCAATCGGTTCAGTAGTTTAGCTGTGAAAAGGTAACACACAAACAGACGGACACAGTTACTTTCGCATTAGTATCATGTTTATAAATTAGTAAGGACTTACAAAATTGGCTGGCTTCAAGTTATTAGATATTAAAGTTTAATCAAATCGACTAACACAAGGACAAATTGTTAATTTAAACAACATCTGAATAATCTAACTTTGATTAGTTTATTAATAAATCAATTCACAAGGTCCGATGAAACGTTGAAAAGAATGATATTAAATATGTATAGACGCCAATATTGGCCGTCAGCGATTTAATATTTATAGTTTGAATTATGAAAAATTCCACTCAATAGTGTTGAATAAAAACTTAGTGATCGACAAATAGGTATGTAACTGTGACATTTCGCAACTTCCTCAAGAAATTCGATAGCTATGCTTATGACGCACGTAGGCTTTAAAAAACATAAAGCGATTATTATTAGTAATATTACAATTTAAAACCTGTATTTTAGAACAAATTTCATATCCTCCGATAAATAGGTGTTATTATTAATAACTAAAATGATTTATTCAAGCAATTATAACCATAATTGCTATGATATCCATCCAACCCACCTGTGATACATATTATATATAAATATACTATTATGTTACTTATTAAAAAAACTATTTTACCTATAACTAGAGTATTTTATTTATGTTTTATCATAAGCTTTGCGATTTTCAAATTGTCGCACTAGACAAGAATAGGTATTCCGGGATGAGAACGGGTTTGGTGCAGAGGTCACATTCTCATCTAGGAAGAAAAGCATGACAATATACCTAGGTAAAATCTATATAAGCATGGAACTGCTTATTTTATTGTTATATATGTACCTATTTACCTATTAGAGACTTTATACACCACATACCTAGTTCATTAGAAACGGTAATAAAATAAGTAAGTACACTATTATGTAAGTACCTATTTACTGTTAAAAGTATAAAATATCAAATTTGAAAGTAAGCGTTATAAAATTTAATTATTATGTAAAATGAAAATAAAGAAACAAGTACGAACCGTGAAGAGATTGCGACAATCTAGAAAATTTTCTCATCTGCATCATTGTGAAGAAGATTCAAATCCAGATCATACAATCATTTGATACAATTCATTACACAACACTTTCATTTACGAAACCAGTTTCCGGATCCTGTTCGCTCTGAAAATGTTCAAGTACTTTCAATGTGAGCCATTAAAGCACAAAGGAGGTAAACATTACAGGAGTGAATCATTTTACATATACTTTTCACGAATACAAAGAGAGATCCACTGAATTGTTCGTATCGGACAATGCTCCGCGGAGGATCAGGATCGGGTTAAGAATGCGGAACGTGTCCATTAACGTCCGAAATAACAGTTAATTTTGGGAGGGCGGCGCGCGTTGAGGTGAGCGAGGCCCGATTGCGCGGTGCGCGTGTGCGAAATGCGCCCACGACGAGGCGCGAGCGGCTAGCGGCGAGCAGAAGCGGCGAGCGCGGAGCCGCCGCGGCGGGGCGCGATGCACTGACTCGCACACGACTTGCAGAAATTTGCAGCGTCGCCGCCCTTGACGGGGGCGTTGCTCCGAGCCAGGGACGGACGCCCGCGCCCGGCCCGCACTGAGGTGCGCACGCGACGCTCCCCGCGAGCCGCGCTCCTCCCGACGCGCGATGACACCCCACACCCGACTCGAAGGCCGCCGCTCGACCGCGACCACCATTAATAACGGCTACCCTGACCTAACCGACCACCGCCACCGACCACACCACGTGGACCAACAACTACCTATACCGACTAACCTTAACCACTGACGACTAATCCTATTTTGGTCATATGGCTTTCATCTGGTTAACGAAACGTCGAACGTTAGCTATTTTTAGCCGATAAGCACTTGAGAGCGGCGACCCTAAGAATACTTTGAACACACAAAGCACTAGTGAACACTATCCTACTCTGCCACCTACATCTAAGCCTCTATAATAATCCACGGATTCATATTGCATATGTATTCAAAGTTACAATTATTTAGTTTAGTTATTAGATTTGTATAAGTATAAAACTACATTTCTAAGGCCTGCTTCTCACAAAAAGAAACTAAAGTATGGAGAAGAGGTTTTTTCGCCAACATTTTATGTTATTTAGGGATGCATTTATAACAAAATTTAAAAACAGTTATTATTTACACAAATAATTATTTAAAAACTATAATTGGTTATTTGAAAAGCCTAATTATAAATTGCGAAGCCCGCGCCGTGCGTCTTAGAAATGAGAATTAGAGCGATACTACATTACGTCTTACGTCTGCATAATATCTAAACGGTTAATAACAACATGTGAAAGTAAAATATACAATATGCATAATAATAATAAGTATGTCGATTTATGATATTGTTTTATATTTTAATGTGTGTTTTAATATGAAAGAGGCGGAATGCGGTGTGTGTGGCGAGTGTGTATGTGTGTATGTGGGCACGGGGTCGGCGGAGGCTGGAATGCCGTGTGCCCTCCGCGGCCGCCGCCCGCCCCTTGCAATCCGGACGCGGCCTTTAAACCGCTCCGACGTGTTTGCGAAGTTGTTTGCACATTTTTTTACATTCCCGTCCTTTTATTAAACCCTCCTGTAATGCCTAGCCTCCGTGTACTCGAATACATACAGGTGTTATTATCTAAGGAATGTAACATAAAAGAAACAATCTAGAAGAACCACTCAACCGAGTTTCTCGTCCTCCAAACTGCAGGAACAACAATATGAATAGCCCCGATTCGTGATGCAGTATGACGAGGCGGTTTTCTGGAATTGTATTCTTCACTGACTTTGAGATCGATGGATTCTTTCATTGGCCGAACAGTGAAACTATGAAATGGATAACCAAAAGAAAGTGCAATAGATTTCACTTTCAAAACTAAATTAACTTTCTCCAATGACATGTCTTACGTAATCTGAACAAAACAAGACAGCCATAACCACAACATTTGTCTGTAAAGGTCGATGGTCAACTATTTTAAAGAACTACATTATCGATCTAACATCGCCGTATAATTGCTATTGAGACAAATCTAACCAATGGCGATGGTGATACCGTATTGTATTGTCCGTTTTCAGCCTCTAAAACTGTGAACATATTTTATTCATTCATCAAAATCAAAGTTTATAAAAATTTACATTTAATATCCAAACATGTTCTCAATTCGGAAAAATAAAAACATAACCGAATGCAATAAACCACTTTTTAGTGCAAGCACCTCATGCTGTGAATGAGCGGCAACTTGACATGTACCTATAAACACTTAAAGGTATAAAAATATTTTAGTCCCGGTATGTGAACGAGCAAGTTGAAAGATGCGAGTTAAGGAATTCACTAAACGTTGCTTTTCTTTCATGGAAGTGCTGCATTGTGAATAAAACGACTTTAATTCTTTAACCCTTAGGTAGCCCGGCCTTAAACATTAATTTTTTGTTGCTTCCTCAGAGGAAATACCACGACTTCCAATTTATATGATGGCCACGTGAAAGAAGTTTAATTACAACGGCATCGGCCAGGATTATACAAGTTTTTAACGATTCGGATCTCTGAGAAATGCCTGCAGACGAATAAAATGTTTATTACAAATATCGGTTATTTTAAAACTTGGAACAAATCAGAGAATGTGGCTATTGGTGAATGTTTAAAGTTTATAACGTTTGTTTATTACCGGAGTCGGTATGCAAAGTGTTGGGGGAACAATGAGAGGCGACGGGCGGCGGGCGGCGGCGGCGGGCCGGGCGGCGCGCGGGCAGGTCGCGAGCCTCACTTTAATGACCGTGCAGCTGGATTCCAGCCCACGTTACTTTCATCGCGGGAATTCGTTTGAAAGTGCATTTTATGTGTAAAATAATTATGCAATATCAACAGTCTCAAAAACATAAGTACCAGCAAAGATTACGACCAGCAATAACTGAAGAATGTTATCAGATTTTATTTTAACGCCTTATTTAATATGCAAAGTAGTGTCCGAGCAAAGAGACACTTAAGATAAAACATATGAATTGTTAAATAATCTTTTTTACGTTTACTACTTTCCCAACTCAAAAGTTGAATAGGTACCTATAAGTATTAAATGAATAAAGTTAGTAAAACAGCAGAACCCGGTCTTTGGTTATCAATTAGACCCGTGGGTTACAAAGTGAAGCACAAACTTAATTAAATTTACATAAACTTAAAATTAAAACTTACTTACTTCGATATTTTCTAGCGTAATGCTCCATAATTTACAACATAATAAGTACCACTTACATACATGAACTGAGACAATCATAGACCACACTTGCAGTTTTATTAATATGTTGACATGAATACATGACTCATAAATAACGTAACCATAAATAGTTTCATAAACTAACCTTAATAGCAGTTTGTTGATAAAAACACAGTCACAATTCAAACTATTTCGGTGACATTTGATACATCGTCATTCACGTGGCTTATTATGTAGTAACGTAACAACTTGTCTCGAAAACGTTATAAAAACGAATTCCCCCTGTCACGTGTTTCGTGTATAAGGCTTCAAAAACTCGTGAAAGGTTTTCATATTGTTTTTGTCAAAATAACAGTTCGTTGATGTTATTGTATCGCGTCAATTAACTTTCGTATACAAATTGTAATCAAATACTCTATTAAAGAGGTTTCAACATCGATTTGAACCGGACTAAGCATTTATGTAAATATGTTTCTAGGTTTTAGATAGGATGTCTTTAGAATTTTGATATTTGTTATTGTTTACACTTCACGTAAAATACATTCCGCTAAAACTGGGTAAACTAAAGACCTATCTCTACCTAATTGGGGTCAGTCTCTAGTCAGGAAGAAACAAGATATTTGCGATGAGACATTCTTCGAAAACATCTTTCTTCTTCCCTGATCAGCATCTACTCATCATGTGTTCCTATGTAATTTGTAATCTACTTACAACATTCACGAAACTAGAAAGTTTCTAGCAAGAAGTTAATGAGGTTTAAGAGTAAAAACTTGGACTTATTTATATCATCAAACACAAAGTGTGTCAATATTAAAAAAATCGAAAACTGAATAAAACATTATGTAAACCTTTAATTATTTAAGAATTTAACCGTGAAAAGAGACCTCGGTCAAAGCCAGGGTCACTTTTGTATTAAAATTCAAACAATGTGGTCCAAGCTTTGCACCAAATTGCATTACGCCATGTGCAAGGAATGAGCAGGTGCTACGAAGGCGGCGCCCGCACAACCTGCACTTTCACGACGGTTGCTAACCAACTGATACAATTTTTTATATTCTAACAAGGTTTGAAATATTCTATTTAAATTCTCATATTATATAATATTCCATATACGTATTTATCGAAACTGCAAAAGTAAATGTAAAACACGCCAAAAATATATGTTAGATAATAGGCTATTACGAGTACATATTGAACCGAAAATATTTATGAATAATATAACTATGTAAATAAATGAGGCTTAATGGTTATTTTATTGGAATTTCACCAAAGTTCGTCAACACCGGTAAGTGTCTAGTAATATTAAGATTAGGATATTAATATTAACATAACCAGATTATAATGCTACGGTGTGTTTATCATGCAAAATCTGTCGTTTTGTTGCGATTTTAGAAAATTAAAATATTTTATAACTATTGTGATTTAATTTTATTACGAAATTCGCAGAGAAACTTAACAAAAATAATATTCAGATTACACAATAACGCCTACGAAAACAATCAGGACCATTTATGTTATTAAATAAACATAATATTGTTTTTGTTATTTTGCATTTCATTATATAATTATTATTACTTAATATGTTATGAAATTTAATAATATTTATCGTTATTTTTTACCATGAATTGAACTCGCGCTTTGTAGCTTTGTACTGATTTAATTTTTCATGGATTTCCCAAATTTTGATTTAAATCGGTCAAACCATTACTGAGTTTTGTGAGACTACCGCAAGGCAATTAGATTTTTATAGTAGTTATATCTATATCCCTTCATTTTATTTTTACGGTATTGTCTAAAATATAGGTAATTAAAGAAAATAAACCACGTTATAAATAGTTAGTTGATCTATTAAGATTATTATCATCAATATTTTACTATACGCTTAAGCGTATAGTAAAATGCTTTAAAGCAAAACTTTTAATAAAACTGTACTTATAAAATGACTAAAATTCTAATATTAATACTTTTACATTTCTTCAGATCGTTGAGTCAGTTTTCTTTTACAGAATCCGTGACTACAAATTCTAAAGACTACTTAGTTTCAATTCCATTTGATGAAAGTATTACTTACCTTGATATAAAATTATCTTTACGTTACCTTTTAAAATAGTTGGCAAAAGCCTAATGTCTAGTTTTGCAGGTAAACGGAAAAGGTGCACTTGGATTTATGCCAAAATAAGTTGGCAACACTAAGTAATACTAATGAAGGAGCATATTTACCCAGTAAATAGGTGCCTTAAATATAAAAGCACCCTTATAATGAGATAATGACAATGTTGAAACAAAATACTTGAAAACTTTATCAAGTGACTTTAATTTGTGTCAGCTTTTCTTACTCCGTAATAAGATATCTATTCAGTGCTACAATTTACAAAAATCTACCCTAAATACAGGGCAGTTTTCCTAACTATTATGTAATGTTGGTGATTGGGCAAGCGTGATGATTAGGACTATTTCTTCTCACAGTATCATAAGATTCGAGAGAAAGAGGCCGTTGTGCTGCAGTGGAATCTTAAAGGTTGATACTTTACTATGTAATATTTGAATAACTTACCTTCCCAGAAGTTTCGTTCAAATGAAGATTTTCTTTCCTTCGTTTGTTCTGGAGTCGTTACAGGTTTCCTGAAACAAAGTAATTAATTGTATATTTAATATATGTAGTTTTGTCTATATAAGTATTTATATAACAAAAATCCCAAAGTAATAAAATCCCAGTCATTATCCGGTCACATTTTATCGCAATCATCAAACAAAATAAACTTCAATGCGGTATTCGTTTTCCAATTACTTAAATATCACATGGTGGCATTTAAGTATCAGCTATCAAAGATTAGGCAATAAAACTAATTAGAAATAAAATACAAAACAGCTCCTCTTACATTAAATATAAATAAACTTTGCTACCAAAACAAGAATAGTAAAAAAATTAAGTAAACATTTTGTAAAACAAATATCAGTACAAATAGTTGCATTCGTAAGCACGAGGTATGCATTTACAACATTTCATGCAAGAAACGATCCATTCAAGTAAAGAAACCTGAGTTAGGTACCTACAATAATTACGCGCATACAAAAAAATTGAAAAGCGTGAGTTATTACAAACAAAAAATCATAACAAATCGTGATGTATGAGTAGAAATATTCACTAAACAAATGTTAAGTTGTGTAAAACCACTGCGCGCGCTTAAAGCTTGCTCTCGGGGTAGTGATTTATCGCAATTCACTTTAAGTGACCAATTTATGTAATAGCAACAATTAGTGGGTAGCGGGAGCACACCACCTCCAGACTTGACATGCCGCCTCCTATATTATTAAAACACATCGATTACCGCTATTTACTTATTACTTCATTTAATGACGCGGTACCGACTTTGTTCTTGTAGTCTTCATTTTACTTTATGATATATTGGTTTGGAAATATCTTTCTTTATTTATTATTTATGGACAGTTCCGCAAATAAACTTCTTTCAGTTTGGGTCCTTTGTGCGATATTTTTTGTTAAACAAAGTTTTTTTCCTAGAGTGCTTTACCCAGTAACGTTTGTGTTAGAGGAAACCTTCAGGAAATTAAAAGTCTTTTCAGGAAAAGTCAGTTGTCACTGTTATTACGGGACTAAACGTCGCTTAACTTTATATTTTAGTTTAAAAATTATGAAGAAAAATCACTCGTGAAAACATACAGCTAATTTGTTTAAAAAATCGAACAGTCGATAAATTACACTAAAACATTGAACAGTTGTTAAATCTAATGACTTTGAAAAATCCTTAATAAGCAGGTACGCACAATACAAAATAAACAATCTTTTATTTACTTTATTAATCATTTAACCTCCTTAACCACCAGTTAAGTGAAAGATAAATATAATAATGGGTGTACAGTTATCTATAACCGTTACACATTTACTATATTATATCAATAAACTTTATATTTCAAGTTAACATTAGTAAGTAACGCTATTTTACGATTCAAAGTTTTAGATAAATGAGGAAACTTAGAAGTCCGGCTTTATAGAACATTAGAAAATAAAAATAATCATGTAGAAAAGTTATAAAACCTTATAAGTTTTGTTATTTGCGTTGATTACCATTTGCATGAAACGTGTACCTTGGCAAGAACAGTAACTTATACTCGTAGGTATATTGTTGAAAATTATTTGTATTAAATGCACTTTTAATACAACGTCATTACCCGACTATTTTATTTATTCAAAATATGTATTGACAATGAATATCTTCGAAAACAGGTCATCGGTTGTCTTCACCGAAATGTCAGGGTCTGTTTGCGACTCCAACTTGAATGCCAGACAGATTTCTACGACAAGAAACAAGACCACGAATATTTTTTTAATTGGCATACATAGATAGTAAGTTCTGATTATACCTGTTTTTTGTATAGAATAGAACTTAATTGGAAGAAACCAGTTAATAGACATTATCTTAACTCTCAGAATTCATTTGTACCGAGTAATTTTTTTACTTAATAACGCTAACGTAGGTCAGTAACTAAGTTATATCTGGTTCGAACATACGAGAGCGAATTCCTTAGAAGTGAAAATGCTGTGTCGAGAAAGGCATCGAGTCCAAGTGAACCTAGTCTAGGCAAACCACGTCGTGATTTCCCCGCGCCCCGCCGCGCCTCCCCCTATCGAAGTCTCGCGACGCTGCGCTGCGCCCGCGCAGCCTGTGGACCACTCACCGGAAAACCTTCACGTTATTATCGAGTTACATTCTCACATCGAAACACTCGATCACCTAAACCTTCTAGACCGGTATTTAAGTGCATAACGTCGCATCAACTCGTTTGTCCTTGGCACTAACGCATCGCTAGTTTTTGCTTATTAGGCTATTGAACATCTAGGTACCAGAAAACGAACGAGTCCTATAAGTCAAACAGGTTTACTTTAATTATGAGAAACTTATTTTTATTGTTTGATTGTAAACTACATTATCAAGTCACAACTCACCTAATATGGGAAGATAATTACGAGTGGCACAGAGGACTGCATAATGTTCCGATCGAATCCTAGCAAAAGGACCAGTTTCTACTTGTAAGTAGACGACACTGTGGGTAAATATATTTTTTGCGGCAACAAACCGGACTTGACGACGTTCTGTTTATTTACACTGTTTAAAAATAACGTTTCAAATAGATATGTCAGGGCTAATGATAGAAATTGTCTCAAATAAATATTAAATAGCAAGTTATTCTGTTTTTATAGTTTAAATGAATAATAAAATTATTAAACTAAATACCCCATTCGAATATGACACAAAGGTTTGGAACAACAAGAAGTAGATTAAAATCAAAACAAATCAAATCAATTTTATTGCACGCAATAAAATTATAAATAGGTCTTAATCGTGCAAATTATATTTCCGTACAAAAATACTTTGGTATATTTGAAGCAAAATGTACTTACAATATACTCGTATAATAACAATAAAAGCAAAGATTTACCCGGGTGTTGAAAACCTACAAACCAAAAACATTGCAATAACAACTATTTAAATCGGAATGTCGATCAACATCAGACCTTTAGCATCAAAAAGGATATGCAAAATCCATTTATGTTTGCATACAAGATCTGTATTTTTGATAAACTATTTTGAATTGCGATAAGTAATTTAAAAACAAGTTTGTATTCTTATTTTACGTTATTTATAAGTCAAAACAAGGTCAATAATGAAACACGTACATCGTACAAAGTACTTTACAGACCGTAGTTGACTTGAAACGATTTACTTGAGACCCGCATAAGGAGTACACTGAGATTTACCTAGATGTCAGATTTACGCGCCTATGTGCCGCACCTTTATAAATAACTAATTCTAAATTCCAGTACAGCGTTTACGGCCCTCACTAAACATTACAAGTCTACTTTTTGTACAATCACTCGTATTTCACGTGTATATGTAGCTTTTTTTTGTAGAAAAGTGTTCATAAATTGTAGTTACGCTTTTTGATGAGCCATAATGAACTCCTAGCAACTGTTTTATCGTTCCGCAGAATACTGGTTCAAGGTAAATGTTGGAATATGTAAATAGCTCCCTTAAAAACGGGCCAGTGAATAAGTCGATAAATGGAGAGTAGGACGAACGCGAGCGTGCGAACAGGGTCGAACGTGCCATTGTCACCGACACGTCACTTTGCGATATTTCCTACACACATGTCGCTCCACACCTATACCTACGTACATTAATTGAACAAGATCAAAGCACCCTGTTCACCGCTTCCGCCATTCAACTTCGGTATTCTATATATTCTGACGACTCTCGGTTAATTAAATACAAGTAAAAAGTAGGCAAGTATTTGCCGTCATTCACAACCGCATAACTAAACTTGTGGTTTATATTTTAAAAGTATTCAGTCATTTCTCAAATGTGCTTACAAATTAGCGGTAGATGCTGCGAGGTGAAGAATTTGTTAACTTCCTACTTCAATAGTTACAATGTCTAAAGTAGAATGCAGAATGTGAAACTAAATTGCGCAGAATTTGTGTTAATGCGCAAATGTATAATATAATTGAAGTATTTTTAGTCTTTTATGTTTATTTTGTCAACAATAACAGGTTAACTGTTTTGATAATTGTAAAATTCTCAAGTTATTCCGTGTGGGTGTTGAAATTTAAGCGGATAAGAATGAGAGCCTCGATAAGTTAGCCGTGATCGATGCCAGTGATTATAATCATACACAAGAGAAAGTCGGGAGAGATACAAACATTAATAACAGTATTAGATGTATTGGATTGCAGAGACAACATCGGAGAGTTGCAGGGCCAATCAGTGCGGGCAGCGGGTCTGGTACCGTTAGCGGTCGCGGCTGGCCGGCTCACCTCACCACCAGACATCTCAGCCTACATAACATTGATAATGTGCCAATCATCACAACTTGGACTTCGAACTACAATGCGTTTATTTAAATTTATTGTGCCCTTTATTGGGACACGACAATCTTAACCTTTCATTGTCATATCTAAGATATGTGCATCTCTCATGTTAGTAAAATCTTCATAAAACAATAAAACATTAAGTACACTAGCAACGGATATTAAAGACGATTATAATCTATTTAGAAATCAATTGCCGTGCGTTAGACACGCAAAATCTCAAATGTGGTTTAACTGATTTGATTAGATATTTGCTCATCTAAATACTGATTGATTTGAAAGAAAATCTAAAAAATGGGTATTACGTAAAAACTCAGCTAGTATATAGATCAAATATTATAATATTATATGGGCAATAACAAAGTTACAACTTCAGTGCCTTCAAATGTAAGACATCGTAAGATTTAGCTATTGCTTAAGAACATGCCTTCCTTAACGTTACTCAATAATAAATGTCCAAACTTGTTATAAAATCGGTCAATCTACAAAAATCTCACCTATTACTCTATATGGACAAAACGTTGGTTTACGAAATCGCATTCAACTAGATGCCATTTGAATTGCATCGCGAAAAAACCTCGTCAACATAGTAGCCAACCACTAATAAGTATTACATATGTATGTACATACTGACATACACAGAATACATAACACTTAATTATTCACCGTTATGTTTGATGTACAGTACTTATAATGTGTGAATACAGTAACCGCACTATGAGTTTGCACATTCTTAAAGAGTGCTCAATAAAAATGATTATTAAATGTGCAGCGACCACACCCAACCGCATTCTAGAACAAACATTATTGATACGAAGTGTCGACCATTTTAACGATTAAAGCTATCCATTACGAAGACCAATTGAAAGCTCAAAAGTTCTCATTGTGTTCGCACCGAGATTATGTTTATTAGTAATGTTTTCTCTTGAACATTGATGTCGGTCGTAATATCGTGAGTATTATTGCTCATATAGACATAATTTCTTTCCTCAATACAACTTTCATTAACGTTACGGTATTAAAGCATTATAAAAATTTACTTCATTAGTTGACCGACCGCGGCGATGCTCGTTTTGACTCCTATTTCAACTTCTTTTACTTTTTACAAAACCTGACGCTCTTTTAGGAATACTGAGAAACCTACTTGTAAAACTTTAAGTTTGTTGGTTTTATTGGTCTCTAGGCTCTGTAATTAGTTGCTCAGTCTGTCAGTTTGGGAATAGGTTTAAAGTTTTCATATTTAAATTACTGTTAGCTGATTAATTACTTCGTTAATGGAGAAATAATAAATAGTACCTCAATGGAAACTCAATTTTACTTTATGAGAATATAAATTAATGATTTATTCCTCAGCATGAGTATATATTTTATGAATTTTGGTATGTTTTATGATTATGGTAAATGTAGAAAGTAGTAAGAGTGATCCCAGGAGAGTGGAGCCTACAGTGATATGTGATGTGTGCCTTCGTGAAGTAGTCGTAGACAGTTTGGGAGCGCAATGCGGTAATGGATGCAGCCTTGCTCTATACCGAACATAGAACCGTTAAACTTTGTCATATTCCAGTCAAGAGGTTTGACATACTTAACTTGATTCATTAACTAGACAAATGGTTACTATACTATTAGACTGTTATTAAGAAAGCCAGTCAAGTAATACGTTTTCTAATGACACTGACACTGAATACTAGTCTAACTATACGTAAGTACACATGTACAGTTAAACAGTCTTTGCTGAATGATTAATTGTAATGTACACCAATAAAAATATAATAATACTTGTAACTAGTTTTCCGCCTGCAATTTTGGCTGCTTTAATCTAACATCGTGCTTTAAAGGAATTTCTAAAATTACGGTTCATAATGTTGTTGATGTATAATAAAATTTTCTAATATTCATCTTTAATTTTACATATTAAGGGGATAAAATTCAACACAGCGGTATAGCTGTTTTCCAAGTTCCAAATATTAATATGTGTTTGTAATTTTTTTGTCCACTCCTGTTAGTAGATTGGCTACTTTGTTGATGAATCAATCAACTAAAAATAAATGCGTCGCAATCAAACACATCACTGATTAATAACAATATTTACTTATTTAAATCGATTACTCATTTATAGTTTTTACCTGTGTTTATAATTTTATAGTTAAAAATCTAGAATAATCTTTTATATTTTAAAACTTTCCAGACAATTTAAATAATTCAAGAAGCCTGTGGTCAAATCTCGAACATAACATAAGGCTTAACCTTTTTATATGTCAGTTAAAATTTAATTTCCATGACTATATACTTACTAGGTACGATCATATTAAAACTTCTATCTATGAAACCAATCAAAAAGTAGAATATCCCTTCAGAAAAAAAATGGTTAATGAATAACGGTCTTATGACGTAAAAAATCTACGTTAAATTACGTAATTTCAATCCTACTTGCAAAGTCAGTCTCTAGTTCTCCCTCTAACCACAAAAAAATGACACGGCTGTCACTAAAATTAGGTCAGTTTACAAACATGTCTTAAACATCTCTTTTTTTCGTAATATAACAAGGATTAAGTTCAGACATGATGTCACAAGGAGTGACTTTGTACACAATAATGACCACACTTCGGCCCTGAGATTCGTGACTCATTTTGATATTCATGTCAAGATTTATTTAATATATATAAAAATGTACTTATAAGTCAAACAATAATAAGTCACAGCAATATCAAGTTAACTAACAACGTAATAAGAACATTGTATCTCTACAATAGTGCAAATAGCAAAAATACAACACACAAACTTTAAAGCCTTATATAAGGGCTAAGATTGCCTGTGATAGACTAGGGGGCTGTGTATACCTACCTATCTTTGTAGATAAGGACAAAATCTTATATAGGAATTAACTCCCAAATCACTACATAGTATAAAACAAAGTCGCTTTCTCTGTCTCTATGTCCCTATATCCCTATGTCCATATGTATGCTGAGATCTTTAAAACTACGCAACGGATTTTGATGCGATTTGTTTTAATAGATAGAGTGATTCAGTGGAAAGGTTTTTAGGATAATTTTATCCCCATATTCCTACGGGAACGGGAACTACGCGGGCGAAACCGCGGGGCGCCGCTAGTAACTAATAAAAACAGAACGTCATCCAAAAAACTCATAAACGCAACATAAGAGTGAAGCCCTTGTAAACATACGAGTATAAAACAGGCGAGCATCAAATCATCGAACCAATCGACCTCTTCGACTTGCACGATAAAAGCCTGGCATAAAAGTCTTCCATATTTATTCTCCTTTTATTTTACCTACAACTTCAAAGAAAGTAATGTCACATGGAAAACCATTAATTAGAACTTTTTTTAAATTTTATTAAAGTACTAGCTGTGCCCCGCGGTTTCTCTCGCATGGTTCCCGTTCCCGTGGGAATTTCGGGATAAAAAGTACTTCCCCACCAATTTTCAGCCAAATCAGTTAAACCGTTCTTGAGTTATAAATAGTGTAACTAACACGACTTTCTTTTATATATATATAGATTTATTCCTATTATAATATCGTGCAAATACTTATTATTTTATTAAATTAGGTACCCGTTTAATAACCAAAACTTTTTATATGTTCACCAAAAGTCTTTTGTAGGTTTACAATTCATGTAAACTAAGTTAATGTCACGTTACCTAAGACTTATTTAACCAGAGTTGACTTTATTTACGTAATACATAATTATAATATAGCTATCATTGTTACAATTCAGCGTTAATTTGTTATAATTAACACAACAAAGAACTGTCTATTCTCTATTAATGTACTGATAAATTATCTAAAGAGAATGCTCGCCACTCCTTATCGGCCACTTGTTTTGAATTATATTCGCATTGTTATTGTTATAAAGATATTTATTTACTTGATAACTCATCAAGAATCTGAATGTTATTTAAATAAATATCAATCAGCTGATGAATATTAGTGTTAATATCTGGAATGTATTGTTTTTTTATTCTGTTTGTTCGTGGTTCAAAATATAACTTGAGCTTTTCTAATTTAAATTAAATTGTCTTACAATGTTATTGAATTATGAATTTGATAAATCCATGAATAATTCACGCTCATGCACACTGATTTATGCACAAACATAGTATTACTTTAAACAATTGGAATGCACACGTACATACATAATAACATGTATAAATATATCGAATTGATGCTGATTGACAAACGCGCAGCATCATCAAGCGGTCAAACAATCGCAATTTACTTTCTATTTCATGCTCGGAGCCGTGACGGTTCGTCTATTATGAATATTCTTGATTAAAACAATTCATTGTGTAACATTGATTACATGTTCAAATACTAACTGTCATTTTGCCATCTCGATTTTAAAATATCAATTATAAACCAAATTATAGTTCGCCAGGTTAATGAATATGTATGTACCTCAACATTCCGTTCAATCGGGTGAAGGCTCTCCGAATCTTTATAATAGACCGCCAATAAAACTTATCAAAGCTCATACGCTGTTAATGTTGATTAATGGCTATGTTACTATCGGAATGACACTTCATCATCATGCAATGTTACAAGTGCGCAGCTCTCAACTCAATGGTTTAATGTGCGCGTATTTCAGTATGCTATACATACGTAGTAGGTGTATTGTGTACATGCAAGAACCTAGTTTATGTAGAAGTATGGACTTGTTGTATGAGAGTATTGTTGAAGTACCTATATATTGTGGTAGAGTCAATAGCTTTTCTAGGTATAATGGGTCGGGTGCATTTTCAGAGTGCGCCAGGAGGGCGAGGGCGCAGATGCCCCTCCGCGCCGCCCCTCTGCGCCACCCCGCTATTGTTACCCGCTAGTTTGCATGAAAATAAAGAAAACTCGCCATGTGTGTCGCCGTTCCGAATAAAATATTATTTTCTTTGTCTCCAGCTGTTATTCCTATGCAACTGGTAAAAGTATTGTTTGTACAGAAAACAATGAACTTATTTTTATCTTGTAGAAGAATCTCCGTGTAAAAATTTGACTGTTATATAAAACGTTCCAACAAAACGTCGTAATAAACAAACTATTTTTTCACACGCGTTATTGCATTCCGGTCCTAACTATGATTAAATAAAATATTAATTTAATTTATAGTTGTTAAAATACCAGTTTGAGAGGAACAAAATCGGAAATCATATTTTAATGTAACATTAATATTCTATCCTTCATGAACGTATTAGAAATCCGACACATTATACAATTTGCATTGATAAGTTGTTTCGTTTCCAATCGTAATATTATGTTTCTTTGATTGCTACTAACTACCAGCGCCACAAAAAAGGATATAAAGTATCTCAAATCTAGTACATTTATTAAATCAACGTCGTAAATATTACGCTACACTTATGTAACACTGTAGTAAATAATCAATTGATGTCATCAATTCATACGAGTGCGTTCCGTGCGTAAATAAAGATGCCTAGTTAGTTAACGCTTACTACAATTTGTTCAAATATGTAGAGCACATAATATAGTAACGTTACTACATTGTCATCAACATTGTTTACAAACACGTAATATCTTATGCGTTTAACTATTTGTCAATCTCGTGTTTTAGTCGCGTGAAATTAATATGAAAGTATTGTATATGTACTAATAACATTTTTCCCAATACACGATCACGGAAATATAGAAATGCGTGTCAGTGACAATACAATATTGTCATTGTACAATACCGGGTTAAGTGAATCGAGAAACTGACAACAAAACAATACAATGGCACACAAACTTAAGGTGTAATATCTCATTCACACAAGCGAAGTGAACTCGTCAAACAAAATCAAGAAAACTCGTCATATTCCAGCTCGCTTTCAGTAAAACGAAAGGTTAATTTCTAACGCCAGCTTGTCTCGCTCGTAAATTAATGTTTGCTACCGATGATTTAGTTCCCCGCGGGTGAAATGTTGCTTTCCTTCTATAATAGCTAGGTTTCCGGTTGAAAGAAACCATTTTTTCCAATAGCTAATAGATAACCGTATCTAATCTCCATGACGTATTTAAGTTGATTATATGTCAGACAATATCTGATACCTTTTATGTGAAAATCAAGAATGTAATTTGTATCGATTTCTATCTCATATGAAAATCCTAAACTTAACCTAAAAGAGCTGCCCGTATATGACTGAGGTTGTGATAGAGTTTCTCCAGCAGTGGGACAAGCTACGGCACTTAATATTAACAAATTTAAAGTTCAATAGACTTTAGTCAAAATGTCTCGCACTACACAACAGTAATTTAGGGTAGCAAGTCAGAAAAGCATCGACCTGCAAACCGCTTTGCTCACTACAGTATGCATAATTAGTGGAAAGTGTTGGGTCGTGGAGGGTCTAAAAAGAAATTAGTTCGTAGTTCACCGCAATTTTTCACATAATTACTTACTTACATAGGTTTTTTTTTCATATTATGCTGGTATATTAAACTTGTTATATTTTATAACGTTTACGTTTTATAGTCCGTTGATTGTGTATTGGTGTATAAATTAGTAAAAATTTGAAT
The DNA here is from genome assembly GCA_958496195.1 of Timandra comae. Taxonomy (NCBI): domain Eukaryota; kingdom Metazoa; phylum Arthropoda; class Insecta; order Lepidoptera; family Geometridae; genus Timandra; species Timandra comae. The sequence continues at coordinate 6,938,606 of OY292354.1, read as the reverse complement.
AAAAACCCGAACAAGGAATATAATAAATTGCCCCTGAATACCATCTTAGCAACCGTAAAGCGGATCCGATAACAAATAACACCAAATATGCGCGTCAAATTTTTTGATGGAGAATTCGTCTCGCCGTCAAATATTTCAAAAAATTTGAAGACATCTTGCTTGATGATTGGTACTCTTTTAAATATTGTGGCAACAATTAAATTTAAGTACAATGACTTTTAGGTGATTTACATTAGGGAGTAATAATAAAACAAATACTTACGAGTTGTCAGTGACGTCAGCAGATTCGTCAAGTTCGCCGATAGTGTCAAGGGACGCTCCCGAGCCATCTTCTCTTGGTTCCGCAGGCGGAGGAGGGGGAGGGGCAGTGGGACGAGTCAGTGGCGACTCATGGACACTCTCCTTAAATTGAGGCTTCGGCACAAAATCAATTAATCGCGGTAGCACCTCCGGTAACGGATTGTCTTCCATTTTCTCGATTGTCTTATTGTTGTTCATCTCGGCCTCGGACCGTTGCAGCCATGTTTCTATACAGTTCTTTTTCGTTGGAGTCAATAAGAGTTCCGGAATCGGGGGTGGTGGGGTCTCGGGTACAGGAATATGTCTCGGTCTTTTTTCACTTGCGGATCGCTCTACTTTTGTGCTTCTGGGCATCGGTTTAGGCTTTTCCATCTGCTCCCCAGTATTATTCTTAACAACAACGCCTTCATTTATTGTATGTTCGATTACATTATTCTGTGTAATTGTATTGTTATTATTTTTATCATTATGTATCAGTAGCTTAGGCTGCAAATTATTTTCATTTGTGTTAAATGAATTCGTATTTTTCGCATTACTTAAATGATTTATGGTTAACTTTTCCAGTGATTTGAACTCGTTAAATAAATCCTTTTGTTTTGGTAAGGATTTACTCGTAGCCATATCTTTTAATATATCAGAATCAATGTTTTCAATACAATTTAAAACCTGTTGAATATCTATTGTTTTTGGTTGCATGGTTGGTGTGGAAGGAATACTGTTTTCTACTGAACTTGCCATTGAGCCTAATCTATCGACAACGGTACTAATAGAACTACCAGTATCGTCTGACTCAGCATCTGCTAGTACTAGACAACGTTCCCATTCGGAAGAAAATAAATCCATATATATTTCGGCCTCTGGCGGCATGGCTTTACCATCTGATAATCGGCGTACCAAACGTCTAACTTCTTCTGGTGAGCCTTTTTTGAGATATGCGATACCTTCTTTGTTTTGCCGAAGTATATGGCTATCAAAAGATGATTTTCGTGACAGTTTGGTTAATGTGACCATACCGTTAAGTTTTCCATTTGCTGTACAATCTTTGTCATTTTGTAGAATTAAGTCGTTGTTTGAGTTAGAAATTATTTGTTTATCTTTAAATGAATTTTTCTTTCCAAGTTTTCTTGGTGGTACTGGCGGAGGTAATGTAGTCGGCCTTGGAATTTCCGCAGGTGGTTTGCAAGTGTTGGTAATTTCTGACATGTCTTTATCACTTACTTCTGTTTTAGTGTCTGATTCGAAATGTCTCACTAGTAATGTCAAGGATTCATCTGAATCCTTTAGTCGGCGAACACAATCGATGCGAGTTAGATCTGAGACTGAAATACCGTCAATGGCTAAGATCTCATCTCCTGGTATTAGTTTACCCCAAGGAGCAGTGGCACTCGCTGCTGGACTATTTTCTGCACATGATTGTACGAGCAGTCTTCTGACTTTTTCCGCCGCAGCAGATCCACCCTCAAACTTAAGACCGAGACCAAGACGTTCACCTCGAGGACGCCTCACAGTCACTTCTGCTGCACCAACTGCTGCACCCACAGTTAGAACAGTCACAAAAGAAGAATCCTTAGCAAGAGGCCGACCTTCGCCTACAGGAACAATTGTGACGAAGTCTTCAGTGGCCACGTCTGTCGCCATTCCGCGAGAGTCGTGCTCTTGCGCAGATTAAGCCTCTGCTTGTAGGCACGAATCTGTAGACAAAAAATATCAACATGAACTTGCGTAATGTACATGCAATTTTGATGCGCGAGCGGCGCCTGACATGCAATAACGAGCCTCTCTCTTTCATCGGCATACGACGTTTACACATCAGTATTTGACGTTAAATTTAATATTATAATTTTAAACATAACGATGAACTTTATTTGTTATATTTACTAAAGACTATTCCCTGAAACAACTTTCCTACCCTAAAATAACGCACATTCTTTTTAACATCATACACGTATGTAAGTAGGTAGTTGTTTGTCACGACTGTCGAACTTTCGTAAATCGATCGAAAGTGTAACGAGCGTGTTTGGGAACACGTTGACCACAGAGAGACGCATCAGTGTAGTTGGGATGTAGGTTAGTGGCACTGCACCGGAGGCGGCGCGGGCGCAGGTACAGGTATCGCGGGCGTTCGCGGAGAATCATCGCATTAGCATATCGCCCGGGGCTGCAGTCCGTTACTCCCGGGTCCCGTTCGAAAGGGCCACTCATTCTCACGACTCTACACAATTTTCACCGATGATTACTTCCAAGTCTCGATTAGTATTATATTCTTAGAAATCTGTGTTGTGTTGGAGTTAGCAGTTCGATTTAATTATTGTAATTTAGTTTACCACATGTAGGAAAATAGAAATGCAAATTAAATGTAACGTGAGGTTATTAACGGCATAGGTTGTAATTAACTACTACCAATCATTAAAAATAGTTAAAGATTTTGGGATACTTTTTAAAATGCATAAAATGTTAAAATTAAAGGCACTGTACAAGTACACAGTATAGTACACACATAAAAACTGAATCATGAGTCAGGGTTTCAAGACGGAGTCCATTGAGGTCAAATATGTAGGCACAATACGAATCAGCATTTCGTTTCTCGTTGTTACTGGATAAACAAAGAAAGATTGCTGCATCGGGTATAGTATTGTTCAGCGATATCGTATAATTGAATCTTTACACCGTAACCCACAATGCAGATGATGAGACTACTTTGCAATCATCTAAACATTTTGGAGATGGTCTATAGTCGATATAAACGGAATGGTAATACCGTTACGATTGTATATCATGTACACAAACCTGCCGAATACACCCAATATCTTAGCTAACCTATCTTCCTAATATTTGAATAACATGAATATTCATGTATGACTCGTCCGCGTCTCTGTTTAGGCGTAATTGCCTTGTTTCAAGAATGTGACATTTGCTTCACTGGTACCTACGTACTTAAGTATAATAACGTTTTTTTTTGTTTTTAATAACATACAGACCTACGTGGTGGGAGATAATTGGAGAAAACGATTTTTGGAAATAAAAACCAGAGCACCTATTATAAATTGGTCATTTTTCACTCTTCTTTTTACTTTCATTATTTTACGTGGTTTTTTACTTAGTTACTGAAAATTGGAAGTTATTTTGAATAAATCTTAGCCTTCACATGGGTGGTAACAATGGTGTTGGCTGAGCCATTTTAATTTATTCCAAGAAATGTAAAGTGTAACCGATTTATACAATATGACTACGTTTTAATGGAAAATTTAAAATACTTTGCTACGAATCCATACTGACACGTGTCTATAGGTATGTTAGTATAATATTACAATGAGGTTAAAGCAAGGATTGCTTAGCCAACCCAGTTTTCGATCGGTTACTTCAAACGTTTAAGCAACAATTGTATTAATTCCAAGGTAGTAACTATGTTTCATATTGCATTTCAGCATGCAGGTAAATGTACCACTTATCAATTATTATCAGACATGCAAACGATGTTATCGCACTTCGTAGTTCTCATTATCATACAATCAAAATTAATTTGAATAATTTTGTGCTAGCGTCTAGTGTAATCTTAGGTACTACAAAAGCTAATTGAAAATTCATATTTTTAAGATTGTTTTCATCAAACCAAGTGGTTGGTGGATATAACTTAATTTTATTCGAGTACTTAGACTTGACTATACTTTGAGTCACGTGCTACTATTGCCTATAAAAACTAGTGAAATTTCATCAGTTATATCATATTTTGATTTGCTCACAAACATGTTTCTAAGGAAGTATACATAACGATTATGTTGAATAATAATTTATTTTTAAGTAAGATTATATCGCTATTAGTTATGTAATGTAAAAGTATCGTCGTATAAAAAAGTAAGATCCTGCTACAGGGCAAAAATATGAATATAAAAACTTTTTTCTCATTGATGGTATTAATTACAAAGAAGAGAGCAATCGCAATGACTATGCATGTCTAAAGCGTGTTGGTGATCTCAAACCTAGTGAATAGCAAACTATAATGTGTTTTTTTGATATTTTCTGTAATAACTACATACATACTACTTATATGCATTTAATACAACAACTTGAAACTTTGCAATACTGCTATATTGTTATAGTTATAAGCAACACTTAAGTAGATATGTATATACAACCTGCAATAATCGTTGATCTAATTAGGTGATCCTCGCATTAGGTAACAGCCACACCGAAAGAGGTAGCATGCAATAGTTACTTGTGAAAAGTAACCCGTACTAATGCAAGGCACGATTCATTTATTAGCCTTACATTAAGTGCAATTCAATGCCATCTCGACTCCGTGTCTATCATTGAAAGTAGGTGATCCACAAACACCTAGTATCGTCTCGTTCAAGGCCCTACAAAGTGCACATTAGCGCTCTTCACATGTGAGAATCTCACTGAGCTCAGTCAATTAATCACAATGTCGAAATGAATATAAAATCCTTGAATCTTCGTCAATTAAACTACTATCAATTCTAACCAAAACATTCGTTAATTAAAACTCCAATAAACTCAATTAATTCAATTGACATGCGGTAGCTCAACTAAATAAAATTTATTAATTTTCACGCCCATTCGCACATTTCAAAATTTTAAAAATACTCGCGTACCTATATTGGCAATACTTTTATAACTGTTATTATGTAAAATACCGTTTTCTTAATTATTTTGTAATTTTATGTATTGGCTTTCGAACTTATGACTCTATTGGCACGCGACATTTACATAGTGGCGTGGTAAGCCTTCGCGCCTTGAACGCTACATAAATAGCTCCGTTCATTCGAGTACCTAGAAGGTATCACGCGGCGCCCTCCCGCTCTTATCTCGCACGAAATTGAAATAAGTTTGATAAAATCTTCTCTTTGAAAACCATCGGCCCGCAAAAGGCGAGTGGTCTAGACATTATCTAGATATGTGTCGCCAAAAACAGCGCGCAGAGGAGCGTAACAAACGACGCCCGCGCGAATCCAGATCAGATAGCCATAAACGAATTTAACATCACATTTTTGTTGAAAACATTGTTTATCTAGAGTCTTGTATACGTAAATATATCCCAATAAACCACACCGGCGGCCATTGCATACACTACACATACAACCAAATAAAAACAAACACAATTCCAATTGTGACTGCAAATTAAAAATGTACATTTTGTTAATTCAGAAAAAATATAAAGCAAACCATACAGAAATAATATATGTTAGTATAACAGTGGTACCCAGCTAGTTATTGTTATATCTACAGTTATTATAATTATATTCATTTCGAATCACCGACGACCCACGAACATTAGAAAAACAATATGAATATCTTCTCTAAGTATACATACATAACCTACGAATAATAATAAGTAGAATACCCAAAAACACATTAATAAGTCATCCACGCTACTTTGTATAGAATTTTCCATTAATCGATTGGAATGGAATGTTATTCATAATAATGATTTTATTATTATAATCATTAAAATAAATAATAACAAACATTGCATCTAAGTTATTTATTTATGTTACTACAACTTATGATGAATCAAAACTATACAACGTTTAAATGAAGGTGTTACGAGTGCAGAGAAAATAAAAAGGGCAAAACCGCGATAGAATAGTCGGAAAACGTTTAATAGACGACTCGTTTCCATGAAAACATGTCTTAAAGAATAATAGTTCGTAATGTGACACGGTCGTAATTTTTACCGGCATTGGTTATCTAATTGACTGACCTACTTACTTAATAGGAACACATAAAAACGTCATAAATTGATTTGTAATAGGAATCTACAAAAATCGTCCTCCAAAATTCACTAAATTGATATTTTATACAGCTTCTTCAAAAATTAGTACGAAAATGCGCGTCCAATTTTCATTTCAGGAACCCTTAGAAGAAACGTTGAGAAATTAAAACCTATCAATCAAGTGTAATTTAAAAAGATGCGACCACTCGCCAAATTATATAACAGAGCGGCGAAAAGGAACTTCGTCTCGTTTTTTAGAGACTATAAGTTATAGGAAGAAATAGGGGTTGACTGGAAAAATACCTTGGTAATTTTCTCGGTTCTTTTTTTGCAATTAGTGTTAATATTTAGCCTGCATCAAAAATCTTTAGAAGAATTATAGGGTTTGAATGGAAAAATACTTTGTTGATAAATAAAAGCAGAAAATCGTCCAATTACTGTGACAGTGTCTATAGATACATAGATACGTATCCTATAGAACATAGCGTGACATCAGAAATGGCCGCGGCATTGGATACGCGACGCGACTCGCGAGGTTAACATCCTATGCTCAAGCAATCACTCGATAAACTTTAACAAAATAATATTCGAAAGCCTGTTCCAAACGGACCTGTAACCGTTTTATGGCATCTATCACCTTTTGAATGAAACACATAATAGCCCCCGATGGTCGTTTGTTTTTATAACGCTACGAAACAGAGATTGCAATGAGGTTTGCGTTATATCTAATTGAATTTCAACATTTCCAATACTTACTTTTAATAGATATTTGATTAATTTAAATATTTTTTTACACTTTCTGTTGTAAACTATAACTTTCGATTTTTAGGCAACATTTTGATCTGAAGGAAATAAAACTTAATTACTTTACTTTGTAAAGAGAAATAAATTGTAACTGCTAACTATTACGTACTATAAATTTGTCCTGCAGAGAAATTAATTGTACCTACTAATTATTATCATATACCTACTATTAATTTATTTCTAGTTTAGACCAATAAAAACAGACTAATAAAAGATCTTTTTATTGGTCAAAGATATCTCTACCTACCTACCTAATCTATTTGCAACAAGTATGAGAATATCAATTAATTCGTGTATATTATTGAAAGGTATCATTACTTTTTTATAAAAGTTTTATATCCGTAGAAAAACATTAAATATTTTTTATTTAGGAATACATTCTCATAGTATGAACGTAAAAATATACTTACCTACATATTATTTCATGATTAAATAACAAAATAAATATATTATATTATATTTAAATTATCATCTCCGTAGCAAATTATTAGATTTATAAGTATTTTTAATTAAACAGAAGTAAAAAGTGTATATTTAAATCGTAAAAAGGCGAATGTTTTCTTAACAAAGTATTTAATTTATTAACCCATAAAACTCTACGTAAAATAAGGCGGGCGGAAAAAATTACAGGATTGCGGTGGGCGAGGCAGGATTGTAGTCAGGAGAGTTATGTGGGGAGGGGGAGACGGGGAACTGCGGGACACACCGTCAAAGCTTCCCTGCGTCCCGGCACGAGCGCACCTACAGGACGTAACGTCTCGTCGTACCAGTTCTTAGACTGTATTTTTTCTTGTTAATTTTATTTTATATCAATTTCATTATTTTTATATATAAATATAACTTACCCTAGGACAAGTTTCCAGTCACGCAACAGAGATAACCCACTACCACTTCCCTGATAACTTCCCACGGCACTTATCGACGTTTAAAACATGTTAGTCCTGCGTGTGCGTGGGTTTCGCGAGATATATTCGTATGTCGTATGCGTATTGTATGGCGCACGGGGGCGCAGCGCGAACGAGCGTCGCGACGTCGGCGGCGCAGAGCGGCATGTGCGCCCGCGCTGCTGTCTCGGCGGTGGGGCCGACCGGTCGCAACCGGGCCGCGCTCTCACCGCACACCCGGCTTCCCTCAATATTCGCTATAATCGCACTTGACACCGAGCCGCATTCGATCAACAAGAAAGTTTCACATTTCTATGTCATTCGTGTAACGAAAGTCGAAAACAATTCGGAACTCTTTACTACGATAATTATTTTTTCACGTTCTGTTGTAAGTATGTGTAGCCCCAAGAACGGTACGCGACTTTGTGAAGCCTGTGATTCTAATTAAATTAGGTAATTCCGTGAAACCATTCTACATTATGATGTAATTGGTAAGAGTTGGGCTTCACAATATTAAAAGAAAAGGTCCGTGCCTGTAAATCTACATAGAATAAGATAGGTGGGTATGTATTTAATGAACAAAATAACAGTGAAAGTAATTGGCAACTCTCTTCGTGCTTACAGATAACACGATAGATAAGTTACCTGCCACTTTTTGCCTTGTCAGTCATACAATCAATTGTTAATTCAATTATTCAGCACTTTTAAGTGCTAATTCAGTTTGTAAAACAAAACCTCCATCTAAAATCAACATTGAACAAAACAACAGCAATGAGAACTTTCGACCGCGTTAATTTAAAGTTTTCTCAAACATAAATCAAGCAAAAAGCCAATAAATCTCAGGTACCGGAGTCAATCATAATGACGACGCAGTTTAAGCACTTATTTCATTATCGCTTTACTAAAACCAGTACTCAATTAATATTCTTTAAACTTTATAGGTTTTTACTTGTGTATAGCTGTCAAATAATTTTCTAGCAAGTGGTAACAAAATTGATTGCTACATGTCGTTAATTAGCTCAAAATCTTCAACTATTAAAACCAAGTTAATAGAGTTTGGCCGTTATTGCTAATTTCATTTAGCAACCTAACGGCTCTTCTGAATTATGACTACGTTTAATGATCCACGTGCATTTTGCTCATGCCTTCGCAAATATACTTTTAAAAAACTTGTTTAAAGCCATCAGAAAAACCTAGAAAAATGTTTTCAAAGTATGCCAACTACGAACGCAAAACTGACATTAGCGTTTACATTTGTTCTAAGGTAGTGTTTAAATTACATGTAGCTACACAAGTGTGGTCCAGTAAAATACTATGTTTATGTATTACTCACAAGATAACTACTTTATGTTTATTTACTTTTTCTCAGTAGAATTTGCTTGTTAACAGATTTGTTTGCATGAATAGAAAACATTAACTTGTAGCGAAAGTATTTTCTGTAAATTTCTAAATCTGCATCAACTTACACCTGATTGCATTTGACGTTGTCGACCGCAGGCTCTAACCAAGTATGTCCTAACCAAGCAGTCCCGAACATATAGCCATTTTCCCATATATCATCTTTTCTAATATTCTAAGGTCGTATTGTGTCAAACGAGAAGCAGATGTGCGGACACCTGCATTTTTCCCATTTCAGATTAATGAAAATAGCAGAACGAAGTGTGGATGTGAAATGCGATGTCTTTAATATTTCACAGTCAGGTCATCCAATTACACTGGGCTGGGAACCAATCTATTCAATTGTATTTTTAGAATTAGTTGACTGGTCTGCCATTTGGATAAACCTAAATAACGAAGTGGTCACTATGCCTTACTGCAATACAGAATTACGAGGATTCGATTCCCATGCGAGGTAAATTGTGATCTAAAAATGTGTGTATGGTTTCTGATTTTAGTTGCTTTAAAATACTTCTTATAAAATGGCTCTATAACTCTTTTTGAAGCAACTGTCCCCTAATTAGATCAGGTAGAGTGATTGATTTAATTTTGTTATGTATTATCATATTTCAAACTACACACATCAAAAGTGTCTAGGGATCAACATATATTTTTGCAATAACTTTTCTCCTGATTGATATTAATTAAAATTTTCTTTAAGGATTCATCAAATAAAGTGTTTTCGTTTGTCACAGTAACGATAAACCAAGTCACCTTTGCATTAATAAAGAAATTTGCCATTTTCCTAATAAAGGGATTTTTGACATTTGAACCACTAACATTAAAGTTCGAAAAAAAGACTGAAATAACAGTTTTCTTTAAAATTTTATTGGGTAACTTAAACAATTAATAATCCGTGTTTCTACCGCGAACACTAACAACACAAGAACATCGGTTTGGCATACTCAAAATGAGTTCATCCAAATCACGCTGTGGAATGGCCGCCCATGTTCGTTGCAACAACAAAAAAAGGTCTTCTTGCGACTGGATACCCTCCATATTCGGCAGAGCTCTTCTCTGTAGCATATCCCATGCATGCTCAATCGGGTTCAAGTCTGGCGACTGAGCAGGCCAGGGCAGGACATTGATGTTAGCTGCGGCGAGAGTCTGTCTTACAACTCTTGCGGTGTGCGGTCGTGCATTATCATGCATTAACTGAAATAAGGGACCGATTTGCACTTGTAGAGGAACGATGACGTCTGATACAATCGTCTCAGCATAAATTTGAGCGTTGAGGTTGCCTCTGATCCAAATCAACTCAGTTCTTCCGCCGATCCAAATACCCGCCCATACCATGATGGTTCCACCACTATAAGGATGGACTTCCTGGCAGGATTTTAATCGCTGTTGGCGTCCAGGGGTTCTCCAGTGTCGTATACGTCTTGTATCCGGTCTCATACCAAAACGAGACTCATCAGAAAAGCACACGAAACGCCATTGTTCTTCTGCCCAATTTCTGTGTTCAAGAGCCCATTGATATCGAATCCTACGATTGTGCATTGCTATAGGTGGTACCCGTAGCGGTCTTCGGGAATGAAGGTTCACTTCATGCAAGCGGTTTCTGACTGTTTGGTCGCTAATTAAGTTCCCTGAAGAGTGATGAAGCCGCACGGCTAACATCATGGCGGTTATTGTTGGAGCTCTTCGAGTTAAGATTTGAATGTATCGGTCTTGTCTCCGTGTGGTGCAGCGATACCGTCCTCCATGGCGCTCAGCCACGGTACCAGTGCTTCGGTAACGTGTCCAAAGTCGACTGATAACACTCTGACTTGTATTCAGAGCTAAAGCCACAGTACGTTGCCGGGAACCAGCTTCTATCATTCCCACGGCTCTGAGCATTTCTTCCCTGCTTAAATGACGTCGCCGCTCCATAATAACGTTGGTTTTAATCAGTAGTAGGGAAACAGTAGCACTAATAATGTCTTCAATGCGTTGTATGTTTTTATAGGGAAAATATTGACAGCTGATTTTCATCTTTTACTCGAATTTGATTCACAGTTCCTGATTCAAATTATGAAATGCACCAAAAAGGATCTAAATTTATAAAATCATAAATTTATTACAAAGCCACATCTCAATCTCAAGAAATCCGCATAAAAATGCTTGATCCCTAGACACTTTTGATGTGTGTAATTACATACATTACATTTATCAAGTTCGTGGCATTTTGAGAGTTTCATAGAAATTTATGTAAATAAAATTAAATGTATCTACGTCTTTTTAATTGTATTCATAATAATTTATTAGATGTCAATAAATATAAGTAAGTATTTCAATCCGTGTGAATTGTGTCCAGTTCGTACGAAATCCAAATAAATAGAATATATAACCAATATGTCTAACTATATTTTAACACTGATTTATTACACAGGTCGACAATTAAACTTAATTGATTGCAAGGCGAATAAAGATAACATTATTTAAAATTGCTACCCAAGTATGCGAACACAGATTTCTCTAAATAACTAAGTAAAATTAAGAATTTTCTTTGATGATACAGTCATAAAATATAATATGGAAAGTAAATCTAGGTCTACATAGTAAAATATATAGCAATTAAATGCTTTATAATAGTACAAGAAATAAATAAACAAGTTCAATGTTGTATCAATTTAATGAAGAAAGTTTTTGCTATCTATATAGTGACCAGTCAAACAAGGTACCTACAGAAATTATAAGATACATATCTTTAATTAGTCGTGAACGCTAAAGCGTTTATTGAAAATTAATTTACTACTAGTTTTTATTTGACTCTATATGCGCAAGAACTGTTATATTTGATGTGAAATCTTTTAACTAATATTGACGTGAATTACAATGCAGAATTGCGGAGAAAACCTACATTTCCATTCCGCGGTTTTACTTGTGTTGGTAAAAGACGTCTATACTACGGTTAATTTAGTTTTATATTTGTGTTTTCTTTATCATGGGTGGACCAGTCCGCTTCAAAGAAATATATAGATACGAAATATTATAGTAGTTCATTCACTTTTAATGTTTGAAATCAACTGACCACTGAATTTATTACATACTCTAGGATATCAGAAACTCCACGCACACTCTATAACATCACAGTTATGTGTTATGTATAACACAAAAATAGTAATCAGTTTGATAGTTCGCTTTGTGTCGCAGTCGTAGATTCATTCATGTTATTCAAAAGTTCCTAAACTTAGTGATCGGAAGATGTCCAAATTTCATCCGGTATAACCGGTCCAATAGCTGTCCAACTTCTCCGGTAACTTTTAATGATGTAAGTTCTAACTGTATCTAATGGATAACGTGTTGATAGGTAGGTGTTAGCCATACCTATATTATTGATTATTATATGCACTACTAGTTTTAGGATTATAAAGAAGTGAATTAGATTTACGATTCTCAAACGAACTAAAATAAAATTACAATATTTTATGGTATTACAAAAGTAATACACTGTGTATTATGTATGTAGCAAAGTACTAACCACAACAGTTATGTTTCGTAAGACCACTGCAGTCAATTCAATTCAAACCTATCAAACGGACTTGTTTTTCTCTAAAAATAATTTCCAACGTCCCGGTTCAATTTTGACGCTTTTTTGTGAGAGATCGATGATTCAATTTGTTTTTGGTCCGAATTTATCATAGATTGGGGACTGGGTGGGCGGTTCGCAGCCATTAATAAGTAATCAGTGTGACCAGCCGTCGCTGCTCCCTCTCCCGTCGATATCACAAAATAAAGTACCTACTTACCTACCACAGCTACCTACCTTTTACATCTTAAGCTTGCACCGAATATCGTCCAGAATAATATTATTACCTATTGTTTACATGATACTATACTTACTCTCCAAAAATAATATTTCAAACATTTAAAAAGATCACCTCCGCTGGGACTTGAACCCAGAACTATGCTGAGCCGTAGCACCGTTAACCAACTATACTCTCCAGACGTACCAATTACACCTCCCGCACTAATAGTTATACTATTTTATCATCACTAAGAGAAGCCTTTGCTCTACAGTGACATCTTAAAGATAAATTTAACTTTTGCTCAGTATTACATAACCCACATAACGTACTCGTACTTCCAAAATACACTTCGATTCAAAATCAAACCAAGCATCTGACCCTTTTATTAAATTATATTGCGATTGATATTGATAAAGGCTTTGACGTCTCGCAGAAGCATTATCGATGACACCCTTTCAGTCCTATGAATTGATTTCGTTTGTCAATTTAATAAATGTTTCGAAGACGGAGTCTCTCGAGTTTCAAGCTTGCGAAAATATTTTATGAAAAGGCTTCACATCGTATCTGTCAGGAGATTGATGGGAACTTTGTAATGCATTTATGTATGTATGTACGTAAAGCTATGTAAAGTTATGTGGCTCACGTTGTCATTAGCAATCTCGGTGAGGTCGGTATAGGGTGCCAAGTGTGCCACCAACCTCGGAGTGCCGCATTTTATACACACACAAACACACACAATGCAGCACAAAGTTACTGTTGGGCTATAACTATATATTACACGTATATTTTACTGTGCCTCTATAGATTCCATAGATGTTATCTTCTCTCCAAATCGAATTTATGTACATTTGGTACATAAATAAGTAAGTATAGGCTTGTATGGACCCAGTGCAGGGCAAAGGTCTACCTCTCGCTGATTATATTAGTACAGTGAGGAGGATCCTCCTCATATAAAGAAATTAAAATATAATTTGATAGTAACATGTTTTCCTATTGTTTTCAAACAATTAATGAAACAATGCTAATTTTGCCAGATAAAAAAACTGTAACAGTTTCCATGGCCGGTTTCGCTATGAAGTAATCAGCGGGAATGCACTAATGGCCGGTTGCGGCCGAACGCGGCATGTAATGTGCAATTTGCAGGCACCCATTGAACGGTCACGCGACGCAGTGACGCCTCTGTCGCTTCTCTATTCTTTATTTCCTTGCTTTTCCCCCTCGTCTAAAAGCGCTTCAAGCAATTTTCGACATCAAAGTGAATTTTAAAGATGAGTGGTATAAAAAAATCACTCCCTATTATGTTATACAACTGAAAGTCAATATAATAAGGCTACCTAATTTAGACATTTACATACAGCTGGAAAAAGTTTTGAGCACGTTATTAAAAGCTTTCTTAAGATTAAAACTATCAGTACAAACATCACAATGTATTGAATCATTCATTATGTCTGCACTGCTAATTAAAAATGGATGATAAACGAACAGTAATAAATCGTTGTGTTTTATGTGTGGCGGAAGCTGATTTTCAATGAAATGCACTTGTTATGGTAAAAAAAATACACCGATAACCTGTAAACCTTCGAACGACAGGTTGTCCGCTCGTGATAATCTCGCAACCACCATTCAGAGAAAAAAACAATAAACAGGAACAAGTTTTTACAAAACACGGTTACTTACTTCACTTTTATGAGTAACGGTTATACCATGTAGCCGCGTTATATTCCAATATTTATGAACTCCGAATCTATTACCGATATCAATCAGCAGTAAATCAACTTAATTACTTAAGTTAAATACTTTGCTACTAAGATATATAATCATTCCAAACATTTTTATAACAGCATTCAATATCTTTTGTTACGATTTCATAAATTTAAATTGCAACCGTTTTCTCTCCGCCTAACCTAATCTTTTTACGTGAAGCAGACGGCGAAATCTGCTACAGCGATTACAATAATTTCGCGATGGGTTCGCTACAGCTGGTTCCAATTAATATTCCGAAAACAAAGTGCATTTCAATTTATAAAACCCGAAACTTTAGCTATAAACAATGTTGTTTAGGGTATCTTTTTGTTATGTGGACGTACATTATTGTTAACTGAGTATTTTGTACTCAAACGATATGAATTTATAAAAAACTCTAACACGTGATATTTCTCAGACACGCACGTGTGAATGAATCAATGTGATGTTCATTCACCAGCAAAATGGTGGCAGTGGGTATATGTCAAGATTAATGAAAATAAAGAAATTGATCTGCATTTATAAGATATACTATTAGATTTATTTATACATACGTGTTATCTCAGAGGTACTCAAAGCTTCATATTAAAATGACGAATGTTATTTTTTAAATGAGTATCGGAAATTAAATTGGCATCCTGTATGATGTTTGTTATTGAATCTCTCACTGCTTCGTATGAGCACTAATCGCTAAAAATATTAATCTACAGGCAGACTAGTTAAACATAACGACACGGTCCGGTTGGTCTTTAATAGGTGGTTAATTTATATTTTACTAAACAACTTGACGACCAAGTTTTCCTCGGAGTTGATTTTGATTTTTTTCGTAAACACTATCTCAATACAACATGTTTCCCAAGTCTGATAGTTATATCTCACGCTTCCAGTTACATTTGTCATATTCAGTTTTAATAATAAACAATACAAAGTTAAACTAACTTAGAAAGATACAAATGGTTTAAAAACGATTTATATACATTTTAATGTCAGTTTTGTAACTCCAACACGGAACTTAGATTGTAAATGTTACATCTATATAACAGACCCAGATAACGTAAAATAGCCAAGTAATTCCATACGATAATACGAGTATAGCCGGATTGATGTGAATAGTAAATAGTTGTAACAAGCCAACCCTCACAAGTCGTAAAGTAAACGAAGTCAAAAGTCCCCATAAAGTGGCGGCTATGCACTCGGTCTCGTAACATTTAACCTTTACGTTTGACATTTCACTCAGGTATAGGACGTTCATTATTTCGCCCAGTTTCTAGCAAATGAATCTCTTTTGTTCTTGTGCTATTCAATAGACTCCTTGGTAGCTTTCTCCAAGTTTCATAAACTTCCCGGTTCATATTACATTTGCCATTTACCAAACATATCCAATGCCCATTAAAGAGTTAGAACTAGATCGTGAACTCTGAGAATGGCTTTGTTGCTTAGAATTAATTACATGCAATTCTGTACCATGCAGTGTGCTTAAACCAGCGCGTTTCAATCTAAATTCAAATTACAGGCGCATGAATCTATCGTTATTATATAATAACAATTTCTAATAATGAAGCAATGACAGCATTTAAAAGACAATAGATACAATTTATAATACCGCCACAATTTCATTTACTGTACGACTGTATCTCGTTAGGAATATACCGAAAACGCTACTACATAAATAAGTTAGGCAAAACTCCGTTAACTTTCATGGAACTCACACCCGAGAACATTAATTAAATTATAACTTTTTCAATGTCCAAGTGCTAAGTGGCGGTGAGCATAAGAGCGTAAATTGCTAGCGGTAATGACCCAACACCCTTGGTTATCAGACTACGCTGCGACATTAGGCACGGGAATGCTTTGTCGACTCTCTCTAATGGTTAACGAGTAACGACTCTTACTATACACTTTATACATATTAATTATACTATTCATTAATAGTGTGTTTATAAGTTACATTTAAGAGGCTCTTTCCATGATAATTAATTTAAATATTTGGAATAGAACGACTTCTTAAACTTTAAAAATCTAGAAGGTGCATCAATCACTATGGTAAATGATATGAATATTTTTTATATAATATCATGAAAAATCGATATCATTAACTCTGGTAGGAATAAAAGAATGTTAGTGAGATACATTGGTATATTTTTTGGTTCTCGTATGGCGGTATCAGTCGAAATTTGTAAGTTATCCTGTGAGTAGTGAGTTTGGTAGTTACCGTATGTGGAGTGGTTGGCGCGGGGGAGGGGGGGTGCGGGCGGCAAGGGCGCCTCATTGATCGCAGCGCACGTCCCCCGCGCCTGCATCCCTCCGCAGCCTCCGCGCGCCGCTCTCAACAACACCACAACACTCGAATCTCTGATCGTTAAACTCCAACAACACCCCTCATCACAAAATGTCCCCCTGATTATCATAATATTCTAATTGCAATATCCATTATTGAACATTAACAGGTAAGTATATTTTAGATAAATTGCTCCCTACGTAGAAAAAAATATTTTCTCTGACTAATGAAAATTATTACTGTCATAAACTGTGTGTCACAATATTTCGGGTGGTAGACCATCTTTTAACCCAGCAGCTATCAGTCATACGAGTATAATACAAAAGTAACATTGGTAGTAATAAAAATTGTGTAGTATATTGAACCTTGGTTAGTTATTGATGACTAATGTCATTAAGAGCTTCAACTAATTGACAAATAACCAAGTATCAAGTTACCCTCATTACCATGGATTAATGTCAAATAATGTTAATAGCTTAAGTGATTAAGTGTAGATGGAGTGTATGCGGTGTAATGGGTATCATGTAGGTGGTGTATGGTGTATGGCGGTGGTGGTGTGCCGGGCTCGGGGCACGAGGACGAGTGAAGTGTAGCATCCCTCGTCCAGGGGAGACAAGGTCGCAGCGCGCAGTGGCGCGGCGCGCTTGAATGGGCGGCGACGCTGCGCGGCGGTCCGCGAGACGACTGCGCCGTGAGCGCCACCGCGCCTCCGCCAGTCCGCACACCGGCGGCTCCGCTGCCCCACGGTCGGCCGCACTCCGCTACACAACAATGCTCAAAAACACATCGTGACTCGACTTTACCACCCGCGGCGCGTCGGCGATGCTCCAGCACCGGACGGCACCCATCGCCGTCGCCGAACGCTCGTGAACACATTATAATTTATGAAATCCGTACAAAAATTCAATTTTATAGAGATCGTGTTCGATAGATTCGAATAGAAAAGCGGGAGTGCGGCTCGGGGAGGCGGGGGGTGGGTGTCGCTCGGATCGGGCGGGTGATGGCGGCGCGCGGCGGGGCAGCGGCGGCGCGCGGCGCGGCGGCGTCGCGGCGCTGACATGGGCGGGCGGGCGCGCCGCTCGCTGTTGGCGGCGCCCGCGGGCCTGCTGCTGCTACTGCTGGCCCTGCTTTGGCCAAGGGGTAAGCATAAACACACCTGAAATTCCCAACCCCCCTTGTACACGGAGATGCACCGAAAACACGACGAAATCAGTTAAACCTGCGATTTGTATTTCCTTCAATAAAAAGCTTTGAAACAGACAAAGAAAAATGTAAACAAATCTCTTTTTAACCATTCATGTTTTACAGCTGACATATTTTGGGGCAATAGCTTTCCTTATTGTTTGAAATTGAATTTTGGCGAGACAAAATATTATAGACATATTGTTGAATAACTATGATAGTAAATACAAGATCTCGTATCTAAAATGTAAGACAAATAATTAAGCCTTTACTTTAAAATATTTGAAAGTTGCATAAGATAATGAAATACTTAAATAAGTATTAGTAAATCTACTTCAGTGATTAAAATACATACTACGAGTATACAATACGTTAATACGGGACTACCTGACAAACGAGGTGTATTACAAATTCAAAGTACCTAAATCTGTCTCCCCGACGAGTGCTTTGGTTCAATGCACTCAATCAGCGCGAGCTTTTCCGAAGCTTTTCAATTTCAGGACAATGTCCCTATATTTCGGTTACATCTTATATTTTATGGATTACTTTTTTTCAACAAATATAATTTGGGGTATTATACGAGTAGTAGTGCATAATTCTCTATGCTAATAATAAAATGTGTCTTAGAGTTTAGATTTTTAACGTTCTTTTACGAAATTGATATTATCTTGGAATATCTTGGAATATATACCTACGATTATAAAACTATAACAATATTGTATAAATACTAAAATGGAAAAAAGTTTTGAATATATATCTATACCTAATCTTGCTTTTTTATATATCTATAGAGATCTCGTAATCTGTGTAAATTATGTTTTAAACTTTTTTTTGTATCCATATCACTTAGAAATTGAGACATTGTAGGCATCACTAAAAAGGATTTCTTATAGCTAAGGCGATAAATTAGGGCTATATAGGGACTTTAATGTACCCAAGCCCACTATAGTTTAATTAATAACAATATTGCTGTTCACATGAAAATCTATCGAGTTTAAATATAGAACTAAGCTAATCTTTTGATACAATGTTTAATGCAAACGAAAGTAGCATACAACACGTCCTGATTGTAACTACTCTACCATTAGAAAGTCAATTAAATTCATTGGGATGTAAATATAAATAATTCAAACGATTGTATAGGTAAACACTAATTAACTAATTGTAGCATGAATCTTACACAAACATTATAAATCAATCTAAATCACCTACTCCCATTCACTATTTTAACATCATCAATAATTAAGAAGTTTTTCCATGCAATAGGATATTACAGGCCTTACAGTACCTTAAATTAAATGAATGTAACATATCCATTAAGTCGATAATACCTTAATACCTTGTAGCTGTACGATCTCAATGCAGGTCGTAGAACTGTTACAGGTCGTAATCTAAACTTTAGTCTTCTGGACTTATTAAAAAAAAATGATTTATGGCTTAAACATAATAATACTTTAATGAATATAGTTTTACTTACTTTAGTATCTAAAGCAAATGTTTTGATACAGGAGCAAGCGGTGGGTACCACGAAAAGCGGTTACTGCACCATCTGCTAGACCACTACAACGTACTGGAGCGGCCAGTGGTCAACGAGAGCGACCCACTGCAACTCTCCTTCGGCCTCACGCTAATGCAGATCATTGATGTGGTAAGAACTCTTTAGTTATTCTTATATCGGTTTAATTCTCTAAGTTCCTCTTCTTCATCTTTCCCTCTTACCTAAGTCTCTCTTCTTAATCGTTCCATCGTTACTGAAGATCGTGGTCAATAAAACCCGCTTAACGGATAATCTGTCTCCATCGATTTCGATCCGAAGAAGCTCTCACCGCGAGGTAGAATTAAGAAGAGGATCGAGGTTACTGTGGATTCTATAAGTTAGATCCCTTTAATATAGAAGTTTTGTAACATTATTGCACTTTCAACTATCCTCCTCTTTCATTGCTGAGCGTCGTGATGTGCCCCAACTGTCTTCTTGAGGACTTTCTTCCAGTTGTTATGGTCCGTAGCTATGTGCAATGCGTCACACAGTTTGGTGTCTAGTTGTTCTGATACCCAGTCAGACCTCCTCTCCTGATTACAACCTCTCGATTTCTGGCCCTGAGACTTTCAACCATAGCACACGATAAATACAGTATAATTTTGCATATGAGTTTAATTAATAACTAACTGTATCCCACAGCTTCAGCCGCGTTATTTGATTAAGTGTTTGCTTAGTTTTTGATACCCTAGATACAGGTAACGAACGTAGTTAGGGGTCAATTGCTAAATCAAGGTGATTAACAATTGATGGTGATAATATGTTATGTAATTCATATAAACCTTCCTCTTGAATTAGGTACTCTATGTATTGATTAAAATCGCTTTAAAATCTATGGTATTTTTTAACAGACGCGTACATAGAGATACAGAAGGAGAGACAGCGAAAGGCGAATTTATTTTCTAGATATGCTGAATATATCTAATATATAAAATTCTCGTGTCACAGTTTTCGTTGCCATACTCCTCCGAAACGGCTTGACCGATTCTCATGAAATTTTGTGAGCATATTCAGTAGGTCTGAGAATCGGCCAACATCTATTTTTCATCCCGAAATTCCTACGGGAACGGGAACTACGCGTGTGAAACCGCGGGGCGCAGCTAGTAATATATAATATATATAAAGAAAATATTATGTAATAAGCCCAGTAGAATAATGGGTAAAATTCATTTAATCATTCGATGTGTACAAAAGAACTATCTATCTAAACATTGGTACTTTTACAATGAAAAGTTTGTCAATTTGAGACTCTGAATCAGAGGGACAGTATCCCTGCTAAATTGCCAACAGCCTTATAGAATCCTTTTCTCTTTTAAACCCCCTGTCACTCAATTAAGGCAAGAAGTTTGAATTGTCCTTTTTCAATTAATTATTTCATGTTGTTGTAAATTTAAAACTGATTTGATTAACTTCATTGTTCGATCTCTCTGTAATTGATTCAAAGAATTTCGCTTAATATTCATGAAGGTTTTTAGCGATCATTTGTAAAATAATAATGTCATTATCAGTTTCTTGTCTGTTTTTTTTCCTTTTTATTGTTTTAATTGATATTGTTTAATAGTAAATATTGTATGTTTTCACTTGGTACTTATGGTACACTTATGGTACTTATACCACCAGCATTATTTCTTAAATACCTGTGTAATAAAATTTTGATATTTCTGATTTTCAGGACGAAAAGAATCAGCTATTAATAACAAACATCTGGCTTAAATTAGTAAGTATATTATTTAATATACTTACTAATTATAATAAATAATATTACATTTCGATCTCTATAATATTGATCTTAAATAACTGTAAATATTTCAATAGGAGTGGAATGATATGAACTTGAGGTGGAACACTTCGGACTTTGGCGGAGTTAAAGATTTGCGAGTACCACCACACAGGATATGGAAACCAGACGTTCTTATGTACAACAGGTACAAATATATACTATTTTCCTTTTTTTCAATTCTTAACGCAAACAAAATACAAATATGTTTATTATCAAAATATAGCCTGAGTTACACAATTTTATTGTATTAAAACTTGTAGAGTAAGTTCTTTTCTAATATCTTCTAGTATTTGATGTTTGTTAAGTTTAAACCAATGTGATTAATATTAATATTTCATGTTGTAGCGCGGACGAAGGGTTCGACAGCACATATCCAACTAACGTGGTGGTCCGGAACAATGGATCTTGTCTATACGTACCGCCTGGCATCTTTAAAAGTACTTGCAAAATTGACATCACCTGGTTCCCTTTCGATGACCAGCGATGCGAGATGAAGTTTGGCAGTTGGACTTATGATGGATATCAAGTAATCTTTCCTTATATATGTGTGAATTTTAAAAGTTTTCGATTAAGATTTTACAACTGCCTTGTTTTTTGCAGCTGGATCTTCAGCTACAAGATGAAGGAGGAGGGGATATTAGCAGTTTTGTTACGAATGGTGAATGGGAACTTATAGGTAACTGATGAATTACTTTTTCATATTTTTAACATTAGTTTGAAAGTTAGAGAAGATTTTAATAATTTCTTGTGTTTTAGGGGTTCCTGGCAAGCGCAATGAAATATACTACAATTGCTGTCCGGAGCCATACATAGACATAACATTCGCAGTAGTAATACGAAGGAAAACGCTCTATTACTTCTTCAATCTGATCGTTCCATGCGTGCTCATTGCTTCCATGGCTCTTCTAGGGTTCACCTTACCGCCTGACTCTGGCGAAAAATTATCGTTAGGTAATATTTTATACCAATATCATAAACATAATATATTATATACCATTTACTTTTAAATTAAACGAGTATTTTTAAAAACTAATTGTTATGTGAACAGGTGTAACAATTCTCCTCTCGCTGACGGTGTTCCTGAATATGGTAGCGGAGACGATGCCAGCGACGTCAGATGCCGTGCCGTTACTGGGCACATACTTCAACTGCATCATGTTCATGGTGGCATCTTCCGTAGTCTCCACAATCCTCATCCTTAACTACCATCATCGACATTCAGACACGCACGAAATGAGCGATTGGGTATAGTAATAACAATTGTCAATATGTTGTGTAATTTTTGCTGTGCAAATGTTAACGATACCTACATTTGTGTGAACAGATACGCTGCGTATTCCTGTACTGGCTACCGTGGATATTGCGCATGTCACGGCCAGGATCGGCGACCACGCCGCCGCCTGCCCGCGCCCCTCCTCCACCTGACTTAGAGTTGCGCGAGCGCTCCTCCAAGTCGCTCCTAGCTAACGTGCTCGATATCGACGATGACTTCCGGCATGCGCACTCGCAGCAGCCTCCCTGCTGCCGATACTACAGGTCCCTCGACGATCTTCACGAACACTACTCGCCGTAAATAGCACGGTTACGATAATTAACCCCCGCCTCGAACGATCCGCAGTTGACCCAACCTTAACAGCTTAACTGACATTCTATCATCGATAGACTTATCATTATCACATTCAATTTTCAAACTTCGGATCTTCGGCTATTAATTTTTAACTAACATACATAAAATCACTAAAGCATTACTCCCGTAGCTCCCTTCGTTCCTCGGCTCTACCCGTAGTATAGGATACAAGTATGTCTAGTAAGTACAGAGCCGTTGTATTTCACAGAGGGGGCGAGGAGAATGGAGCGGGGCTTGCAGCGCATAGCTGCTTCGGTGTCGACTATGAGCTCTCACTT
This sequence comes from Timandra comae, assembly GCA_958496195.1. Classification (NCBI taxonomy): domain Eukaryota; kingdom Metazoa; phylum Arthropoda; class Insecta; order Lepidoptera; family Geometridae; genus Timandra; species Timandra comae. The sequence goes on along the minus strand of OY292354.1, from coordinate 6,915,294 downwards.
ATATTGAAAGAGCTTCGAGTCATCACAGATCAGGTGAGTATCCGTTTACTTCAAATGTATAGTATTTATCTAATGGTTTTTAAATAATACACTATTCAAGTTGCTGGATGGATGCTGTTAGGATAGTTAGTAATAAGATAATAATGTAATAATATATTGCAGATGCGCAAAGATGACGAAGAAGCGGACATTTCGCGCGACTGGAAGTTCGCCGCCATGGTCGTGGACAGACTGTGCCTTATTATCTTTACCCTGTTCACAATCATCGCCACGCTAGCCGTGCTGCTGTCCGCGCCACACATCATGGTGTCGTAGCGACCCGCCCGCCTGCGGCTGCGCATGCGTAACGTTCTGTGATACCGCAAATACTTGTTAAGTTGTGAAATGCGATAGGCGCGGGCGCTGACGCTGCGGTGCAGTCAGGAAGTTGTCACCGCCCGCCTCGCCGCCCGCGCCACCCTGTAGTAATAAGTAACAGCTGACTGCCATCCCTTTAAGCTCAAACTGGTAACTGCCTATCTTACGAATGTCCTCAACTCCTCTGGCATTGTCATCGGCATGCCAATCTTTCTTCTGAGGATTTCATTACAGTCGGTCGTCATTTAAAAGGGAACTCAGCGACTAATAATCCGTACAGCTAGTTGTTGATAACGATCGAAGAGCGCCCGAGCGGTTCCTATTGATGAGAAGGTGCGCCCCGAACCAATATACATGTAAACTTGAACCGTGGCAGTACGTGGTAGAGAAGCGCGCCGGTACGCCGGTGCTGGCAGACTTAGTAGATAAGTCCACGCTAGAGTAGCCGCCGTTTTTGGTGGTCACTGGCCATCGACGCCGGGGACCGATATAAAATGTAGCACAAAAACGTCTTCCTTCATACCGTTGAACGACCTGATTCGCAATTAAAATTTAACTTTGTTAGAACTTCTTTGACTCTTGAAATCTATTGTACAGTTTAGAGTTTGGGCGGTTATAGGCCCTTCGTTTCCTTCTATTCGATTCCATGAATCGTGTTTATGACCCTAAGTTTATTTTCGGATGTATATGTGTCAGTAGCTAGTATAGAACTTTACAAACAATGTTGATTCAATTGGTACAGGTTGTGATATGCCTCGTTGTGAACGGGTCGATATTGTTATAAATGGAAAATATCCAAGGCTATAGCTTAATAAAACGTTCGTTGAAAGTTGTAGTTAAACAAAAATATTATTATTTTAATAAAGTCATAACTGGACTTTCGAAGCGACTTATATTCAAGTAATTAAATTACATAATGATATCAAATTTGTACTTCTTTCAATAATGGTTACAAAATTTCATAATGCTGAAAAATATTAGCTTTAAATTTTTCTTCATTAAATTTTTTATCTGGGATTAAAATCATACAGTCAAATGGACTTAACATAAAATGGCGCATAAAACATTCATTTTGAATCCAACGTACAATAGGGTGCATCGATACCGGATTGCATTATATTGTCGACTGTACATATATACTCGTACAATGCACCTGGACCGACTAAACCGCTCGTCTGCCACATCATACATCTCAAGTTCAATTCAGTTATAAATGATCTCATGTTATAATATTAATTCGTATATTATTTGCCAAAACATTGTAAGCCTCTCAAAAAGAAAACGTCAACGCGATTGAGCGAACGCGTGGATACCTAGTTAGTGAGTAGTTGTACCCCGCAAAGCTCATGCCATGTTTTCTTTTTTTGAGGTAAAAGCTAGTAATCTTAGGCGGTCTAATGGAAGTTGCGGAGTGACTATGATTATTACCTGTCAATGTTTTGCTCATTAGTTTATTTATTGTTATATAAACTTGTCTGCAACCAGTCGTTAGTGGTTGTGCGACAAACGTGTTGGACGCCGCTCAATACCGCAGAATCAACATATTGGTGAAGTGTGCGGCTCCACCACATATATCGGGACAATCAGATGTCCTCGAGATTTGTTCAATTGTTAGGGTTAATACTCTGAATTGCACTTTGTTTATTAAATATAAACGAATGAATCTAATGAAGTTTTATTTACTCTGTTTTATTAATCACTCTATACAAATAGCTGTCTTACATCGTAGGTATACCTATTTACGAGTATCTACAAAATGTAAAGTACCTCGTTCACTGTAGGTACGTACGAATTCCTGACCTATATTTTAGCAGGCGAGAGGTATCGGGCGGTAAGTACCAAAAGACAATCGATGTTCTCCCGTGGGAGACTGCACATGCGCAAAGGACCCAGCAAACAACGATCACCCCTGTTATATGCAAATAAGCGAAAAATTGAAAATCAAACGCTGCTGAATTGAAAATGACGTCTCATTTTAATTAGCTAGTGATCTATATGTTACAAATGGGTTAATTTAATAAACTGATTAACCTACTTTTTTCCCAATTCTTTTATTATTTTTAAATTAAATATTAAGTTACCTACTGACTGAAAATATACTATTCTATATCAGTACTTAAAATAACATTAAAAAGTTACGTACGATTTTTTCTTCACCTCACTTTGGAAAGCGCGTTATTAACAAAGATTAAAGCAAAAAAACAGGTGACCTAATACTTTTTGATATTATTAGTCATAAATTATTATGAAGGTCCAATAAAGTTCAAGACTAGATTTAGTATTAAGATAAATATATCAATTTAGAATTTTGTATAACAATTAAATATTAATGAGAATTTAATTATAATTTTAATTAATGAGAAAATAATATCATTTAAATAAATTAAGGCAATGGACAAATAAACATCTAAATAATATATTAAAAAACTCAAATGATGATGTATGATAGTAGTAGAATTATTAAAAGGCTATCCTACTAATATGATAAACGCTAGTTTGGATGGTTGGATGTTTGTAAGTATATTTATGACGCATTCACATAAAAACTACTGAACCGATTTACATGAAACTGATATTCCTTATAACTAAGATTCAAACGGGAATTTACGCAGGTAAAACCGCGGGGCACGACTAGTATCAATTAAGTCATGTTTAATAAATTATGCCTTAATAATAAACTAAATTTTATATATTTATATAAGTATATTTTATACCAAAAAGGCAAATGATGATGGATAATATAAAATGGATAATCCTGTACTAGTAGTAGTATAAAACCATGTACGTACATTCTCGTATATGTAGGTATAGATACGTTCTTGGGCGGGAGTGCAAATGCGCGGGACGTAAGGGCGGGCGGCTGCGTGCGGCAGTTCCCGACTGCCCGCCGCCATGACGGCCGGGACGCGCGCCTTCCTCCTCACCGCCGCACTGTTCACCGTCCTCTACTCAGGTATCTAAATCAAAACCATCAATTAAAAACAACAAAAATCATAAATTCCAACACAAATTACTCAAATTCTTACTTTAAAATGTATACTATTAGCAGCCGTAAGATCAATTAACTTGCATCCGCGCTGTAGATAAATTAATTATGCATGTATATCCGATAAATTGTTTCAAGTGCTTTAATATTTTTAACAGATTTAGAAGAATTTAAATTAATTATTTTGACCTACATTAGACATCAACGCGTTATTTATGCTTATTAAGCGTGTATTGTAATATAATAAAAAAAACTATGCATACAAAATATTTATTAATCCTTGCTTAACTAATATAAATAAGTAAGCTTCCTTTGCAATAATCCCTTTGAAGACAAGTATCCTCCCAGTTTATCTCAGAAACGCTCTTATTGATCTGTCAACTCTGCAGCATCTTTTAGATATGCGGAGTATTATAAGATATTTCGAGTTAGAGTAGATATTATGAATGTCATGAAATAACAGAATTTGCTTACTCTAATACTACTAGTAGTTTATAATAAAATTTAATTGTTAAGAGGAAGGCAAATTAATTCAAAAATTCGAATTAATTATACTCGTAATACCGATGCTTAATGTAAGTGAACTGTTTTCTAAAAGTGTATTATCAATCAAGTTAATCCCAACACAATATAAAGATACAGGGTTTATATAATATGTTGTATTACAGGATGGTGTTCAGAGGACGAGGAGCGGTTGGTGCGCGATCTATTCCGCGGTTACAACAAGCTGATTCGACCCGTACAGAACATGACACAGAAAGTAGACGTACGGTTCGGCCTCGCGTTCGTGCAACTTATCAACGTTGTACGTTACCTTATCTAATTCATATTCCTTACTTTACTTTATAATATTTTATTACCACACATTATTTAGATTGAAGATAATTAAGATAAGTACTTATATTATTTCATTTTTCTTTTAGGAAACTTAGGGGTGATGTAGTGAATGATTATGATGTTATTACATATTTCTATTACAGAATGAAAAGAACCAAATTATGAAATCAAACGTTTGGCTTCGGCTTGTCTGGATGGATTACCAACTGATGTGGGATGAAGCTGATTACGGCGGTATCGGCGTACTACGACTGCCTCCTGACAAGGTGTGGAAGCCTGATATCGTACTGTTCAATAAGTAAGTTGCTTTTTATTAAAAGATACTTCGTTTAATAATATAGATATTAGTATTCACATGTCTATTGTTTCAGTGCCGACGGAAACTACGAAGTCCGATACAAATCCAACGTTCTAATCTATCCTAATGGGGAAGTGTTGTGGGTGCCTCCAGCCATCTATCAGGTACTTAGTAACTAAGTCGCTAAAATATATGATAATAAATATATTGGTACTAAATAAATATTTTCTGTTTATCCAGAGTTCGTGCACAATCGACGTGACATATTTCCCATTCGATCAACAAACTTGCATCATGAAATTCGGTTCTTGGACGTTCAATGGAGATCAAGTATCACTTGCGTTATATAACAACAAGAACTTCGTCGATCTCTCGGATTACTGGAAGTCCGGTACTTGGGACATCATTGAAGTACCGGCATACTTGAACATATACGAAGGGAACCACCCCACAGAAACAGATATCACATTCTACATCATTATCAGAAGGAAAACTTTGTTCTACACTGTCAACTTGATTCTGCCAACTGTACTGATTTCGTTCCTCTGTGTCTTGGTATTCTATTTGCCTGCTGAAGCTGGAGAAAAGGTATAAGTTTCAACTAAATACAATTTGTATTTAAAATAATTTTGACAACTAAGTACTACTAAATGTTTACTTACGTTTACAGGTAACCCTTGGTATCAGTATTTTACTGTCACTGGTTGTGTTTCTGCTACTGGTGTCAAAGATTCTTCCGCCGACCTCACTTGTGCTTCCGTTGATAGCCAAATATCTTCTTTTTACATTCATTATGAATACTGTCAGTATTCTTGTAACGGTCATCATTATCAACTGGAACTTCAGAGGACCCAGGACCCACAGGTTGGAAAACTTATCAAATTAATCAGTGAATTTACAACATTCAGTCTTATGTTCTGATTCTAATGGTGTATTTTCTATTGCAGAATGCCATTGTGGATTCGCAGCGTGTTCCTCCACTATTTACCCGCAGCGCTGCTGATGCGTAGACCCCGAAAGACAAGACTTCGTTGGATGATGGAAATGCCTGGAATGGGAGCCCCACCCCACGCCGCCGCCCCACATGATCTACCAAAGCATATTAGGTAGGCATTGGCTGGAATGTAAATCAACTTAATTTTCTGTTCTGTAGTTGTTGATTTTACATTTTTGTTTTTACAGTGCAATCGGTGCCAAGCAGAGCAAAATGGAAGCAATGGAATTATCTGACCTGCACCACCCGAACTGTAAAATTAACCGAGCAGCTGGCGCTGGAGAGATGGGCGCTTTGGGGGGTCTCGGTGCGCTCGGAGGGCTAGGACTCGGAGGAGAACGCAGGGAATCAGAGAGCTCCGACTCACTACTTCTCTCACCCGAAGCCGCTAAAGCTACTGAGGCAGTCGAATTCATCGCAGAGCATCTACGTAACGAAGATCTTTATATTCAGGTAAGTATGCTGCAATAATAAACCTAAGTTACTAAACTTGTTTCCAATATAGGTATTTTAATTATAATAAAACGTTATTTTCAGACACGCGAAGATTGGAAGTATGTGGCCATGGTGATCGACAGACTTCAACTGTACATCTTCTTTATCGTCACCACAGCGGGAACGGTTGGGATACTTATGGATGCTCCTCATATCTTTGAATACGTAGACCAAGACCGAATTATAGAAATATATAGAGGAAAATAAATATTTAGATTTCCGTCACTTCCATGTAGGTAATAAACGGCTTCCAACTAAGTAATAACTAAGATAAAATTAAATGTTTCTTCCATTGGTAAAACATAACTTATAAAACTAGTGTATAATGCACACAAATTAACAATAGGCTTATAATACTCGTATTACTTTTCGTATTGCTATAACATCGATATGTTGCAGTATTCATTGTAATTGTCTAGTAATAATTAGTATTATGATGTAATGTATAGTATCTAAAATGGCTGTGTTCGAAGTTTATAAAGCACAATAGATAGTTATGTAAGTTTGTATTTTGTAATCGTGGTAAGAATTAATGAATTAAATAAGTTTTAAGGTACATACGTGTTATCTTATTTAGTTAATATCTCCTACCCTCCTGGTCATGGTTCAGTAGTCCATAACAAGGAACCCTTGCGTAGTTTCGCCATGTCCTTGCCCATATCTCCTTCAGTCAGCGATATAGTAGAAAAAGCTGTATCTGTCTGCTGCTCATTAGGTTTTCGATGGCCGATATTATAATAAAAAGTCTGTCGAGTAGAACATCAGATCTCTCAACAAAAAAATGGTTAATGAAAACACAAAATGGTTTTAAATTACATTTATTTAGTTTTTCAATTCACCTCTTAAAGCTAATAAAGAAATATGTATGTCCTTAATCAAAATACAACTTTTAATTCAATTCAACGTTTTTATCATTAATAACGACACGAGACGACATAAATACGATAAACGTACTGATCCATTGAAAAGTTACATTTGGGGTTGCGTTTCTTAGAGGACGCAATTTTATTTTTTTGATGTGTAGGGGGGGTAAGTGTAAAGCTAAAATCAAGTTTGTGGGGTCGCCACCCTTGTCCCACGGCCGCCATCTTGAAAATAGGGGTTGAAACGGTTTTTACGATATATCTCTTAAACTATTTATCTGATAAAAAAATTTTTTTAACGTTTTTTGTTGCAAATTAAATTCTCTATAACTTTGGTCCAGTAATTTATAAATAAAAAAGTTATAAGTGAAAATGATCAGAAATTCGAGAAAAAAAATATATTTTTCGATATAACTTTTTTTTATCATTTTACGAAAAAACGATATCAGACCATTTTTGCAGATCGTTTTTTCGACAACTTTTATATGCAACATTTTTTCATTAAGTCAATAGCTATGCTTTTACAGCGCTCCGAAGTGAGTACTATTTTTCAGTACTCTTAACTATACATATTTTATACGTGGGTACTAATAATGTGTCATCAGTTTTTTTTTTTTTTTATTTTGTTATTATAATTCTTTTAATTAGTAATTTTGCAATGTTATTAATAATTAATTATTGACTCTTTTCCTCACCACCCACGAGGTAGAGTCTGGAGGCAATGTCACAATGACATTTGTTACGAGGATACCGCTGCAGCACACTCAGGCACGGTAGAAAGAGTGGGAGATACTAGTTCCTCTCCCTTCCCCTCGATCTTACGCTTTTTCGATCAGCATCACGTGACCCTGACGCGAGTTTGAAAGTTTTTACCCATACAAAAAAAAGTGCTCAGCGCCGCTAAAGAAGTTTTCACTTCAAAAAAAGAATAGTACAGTAAGAGAGGTTAGAAATAATGATAATAATAATAGCAGCTTTTCTTTTGTTCCCTAATGGTCGCTTGGGTATTTTCTACCTGGACAGCATTCTCGGTAATTTTTTTCTCGAATTTCTGTACATTTTCACTTATAACTTTTTTATTTATAGTTTTACGACAAAAAATTACTGGACAAAAGTTATAGAGAATTTAATTTGCAACAAAAAACGTTAAAAATTTTTTTATCAGATAAATAGTTTAAGAGATATATCGTAAAAACCGTTTCAACCCCTATTTTCAAGATGGCGGCCGTGGGACAAGGGTGGCGACCCCACAAACTTGATTTTAGCTTTACACTTACCCCCCCTACACGTCAAAAAAATAAAATTGCGTCCTCTAAGAAACGCAAGGTAAGGCCTAAAAAATGTAACATTTCAATGGATCATACGACAAACGACTGGTTTTAAATTCTTAATACATCAAAGTTACTACTCCATTAAATATGCAATTTACAAATTTGCTTTCATTTAATTTAACAATAATCCGAAGAATATTAAACATCATTTTAATCATCGCCGTCTTCGTAATTAGGAGAAGTTGGAGAATAGTTGGGAGAAGTAGGAGAGTATGTAGACGGTCCGGCTGAAGATGGGGAATAGGCAGGGGATGACGGAGAGTAGTTGGGGGATGTGTAGGTTGGTGACGTGGGAGAATACTTGGTCGACATGGGGGAGTAGCCGGGAGAGGAGGGGGAATAGTTGGGAGACGACGGGGAGTAATTCGGAGACGAGGGCGAGTAATGTGAACTGCCCGAGTGTTGAGGCGATGACGCGGAGTACGTGGGGCTTGTTGGAGAATACTGGGGACTCGGAGAATACTGCGGACTTGCGGGCAAGTAATTCGGACTGTTGCCAGCCATAGAAGGAGACGTAGGAGAGTAATTCGGTGAAGTTGGAGAATACTTTGGAGATGACGGCAAGTAACTTGGAGAAGTCGGGGAATATGCCGGTGAAGTCGGTGAATAAGACGAGTATGACGGAGACGCCGGCGTGTAATTTGGTGACGATGGAGAATAACTCGGTGAAGCCGGGCTGTACACGGGGCTCGTGGGAGAATAACTCGGAGATGATGGCGAATATCCCGGTGACGTCGGAGAGTATGCCGGGCTGGTCGGTGAGTATGAAGGACTCGTCGGGGAGTACGAGGGACTTGTTGGAGAATAGCTGGGCGATGTCGGCGAGTAGCTCGGTGAAGTCGGAGAGTATGCCGGACTCGTAGGAGAGTAACTCGGAGAAGTTGGGGAATAACTCGGTGAAGTGGGCGAGTAACTCGGCGATGTCGGCGAATACGATGGAGACGTAGGGGAGTAGCCGGGTGATGTCGGGGAATAGCTTGGGGAAGTAGGCGAGTATATCGGAGATGTTGGGGAATAATTGGGAGATGTGGGCGAGTATGAAGGACTCGTTGGAGAGTAATGAGGCGAAGTGGGAGTGAGACTCGGCGAAGCTGGCGCATATACTGGACTTGTTGGAGAATAAGAGGGCGACGCGCCGGCGGGCGATGCGTACGGGGACAGCGGCGGGCCGGGGGAGCCGGGCGAGCCGGGCTGCGGGGACCACGCGCTGTACGCCGGCGACAGGCCCGACGCGTCCGACGCGCCGGACGGCGAGAATGATGGGCCGCCAGGAGTCATACTGCTTCCCACTGGAAAAGAAGAGAAAAATGTTAGCAATGTTCAAGTAACGAATAGAACTTTTCAAAGTTTGTTAATTTGGAATAGACTGATGAGCTTACCTTGTCCTGGAGACCAAACACTGCTGCTGTATCCAGGCGTATTCTGTGTTGACCATGGTGTCATCAAAGGCGTCATGGATGGTGTGCCAACACCGAAGTACATTCCACCTCCTACCCCCATGCCAACACCTAGACCACCCATTTCCATTCCGTTTTTACATGTTTCTGCATCAAGTAGCAAGTCGAAACATCCTAAAATCAAAATATAAAAACATTAATTACGTTTTACACTTGTTATTTAAAATATTACTTACACGTGAACTTGTAACTTACCAGTTCCCATTCTAGGTAATTGGCCCATAATAATATTCTCAGATACACCCCTCATAGGGTCTACTTCAGCATGGCTAGCTGCATCCAGTAGCACGTCAACAGTTTCTTCGAATGAGCATCTCATAAGAGCACCAGTGTCTTGCCTGTTGATACCGTGACGTGTGATGGCCATAAGATGACCCTTAGCTGTCATGACGTCACAAAGCAACGCAAGGTGACGGTAGTTTACGTACAGACCGTAGAACTGCAATACAGCGTTCATTTCTTTCTCTACTGACTTTCGCACGGCTTCAATACCCAATACTTGGAAGATCTCACAAATGTCGTTACTGAAAGTTCTTATTGGATCTACATCTCGTTCAGACAGAACTTTCATCAATGAAGTACCGTCAGTTTCCAACAACCATTCGGCAATAGCTTTGAACTCGCCTTGCTCAGTTATAATAATACGTTTCTTAGCTTCAGTCTGTGGCAAGTGCATGTACACTTTAGCAATAGCCTCGATACCCTGCAGGGTCATGTCTGATAACATGTTAGCTTCTATACACCTCAAGAACATGTCATCTTCCATTTTGTCAACAGTTTCCTCATCATTATCTTGGAATTTACTTTCTTCGTTGTTCATGATCCTAATACGTAGTACAAGCTTTTCAGCATTGTCATCATTGAAAATACAATTCAAATCATCACCAAAGCCAGCATTAATCTTTTCAGCAATCTGTTCCATTGTCAGTTTCTTATCTGTCATTCTCTTTCGGTCCAATTCTATACGTAAAAGCCACGGTGAAATTTTGGTGGGATCAAAATCAGGCATTTCATAGTAAACATTAACGAATTCTTGATCTTCGGCAATTACAGTATTCTGAGGATCAGGATCGTAGTAAATAGCTGTGTTTGCGGTGACCTTACGTAGAGTGGTGTGTTCCAATCGACATAGCACATTCTTCGCTTTCTCAGCATCCCTAGCAGCACCGCCCGTTAAGAACACCGTTAGAGAAGGAGCCTTTGGTTTCTTGGAGATGTTAATAATTTCCTTAAGACGAGGTACACCGAGAGTTACGTTTTTGGACGATACTCCAGCAAAGTGGAAAGTGTTCAGTGTCATCTGAGTAGCAGGTTCTCCTAGAGATTGTGCGGCAAGAGCACCAACCATTTCACCTGGATTTACTTGAGCCTGTTGGAATCTAGTTTCAATTTCTCCGATCAACCATTCGAATGCCTCAACCGATAATCTGTATTCTTCAGATACGAACTTGGTGCACAAAGTGGACCGAACCAAACATTGGAACAAAAGCGTGGCGTTTTCGTTAGCCTGTATCGACAATGGATCCTCACCAGCTACAATAACACATTTCTTCAACAAATTCTTGACACCACTTATTACTTTTATGGGGCTTAAATCTGTAGGCATTCTCTTGTTAATATGGAATGTTTTCTGAGCATTCCAGATCATTCTTTTGAAGTTACAAGGCAACACAACTTTAGATTCTCCACTAGGGAAAATCTGACGTAATATTTCCCGATCCTTCGAAAGTTGTTCCCATTCACTTTCTAAATCCGCAATGACGTAACCAGATTCTGTCAATTCTTTAATGATATCTTCGTTGAAAATTCTCTTCAGGTATCTTTCGTTTGATGGATCAAATTTGAATTTCTTTTCAAATGCCTTGTTACTAAGCTTGATTGTGGGCAAATTTTGGAATTCTACTGTTTCTCCAGCTAATCCGTCCTCTCCATATCTTAACTGAATAAGTTGGCCGACCGAATTACGCACCGTGCCGTCGTAGTGTACCATTACAGACTCCATAGCCTTTATCAAACGACGCTGAATATAACCAGTTTCGGCCGTCTTTACAGCAGTATCAATAAGACCTTCACGACCTCCCATAGCGTGGAAATAGAACTCTGAAGGTGTGAGACCGGCAAGGTACGAGTTTTCTACGAAACCTCTAGACTCGGGACCGTAATCGTCTTTGATGAAATGTGGCAATGTCCTTTTACGAAAACCGAACGGGATTCGCTTACCTTCAACGTTTTGTTGTCCTACACAAGCAATAACCTGAGAAATATTAATGTTGGATCCTTTAGAACCGGCGACCACCATAGCCTTAAGGTTATTGTACTCAGTTAGAGATTTCTTAGCAGAACCACCAGTTTTGTCACGGGCATCGTTAAGAATACGATTCACTTGATTTTCGAATGTCTGCCTGAGGGTGTTACCAGGGGTAGGTTCCAATTCCATGTTGTGAGCTTTTTGAATTACCTCTATGACATCGTCTTTGGCTTTTACAATGGCCCTCTGAATTTCTTGATAAGTCTGAGGATCAGCAATAGTGTCACCAATACCGATTGAGTGACCTTCCAATAGTAGCCAGTTATTGATTACAGTTTGAATGTTACCATAGAATCTGCCGGCAGTCTCATGTCCCAACTCCAACATGCAAATGTGAAGCAAGGAACCAGCAGACGCACCAAGTGATTTCTTACACAAGATACCCATAAGTAATTCTCCATGTTCTACTACTACTTTAGTGTCTCCAGGAGAAATCCATTTGTATGGGCCATCGTCTTCTTCGTCAGGATGTGTGGAATGAGTACGAATCATGTTAACATGTCCAGGAATGATTAAAGTAAATATTTGTTTGCCAGTCCATAAGGGCTGGGATTTCAAAATGCAAGGTTGTGGAATTTTTCCGTCCCACGTCGGTAAGAACATCAGGAGGTTCATAACTTGTTCCTTTGTTAAGAAGACATCTCGTTTTGTCATCTTTCTAACGGCCGTTAGTGTGTCCTGTACAATACCCATGACTGGCTTGTTTGCCTGGGGTGTAATAATTTGTCTGGGGGTAATGTGAATGTTCTCAACTTCTGCTCTTGTTTCCATAGATTGGGGCACGTGTAAATTCATTTCATCGCCGTCAAAATCGGCGTTGTAAGGAGATGTGCAACTCAAGTTCATACGGAATGTCGACCAAGGCAGAACTTTGACTCTGTGACCCATCATACTCATTTTGTGAAGAGTTGGTTGACGGTTGAAGATGACTAAGTCGTCATCTCTCAAGTGACGTTCTACTTTGTACCCATACTGCAGATGTAAATCTGCAATTTTGGGGTGGAATCTCAAATCTACCCTGTCGCCATTATCACGAACAATGTACTTGGCTCCTGGGTACTGGGCATTTCCTCTTCTTACCAATTCTTGCATTCTATCAATATTGAAAGGTGTAACAAGCTCTGGGAAAGTCAAATTTTGTGCAATAGACCTGGGTACTCCTACTTGATCAATACGTAAGTTTGGATCAGGTGTGATGACCGTACGCGCCGAGAAGTCCACACGTTTTCCCATAAGATTTCCTCGAATTCGACCTTCTTTTCCTTTTAACCGAGCTTTGATGGCTTTGAGAGGTTTTCCTGATTTTTGCATAGCTCTAAAAATTAAGTTACATAAATAAGTAAATTCCTTATAAAACTTAAGTAATACATGAACATAAATAAAGAAACAACATACTTAGGCATTCCTGGCATATCATTGTCTACAAATGTTGCAACATGGAACTGCAACATTCTAATATTTTCAGCCAAGACATGAGCTGCAGCACCAGATTCTTCATTTCTCATTAACTCGTTGTTGGATTTAATTATGTCGGACAGTTTGTGTGTTAAATCATCCTGATTTTTGGCAGCACCAAACATTACAACAGCTGGTCTTACTGATAACGGAGGCACAGGAAGAACTGTAACTATCATCCAATCAGGCCTGGCAAATTTAGGGTCCATTCCCAATATGAATGACTCTTCATCTGAAAGAAAATTTAATAGTTTTACTAAAATGACTTTTAACTATAATATTATTAATGAACTGTGGAAGAAGCTGTTACATTATAATCAAGGGAATTTTAAAGTGAATCAATTACCTGTGATGTGTTTCAATATTTCCCATACTCTTTCGGCTGTTATTATAATCTTCTTCTCTTGTGTGTCTTCGTTGGCGTGTTTCCACTCGGCTGTCAGATCCAAGCCCTGTCTCCTTATGGATGGTTGGTAGTGACCACAACCTCCGTGCCCTGAACCTCGTTTGCCTTCCTCCCCCTCTTTACCTATATCCATATCTTCACCTCCTTCACAAATATTTTTACCCTTACATAAATCATATACATATGTCAGTCTCTTACGAGGCTGTCCTTTGGATTTCATGATAACTTCCTTTATCTTTGGGTTGGTCTGAAATAAAAAATAATAATAACTGTAAGAAAATAAAGTACATAGACAAAAGCTTAAATAAAGATTTTAATTTAAAGTCTCTAAAGATCCCTTGTCTACAAGTTATTATATTCTAGCAAATATGGTATTTTCAAATGTATACTTACTGGGCTGACTAATAATTTGGAACAGTAAAAGCAAACACATCTCAGTACTTTGATCGTCTTTGTTATAAAACCAATATGAAATACTGGTTTTGCTAAATCAATGTGTCCAAAGTGTCCGGGACATTCTGTCATGTTACCAGCGCATGATTGACATCTGGAGCTTCTGTCTATCACGCCTTGCCGCGGATCCATAAGACCTCCAAGCTTCGGTCTTCCACCTTCCATGGTCTCTGGATAGCGGATCCCGCCATCAGTAACTGACATACGCCGCTATAACAATACATGAAAATAGAGTGTTAATTTTCAAACAATAAATATTACATTTGCAATTTGCATATTACAAGTACCAAGTTTGATTTTCTTATTTCTATACACAGGAAAATGTGTTCCAACAAAAATTGCTGAAAAATCCAAATTTCCTACCATGGGTCCCCCATGGGTCCCTTAATACCTTTTTAGTATAATGACCTGCATAAGTTTCCATCATAACCAATAAATTTCAAAGCATGTCCCACAAAAGTATGAATGAAAAATACTGCCAAATTCATAAGTTGTAATTATATTTTAAAATAGACAATCTGTTACTGATTGACTGATCTGTCAATGCACATCTTAAACCACTGTATCAACTGTGCTGAAACATGTCACGCAGTTATTTATTAACATAGTTGCCTGCAAGTGTGGGATATAGCTACTTTGTATATAGAAAATTTTGTATTTGTATTCTCCAATTAAATAACTGTATACAGTTTCGCAGGATAGTAGATGTAGCGGGATTGAAAAGTGAGAAATGTAAAAACAAAAATTAAAACTGTACTTTAATTTCAATGTATTCTCGACAAAGAAAAAATTTCCATTTGGTCCAATGCATATAAATTTTCATTTGGTCCTTGCTTTTTTATTATAATAACGAAACATATATCTAATTTTGCAAAAAAAAGAAGTTAAACCAAAACATTCAAGTACAAACAGGATACATTATCCTCAAGTTCTCTATATTTTATAACATCAAAATCACTTTCAAAATATTGCATCACAAAATTACTTCAATATCCCAACAACAAAAACCAAGAAACAAATAGTTTTTCCCACTATAGTAGTTTTTGAAGTGTATTATGTGTTTCATAATATATTCTAGATGTAGAGTAGAGGTCAGGATTAATTTCAATAAAAATATTAGAAAGTGAGACTAAACTACATTAAAACTATGAATATTTTTTCCTCCATGCACTATATGTGTAATTTTGCGACTGTCGCGGACTGTCGCCTATCCATGGACCAATTTATTTAACAACGATGTTTATCAGAATCTGTTTACTATGGAAAATATCTCAATAATGTACTGCGTCATTTCATAATATTGTTGAATTTATTCTTGTTCCTTTCAGAATAATATCAATGTCCTCGTCAAATATTACTTTAAAACCATTATTATCAGGTCTCTGTGACTCTAAGTAAGTTTAAAGACAAATAAAACAGTAGTCGAGCAGGCTGTACACCAACCAGTTGCTTGATAGGTGATGAATTTACTCTTGCAATGTTTCTATTGCCTTTGCCACTAGTTTTATTTATAGATCTTAAGTTCTAAGAACATAAACTTACAATAAATTGTACTTACGATTTCATCTGGAGATAATATACCAAATTGTACGCGTTTTACTAGGCGCAAAGGCGCCTTCGAATCATTCGTGGTCGCCATTTTGACGACATTGGGATATAAATGTCATAGACAAGGATTTTATACCATCGTTTTTTTTTTGGGTTGCCAGTAACATACTACAAATAGCAAAGTCGATTGATTATATTATTGTCTATGATTATAGAAATAAGCCAGCCATACACGCTCGGATCTTAAAATAGGACGCAAGAGCGACTTTCGATTTTCCTGTAGAGATGCAACTTTGTGCGTCTGCTTGACGCGAGGCTTTATATAAGCGCAGGCCACAGCGCGCTGCAACGCCAACAGGCTGAGCGGGCGAGCTAGGTGCGCGGGGCTAGGCGAGCTAAGGAACTATACAAATTATGCGGAATATTGGCGAGCTAAACTATGGGGTTCACATCGAAAACTACGGGTGGAGCGGGTGAGCTAGGCGAGCTGGCGAGGCGAGAGAAGGAAATATACAAACTATGCGAAGGTGAGCGGAGCTAGCTGAGCGGGCGGAACGAGTAGCTGAGCTCGGAATCGTTGGATATTTCGTTAGCTCCGCTCGCATCGCTGACGTAGTTTTACCGATAGCTCGCAGTAGTCGCGGTGTGAACTGAAGTATGCAAAGAGGTCATACGATGTCCACTCGCATAGCTCGCTCGCTTAGCTATAAATAGCTGGCGGTGTGGGCTGCCCTAAACGTTATTCATCAAAATGAAACCCCATTTTTTACCTAATTTTTCATTTTTGTCTCGGTCTGGATGTGTGTGTGTGCGTAGTTTCTGATACCCTAGCCTAGATACAAGTTTCGAACTTAGTTAGTTAGGCATAAGTTACTATAATGAGATGATGTATTGAATGATTAAGTTATGTTATTTTTGGTAACGCTAACATACATATTAATCTGTGCGCTAACACCGATAAAAACTGACCATAAAACCTATTTTTTAAACTAGGAAAATCTATTCGATAGGTTATTAGTTTATTATAATTATATTCCAACAGACGAGACATGGCAGGGGCACTTAAATAAAATTCACAGCATTTCTCAGATTTTCTCATATATAATTTCCGTAAATTAAACTACATTCAACTTAAATTATACTAATTTATTGCGATGTATTTTATGACAATAAATATACTTTGGCAGAACAAAAGTAGTTAGCTTTCTCATGTATATTAAAGTATGTGCTTGACGAAATTGTGATTACTATAAATTAATAATTATTACACAAATGGGATATGAAGTTCTTGTTACACCTTACTGCTACTGGAAGCACTATCAGTATGGAATTCTAAAAAATCTTTTAGCAAGGTAGTGCGTCTCTTCTCAGCTATATCCATTTGATTTTCTAGATCACCTCTATCTGTTGTTTCTGCTCGTTCTACTTTCCATGATAAGTTTTCGATTTCTGCTTCTAACTGAGCCTAAAAACAAAAAAAAAATGTAAATAAATGTACCAATTTTAAAATTTTACGCAAAGTATTTATTCATACCTGTTGGTATTCAAACAATTGTTTTCGAGGCCCAACTTCCATGTAGTATGCAAATGGGTAAGTATATTGAAGTGTATATCTACAACGCTTCAACAATCTTGCTGCGTCCCATAAGTATTGCCAGTCTATCCAAGTACCCTCTCCTGCCATCACCTGAAACAAAATTATATTTAAAAAGTTATTAATAGTGCATAATCAAAATGGCCACACAGTCAGTGCTATGCCTAGAAGTCATACAATGGTTTATCACAGTAGGCTTTATTGTTTAAGTCTTTTCCATTCACGGGACTATTAAGGAGTCCCGGTCTTTTGGAAGGCTAGTATGGGGCCAAAGCCAACACACGGAAGCCCTTTGACATATTTAATCTTGTGTAAAGGATGCACAATCCGGCGACTATCCCTGTATAACACTATAAAATGCATCCAAGGACAGTCCCCGGTTCTGCTGGGACTATTGCAAATATATGGAAAACTACGACTGGGTTATGGGAATGGGATGTTTAATGGACTGGATATTGGGGAACTATGGGGACTATGGCACCCGCCGATACAATGCTATAAACATGTACGAAGTGGCGGATGGAGACTTGCCAGCTCTATAACTGGGCCCCCCAAACAAGTCGCTCGAATCGCAACAAGGGGGCAACATGTCGTTTAAGTTATTATTATCTTTATAAAAATTAATAATGTAATCAATTATGGTACCTTCTGATTAATACGACTCTTAAGACTAGCTAATGTTTGTTCTTCCAATTTCAGAGATCTTGCATGATTCTCCCATCTCTCATAGTAATGCAAATACTTTTTGAGAGCCTCCCGCGCCTGAAATATATTATAGAAGATTATTTTCCTATAAATTTGTAGATAAATCAACATAATTATAATAAAAGACTTGTATTTACATTTTCACTTACTTGAGCATGTTGACTGTCATTAGATAAATTAGGGTCTTCTTTATAACGACTACACTCATAATATTCAGACCCATGACTCTTCCAATCACCTAAACAAACCCAACAAAAATCGTGTCTACAAGCACCACACTGCATATGATTACAACCCCCATTTTTCTCTATACATATCTGACATTTGGGGCAGTCCTGAAATTAAAACAATAATACATCATTTCATTTAAAATTGGGTATTGACGATAGCACACACTATAATTTTATACTACTATAATTCTAGTATGATAATTACAGCATTTTTTTTAAAAATACCATGGAAAAAAGTAAAATATTATCTTGAAATAACCTTTGTATGAGCACTGATATAGTTGGCAGTTTCAGAGTCATCGGCGCACTTTGTCAACCAACGTCGTATTGTAGCACAGTCTGTAGGCGCGTGGTGGGGCGCCCCACACGAGAAACACGTGAGCAACTCACAACCACGGCATTCCACTCGTCTAGCTCCCTCACGCATCCACGCACGGAATATCCACTGGAAATAAACAATTATCATCAACTATTACAGTTAGCCTGAAGGATCCCACGATCACGATCACGGGATCAAATGTTTGTGAATGTGGATGTTTAGATGTATGGAAGTTTGTTCCACTTTCACACAAAAACTACTGAATGGATTTTAATGAAATTTGGTACAGATGTTTCTCATACCTAGGAATAACACATAGGATACTTTTTATTTCAAAATTCCTACGGGATAAGGTTCCACGCGGGTAAAACCGTGGGGCACAGCTAGTCATAAAAGTTCATAACTTGTATCTAGGGCATCAGAAACTATGCACACACTCATGCACATACACCCATACAAACTTTATGGATTATAATATCAGTAGGATTTATTAGCATCTTGATAATGGCGCTAACAATAATTTCTAGTCTAGGTCTGATTTTTTCCTCTATTTTCACATGAGTAGAAGTTGTTATGGTAAAAAATCTAATAGGACAACTTTCGAAATTTATAAGTAACCAAAAATGATTCAAGGACTCTCAAGGTCAATTCTGAGAAAAAATAATATTGAATAATTGGATATTTTCAAAATAAAAAGACACATTCCATCACTCTAATATTCACACAGCAACTGACCATGATCATAGTATTTAAGCTAAGGCATCAGAAACCATACACACCATACACATAATACACACACCCAAAACATGATAAAAATTATAGGTCATTAAAGGGTCATCTATTTATAATTCTGGTTTATTCAGAGTTAATGTCATTCCATATCAATACTAGTAACAACAATTACCTGGCAGTTAGGTCCAGGACAAAACCTGAGCTGAGGATGTGACGTCACATGATCTTTGAACATAAATTGTTGATAGCGATCACGCATCGCAGGTTTCGCCACATGAGACAACACAAAATCCTCCGGAGCTCTCACTTCACAATCCTGAGCCATACACTGAATTGTATTTGATACACCTAAAAGTTAATATCTTGTTTAATAGCTGTTTCATTACACTGCTTAATGAGTTTTTAATTAGATATTGAATGTTACCTTGCATGATTTGTACTTCGAAATGCATTGCCCAGCAATCATTGCAAAAATAATGTCCACAAGCAAGGGCACTATACTTGTGCAGCTGAGGAGTACTGGCACAGACAGCACAAGAGGTACGGCTTGAGTTGGCCTGTACTGAAGGCACTCTAGGTTTCACATGACTGTATACTAAAACTTCATTCGCATTTTCTTTATACTTATTAATTATTTCTTGTGCATTCCATTCATATGCATGTAGGGTAACCTATAAAAAGAAAAAAAAAGATAAGAAATCAATACCGTGGCATAATACTATTTATCCTAAACTAAAGGAAGTCACAAACCTTAGCTAACGAAGGCGTTATTTGAAGGCTATTACTGAGCAATTCAATTGATTCATTGAGTAGCTTCTCCACTTCCTCAACCTTCAGACACGAATATATAAAATATTCTGGATCGGCTTTAGATCGATCGACTGTTTCCATATCACAGTCATCTTGCTCGCCGTAATAATCGTAATCATCTCCATCGTTGTCCGAGTATTCCATATCAGAATCCGCAGACATTTTGATAGATGATTTTGGTAGGATGGATCATGCCATGGAAATTTAGATCAAAATTATTTTTTCTATGAAAGCGCCATCTATCCGCCATGCAAAAGACTATTTTCTTTAGTGTTACCATTTTTTTGGGTTGGTAGATTTAGTAGTTTACAAAAGTTATTAGTTTGGTTGTTTTTTTTATTGTACTCGATATAATATACAGTTTGTAAATTACCGAATATTTATTAAATATGAAATATGCATTAAAAATATAATTTATATATATTTTTAGAAAAGCGACAATATTTTTAGAATAGTATAGTAGTTTATTATTATCAAACAATAGCAACTCCCAAATAACGTCACAAGAAAATTTTCTGCCGGTGTGTTTACATGCTCGTGCGCAATTTTCTTGTAGTTTTTGGTGTTTTATTGATATTTTACGTCGAGTTGAACTTCAGTTCCTCCGTTTAATATTCGGAAACATCAAAATTCGGCATTGACTCGGTTCTTTGTGTAATTGTGTGTTTACTGACATACATTCGGATAGGCCCTCCATTGGGAGTTTGGACCATATATCTCAGTGTACTGTTATTATACATACATCACAATGTCCCGAAACAAGTGCTGTGTTCCTGGGTGTCCAGTCGTAGCAGAAGATGGTAAGTGATAATTATAATATGTTATTAGACAAATAAGATAATAATATTCAAAACCAGACAAATAAGCAACCAAACCTAACCTAACAAGTCCTGGATATAAAAAAAACCCTTTCATATTTTACGGATTGGCGGTGTAGCTTATCTTATTTAGCCTATAAGTAAAAGCATTAATCCATACTGGAACTAAATACACACATGTACTACAGCCTTGTGAAACTTTATTTTAAAAACATCTAGGTAAATATCATAACGATTACAAAAATTCCTTATATTTTCTCTTTTTTTTTGTATTTTTTTTTTGTTTCTCGACGTTTTTCGGCAGTTTACTGCATCCAATCCCCCTTCCCCTTTAGGTTAAAAAGAAAATAAAACTATATACTTAGGGAAATAAATTTTCATTTATATAAAGGAATGCCTATGAACTGTTTTATATAAATTACATAAAGAGCGGCGTCCGCGATTTTACTATGATATTAAGTATATGATATAAATATAATAATACGTTTACTGTTAAATAATCAATCCTACTAATATTATAAAGGCGAAAGTTTGTATGTATGGATGTTTGTTACTCTTTCACGCAAAAACTACTGAATGGATTTTAATGAAACTTTACAATAATCTTGCTTATACATCAGAATAACACATAGGATACTTTTTATCCCAAAATTCCCACGGGAACGGGAACTACGCGGGTGAAGCCGCGGGGCGCTACTAGTATGGTATATGTAGAGTAGATATGATTATTACCTAAGTATATGTGTATTATATTAGTTCTATATGTATATATTATAAGTTGTACAACATAACATTATATTTAAATAGGTATAAGTTATTCTGTATTTACGAAGGCGCAGATTTCACAAACGTACCGTCGGACAACGGGATATATTTTATATTATTGGCAAGGCTATAAGAATTTAGAATTATAATATTCAAAACCTCACAAAATCAACTCTGAGTTTGAGTTTGATTTCAATTGCTTAAATAAAATACAGTAAAATGTTGTCCAAGAAAGTGATCGGTACAAGTATCAAAAAATATAAAAACTTACGTATTTTCGTCACCGCAACGATGATGATGATGATCCTCTACGATGAAGGAACACAATTGACTTTTGCTCAAATCGATCACTGTGATTGATTGCCGCTGTTGTCTTAAACAGCAAGCCCTTGTTACTATGCAAATCTAAATTACCCTAAATCGTGTGACCGATGCATATTGTGTTCTGAATTCAAAACAACCATGAAATGATTTTTTTTAGACTATTGAGGATAAAGTATAGGTAATTACGATTATTTTGGTATATAAATATACACTGAAATTTGTTGACACAGCATCCAAATGTTTTACTGCAACGGGCAGTGTGACACAATGAGAACGCTAAAAATGGCCCCGTTTTTGACCTTTAGTGTTATTTTTTTAATGTTATTTGTGCTTCTATTGGAACAAGCTTTGTTTATTTTGTAGCAAAATAAATGTTTTATTAACCTATGCAAGAATTATGTTAGTATACCGTTTATGAAATATAGCCGCGTGACCGAGGATTTTGAGCTAAAATGAGAACGACCCTGTTATTGTTTTCTAATAAAAATATTTTTTTATATCAGCTCAGCTCAAATACCAGAGCAATTCGACGACCTCGATAGCAGAGTGGTCACCATGCCGGACTGCCATCCGTAAGGTTGCGGGTTCGATTCCCGTGCGGGGTGAATAATTGTGTGAACCACAAATGTTTATCTCGGTCTGGGTGTGTGTGTGTGAATGAGTGTGTGCGTAGTTTCTGATACCCTAGATACAAGCTTCGAGCTTAGTTAGGGGTCAGTTACTATAATGAAATGATGTAGTGAATTATTATGTTATAAAAAAAATAGGTAGAGTAGGTAATAGATTATTACAAAACTCCGTTTTACTTTACTTCCAGGTGTACCTCTGCATTACTTTCCAAATCCTGAGAAAGATCCAGTAAGGTTTGAAAACTGGGTCAAGGTCATTGGTGGCGATATTGAGAGACTAGATAGCAACACTATCTTCAAAACTAGAAGAATCTGTCGTCGACATTTTCAAGATGTGTTTCTTTACCCTAAAAACAGACTTTGCAAATTGTCAGTTCCATCCCTACAATTACCTGCAGCAGATCTCACAGGTAAAAATAATAGTTACTAAAGGTCTTAGAAGATTTTTGTACAGAGGCGGGCATAGTAGTTGATGACCATTTTGTTTTTTTTTCAAGTCAATAAATGAAAAAAATTTTGTTAACCTATAGTGTCTCACTGCTGGCCAAAGGTTTTAAATAACATATAAATTAATTCAGGGTAGGCTCGAGCCCATAGGGTACATATATGAGCTGATGATGATAATAAATTGACATACTAATTAATATTCGATAAATATAAAAAAAAACTAATTTCACTATTCCTTAAAGGAATCTAGTCCACAATAACTAGCACAAGTAGCAAAATGTTTATGCCAATTGTGTATACATCTTTTATTTTATGGCATTCTAACTTAATAACTGTTTCCATATCTATACTAATATTATAAAGCTGAAGAGTTTTCTTGTTTGGTTGAACGCACTAATCTCAGGAACTACTGGCCTGATTTGAATAACTCGTTCACCGTTAGATAGCCCATTTTTCGAGGAAAGCTAGAGGCTATGTTTTAGCCCCATATTCTCATGGGAACCATGGGCTACGGGCAACACTAACTAGGGGGGTAAAATCGCGGGGCACTGTTAGTTATAATAATGAAACTAATACTAATTCTGTTATTATTTGTTTTCAGCACCAAGTATAAGTCCATTGCTTCTAGACTGCCAACCATCTACATCGCACCATGCTTCAGTAATGCATCCCATTACTGAACCATCTACATCGCACCATGCTTCAGTAATGCATCCCATTACTGAACCATCTACATCGCTGCATGCTTCAGTAATGCGTCCCGTTCCGGCAAAATCAGTTAAAAATAGACCTAGTCGTTCAGGTATGTTTATACATTTATCTTACTGGAATTTACTGGATTTAGTAGTTCAATGGAATTAATTATTAAATTACACTCAGCCGAGCAAACGCTTAGCTTGCCAAGCTTTGTGGGGAATAGCAAGCATTTAAAAAACTGCAGGCAATATTTATAAAAAAAACCTCTTTTTTATTTTATAACTGTTTGTATTTTTATGTAGTTAGCCGTCAGTTTACCTAAGATTATTATTATAATATTATTATAATAAAGAAATAAAATTATTAACTTGGATAACTTACTTATCTATATTTTTTATTTTTAGTAACCTTTCTACAATGGAAGCAAGAAAATCTTGTGAAGATGTTACAAAACAAGCTAAATCGTTGTCTAAAAGACAAAAATACCTTCCGTAAAAGATATATATTAGCTAAGAAAATAAAGAAGACAAGCGCATTTGAAATTTTGACAAAAAATTTACCAAGTGCTGCTAAGACATTGTTTGGCATGCAAGTGAGAGAAGGTGGAAAAAAAACCAGAGGAAGACGTTTCACTCTAGATGAAAAAATTTTGGCATTATCACTATATAAGCCATCCCCAAAGGCATATCGTTTGTTGAGCCAGCTCTGCGTTTTGCCAAGTCGAAGAACACTACAAAGTGTTCTTCAAAAAGTAGATTTAGCACCAGGTGTTAACGAAACAATTTTTCAGAATTTGACTAAAAAAGTGTCTAGAATGCCTGAAAGACATAAATATTGCTCAATTTTATTTGATGAAATGTCATTAGCTCCAAATTTAACTTACGATAAGAAAAATGATAAAATTGTTGGATTTATTGATAATGGACGCGAACGACAACTTTTGTTCTCTGATCACGCCCTTGTATTCATGGTGAGAGGCATAGTAAAAAAATATAAGCAGCCGATAGCCTACAGTTTTTGCTGCGGTACAACAAAGACAGCTGATTTAAAATTTCAACTAAAAAAAGTAATTGAAAACGTTCAGGCAACTGGCCTTAAAGTTGTAGCTAGTATATGTGACCAGGGAGCTACAAACCTTGCTGCTATAAACCAATTGGTGGAAGAAACAAAAGCAAAGTACTTGCGCAATAATGAAGAATTCAAAGGAGGCTTTTTTGAAGTGGCTGGTTGCAAAATTGTTCCCATTTATGATCCACCTCATCTTATAAAGGGTGTACGAAACAATTTAATTAATAAACATTTGAAATATACAAGGGATGGCAAAGTACGAGTGGCAAAATGGTCACATATAGAAAATTTTTACCATAGAAGTCCAACATTCATGGGTGTCAAGTTGGCGCACAAGCTCACTGCTCTACATGTTCTGCCTTCAATGATCCCCAAAATGAGGGTCAAATATTGCACTCAAGTTTTCAGTAAGTCTGTTGGTGTGGCCCTTGGGTGTATGGCAGGTGTGTATTTAATTCTAATCATTACCTTCTATAGCCATTAAATGTAAGCAACAATGGGTGACTCTGTGAAAATGAAGCTATTTTATAGGGGTTGTCTTAGATTTTTATCAGCAAGTATCTAGAATGACTGCTTCCGCCTCTCAGAGAGATAACGAGTGCAGATACTCAAGTACAAAAATGCGTTAATAAAACAACAGCTTGCTGGTGAAAATATAAAATAATCAAGTATAAAGTACAAGTAACCAAATCTATATATATATATATAGTAACATATATATGTATAAGCATAATATCATGTATTTTTGTTGGTTGTCCGTAATAAATTAAATAAATAATCCTATTATATTTATTTTCAGAATGTGGCATATTGCCAGAAGAAAGCGTGGACACTGCAGAACTATTAATGCTGTTTGACGATCTCTTTGACTCTGTTAACGCGAACTTCCACAAAGAAGAAGGAAAAATATATAGATCAGCGGTCACACCAAATTCCCCTCATATGAAGTTATGGGATACAATCTTACCAATTTTAAAATCAATGAAATTTATTAATAACCTGGGAAAGGAGATAATAGTACCTTCTCTTACCAGCTGGGTAAAAACAATTGAAGGATTTAAGTCTATTGTTGTAGATTTAAGGTCAAAAGGAATCAATTCAATATTATTAAGAAATATGAACCAAGATCCTTTAGAAAACTTTTTTGGCGCTATAAGAGCTCATGGCTATAGCAATATTATGCCAAACTCAGGGGCATTTGAAAATGCCTTTAAAACATTATTAATTAATAATATAACTTCTCCACATTCCCTTCAGGGTAATTGTGAAAAGGATGATAGTAATTGTCTTCACTCTCTAAAATCTTTTATAGAAACCCATATACCGAGCCAAAAAAATTCAAACAGTGAGATAAGAGAAATAAGAGAAAATCATATAAATATTGGAATTATTAACACTGAACAAATGTTAAAAAGTAGTTCTCGAGTCCATATTGAGAAATGCGCTGCCATAGGTTATTGTAGTGGGTGGATAGCAACAAAGGCAAAAAAAATCGTTTTTAAAAAATGTGAAGCTTGTAAAAATTGTTTAATTACAGAAAAAAATGAAATTTTTCACGTGTTTATTAAAAAAAAAGAATATTGTGGCAAAAGATGGTTGTGCTATCCCACCCGGGCATTGTTCGACTACTTTGCACAAGTAGAACATATAAGTATAGAAGTTTTAAAAAGCGATGCACATTTAAATAATATTGTACAATATATTATGTTAATAATAACTGTGCATATAGATTTTAATTTTATTACATGCGAAGAACACAAGACTTCCCTAAATAAGTTTTTATTAAATAAAAGTGTTGTGTTCTTCATATTAAACTGGTGCAAAGAAGTGAGCAATGTCCTCGCAGGCAAGAGCTTTCATAATTTTACAACAACAGAAGACCTTATTGATATGGACCGCATTATTATATTGGCTCGAGAATATTACAATAAAACTAAAGGTAGAAAACGTCAACGACAAACTCGTGTACAAATGAATATTTGAGAAAATAAATAAATTAATTGAAATAATTTTGTATTATTTATCCTTTTCCCTGTAAATAATTGAATGAAGAATAAAAATATTTAAACGTAGCATAAGCACCTACCTACGTTGATTAGTTCGCTGCTTGGCGTTCAGATGGCGCTCACCGCTAAATTAAGAGTAGCCAGTCTATCTCCAGTGATATATATTAGTCTAGGGGATGGATTCTATAACTTTGAGATGAAACGATCAAAAAGTAACACTGTAAACGGTTAAAATATGTTGGATTGTTTTAATAATATATATATTTCCAAACCCTACATTATAAGCAATCTTACTTGTGTCTAGATATTGTTCATTGAGTAAATTTTTACGAAATAAATAAAATGGAATCAGTTTTTGTAATTTTGTATTGTTGTATCACTGACACAGACTAAAATCAAATATGACAGAAAATCAATCACTCATACGCTTACCACATAAAATTTTCATAGATATTTACTATGGTTACAATACAACAGATAATAAATGTCTTTCATTCTGATTCTTTTTAGAACCTATAAATTAGAAAATGGAAACTAACTAGGTAGGTATTTACGCTTTTCCAGTTTCGTATTGGACAGTATTTACAGATAAGGGCCTAGGAATTTCAATTCAATTCTTGATTTTATGGCTCCTTAGTGGGCCTACCCATAAAATTGATGCCAAATCCACCGGTTTGTCATTTGTCACAAAATATCATCATTCATGGATTGTTGTCAAATGTCAACTTTGTCATCTGCAAAGGTCACCTTGAGAGGGTGCAATATTTGAATTCAAGAATTTTAATTAAAAATATTTTGGTATGTAAAAAAACATTTTAGAGATTTAGATATATTACGTTATCGCCTGGCAACCAACAGCGATAATATTAATGAGTAGTTATTAGATGTGTGTTACATAATATCAGTAAATAAACAGTCATATTTGTTTATTAGGTGTTAGTTAGCCCGAAAGATGGACGTAGCGACAACACAAAAGTTTATAGGCCGGGGTTCCCATAAGGGGAAAGGCCTGGCCGTGTTTACAAGCGGTGGTGACTCTCAGGGGATGAATGCCGCTGTGAGATCAGTGGTAAGAATGGGTATCTACCTTGGCTGCAAAGTATACTTCATTCGCGAAGGGTACCAAGGAATGGTTGATGGAGGTGACAATATTGAAGAAGCCAACTGGTCCTCTGTCAGTTCTATAATCCACAAAGGTGGCACCATCATTGGTTCAGCTAGATGTATGGATTTCATGTAAGTATCACTAGTTTATGCAATCACTAGTTGATTATGATTGAATACTTTCAATAGTTAAATATTCTAATTCTATAATATTACTTACTAGATGACACTCTTACATAGATCTACCATCTGGTGCAACATTGCATCATTGTGCATAATGTGAAGCTTCCTTACAAACCATTTATTAAAAATCCTTATCACTTCAATTCAATTAAGAATAATAATCCAATTGATTTTGTTTACAATGGATGGACATTGTAGATACCATTAATTCTATAGCAACATGTTTTAGCAAATCATCTACTGACCAATAATGTAGATAAAAAGATAAAAAATACAATACATATAAAATATATAGGTACCTAAATAAATAGAAAGATATTAACTGGCTACCATCATATTTTTATGCAATGCTATAAACTATAGTAGATCATTCACACCTCAGTAGTTGAAAAATAGATATTGAAATATTCATTTCTGCATTATGTACTTGCAACAACCTAATATTTTGACATAAATGATTTTATTTGCAGTAAAAGAGAAGGGCGTCTAAAGGCAGCCTACAACCTGGTGACCCGTGGTATCACCAATCTAGTTGTGATTGGTGGTGATGGTTCTCTCACTGGTGCTAACTTATTCCGTCAGGAATGGTCTAGTCTACTTGACGAGTTGTTGGAAAACAATAAAATAACAAAGGATCAGAGAGAAAAATACAAGTATTTGCATATTGCTGGAATGGTAAATATATATTTCTACTATTATTTTATCAATATGGTAGATGTAATATTTTATTTGTTAATATAAATTATAAACAATGAATGTGTACATTTATTTTATAGGTGGGATCTATTGACAATGACTTCTGTGGTACTGACATGACAATCGGTACAGACTCAGCACTGCATCGCATCATTGAAGCTATTGATGCTATTGTCAGCACTGCCTATTCCCATCAGAGAACATTTATTATGGAGGTCATGGGCAGGCATTGTGGGTGAGCAAAAAATTTATTAAATATTTTTTAATCATATTGTACTTATAGATTACTAAATGCCAATGCCAATTCAATACAACTACATATTTATATTTTTAATGAATATTCACTTATTTAGATATCTTGCTCTGGTCACGGCTCTGGCATCGGAAGCTGACTTTGTATTTATCCCTGAGAAGCCACCATCAGTTGACTGGAAAGATAAACTTTGTGATAAGTTAGAACAGGCAAGCCTCAACCTCTGTGTACCTCACCCACTCTTGTGTTAAAGCTAGTTCCCTATACAACACTGTATGTTCACTCAATTTTCCCTTTAGTTTTCTTGCAGTTTACACCGCCCTGTGTACGGACGCTACTTATAGCTTTATTTGCGAAGACCCAGCGCCTCTCAATTGGGAACAAAAGTTGTGTGCAAAAATAGCCGAGGCAAGAACATATTTATTACTAATGTGGGAGCAGGATCACTTACTTAATTTCATATCTTAACATCCTTGAATTGGCAGATACCTACCATTGGCGTTTGAATTATGTGACTTCTAAATTTGTCGGAAAATGTTTGTTGTATCACTGTCGATTCATGTGAGGACGGGCACATTGCATGTTCCATCATGCGGGGGCACTGCTTGTTGCAGTTACCTGGCATTAGTGGCCGCTCTGGCGTCCGAGGCAGACCAAGTATTCATTCCTGAGGACCCTGTTCCCAATAATTGGGTTGAAAAGCTTTGCAAAAGATTACAACAGGTACGCAGGCTTAATTGAGTGGCTCTGCACATGTATTTATAACACACAATCTATTGTACACTTTATAATGCATTTTAAATTTGCAATATCTATGTATTATGGGATGGGTACACTCGAGATACAAATTGTGGTAAATTAAACGGTTGATAGCTGTAATTACAAAATTCAAATCAAATTGGAAGAGGTGGTCGCTGTACTTCGTATTCCACAAGTCTTCAATATAATATTGATAGATACTCTGTGTGGCTTTTGCTAAGATTGTGTGTTGTGGATTTTCGCTTTTTTATATTTTTGTTGAAACATAAACGGATTTCTAGATGTTCCTTGTAAATGTAATCTTGCAACATATTGTAATCTTGATGTAATTCCCTGTGCATGATATTGTTTAAGTGGGTGACAGGTATCACATAAGATAACTTACAATCAAAGTGTCCTAAACTGCATGCATTTTATCTAACGCTACATTTGTTTTAAATTTTCCTTCTATTTTTATTTATTTTAGTATCCATAAATTATTAGGGAAGTACAAATATGATAAATTACTATCTCTAAAGTGGCTATTAATATTTTTTTTACTGTAAAACATCTCTCATCTTTAGCAAAAAATAATTGTTTTGTTATTAGACACATGTAGATACCATTTACAATAAATTTTCTATAAATTAGATGCGATTAGTTTTTACAAGACCCTCTATAACATCATACATTAGAATACTCCATCTTCAACACATAGGCTTTTTATTTCACGTATTCCGCCTTATTTTTGAATTTAGAACTAAAATATTTTTCTTTTAAAAAAACAATAGGAGAGGAAGTCCGGCCAGCGTCTGAACATTATCATAGTGGCTGAGGGAGCGATCGACCGCGAGGGTCAGCCGATCACAGCCGAGCTCGTGAAGAAGGTCGTAGTGGACAACCTTCAACAGGACACGCGTATCACTGTGCTTGGTCACGTGCAGCGAGGTGGATCGCCGTCCGCTTTTGATAGGATCCTGGTAAGATTATTGTGATCTACATAAATATTTTACATTGTATGTATGATGTTAGGTATCTAAATCATCTGGATAGATTTCTAGCTATGCGTGTTCTTCAAATTCTTAGACTAGAATTGAACCAGTTTTAATAAAAATTGGTTCATATCGACAATCCTTTCAGCATTTTTCATTATTCCATATAGTTTCGAATTTGATCTACCAACACACACTTGAAAGATTCACCCTGTATATTCATTATGTATATGGAATGGCATGGCAAATAAAGTATACTCGTTCATGTTTAGTATTAGATGATACTGAAAATTAAATTTATACTAACATTCGTTACCTAGGGTTGTCGTATGGGTGCTGAAGCCGTGATGGCTCTGATGGAAGCCAACCCCGAAACGGAGCCGTGTGTGGTGACCCTGGACGGGAACCAAGCCGTGCGCCTGCCACTTATGGAGTGCGTGCGACGCACTAAAGCTGTAGCTCAGGTAATGTATTGTTATCTAATGAAGTAGGTATATTTTTCTGTGTCTATAATAATTATTACAAAGAGGCAAGAGTTTGCTTGTAGGCGTTAATCTCAATCCAAACTTTTTGCATTAAATGAAGACTTTAGGCGACTGAAACCGCGGTACTGAGCTAGTTAGTCTCGACTTAATGCTAAGAAGCAGTATGTTTTTCTAGAACTCATGAGCACGTCCATTAATTTATTTAAAATAATATTTTAGGCTATGGCTGACAAAAACTGGGACTTAGCTGTGCAACTTCGTGGACGTAGTTTCGCACGAAACTTGGAGACATACAAGATGCTGACCCGCCTCAAGCCGCCCAAGGAAGCTTTCAATGAATCTGGACAACCTTCTGTATGTAACTTTTTAAAACTTAGATCTAATTTTGATCGTAATCACGGACAATCGTAGTCATGGTACGCTGTATCCTTGCTATTATTAAAAATGCGAAAGTAACTGTCTGTCTGTTACCTTTTCACGGCTAAACTACTGAACCGATTGACTTTAAATTTGGTACAGGGGTAGCTTATGGTCCGGGGAAGGACATAGGCTGTTTTATCTCAAAATTCCCACGGGATCGGGTACTATGCGGGTAAAACAGGGCATAATGAGTGTCCTAACAACTCTAAATTGATTGCATTTTTATATACGAGTGAGAGTTTATTATGACACAATTATACTAATACTAGCTTCTGCCCCGCGACTTCGTACGCGAAGAATAGTTATTTTGGGCTAACGCTAAATATCGATGTAATAAAATAACTTTAATAAATATGTGGGTCTGGCAGTCGAGATTAAAATTAAACAATAAACACGCCTATATTATTCGTTATCACTACATATGTAGTATAAAACTAAATCGCTTTCTCTGTCCCTATGTATGCTTAGATCTTTAAATCTACGCAATGGATTTTGATGCGGTTTGTTTTAATAGATATTTTATTTATTAGTTTTTAGCATAACTTTATCCCCATATTCCTACGGGAACGGGAACTATGCGGGTGAAACCGCGGGGTACAGCTACTACAAAATATAATAAATCACAACAATTAATAGAGGTACATTAGATAGTAACTTAGGACCGATTCGGATAATTGGCGATTCGGTTAATCGGCGTTCTACTATATTGGAAAGTGTTTTAGATTCTGCGAAAAATTCTGGAAAGATTCTGGATTGTAATTAAGCGAATCTATAATAAGTGGGTGATTTAGTTATAAAAAAAACCCTGCTCGACTTAACTAATTTCATATCATAAAGCTAAAATCGATAAATCGCACATGAATAATAATTTTTGTATAGTAGGTAATATTTTAGATCAAAAATGTCTGAAGATATGATAAGCAGAAATCAAATTATGAGTAAAATATCTAATTAGGGCGAGCAAACCGAAGCCATTGTAACGCAACAATTTGGTACATTTTATGAAAAAACTACTTCACCTACAGATTTGATATTTGAAATAAGCAGTTATTTAAATTAATGTCTAGATTTATAATGCGGGGTGAAGAATATTGATAAATATCTATTAATAAGTAAAAATACGGTATTTTTTTTATTTAAGTACTTATAGTTTTGATACGCTGCCTCATTTTCCGTCAATTTATTTTAATCCGCCATTTTGTCATTCAGCTGTCAAATTAAAAATTGAAACACATGTCAAAGGAGTATTGATATCAATTTCGACGCAAATCAACCCCAAAATAACTTTTTACCCCTTTTTAATCATGTTAGGTGATGATTTTAAGAAAAATGAGTATCACTTATTTAATTAATCTTTTTGAAGAACATTTATGCCAAGTTTGAACTTAATCAGACCACGGAATCACGTTGTCCCATACAAACTTTGCAACCCCTTTTCACCCCTTTAGAGGAGGAATTTTCAAAAATCCCTTCTTATCGGACGCCTACGTAATACAAATAACACACCCTCCAAGTTTCAGGTCTCTACGATCAGCGGTTTAGGCTGTGCGTTGATCCATCAGTCATTCAGGACAAAGCCTTTTATATAATGATGATATAGATTATAAAGAAGTAAAGTTTGTGTGTTTGTATATTTGTTAAATTGTAAGTAATCTCGGAATCTACTGAACCGATTTCAAAAATTCTTTCACTAATGGGAAGCTATATTGTCGGCGAGTGACATAGGCTATAGTTTATCCCTGTATTCACACGGGAACGGGAACTACGCGGGTGAAACCGCGGGACGCTGCTAGTTTTATATATACAAATTCTCACGGTAATTGGCTAGTTTAAATGTAATTTCTCTATGTAATATCAGGAGGGGTACACGCTGGCGGTGATGCACGTGGGCGCGCCGGCGTGCGGCATGAACGCGGCGGTGCGCTCGTTCGTGCGCAACTGCATCTACCGCGGGGACACCGTGCTCGGCATACACGACGGCGTCGAGGGCTTCATCAGCGGGAACATCGTCAAGATGGACTGGTACGACTTCTTCCTTTACCTGCTTTTGTTTGGTTTACACATGTTATACAGATATGAAATGATTGACGACCTCGATGGCAGAGTGGTTACCATGCCGGACTGCCGAATCCGAAAGGTTGCGGGATCGATTTCCATGCGGGGTGAATATTTTTGTGAACCACAAATGTTTGTCTCGGTCTGGGTGTGTGTGTGAATGAATGTGTGCGTAGTTTCTGATACCCTAGATAGAAGTTTCGAACTTAGTTAAGGGTCAGTTACTATAATAAGATGATGTAGTGATGAAGTGAATGATTATGATGCTGACAGCTTTGAGTCACACACACACATTTTACATTTAAAGATAGGTACGTGGAAACTATACTAAAAGTGTATGACTGGTAGAAACAAAGTACATGTTTCTACCAGCCAAAATGTCAATCAGCCGTCGTCTTTTCTGTAAAACATCTGTGCCAAAACAGAAATACCCAATTAAAGATTAAGTTACAAATAGCTATGACGTAATATATGTACTTACCTAACAATTTAGAAATACAAGACATGAATCGGTATTCATTTCATACGAAAGATCGGTATCTTTCGTATGAGCTATTTGTTGCTGTCGTATTCCTATGTAGTTATTATCTCTCAATAATAATTATGTATGCTTAATTTACTTATCACAGGTCGGACGTGACCGGTTGGGTCGGTCAAGGCGGCGCGTTCTTGGGCACGAAGCGAACCCTCCCCGGCGATAAGAAGGGAGAAATCGCCGCGCGTATCAAACAGTTCAACATACAAGGACTGCTCATTATCGGAGGATTCGAAGTAAGTAATTTATATTGAGCTTTTTAACGAGTTCAAAAAACAAGCTTTTTTAGATAAGTATTAAAAATAACGTTAAAGAATATTAAATTATTAGACTGACTCAATTGCAAAAAATTCAAAATCCGTAATTTTTGAACCGCCTTTCCTGCAAAAAAACAACATTTACGGAAATAAGTTAAAAAGTAATAAAAAAATCAATAAGAAGTTCCCGCCAACCATAGCCGCGGCTCGTGTCGCGGTGGCAAACGCGCTTTTTTTTATTACCGGCCAGGACCCAAGCGAATTACTTCAAAATTGAATAGTGTTCCAAATTCAAAAGTCGCTGTTGTAACGGCGCACTTACCACACCAAATGACTTAAGTACTTTCGTTTTCTTTTAGAAGGCTTCTTTTCGAATAGATGTGAAGAAAATAAAATACTTATGCCGCCTCAGGCGAGCGTGGCGATCACGCCTATTCCTTCCACTATTCTTATATCATTTAAACCATTTATTTCCACATCTAATACAAAAAAAAATTACAAAATAAAAGTCATAATATAAAAATTTACGATGTAGTGGAGCAGACTCAGTGTCCGCTGTGACGCCGCTGGTGCGACACAGCACTGGTTTTCAGTCTGTCCGTTAACAAAACAAGTATTTCTTAAAAATATAATGGCGTCTTGTGCGCAATACAAACAAACAAAAACTCACTCTTATGTAATTATACAAACAAAAAACTCTTATTAAAAAAACTATATAATAAATATTCACTTATATATATAAAATTATACATATACACTAATATTTAACATTAAGTATATTATTTTCTTATTACTAATAAAATAGGTAGGTAGTTGCAGTTATGAATGACCTAGATACTATGAGAGAATATAATGAGTATGTATATAAGAAGGACATTTAAAATTAGAGGTTACAAAGTTTTTATAAATATATCAAAATTCTTTTTGTAAAGTTAGTAAATATCTTTTTGTGTGTGACTTTAATAGGGATTGAGACTCAGTACTGCGTAAAGGTGGGGGAAGATTATTCCATATTTTGGTCGCTGAATATTTGAAGCTACCTTTATAGCCGGTGGTTCTATGAGTTGGGATTTTTAATTGATTTGACTGTCTTTGTCGAGTGTTTATATTCTGGGCGTTTCTTAACCATTTAAATTTCTCGAAAAGGTACTCTGGTCGTTGCTTAATAATCGTTTTATGGACTAAACTGGTCATATGAAGCTCCCTTCTGTAGCTCATTTTTAATATATTTTTATTATTTAAATACGGGGTAACGTGAGCTCTTCTAGGTATTTGGAAGCAAAACCTAGCACAAGCGTTCTGCACCCGTTGTATAGCTTTTTTAGTTACAGCTAAGATTCTGGGCCCGTACACGCTGTCACAGTAATTAAACTGCGAGAGCACCAGAGACTCTGTTAGTAGGATTCTAGTGTGTTCTGACAGGTATCGTCGTATACTGTAAAGCAACTTTAGACGGTAAAAAGCATTCCCTATTTTAGTGTTCACGTGTTCTGTATATCGCAAATAGCTGTCCATTATGAGTCCCAGGTTTCTCGCGGTTGTAACTCTTTCTATGCTGTTATTATTTATGTGTATAGATGGCTTTTGTCTGCAAATATTATCGATTTGAAATTTGTTTCCTAAAACTATGAATTTAGATTTACTAGCGTTAAGAAGAAGAGAATTTTGTATAGCCCATTCAGAAATTGAACATAAGTCTCGATTTATTATTTGCGTAGCGGTTTGTGTATCGGTTGGTTTGAACGAGTGGTAGATCTGCGTGTCGTCTGCGTATAAGTGGCAGTTACTATTAAGAATATTGGGTAAATCTGATGTAAATAATAAAAACAGGATTGGACTAATAATTGAGCCTTGCGGAGTGCCTCTGTTGATCGTTTCAATATCAGATTTTACCGTAACTCCCATGTCACTCTCTATTTCGACGTATTGTTTCCGAGTTTCTAAGAAAGATTGAAACCACTGCCGAGTGGATTGACATATTCCGTATATTATATCATTAATGATAGAGAGGCTATACTTTTTTCATACATATAATCCTAGATAAATAACTGACTTATTGTTTGTCAGGCGTACCAGGCGGGCGTGGAGCTATACGAGTCGCGGGCACAGTTCCCCGAGTTCTGCCTGCCGCTGGTGGTGATCCCGTCCACCATCAGTAACAACGTGCCCGGCACCGACTTCTCGCTCGGCGCCGACACCGCGCTCAACGAGATCACAGAGATCTGCGACCGCATACGGCAGTC
Organism: Timandra comae; assembly: GCA_958496195.1. Classification (NCBI taxonomy): domain Eukaryota; kingdom Metazoa; phylum Arthropoda; class Insecta; order Lepidoptera; family Geometridae; genus Timandra; species Timandra comae. The sequence goes on along the minus strand of OY292354.1, from coordinate 6,878,402 downwards.
CGCGCAGGTACCACACACTACTATTTACCTCTTTAAATAGTATAAAATAAGAAGTGGAACTCCTTGCCGGATTCTCTGTTCCCGAAAACATACAATCTGGGTCTTTTTAAGTCACGAGTGAATAAGTATCTTCACGCTCCATCGCTTTCCATCAGGCGAGTAGTCAAATGCAAGCCTATTTAAAGTTAAAAGTGTTTAATTTTTTTTATCAAGAACTATTCTTCTTTTTTTTAGAACATTTTCTACCGATAAATTATTTTTAACGTTTTTGTTTTTTACAGGGAACAAAACGACGTGTGTTCGTCATTGAAACTATGGGAGGTTACTGCGGTTACCTGGCTACTTTGGCTGGTGAGTATAAGTTTACATACAGATACATTAAGTATTTAGTAAAAAAACAAATAAAATCATGTTCATTGTAGATATTTATAATTTTAATTTTCGTCCATAGGTAAAACTCCATTATGATATTATATTTATTTATAAACATTGTGATTCAGGTCTCGCTGGTGGCGCTGACGCAGCGTACATATACGAAGAGAAGTTCTCTATCAAAGATCTACAACAGGATGTGTACCACATGGCTTCTAAAATGACAGGAGGCATCCAACGAGGTCTCATACTGCGTAATGAGAAAGCCAACGACAATTACAATACAGAGTTCATATACCGGCTCTATTCTGAAGAGGGCAAGGGCTTGTTTACTGCCAGGATGAATGTGCTGGGTAAGATATTGAGCTTATTCCTTCCTGTACTATTTAAGTGAAAGAGCTACAAACTGCTATCGTCACCAACTTTCACTTGTTTCAACTTCAATTTTAAATTAAGAAAGTGGAATGTTGATTTTTATCAGCTTGTCAAATATTAAAAAAGAAACTTCTTAGCTTACCTCCTTTCTAAAACCTTTAATCTACGACCACAGGACACATGCAGCAAGGAGGTTCGCCCACTCCGTTTGACCGTAACATGGGCACCAAGATGGCGGCCAAATGCCTTCATTGGTTGGTGGAAGCTCTGCAGAAAGGCCCGACTAACACCCCCGACACGGCTTGCTTGCTCGGCGTCGTCAAACGTCAGTACAAGTTCACACCACTTGAGGATCTGAAGCAGGCTACTAACTTTGCGTAAGTATTTTGTATTTGGTTTATAAATAAGTTTAAATGGAATATTCATGAAATTTAAAACTATATATGAGGTTTAAATTAAAATTTTAACACAAACAGCATGGACATTCGGACTTTTCTAATATAAACTATGTATAAATACGCTGAGATGTTCAATAGCCCAACCGTCCTCCTCTTCTCCCCAATAGTCTATTATCCCTTAGCCAAGCAACGCATTTGTGCACGAGTTGTAGGTGTCCAAAGTTGACAGTTGTCACCACCTTTCTCTTCAAAACTTGATTTCTCGATGAATAAATTAATTAATATTATTTGCAGTCAAAGAATACCCAAACAGCAATGGTGGATGAAGCTGCGTCCTCTTCTCCGTATCCTGGCGAAACACGACTCCACATACGAGGAAGAGGGAATGTACATGACCGTCGAGCAAGGAGAAATCGACTCAGAAAACGTTATTTAAACTGTTTTGTCACAAAAAGTCGTATATCAATTGTAGCTCTCAAATTGAAGTTTGTTTAGAACATGGGTATATTAGGCAAAGTATTAGTAAAATGAGAAATTCGCATTGTTTATAAGCCATTTTGTAGATTATTTTATTTACTATTAAAAGAAACTTAACGTCCCATCTTTCCTCTCTTTTGTTAACATGTGAGTAAAAGAGAGATGAGATGAATTAGTAAACTAAATTTTATAACTAGTTTTGTTTATTATATGGGTTTGGAATGTACACATTTCTGTACTATCTATCCATAAATTATTGTACTATGTTTTTGAAGGTATTTATTTGAACAATAATTTATTTTGCTATTAGTCATAGATACAAGTATGTAAACTTGGCTTTAGTGTGTATTAGTAGAAATAATTGAAATAGTATTGAAAGGAAAATGAAAATCTCTTAAAAATATGAAAATATTTACTAAATAGGGATACAGTAGAATTTTTATGTAGATTACATAATTTTATATGTAGTACCTTTGTTTGAAAAGTGAATCGTCCACAGTCATAATAAGTGTATTTATCACAGATAATATATTTGTTACTAATTTATTATTAAATTACATACAAACCACCTTAATAACACCTAACAGTAGTTGATTATTTATTGTAATTTACTGTGAAGAAACATGGCTGTGCGGAGTTTGAAACAACAACATTGTTTAAAATATATTTTGAGATTATTTTTATAGAAATTTATTATTAGTTTAAATCATAGTTAAATAATTGTATTATTTATTTTTATTGTCATTTATTTTGGACTGTTATTGTAGGTGTAAGTGTTTAATCAATAAAAATAATGTTATTGGATACTATTGATTAGATGACAAACAGTATTTTACGAGTTGATTCAAGTAATGACATTATACTTTTATGAAAAATAAATTATTATCGGTTTATTGTAACTTTGGAAAATTATAACAGCTAAGGTCAATAAATATTTTTCACAGACCGGTCAACTGTTTTTTTATTTTATATATAAATGCTGTTCCGCTGTTTTACCCGCATTAACTTAAGTAAGTGGAGGGCTTTTTAATAGAAAGGATCTAAAAACGATGAATAGATTGTGTGAGAGTGGACATTAGTATCAAAGAATTGTAGGCAAAGGTAACTGGAATAAGTGAAAGATAAAAAACATGTTTTATATTGCCTAATACTACAAATACCGTTTTGGAAGTTTTTAGATTCCAGCCGGAACTGAAACGGTTAGAACTCATTTTTTGCTTGAAACTGTGCCGAAACCAAAAGTCCGGTCAGATATTTTGGCATTCTTTTTTGTTTTTTACTGCAGTAAACGTGCAGTGTCGGACCCCTAAATAGGTAAATAAAATGTGACCCCAAAGTTAAGTCAGTCAAGCAGGGGGTCAGTTTTAGTTTCATTCCTTCATGGTACATTTTGAACATAGTTCCATGGACTATGTGTCATAGACAATACGTAAATAACACATATTAAACTGCTAATAATGTAAAATTAAATATTTCATGTAAGTTTTTTGAAAAAATATCTTGCAAAATAATTTTATAAAAAATACAATTGCATTTATGAACTGACAAATATCTTTTATTGAAAAATTTACATAATTAGTAATATTTTTGAGCTTTATAGTTCCAACACAACTTCCGTGATCAACAAACGACGTTGACGTTTCACCGCGTAGCCAGTGAAAGTGTCACGTCGATTATTTTATGTCAGAAATATTTTTATTCTGATTGTTCAGGTGAATTTACTGCGCTATTGTTCGGTGGTACGACATATTTATTAAATTAGTTTTATTAAAACGTGTATCTAAAGAAAACTGCAATCATTTTTTAATTGATAAAATAATGAACTAATTGAAGTGGAAGCCTAATAAACAGTTATTTTCTAGGTACAGGTTATAACCGGGAAAAATGGGTGTAAAGCCTGCAATTGGAAGGAAACCTAACAAGAACCCCCCAATTTTTAGCCATGAATTCGTTATCCAGAACCATGCCGATATTGTTTCGTGCGTGGTTATGGTGTTCTTGGTCGGTTTGATAGTCCAGGTATGTATATAACGTTTGCCACGTACACCGATAACATGTTACATTGTCGTGTATTGACGAATTATTGATCCAATTGGATTTATAATGGACATTTTTTATTTTAGTCTACAAGTCCAATTGCGAGTTTATTCATCAGTTTGCACCACAATGTCAGTGGAGTGGAGCCCACTAAAGATGACTTGAAGGGCGAACAGTTCACGTACGAGGCCGGCTGGAAGGATTCCTGCGCTGTGTTCTTCTACTCCTTGGTGTGCATTGTTATGCATGCCATCTTGCAGGAATACTTTTTGGATGTAAGTCACTTACAACTTGGTAGAATCACTAATATCTTAAAAAACATGTTAACATCTGTTTGTAACAAATTGTTTGCTTTTGCAGAAAATTTCGAAAAAATTCCATCTATCAAAGTCTAGATTGAGTGCTTTGAATGAATCTGGCCAGCTTGTTGTGTTCCACCTTTTGACTTTCTTGTGGGGAGGCAATGCTATCATCCGGGAAGGATTTGCTTTCAACATATCTCAACTTTGGGAAGGTAATTATTATGTTTATATTGTTAAAATACTAGAATGTGTGTTGAATAATGTTGGATATTTTTTTTGTAGTAATTGTACTAATGTTAGTTCTTGATTTACTCATTAAAATAATTTTGTGCCGAATAATAATAATTGTGAACAAACAGCACTACACCAGTATAATATTGGTCATGTTTTTAACCTCCAATATAAAAGTTTACTATTTGTGTCCATATGTGTATGTAGCATAGGGCAGCAATGAATGGAATGATTTTCATTTTACTTAAAGTGATATTATGATAGCGTTTGTTACAAGATCAAGTTTAGGTTTTAATTTTAGTTAGGTTTTAATTTAGATTTATATAAAACCCTTTTTATCTTGATCAGGTTACCCTAACCACCCGATGAGTTTCCTGCTGAAGCTCTGGTGGATAGTCCAGGCTTCCTACTGGATCCACTGCATACCTGAACTGTACTTCCAAAGAGTGAAGAAAGATGAATGGGCCGGTCGCACCAGACAAGCAGCTGTCGCTTTCTCGTTTGTGGCAATAGCTTACGGATTCAAGTGAGTTCATGTTCTTTTGTATAAAATTTTTTTGTAGGTATAGGAAATTGAGCTCTGCTAGCTTCATAACCTGTAACTAGGGTAGCAAAGTATAACTGTGGAAAACTGACTTGGAAAACTTCTCATAATTTGTTTGTATGTTCATACATAACTACATCTACATACATACATTAATACGTACAACCAGACCGAGATAAACATTGCATCCCATTCTTCAATCAGATTTGATTGAACACTACATTGCAAAAATATGATAAACATTATTTATTCAGACTCTTCAACAACATCTGCACAATAAATTACAAATAATAAAACTTATTCAGAATAACATTTCCACTGGAGACATCTCATGTATTATGTATTGTTTACACTGTAGTTATGTTTTCTTTATATTTTAATAAACAGATTCCAACGTGTGGGAGTGTGCTTGATTGTACTCCACTCTCTGGCTGAGTTTGTTGCTCACTGCAACCGACTTAACATTATCCTCCGGGGAGAAAAGGATGACTTTATTGACAACGGTTAGTATCAATTGATTTACATACATTTTATTTAGATTGAATTTGTGTAAAAATATACCAAGAATAAGCTACAAAATCATATTAAAAAGTTTCTACTATAAGTCAATAAGTTTCTACTATAAGCAAATGTCCTGTGTGATCACAGGACATTTGCTCCAGACAGTCCAGAGGCACATTCATTATTATTATTTTTTTATCTCAGACAAACCTCCCAGTGTTTTTTTTACCTTAACCTTTTACCTTAAGATAATCACTTCAGCTGCTTTTGAGTTTGGCAATAAAAAACGCATTAGCTTATTTTTATTATTTATACAGCTGTTTTATTTGTTAGATTTTATCACCGAGATTCAAACTTTCGATGATCATTTTATTTATCATCATTTTATACAGCAGTTTAATCTATTCCATCCATTTCATCAGCATATCATTCATCAGTCATCACTCATCTTATCCAACAAGTGTTTTGGTCTACACTCAGCTCATTAACCAACTATGTATGTTACACAGCTCTGAGTGTAATGAACGGGTCGGTGTTCGTGTCGGTGCGCCTGTGCTCGCTGGTGCTGGGCGTGCTCACCTTCTACTTCGGTCTGGCCGGCGCCGCGCCCATCGTGCTGCGAGTCGTCACACTCTCCGCGCTCGTCTCCTTCCAGGTAACATAACATTATATCATGATTATTCTAGTGATGATGATGACTATGTATATATATGATATATATTCCATGCCGATTTCATCAACGGCAACCGTTTTCTGCATTACTGGGTTATAGGTTGATGATGATGATGTATTCCATGCCGATTTCGCCAACGGCGACCCGTTAGATGGTTAGATGTGTATTCATCCTCACATGAGTAAAGTACCAAATTTTTGCAGTAACCGTCTGTGTTGTGTGTGAATGATTGTGTTTTGTTTTGTAATGTAAAACACCACTGTATTTAGTCGCGAAGTATGAATGTTTACTTGTTATTTACCTATCTATACTTTACGTTCGTGACTCAATATACTTTATGAAATTATCGTCACTAATTTTATAATAGTCTGTTTGTCACATTGTTAGTTGTCACGTGTCTCTAGTATAGTAATCTTCAGGGAATTAGCATAAATGGAAGTTACGTGGGTTAAACCACGGTGCTCAGCTAGTATCGTAATAGATTATGAACCAAGCATAAGAAAGATACTATGTAAGTTATAAATCCTTCTAAATATAAATTTCAATAAGTATAAGATGGTTTTATTTTGTTCATTAGGTGTACTTGATGTTTAACTTCGTCTCTGAGGCAATGAAACAGAGGCAGGAGTCTCGCCAGCTCGCTCAGACTAAGGCCCAGAAGAAGGAGAAAAAGGAAAAACCCAAGAAAGAAAAAGGTAAAATATTCCGTCCAAATATGTACTAATATTTGTATCTATTCTTTATAGTCTCGGATTTGGCTTATCTGCCACGCCCACATGCAAAATGCAAGAAATATTCTTCTTTACTCTAGTCAATGATTAAATATGCTAGTGATACATATTTACCACTTGTTAATATAAATTTTGTTTGTACAACAGTGAAGAAAGCCCCAGTAGTAGACGACTCGGACCTGCCCGAGGTGGACCAGAACACCAACAAGACGCTGCGACAACGGGCCGCCGCCGCCGCCAAAGCAAAATGAACGCACAAACTCGATCAATGTAAATGACACTAAATTATAATAAATGTACGTTGTTGTGTTGTCGTCGTCATCCTCTGTAACTAAGTCTTTCCACTAATATAGTTTTATGAAATTCCATTTGTTTTATGAACGCTCTTGTCAAAGCACAAACAAAATGGCCGATTGTCGATCGGCACAATTCGTAATAACATCAAGTTTTAATTTATGTTCTATTATTGTAGAAATAATGTGTACGAGTAGCACTATGTGACAAATGTTTAATAAAATGTAACTTTTTTTTACATGTACGTTTATTTAGATTGCTGAGATTGATGTCATTGAAGCATAGTGGATACAGGGTTGTTAAAATATCTCCTAAAGTGTAAAAACGGAAGTCTAGGTTATAACATTGTTTTATATTAATATATAGATAAGAAATATAAAGCACTGATGTTTATCACATTTTTAAATATAAATTCCATTTTTATTTTGCATTTTAATTTTACATTCTTTTATAACATGGATTCCGATACAGATAATATAATTTAAATCTATATTTTTTATATGCTGTGTATATTATACTTTAGTTTAGTATTATCGACAAATGTGGGTTGCTATCAAAGTGATTATATTTTAAATAAATATTTTGGCTTGTTTCTGTTTCATAAGTTTTATCCGCGAATATATTTTTAAATGTATGTACATGAATGTGACGTAGGTTATGAAATTATTCTTCCCAATGAATGTGAAGTTCTGCTCATAAATTAATCTATTATTTTCACAAAAAATGTCAATTTATAAGCTTGATGTTATTTTTATTTCGATTAAATTTTTTGATAACAATATCATGTGTCATTTGGTGTTTGATTTACTGACCTAATATGTTTATACTTAGTAAGAAGATAAGTACTTTGATATTTCATTTCATTTGATTTAAGTATACGACAATGGTTATAAGAATATTTACTTTTCCGATAAGAGTATAAATTAACAATCTGCTTAGAGCATTGTTACTATTATAGTTTTGGAATTGGTCGGATTGGTCCACTCACCACGCTCACTGAAAAATTCACCCTCAATAAGTAACGCGCAAATCTCACATTTTAATTTTTGATTGTTGTTGGTCTTTTTAGTGAGCAAGGAAGTTCAAATACCAATACGGTTGAAAACTTGGTGCCTACTGCCAACAGTTAGATGATTTAGGGCCTATTTCACCATCTTCAAGTAATTTTCCGAGTGGCTACTCACATGTTTTGTCTTTGTCACTTGATATAAAGTAAGAAAGTAAAAACTCACTTTACTTGGTGACTAAATTTACTTGAAGGTCGTGATATAGGACATATAAAGTTTTGAATATGTTACACAACGTACTTGAACGTACCCAAGAGATGGATGGGATAGTTGTTTCTTCCGAGTATGTAGGTACCTGAATTCGTAGTGTACTATGTGACCACCGATAATATGATATTGTTATCGGTAATATTGGGTAAAACCATATTACCAATAGAATCGGTACTTACTATAAGGATATACACCCTTATTTTGAAATTGCGATACCTTATCTCACAGCTAATGTAAACGACGGGTGACAATATAATAGTGAAGTTAGTTTTTTTCTTTTGCTTTTATTTAAAAAGTTATGATAAGTCAAAGATTTTCAAAATCCCGCCGAATTTTATTGTTATTCTACACCGAACAACAGACGAACGCTGCGATACACAGCTGAGTGCGGTCATCGACCCGAGCCGTCACAGAATACTTGATAGCTAGTGTGCCGTCTGGTAATCCGGCATTTATTTTGTATTTTTTAAAGATAAGTAATCGACTATCATTTTTGATATTTTTATTGGATATATGGATTCAGTTACTGCTAAAGATATTCTGATTTTAATAAGTCCCATATTTTCAAAATAGGGGTGTATACATACATACGAGTATTATGTAAGTACACTATTTATATCAAACATGATGTATGTTGTATTGTTAAACATTGAAGTGTCTCGTAAATTTGTACTCTTAATTCCCTACACATTAAGATATATTACTGACCATTGTACTTGGACATGTGTACTTATTTCTAATTACATTTTATGGTAGCAACAAGATTTACAGTACATTGAAGGTTAGTAGAGCTATCGGGAAAATATGACGGTAGAGCAATAAAATGTTTAATGATTTTTAAGTACAGTTAACTAATATGTTATTTTACGTGAATATTAGTAATAAAAATTGATACAGAAATCAATGGCATGGTGTAATTTATACGGTATATTAATGCGCTACAGATACTATAAAAGAAAATTCACAAAAGTATGTGAAATTGATTTGAAATTATGTATTTTTGAATTCACTCTATCAATGAAAAGTAGGTACTTTTCGTCTGTACGATTGGGATCTTACCCGTGGGTCAAAAACCTCTTTTTCTCACTGATGTGACGACATCATAATAAATTGCGCGTTTTTATCAAAGTGCCAAAGTACATACCTACCTAAATTATAGCGAAAATTCAGATATTTTTAGATTTATCTAAGTAGAAGTGTGGAAGTAATTAACCTACTTTGTGCAACATGTTAATAACAGCACTTATGTAGCCGTTACTTTGTTTGCTTTTATCCCACACTTCGTACTACCATTCATGAAGACCTTAAATAGTTTAGCTTATTATAGTATTAGGCAGGAACTTCGACAGACCCATAAACTTACGACGATGAACACGTAGTTATACTTATATCCGTTAATTAATAACTACCTAGGTATATTATTTCGAATTTATTCGTTTCAAAACTTACAAACATACAGACAGATGTTTCATCTCTTAATACTAGTGTAGATATAGGTGATACTATGTGCCTTTATCTAATGGACTACCTCGAAACTGTCGCACTTTTATAGGCAATTCCTAAAACTAAAACCGTTAAATAACTGTAATTGAAAACCTTTTTTAAGATACCTAAGTTCTAATTTCAGAAGCTTCTTTTTTCCTAACCGAATTATTATAGCTTTGGGTTTCAATTGTTACTTACAGAGTGACCGTTATAGGCTTGCATTTAGAACGCGTAGAGTGCTGGCATCATCGGACGAAGCGTTTGCTATGTAAAGCCTTATATAAAAGGTTTGAGAGGACGTGCAGTAACCAGTTCTTAGCCAATACTCGTGGAGAAAACACGTCAAAATGCATAGTTTTACACTCGTATTATTTGCGGCGCTGGTCGCTGTGGCTTATGCAGGTTAGTGCCCTTTACTTTTTATCGTCATGTAGGCTCAGACGCAACTTGTAATTTAAATTTTCTGTTTGCAATTTGTCTCTACAATTTTCATATCAGTATCTTAGTTGATTGTCTTTGTTTTTTGTTGAATGTAATTGAGTTGGTATTTATAATGCTTCAGGAGCTTATTTGAGTGGATGGTTTTTATAATAAGTAATATCTCAGGTAGGTATCTGAATCTGGGGGCACGGCAGTGCCCCCCGCCAAGTCGAGCGCGAAGCAAACACTGCCGTACCATCCTTTACAGGAACCCTTTCGCCGCATTTTCAGACCCCTATTTGACAACCTCTGGATAAGCCCAGAACGCTGAAATTTTCGTCATCCAGTAAGCTATACAATCACATACTTAAAATAAAATTTCAAGTCTGTAGGTCATTTAGTTCCCAAGTTATGCGAAAGCAAAGTTTCGCATTTTAGACACTCACTCACTCACTCACTCACTCACTCACTCACTCACTCATGATCATCAAAATAGAACTAGTACTTCCCATAAACCTAGAGAGCTGAAATTTGGTACAGAGTTAGGGTTTAATGGCCACATAAAGGGAAAACTATAAAAACTAGGATAATCGAACGGGAACGGGAATTATACGGGAATGAGAACGGGAATTGTAACTCAAGAACGGCTGAACTGATTTGGCTGAAAATTGATGGGGAGGTAGCTTAAAACCAGGAAAAGGACATAGGATACTTTTAATCCCGAAATTCCCACGGGATTGGGAACGGGAATTAAAAAATCAAGAACAGCTGAATTGATTTGGCTGAAAATTGGTGGGGAGGTAGCTTAAAACCAGGAAAAGGACATAGGATACTTTTAATCCCGAAATTCCCACGGGATTGGGAACGGGAATTAAAAAATCAAGAACGGCTGAATTGATTTGGCTGAAAATTGGTGGGGAGGTAGCTTAAAACCAGGAAAAGGACATAGGATACCTTTAATCCCGAAATTCCCACGGGATTGGGAACGGGAATTTAAAAATCAAGAACGGCTGAATTGATTTGGCTGAAAATTGGTGGGGAGGTAGCTTAGAACCAGGACAAGAACATAGAACACTTTAATCCCGAAAATCCCACGGGAATGGGAACGGGAATTTATTACTCAAGAACGGCTGAACTGATTTGGCTGAAAATTGGTGGGGAGGTAGCTTAGAACCAGGAGAAGCACATAGAATACTTTTAATCCCGAAATTCCCACGGGAATGGGAACAGGAATTATAATTCTAGAACAGCTGAACTGATTTGGCTGACAATTTGTGGGGAGGTAGCTTAAAACTATTTATGTATAGATCCTTTTTATCCCGAAATTCCCACGGAAACGCGAACGGGAACTACGCGGGTGAAACCGCGGGGCGCTTAATAATATAATACTACTCCCAAAAAATAAGTGTGTCAAATAAGAAAATCTAATAAAATAAATCAATATAAACAAGTTTTAACAAAAAGAAATGAAATCCCACCAAAAACATTCTGTAAAAAAAACTAGCCAAGTCTCGATGGAGCTGCTTGTTTAACTCTAAAAAGTAATGAAATCTAGACAGACTCGTGCCAAGTCTAAGGTTCCTTACTGCGATTTCTTTATTATTATAGTTAATGTTGTGTGACTTGGCCGTTGAAGGGTACACATGTATGTACACAAGGGTACAAAACTAGGTGCTCCATGACGCTATTGTACCAATCTTAAAAAATCCAGAACCTATCCATTGACGATAGAAAATTTGCTTAATTATAGCCACTTGAAAAATGTTGATTCAATATCCAGTCAATTGTAGGCTTGATAAAGCTGCGTATTTTAATAATGTTATAACATTACGTGTAAACAAAATTGACATGTACCCACTACTAACCTTTTAAACAATGTTCAACGGCCAAGTCACACAACATTAACTATAATAATAAAGAAATCGCAGTAAGGAACCTTAGACTTGGCACGAGTCTGTCTAGATTTCATTACTTTTTAGAGTTAAACAAGCAGCTCCATCGAGACTTGGCTAGTTTTTTTTACAGAATGTTTTTGGTGGGATAGTACTTATTCTAAATAGCAATGTGCTTACTTACAGTAAGTGATGGACTTACATATCGGTACGTAACTTACTAGTTACCACTATGGCTATTTATAACTTTTTACATCAGTATTTTTTAACTTTTGATAACTTGAAATAAAAAACGTTAAGTTCCTACGTACCTATACAATATCATAATACACACCAACTTAGATGTGACATACATAGAAAATCTAGACGGACTAACTTTATAAAATTGTTATACCTTAAAGAATTAAACAAAGTTTGTAGGTAACGACGTGTGTAACTAATTAAAGAACTTTTCCCATTAGTTATACCAGGAAGATGAATCAGCCTTTGAGATCATCAGATACACAACAATTTAACGATAAATTAACTTTTTTAAAGTGGCCTCAACCTCTTCGTGACTCGTTATCATGATCAATTTAATGACGAATCGGGGTTCTTGTCTTGTGTACTTCAACTAACTACATAATAACTACGTAAAAATGTTTAGGTATGTAATGAAAATTTTAACTGTTTTCTTTCTCTTATGAATTACTTAAATATTTAATTTGAATAATCCCTTTTAATCGAATTTTAAATATAACTAATAAATAAGTGACCTGATGATATATTTACAAACATTACTTGAAAAGTATTTTTCACTAATGATTTAGGATATTCCTATAGTTAGATATTTAAAGTCTGTAAGGTTGGTTACTTTGTTGGTTATTTCAATGAAGTACCTATCTACCTAATAAGGTAATTTAAAGAAATAGGTTTAGCATTACTCGACATAAAGGCAATTCACAAATTACCACCGGTACCTTTATTATAGAACTTATTCCTGGCATACATTTCCCATAATTACAAGTCATGTCATTCGTCTCCTCGATGCCGATGTCAACCATAAATTAGCATGTAATGCATTCTGCCACTGACTACGATACCTGTTATATTCCAGGAGCTTTAATTTAAATTCTTGATAATAATTATGTTTTAACGGTTACTTCGATGAATAAGATTGGTACATTTATCGAGATTATTAATTATGTATTTTAAAGGACTTGTCATCACATAGAGTTTCTTATAAGGACTTATTAACAACAGAACCTATGATATTGTAAAATAAGGAATGTATTAAAACAAAATACTAGCTAAGATATTAGCTAAAATAAGTATAAAATATAATAGGTATAATAGTTACGTTTACGAGCTCTTGGGTGATCGAGCTCTAATTGTATGAAAATAGCGAAAATTAAATCCACAGATATCTAGCTATGCTAGATCAATCGATTTTCCGCGCTGCACATAACAATTGGTGTCGCTTAATAGTTACATATAAAAGAATTTCAAAATGAATCAATACAAAAATTCACGTTTATTTATACCTCAAAAACTGATATATCTGATGATTTAATACCTTTAAATTCCAGGGGGTCAGTTCTACGTGCCCCGTTCGTACTACATCATCGACGCTGAAGGTCACGAGTCGGCCCCGGTGCCGCTGCGTCGTCTGCGCCGCTCTGTGATGCCTTACCCTTACAATGCTGAAGCAAACGCCAACGCTAATGCTAACGCCAATGCTCGTAAGTATTTTTAATAGTTATTCCTTGGTTATTAAACGTGTGTTGTGGAGAAATATATATACATGATGTCCTCTAAACTTAGAGTAATTCCTGTAATGAACTCATATAGGAAAAAGCAGAACTATACGTATTGTCAACTAAATTTTTTCCCGGATTTTTTTATTATAGTTTATGTAATGTACCTATAAAAATATAGTTATTTTGTTTTGTCAAAAAAATATTTATTCCAAAGATATTATAAATTACTGATTAAAAAAAACCTTGAATGAAGATGTGTTTTCGAATCTGCAATCACGAATTTCTTTGTATATTTACTAAGCTAAGATTGATAGGTGAGGTCATTATTGTACGTTATATCGAATCAAATCTATAATTGTATAAGGTGATGAACGTGAAGGACAAAATCTGCTTATTTTCGATATGTTAGACAACACTTACCGTCGTCGTAGTCGTTTAATAGAATACCAAATAAATATGGAATATCAAATAAAAAAAATATTAAGTACCTATCTACTAAGTAACTAGAAATATGCTTTTGCCCTAAAAAAACTAAAATTAAATACTTAAATGGAGCCTGTGATGTTAGAGCGAGAGTAAAGTAATACTTAATGCCACATACTTTTTTTTTAAACTAGCTGTGCCCCGCGGTTTCTCTCGCGTGGTTCCCGTTCCCGTTCCCGTGGGAATTTCGGGATAAAAAGTATCCTATGTCCTTTTCCTGGTTCATAACTACCTCTCCACCAATTTTCAGCCAAATCGGTCCAGCCGTTCTTGAGTTATAAGTGGCGTAACTAACACGACTTTCTTTTATATATATAGATATTATCAATAAAGAAAAAGGGAGTACTTATATGTACTTTAATTCATACTTTTATTAACTAGTTCATTGCACCAAAAACGAAGTAACGGGATTATTTATAATTTGTCATCAAATTAGATGTGTTTTGCAATAAGGTATGTTGACCTACAAATAAGCGTACCTATTATAGATTCAAAACATGCATTTAATATTAAAGTAGATCAAACGTATTCAGACTTGTAGAGATAGCAGATAGTGCCCTAAAGCGTCGCTCTCTCGTCTCGTCTAACGGTTCTACATTCTCGAAGCTCCGGTCAAGCGGTCAATGTGTAACCACAAAAAATGGTTTCAATAAAAATCATGTCAATTTATTTTTAACTAGTAGCGCCCCGCGGTTTCACCCGCGTAGTTCCCGTTCCCGTGGGAATCTCGGGATAAAAAGTATCCTATGTCCTTCTCCTGGTTCTTAACTACCTCCCCACCAATATTCAGCCAAATCAGTTCAGCCGTTCTAGAGTTATAAATAGTGTAACTAACACGACTTTCTTTTATATATATAGATTTCGTACAGTGCAATAACATGTCTATTTAATGCGTGATCTAGATTTAGTTAACATTTTTAACATGAGATAAGTTCGTACTCGCACTATTGTAATGTAGAGTTTTAGATAAGTAGAGTTATCGACTGATCGTGTGTTAAATCTATTTATTATTTTTCAAAATTCGAATACGGTAAAACGTAAAACGGGGCTAGGTTAGGACAAAAGAAAATTTGAAAAAATACGGGAATTACTTACATGGGTGAAATTGCGAATTTTTGCGATCAAATATTATTTTCATTGTTCTAACTATGTATCGGTGCCCTTATCTAAACTGCTTTACTAGGAGTATTATTCCGTAAGATTATAATACGACAACAAGAACCGCAGGCTTGATGTCAAACTTGCTGAAGCATGAAATCGTTTAGACACTAGTGTCTATCGCACAACACGACCACAGTGTGTTTATTTGGTGTCTATTTAGAAAGCTAAATCAAGTTTCACAAAACCATAGGCTTTATAACAAAAACAACTTTATTTAAAACTTAATATAATTACAAAACAATACACCTAATTTGAAAAGTCAAAATATACTTACAATTGCTTCCAAATTTTCTCGACATGTGTCCATTGTTTGGACTGTCTCCTGAGGTTGATTGAACTTCTTTATGTCAAGTTCTTTGATGTTTTCAATGAGATTATATTAATCTTTTCCAGGTGGAGGTGGAAACGCGAGAGCTAATGCTAACGCCAACGCCCGCGCTGACGCTCGCGGTGCGGGTTCCTACGACATCCCCAGTGGAGGGTTCGGATCATCCAACCCTAATTTGTTGAGGTAATAATATAATTAAGTACCTATTATATTTTCATCATCATAATCAGCCCATATTCGGCCACTACTGGACATTCATCAATTTTGAGTCATTGAGTTCGATTCTCAAATATGCTTTTACTTTTCGATTTTAAACTTACGAAATAAAACATAAAAATATTTAACATAACTACACCTTTTGCTGACTTTTGTCATTTATGTTTATATTTAAGGAATTTTATATACTAATTATGTAAATGTTTAACTATTTCTGTTTAGGAGTACATAAGGCAGCAGCATCGTATTATAGACTAACATTCCGGTGTCGGCTCATCTCACGAACGCGTATTTTCCATCAGTTGCACACTCGCGCCCAAACCGCTACGGAACATACATCGTATGCGTACGCGCACCCGCCGTGCAACTGCCGGAAGATTATATTTATTTAAATTGCATTGTATCATCGTAATAAAACATCAATTTTTCATTTTGTTGTTTTAATCTTTACTTACCCAATTTTTTGTGATTAATCGTATAAAATAAGAAACCAAAAATATCAACATTACAGATAATATTATAGATTTCACATATATTATTATTGTTATAAATGTAATTACTTGAAATAATTACCATCTTATCTTACAAGAATCAAACACATTCAAATATTAGGTGACACACATACAAAAGACATCAACGCGCGCTATGAGTTTTCCCAAGTGTAAGTTTTGTGTACATAAATAGGTACTTATGCTGAATAAAATATTTATAATTGTTTTTAAATTATATAATTATTTATATGTACATTCTTATAACTATGAAAATTTAACGGCCATATAAAATAACTTGACCATAATTTGCTCACGCAGGGGAAAAATTCCCGTAAATCGATCATTGATGAACTTACATAAAGCATGATAAACCTGTATTGCATTTGTTTGTGTTATAAAGGGATTATTTAACTAATACAAACAACTGTTGTTAGGCATAACAAATACTACTTAATTAATTCGCGATTTATATCTACGATTGCAAACTTGAATTAAAACTTATTTAAACTTGATAGTAAAATTAATTACACTAGTAAAATTAATAAGGCAATCATTATGAAATACATACGTATGTGAGATGCTTTTGTGTTTTATAAAGGCGTTTTAAATTTCAATGGTAGATATCTAATATTGAGTACGTATATTTTTTGTTTGGATTTTTATAAGTTTATTATTTTCATATTTAAAACTATTCCTACTTAAAGGATTCTACAAAATTCTTAAAAAGATATTAGTTAGGTACTTATACTATAGTTTTCGGCTGTTACACCTTTCTATTTTGAGTCCTATACGTCCTGCGACATTTTTGGTGAAACTAACTGTTGGACTAAGGGTCTAATTCACGACCTTTAAGTAAAGTTACTCACCAAGTAAAGTTAGTTTTGTCTTTTTCTGACTTTATATCAAGTGACAAAGACAAAACATGTGAGTAGCGACTCGGAATGTCACTTGAAGATGGTGAAATAGACCCTAAGTCTTGGACCTGTGAAAAGTGTATTAGTATTACCTACTTGTAACGACTGGTATAAATGAATACCTACCGCAAAAACGAAATTTATTGATATCACGTTTCATATTGTTCTTGTGTTGTAACATATTTAGGTATTTATATCTATGTAATGTGTTGTCGGGTCATGTTCTAAAATATATATGCGTCTTGAAATTTAATTAAACTGATATGAGGTAAAAATTAATATTTTGTATGAGAACTATTAAGATGTTATCGTTACCCTAAATGTTTTTGTTGGTATACAAATAAATTACACACTACTTATTATAAGTAACTAAGTACTAATTAAAATTGTATTGTATTTTTTTTTAATTAAATATCAAGTCACTATTAGCTTTGTTTGCCCCGCGGTTGTCTTCACTATGTGAATTGTATATTTGTATGCAATGTTTCATGTCATGACCTTAACATAATACCGTGTTCAAGTCGCGCAAATACTCCAAAATATGACTTAATCGATTTCAAAATGTTTTGAGAGTATGAATGAAGTCCCTAAATGTATTAGATTCACAACCAAATCTGGCAAGTAGTATTGCAATCATGATCCAGAAAATAAAATTTTATTAATCAAAGCTAGATGGGAGGCGGTTCGCTAGTCTTTAACAAACTTTGAGCAAATATATAAAGTAGGTTACTAAGTCAAGCAAACAGACGGATTAACAAAGTTTGTTTGTAGTAAAGATATAGTACATTTGGAGTAAATAAGAACAAACTTATTATGTCGAACAAAGAGTGACGTTTAAATTTTTTTGTTAATTTCAACTGAGTCATCCATCTCACGTGTTTAGGAAGTTGAAATCACGTTAGATTAGTGATTATGGGTTATTGTGCTTCGCAAATATCGCAAAAACTTAATTTTAAAATTTAATTACTATGTAACTTTATTATGTTTTGTTTACTTTAGCAAATTACAGGAAATATCGTTAAGTATGTTATTGATAAGAATATCTACTGAAGATAACATAAAAACTAAAGTAATAATTACTTAACAAGTACTTCATTATTAAACTTAAAAATATCCATAAGTACTTTGAGTTATTTTGCAATGTAAACTCTTTTACAGTTTAAAATTCTTTTTCACATGAATGAAAGTTATGTAATGAAAAATAAGTACCTATGTATATTAAGCAATTTAAAACACCTTTTAGTGTTCGTCCAATACCCACATCACCGTAAACTCTTCGTTTACGTAAGTATTTTCCAAAACACCTGTTTCGTGTGTCGATTTCTTTTTATACAATTCTAATAGGTATAGGGCACTGAAAAGGTAGAAGAATGATTACAAAGAAATCGCGTAACAAACACACAAAAAAAAAAAATACACGTCGAATAGAGAACCTCCTCCTGTTTTCTTGGAAGTCGGTTAAAAAAGAAAGGAATCAAAGTTTGTTTTCTATTTTTTCGTTTGATTTCTATTAAGGTACTTTGGTTAATCGTTAGGTTCATGGTACTACTTGTATACTTAAATAACTTAAAATAATGTACTTAACATTACATTGTTTTCAGCGCCGGTATGACGAGCAGGCAAGCTGGACCCGTGGTGGGTCGGTCGGTGAGCGCCAGCACCAGCGTTGACCTAGACTCATCGGGATACGGGACATACGAACAATCAGCTACAGTTTACTAAGGAACATTTGCTTAACCAAGAATTGAAGTGATCCAGTACTATCTAGAGTACATTAATGTCTTGTAGATTGCCTAAACTAACCATTAATTCGCTTACCTAAGGGATAAATAAAAATATTGTTATGGCTTTACAATTCTTTATTTAATCATAATATTGCATTAAAATTTTAATAAATTAAACAGCTGTATAATTGATACAACTAGTAACTAGGTCGAATAGTATGAATTTGACGAAGAACTAAAGAGAGCTTGAACAATTATAATAAGGCTTAGTTACATTAAAATACCCGTTCTATAGTAAATATTGGCAATAATAATGGCACTTACAGTAATTAATTATACATTTACTAGTTCATTCAGTTTAAAATCTGAAAATATAGATTGTAATACGTCGGTCAGTCGTCAATTGCTAAGGAGTCTACGTAAGATATATTTAGATAATTTAAATTTATTTGTGAGGTAATTCTAGCCTGTATTGGGGTTTATCGTAGTGGTATCCAGGTTGTGGTTGTGGGGCGGGCGCTGGAGCCACGGGAATGGGGGCAGGCGCAGGGGCCGGAGCGGGGGCCGGCTGGGGCTGGGAGATAGGCACGAACGGGGGTGTCACTATCACAGCGTCATCTGTGAACCCAACGTCCCTCGCAGAAGGCACAAAACGCTGACCAAATTGCTGTGGCACCTGTTGATAAAACTGTGGCACTTGTGGTTGGTACTGAATTGGCACTTGTTGCTGATACTGAGTTGGCACTTGTTGTTGATATTGGGGTTGCACGTACCCAGGAAGACCGTACTGATTAGACACATCATACTGACTTGGCACTCCATATTGAGTAGGCAATTCCATACGACCGAACATATTTCCTAAAATTGGAAACTTGTTGGTCAAGGTGGCCCATAATCCTGTCCCTCCAACTTGGTTAGACCCCTGTTCGCCCCAAAACAGCCTCTGAGATGGTTCCTGGGTATTGTAAATGGTATTCACTTCTCCAGAATAATATGGTTCCGCATTATATCTGACATTGTACGGTGCCTCCCTCGCCACATTGTAACCCAACGCACTGCCTACAAAATTAAAATAAATTAATATTAATTATTAAACACAAAACACTTAAACAAAAATAAAACTAAATAATTTCACTTCACGTACCGACGCAAAGCACCAAAAAAGCGAAAGACGCATTCATTTTCATGCGTGTTGTTAAACCTGAACTGCGTTTCTCCGATGCTCGTCTTCGCATTTATACCTCCTCTATTTGCTCCAAAAGAGGGCCTTGAAGTAAAATTCTCGTAACCCAATATTGAAAGTATGAGGTAATATGTTGGTGGCTCACCCAGAGGTGGACGCGGCTTGGACAATAGGCGCGACATCTAGGTGACTCGTGCGTCGTGCGCCGCGCTCCTCCACAACACAGGTTGTTCTCAATCATCGCAAAACAAAACGTCGATCACGTTGTAATAATGGTAATGCACTTTACGACAGAATTTGACTGATATAAAGAATTCTTAAGTAGTTCTGGCATACGAATTTCGTATGTTACAAAACTGATGTTCAGAACACTTGTTGAAGATACTTGGGTAATAGACAAAACCATGTAAGGTCGATCCTTATAAAGGTGGATACAATGTAAGTATACAGATCTAAACAAAGGTTCAAAATTCAATAAGTTAAGTAGGTACATATTTAGTAATCTATAGGTCGGTATATTTGTGTTTGTAACATTAACGAGTATTTCGTTTTAAAACATTTAACTTATAATATGTTTACTTAAATTAATTGAAAGCGTACAAATTGATTTAAAACTTTGGTAATGGGTTACGACCCGATGTCGCCTAGGGACACTGAGGCAATACTTATGTAACCAGATTTATTGTTCGTTATTACGCGTATTGAACGTACTTTATCTGATGATCAGACAAAAATAAATTACTTTTGTATAAAACCATAAACAGTGTATCGAATAAATTGTTTAATATTGTTGTGTCAGCATACATCTTAATATATAAAAGTACCTACAATATAAATTCTTGTTTTTAGCTTACCAAAGAACAATGGTCATTATTTAATCATCCTGTATATAATAAAGTTTCGTGAAAAATGCACTCGAACGCGTGTTTACTCAATATAATCGGCATTATTCATAAGATAACAAGTTGGTATTTGTCTTCGCCGCTTGTCATGGTATAGTCGCCTGCAGAAGCGTTTTGCGAAATATTGCCTAATACGAGCTTCGCATAGAGGTAGGTACATGAAAATAGTCTGCGTTACGGTATTGATAGGAAAGTTGACATAGCCCGGCCTTTATTGTTCCATTAATTTGTAAGTACTTAGTGAGTCAGTAACGAGTAACGAATTTCTTATGTACACAGAAAATGAAACAAAGTGTAGGCAACTGAAAAGATTTAAATAAATGTCAGTTACTTTACGACAATAGTGTTTAGGGGACACATATAATTAGAGATGGTAAGTACTAGGTAATAATAAAACCTAAGAAACTAAGCTGTGACCTATGACATTATTATGATCAAACAAAGACTTACATACATGCATAGTTAAAAGATAATTTGGTTTATGCAAATATTATACCTCTGTCTGCAAATTATGCGATAATCCTGCAGTTGTTTGTGATAGTCAACTCATTAGCATTCAAAGTTTAATCTCAATATTAATCATAATAGCCGCAAGCAGTTGGCCAATTCAATTTCTGTTGTTCATATCTATTAGATTTATTGTTTATTTCCATTATACTAATGTAATCGTAATCTGTCCGTGGCATTATTGATGATTGTTTGTGAAAATCGTCTTCGGTGGGGTCAAGTGATGTGGTACTTACCGTGAGGTCCATGTTGACATAGATACTGCTTCTTGATTATGGCCGTGGATTATGGTAATCTTCTTTAATTTCATTAGTCAAACGAAAAGGTCAATACGTTAGGCTTTGTTGAATAATGCGATGCACCTCATTATTAAGTAACTTTTTTCAAACAATTGTTTTGTCTAGCCAGAGTTAGGTAGACCTAGGTAAAGACCTAGGTCTACCTAACTCTGGCTAGACAAAACAGGTTTTACATGATTAATTATTCTAGACTGCAGACTATGCTTACATGACATTTTGTTTAATCTACATGTCGCATACAAATTTCTTTTTTTATTTGTCTGCGATCGGGTCAGTAACTTTGATTTACAATTTATCCCTGTTAGACAAAATTATGTAAAGAGTGACGATGGGATAGTGTAGTGGACAAGGCCTTTCACTTCCATTTGGCAGACCCTGGTTCGAACCTATGTACCTTGATGTAAGTAATTTTATTGTTCAATAAATATAATTTTACGCATTGTAATTGTATAAAAACGTCAATATTTTTGTTTTATTGATACATATTTTATTAGTACCTACTTACTAATTCATTTAAATAAATTTATTTATGTGACCTTAACGCTTAACGTAGGAGGACTACATTGAAATGCGATTATTATGGGTAGGTACCTAAGTACCTATAATTTAACTTTCTACATGTCGTAGTATTATGATTATAGGATCATTCCAAGCATGTAGGTACAAAAATTAAAAATTTAAAAAACCCCCAACACAACTTTTAAACAGGTCAACCGATTTTCATCAAACATGTCTAAGAACACTCGCACGTTAGCCCCCTTTAATAAAAAAAAACTAAATTAAAATCGGTTCATCCGTTCGGGAGCTATGATGCCACAGACAGACAG
Source organism: Timandra comae (assembly GCA_958496195.1). Taxonomy (NCBI): domain Eukaryota; kingdom Metazoa; phylum Arthropoda; class Insecta; order Lepidoptera; family Geometridae; genus Timandra; species Timandra comae. The sequence continues at coordinate 6,855,619 of OY292354.1, read as the reverse complement.
ATACACACACACAAACACGTCAAACTTATAACACCCCTCTTTTTGCGTCGGGGGTTACAAATACGTATGAGTATTCAAGTAACTTAGAAATAATTAGTTCGCTAATTCAAAGTAGGTTGCCTACATAAGTAGGTACCTAATTTATCTAACCTAAGGAGTGGTCAAGGTATGGACGGAATACTAGTTATGTGTAGTGTATTGTAAACATTACTCACCTGTGAAATCAATTTGAATTTTATTATATTTGTTCAACAAGTACTTAAACATTGTTTTATTAAGTAAATTGTGCTCTAAGAAGGCAACATATGACAAAAAGCACTTATTGCTATGGCTTAAGTATTTTATGGAGAACGAGGAATACTCCGCAAAACTTTACTATAAGTAAGCATTAAAAAGTTTTTGAATCACTTTATATTGACAAAAATAGCGTGCGTGGACTAAGGTACGAAATACTCTATCCCATACATAAGTGCTTCTATCTAATTAAAAAAAAAGAAAGTGATCTACCCCAAATCCCATCAAACCGCAGTTTTTCACAGTAGTACTGGCCTACCCTAATAAATAACAAGTACCTATTTAACAAACCTAGATTAGGCAGACCCTTTGGTACGGGCACCTACTGAATATACGAAGTAATAAACTACTGTAAAATAGGCGTTAATTTGAGACCAAAATATACCTAAGTGAGTACTTACTTGATTTTGCATAAAACAAGGTGACATGACATTCAAAGTGAATCAAAAGGACACTTTTTGTCTGTACTTAAGAACGTAAATATATTTCTATTGGACAGTTATAAGAATAAATATTTAGTTATTTCATATACATAAATACATAATAACTTTACTTGAAAGTGAGTAAATGTCAATAGCATTATCTACAAAAACATTTTATTTTTAGCTTACTCTTTTGACTCTACTTATATACCGATTAGATGCTACTTACTAAATGCCTGCTATTTAAGTACTAAGTATAAGTAATGATTAATTTGTAATGCTGTGAATTACTTAATTTAGTATATAAATTACCGCCTGTAAGAAAGGAGTGAATGAGAGTATGACGAATGATAGAAGCGAGTGGAAGAGAAAAACATATTGTGCCGACCCCACCTAAGTGGGACAAGGGCAGGGAGATGATGACCGCCTGTAAGATACCATTTTAGGGGCAAAAGTTCCACTTTCGATTGTGAAATAGTAACGAGTAATAATATAAAGTAAGTAATAGTGTTTGTTTATATCTATGGTAGTGTAAGAGCCCCTTCCTTCTGCTCTCCCTCCTCTATTTCCTAATGTTCGTTATGCCTTAAAACTGGCAACGCATTTGTGAATCTTCTAAAATGCAGTTGTCCATAGATGACGGTACTTGGTTACTTTCCATCGTTTACTCTGTTCCCTATGTTATATAATAAAACTAGCTGTGCCCCGCGGTATTACCCGCGTGGAACCTTATCCCGTGGGAATTTTGGGATAAAAAAATGTACTTATCCTATGTGTTAATCCTAGGTATGAGGAACATCTATACCAAATTTCTTTAAAATCCATTCAGTAGTTTGAAAGAGGAACAAACATCCATACATCCACACTCACAAACATTCGGCTTTATAATATTAGTAGGATAAAAATATTCAACACCTACACACTTTCGTAGGACTAAGAGGTCACCAGTTTTTTAAATACTTAAGTAATTCTTACTTTACTAGATAGTAAGTGACCGTAATAAAAAGGACTTACTTTACAAATGGATATTCTACTATTACCTACATTTATATTTGTTTTATGTTATCTACAAAATATCCTTGACACAAATTAATTATCAACTTTAAACATTGATTCATCGGGTTTTTAGAAAGAAACAGTTAAGTACATACATAAATATAAGTATTATGTACTTACACCTGTGTTTGGTACCTACCAAACCCGTACACATATTTACAAACCTACATAGACCAAAAAAGTAACACTAAATAGCGGTAAATAAACAATAACATCCAAGGCAGTTGAAGCAATTTTCTCAGTATAAGATAACTAGAAGGTTGTTTACTCAAAAGCATAAATACTAAATAAATTATTAAGTAACATCCGCCATCTTCGCGACCAGTCGTGAACAATAGATGAGGGAACTAAATGATTGTATCAATGATTTATTATCGCGTTCAACCACTCCTTAGAAGGCTTCACATGGCATAAATATTAAGTAGTGTGTTCATAACTTTACATTTTCTTGTCTGTGAGTAATCGAAACTTAATAAAGTTATTTACTTAGTTCTAATCATATACTCGTATGTACATACTTACTTTAGCTATAAGTGAGCAATTCTTTTTTATCTAATGCGTTTATCTCGAAAACGACTTGAGTTATTTTTCTACATATTTTTTATTTTATGTTTATTAAGTGTATGTATGTTTTTACCAAAGGTTTAACATATGCTACGACAAGATTAAATAAGTGAAAGGTTTGTGAGCTTATAATAAAATTATTGACACAAACCTTTTCTTAGTTTGGGACTAGGTGGAGTGATGTGAGCCCTACATGCCACCGGGGGTCCTCCCGATCTCGGCTCACGGTGGTATGCAGGTCTATGCATTTTCACCGCGTAAAAAAAAGGAGTGATGTGTGATGTGTCACATATCCTTACTAATATTATAAATGCGAAAGTAACCGTCTGTCTGTTTATTACCTTTTTACGGCTAAACTACTGAACCGTTTGACTTGAAATTTGGTACAAGGGCAACTTATGGTCCAGGGAAGGACATAGGCTATATTTTATCCCGAAATTCCCGAGATAGGGAAATATGCGGTTAAAACCGCGGGGCACAGCTACTCCCCGATATATTTAAGTTTAAGTAAGTACATATAAGCGCAAAATACTTACCTACTGGATATCTGAGGTCATCAGGAAACCAGCAGTCAATATTATATTGAATTAATTTCCTAAGTAATTCAGGACGAAATATTAACCTTGTACATAAAGTGAGTACGTAGATGACCCAACATTACTAACGCTGACATCATAGCATTGTTTCGACTACCTACTTAAAATAACATAGAATTACTTACAAATGAAAAAGGATAAGTACAAAAATAATATATTTATTTAACTATAAGTAATTAAAATATAAAATACTGAGTTACAAACTTTCATAAAAATGGCATGGCATACCTATCACGAACTAATGACTTCACTTACATAAACAAAACAATCGTGTTTATTTCAAATCTAAGGCTTTTTGAATTATCGCTTTCCATAACCTGAAACAAAAGAAGAATATAATTATTAACAGAAAAAAATAAAACATTTGGGGTCATTGGCATTATAAGAGGGTGATTTATTAATTACAGTTGGTAAAATAATGACATCTAGAAAAAATATCAGAAAAACTCGTAAGGTATGGGTAGTAATCACACTTTGTATTTATAATTAAGACTAACAATGGCCCAGTATTCAAGTTTAATCGCAAAGAGATGGGTTATAAATAAAATATATTTATTTCAGATTCAACATCCAGGTTAAACGAACGGCAATTATAATATCTACATAATATGTTCTGTCACTTACTTCCTTTAACTCCAGCACCAGCGGAAGCTTGTGCTGATGCAGAACTGCTGGCATAACTTCCGCGCACTCCGTACCCTCCCGCGCTGCTACCGGCACTCGCTTGACTCTTTGCATTCGCTCCTGCTATACCACCATTTAAGCCAGATAACGCCCCACTGCCAGAATGACCGTAATTGCCATTCAAATTAAAATCATTTCCTCCATTATTTCCGCCATAACCACCACAGCCTCCACCGCATCCCCCCGTCTTTAATTTCTGATCGAAACTACCCGCTCCTGCTGTGGCAATTGCAGCTGCGTTTGCAGTTGCCGAAGCACCGCCTTGATTTGAATTACCTCCTCCATAAGAAAGCGGTGAGTGACCGTCACCAGCTGTTGTTCCTTGATGCGAACCGTATTGAGAGTTAGGTAATTGTATTCCAGTCGGTAATGCTCCCTTACCATTGTCATACGGTTTCAAAAATCCAGGAGGGCCTCCAAACCCTCCGGTGTATACCACAGAATTAGCAGAAGCTACTGCGGTAGCCTGAGCTCCAGAGTTCGCACCACTATGCCCATGGGATGTAGGAACAGGTGGAAGACTTGGCTGGGCACAACTTCCAGAAACGCATGGAGGTTTAGCAGTGTCAGTTGGAGTTGGTGGCTTCGAATAACCGGTATGAGTCAAACTAAATTCATTAGGTTTCAGTAATCCAGGCGGCGCACCGAATCCACCAGTATACGCAGGGAGATTTTTGTTTGGAGTTTGAGCACCTGTTGGCTGTAACGGTAATGCTCCTGCATTACTGACACCAGGAATCGTACAGCCGGGCGTATCACATTTCGTAGATGTTGGCACATTGAATGACGGTGAAGTAGCACCATTGTAAGATGGTGTATTGTAAGGTAAAGGAGAAGTTCCCGCAGTAAACGTACTTCCACTGGGAAATGACGGAAAAGCAGTCGATGGTGATCCGTAACCAGGTTTCGAATTATAAGATCCAACTCCTGCGTAGCCAGGTTTAATACCTGTTGATGGTTGTTGCAAGCCAGATACTGAGTACGTATTTCCAAATGGACTGGAAGCCGGCGACGGGCTATTTTGTGAATGCGTTGAACCAAAAACTCCAGTATTAGCTTGACTTGTGGACACAGTGTTTCCTGCATAATTAGTACTCAAACCATTTGTAAAACTAGTCGGAGTAGACTGTTTGTTGTAAGAAGAAGATGCTGGCACGGACGATCCAAATGCAGATGGTGTTGCACTAAATAATTGTGGAGTGATGGGTATCGCTGTTGAAGGCTTTGAGTCGCAGTTTGTTGTACCAGGAGCACAATTTTGTCCCGGTTTAAAATATTGAGGAGATTGTTCATAAGTTTGTGGGGGGTTTAAATTATTAGGTCCATTATATCCCACATTGGCCGGTAAGGGTGTATTACACTTGCCGTTTATACCACAACTTGCAGGTGTGTTAGAATCAATAGGTGCGTTGACACAATTAGGTGACGTACATTTGTTTACTCCAAAGTTCGATGGTTGATTAGCATAGTTTGAAGGAACCGAAGGTGTACTGATTGGAGAACTAGTTTTGACGTTGTAGTTACAATTTCCGCCAACACAAGCAGGCGACTTTTCAGCAGGGTTAGGTGAATTGTACCCAATGTTATTTGAAGATCCATACAGGCAATTTGGAGTAGTACACCCCTCACTATCTTCTTTTGGAGCTGTCAAGTACGTTGCTGGTTTATACTGTCCTGGCACAATAGGGCGATGAGGTAAAGTTGACGGATTTTTGTCATAATCATTACAATCAGGTGTATTACATTTTGTAAGGCCACCTTGGTTTGGTAGTGGTTGTGTGTAAGGTTTAACGTCGTAGCTAGAAGGTCCACAGTTTCCATAGGAACAACCAGATCCCGAACTTGTTTTATCATTTTTAGGAATATGAATGTCATCGGAGTCTTCATCATCTGAGTCACATTTTCCAGATGTACACTTATTATTATCATTACCATTTTGATAAGTATCATCTGAATGGGGCTTTGCAATATTATTTTGATTATAGGCTGAAGATCCAGAAGGATTATAATTATTGTTGTTGCAGTTAGATCCACTGCATCCTGCTAGTCCGGGTGTATCCTTTGATTGCCCAATTACTCCAGCATTAGATGAAGCAGCGGCATTAGCCGATGCAGCTGCATTAGCTTTACTTTGAGAGCCAGAATAACCAACGGCTGCCGGAGAGCCAGAGGGATTTTCGTCCTTAGATTGGCAGTTTCCTGTACCACAATCTGATGGTTTATTATTATAGTTGAGAGCACCAGTATTGCCATTATTAGAGTTATAATTGTTTGCAGCAGATCCTTTACTATCGGCGTTAGATATGCCACTGTTGCTGCCGCTGAATGCTTGCGCACCAGAGAGAGCTGCACCGTATGATCCTTTGTTCCCAGATTGACAGGGTTCAGATCCACAACCAGAGCTTCCAGGGATATTGCCAGCGGCTCCCGGGAATGCTCCAGATCCTGAGCCACTGTAACTGAAGGAACTTGAACTAGCACTGGCACTGGATGCAGCGTAGCTCGATGAAGAAGACTTTGAGTAGCTTCCAGAGTATCCTCCACCGGCCGGGATGTTTAGCGGTAGATCTCCTGTGCCGGGGTAAGCGCCAGCTACGGCACTTGCATCGGCTGAAATAACAATATTAAACATGTGTTAACTAATAGAAAAATAAGGATAAGTGTATTAAACTAACTAAAGAGTTTAATAAACAATAAAAATAAATAAGTGTAGGTAAGAACTTATGTTTCATTCATTCATACAGAAGCTTATTAAAATCGTTACACATAAGTAACAGTTTTTTTTAGTTTACGTATAAGTAAACGTTTTACAAGGTCAACATTAATAACGTTTTAAAAGAAAAAATAAAGTAACTAATGTTTACTTATATGTACTTAATAAATATTTGTTATAAGAGGAACATCTTCAATTTATTGATTTATTCCACTCTTAGTACTTATTGGAATAGAGAACCAAATATTTTATATTACTTGTGTTCATAAACAATCTTTTATCAAACTTATTTGAGTAAGTATATTACTAAAAGCAAAAAAAAAAATTGTTGTCGAATTAACAAAATAAATAAATAGATTTGGATATAAGGCAAGGCAGACATAATTAAAACAGTTAACATTGTTCATTAGTATCAATTAACAAATATAGAAGAAATATCGAGACAGCATAATGATAATAAAAAAATGACAACCGGGTATCGAACCCGGATCATTTGATTTGCACCACCAACGTTCTAAAGCGGTATCGTCTATTGTTTTGTAACCGGTCCGAAATTATATCTATTAACGTTATCCTATAATGTATTTATTTATCACTAAGTTAATAAAATGCTCTGACACTGACCTTTAGCCGTTGCACCTCCTTTGATTCCATATCCATAAGGACTAGCTGTCACTAAACCAACCACTATGAACAAAATAAAGGCATGTGTGAGCTCCATCTCTAAGAAGCTCTCTAACTATTGTGTTAATCGTCCAGAGCCGACCGCTTTTATAAAGCAATACACAAATAGGCGCCCATTTATATTTGCAGCAAAAAACGAGTCAGCATTTACTGCGAATTACCGAGACGGAGGCTGTATTCGCGTAGGCGAACATTGTTTCCACGCTGTTTATGTGTATATTCGCTCGTAATAAGTTGGCTCAGATAGATAATATGTAGAAGTGTCTTGGTACCTACTTATTTATTTATTACTCACGTGTTTGTAATAGGTCATCCCATAAAATAAGTACCTACCTACATAGTTACCTATATAAATACCTATACAACCTAATTAGGAAAACACATCTAGGTACAAATCTTCGATATAGTTTGTTTTCTTTATACATACCTAGGTACCCAAAACATTTTAGTTAATATTTACAAATTCGCATGGGTATTTAACAAATTATTGAGATTCGAACTCTAGTGTTATTTTTTGTGGAATGACGTAGAACATCCGGATAAAAGATTGTTTAGTAATTTCCAATTACAAAAAAAAACAAATTTTTCAATATTTTTATGATCAACAATTTGATATTGTATGTATTATTTTAATTGTATGGTACCTCGGTAATCGAATACTGCCTTTATTTTTGGAAAATGCAATCTCTGGGTTTCCTAAACTTATGACCACCCACGTACTTAGGTAATTACGATGATATCAAAACTAAATAAAAAAAGATCCTGTCGATAAGCCTTCATCGTCAAATGGCAATGGCTATAGAGTTCGTATACCAAACCTTGCTGTATTTAAAACGAATTACAAATACTTTTAAGATTGTTATATTCTAAGTTCCCTATAGATATGATAGGTAAATTGATCCTGCTGCAAATAATAGAAACTTTCCCTATAAATATTTATGTACCCAAGGGTGAAATAACTATCCCTCTCTTTATTTACTTATGTATCCTGTTGCACATAGGAGCAGGTCTATCTCATCAAGTATTACATATCATAACAATTTAAGTCCCATGGACTAAATATCAATTATTATTCAAGAGATGTAGAAGATGCAATTTACACATTATATTTACGACGCATTGCCGATGACTGAAGATGATCGTCTCCAAGTACCCGTAGATCCGGGTGACGATACTCGCCTACACAACAAAAGCCCTTTGGCTTACATTTACAATGTGTTAAATCAAAATCAAAAATCAAATCAAAATCAAAATCAAAAATATGTTTATTTCATTTTCTCAATCTCATTATTACAATATTATGGGATAACTCCTTTTAAGTTTTGTATAAAACTTGTGTCAGGAGTATCCGCTCTTCATAATATAATTACAACGATTGAGTTTACAAAAGTTTACAAAAGTATCAAATTAAAAATAAAAGTGGGTAGATTTACATTTTTTTTTTTTTTTTTTTTTTTTGTTTAAATGATTCTTTCGTTAATATTACATTCTTTCTTACTTATAATTATTACACGTTTACAATATAATATATAGAAGTAAAGTTGTTTACTTACCATAAAATATTAAAATAATTCCACGTTTCTTACCAGCAGCATCAATGACTAATTGGTCGCAGACATCATACAAATATGTCGATCACACGATAATATGTATTATACTTACTATAATGATCTAGGAAAAATAATGGCACATAGGTAATAGTTCGTAGTTAAATGTTACCGGAACAATAGAAGACGCGTTACAATCTTTGACCGCCGCAGATAATTTTTAGAGGTCAAGGTTTAGGACGCATGTCTCGGCATCTTAATGTGCTGATATTATTTATGTGACGTTTTTGACTCATTTGCCTTAAACTTACCATTATATGAGTAAAATACATACCTTAAAACATGAATAAAAAATAAAATACTTATACTACTTTTCCTCATCATCTTTATAAAATCGTTTATAAGAACAAAGAGAAGGTCAATACATTTTACTCGGAATGTATCTTTATATTCGATTAGTTAAGTATATTCCTCGCGAAGTTTTGTCCGCATCCTAGTTTGCGGTTTAGATAATTTAAATAACTATTATTATAATTTGATTTCAAAGAATATTTTTAGTAAGTAATAGCTATTTCAAATTCAAAACAGAACAGTACATTTGCACAATAAAGTCATTCATGAGTAGTCTTGCTGAGTATATGTACGCAAGAGAATATGTATTTAAATTTACCTTCCTAGGCTTCCTATAGGATAGGTACACCAGCACATCACATAGTGATCTAAGTCAATACATTCTGATAATAAATCTATCGATTGTAATAACAAGTTTTTTAATAACGAGTTTTGCAAACAATAGGTATCACCAACAAAAAAAGATGGTAACTTCGTAGTGTTTACCTTATGAGCTATGTCACACCTCCCTGCAAAAAAATGTGTTTTTTATGGATATTGATTTATTTAAAGTCTTTTGACGTTCCGAAATAATTTTTAGGGTTTGAACTACTTAAATAAATAATTTTGATGTCATTAAATTATGTTGATCTAACAGAAATTGGAAACTATTGAAACTGAATTTGCTTTAAATGATGATGTTTTTATGAAGAACTACATATTAATCTCTTACTGATGAGATAATATTCCGGTTTGATAATGCCGTTTCATTTTTACTATAGAATACAGTTAACACATAACATGATATGTTTTTTCGGAGTACAAGCTCTTATTATTTATCAGAATAAAAATGTTACATTGTTATTTTTTACAAACGTTTTGAGAATTAATTAGCCATGTATGACGTAATGTAATAAGGTTGAGAACTATGACAATGTCAGTTTCAATTTATTCAGCCCCTCCCTACGGTAAAGTACCCAAATACTTAATGAATACTGAGGTGATTTTCAAAGTCATTGTTAAATTTTGGCCTTTGGAAATACCCTTAATATTAATTTGTATGTAGGTAGATATATTAGAATTCCCAGCGTCCGTACAGCATGAGATACTTACGTTATGCAGTACACACGGAACTAATGTATTAACTAAGTGTAATCTACGTGTCTTTAACCGCAAATCATAAAATAAACAATATTGACATTACGATCATTATTCACATAATAATAGGAACATCCTGACATACTTGCGAACGTGATAGATAAATGATGCAAATTATCAAAATGGTTTTAACAAAACTATTTTATTTTAAAAATACATTTACTTACTCGTTTACCGTTACCGTTAAAACCACAATAGATAGTTAAAATAAATTACAAACTGATCTAATGTCTACATTCATAATGGTATTAATATTGAATCGGTAAATACTTTTGTTGCACATGTTGTATTATAATGTGCAACGGTAAGGCATCGCCGTATGTCGGTCGCTATATGAACTCGTCGGGTTCCCTTGGCGCGTCCAGGTCGCGGTAGTGTATGACCGGGCGGAACTCGGCCCCGCCGCCCCTTTAACAAGCAACACACTGGTTAGAGGCCGCCCTCCCCGCACACGCAATACAAACACAAACACGACACCCAGGGGTTGCTACTCTACACGTATGTAAACAACAGCAAGGTGCATAATCTCAGCTTCCCGGGACTTAACACTAAAACAGGAAGGTATTATAAAAGGAAGTTTAATCAAAGTTTTAGACCTTTATTAATAATATATATTTTAGTACATAATTGAATAAAAATACATTCGTACAAATGTAAAATAATAAAACAGAAGTTGAGCTTATTAAGAGAGTAACAATGTCGGAAATTAAATTTTGAACAATTATATTAAAGACAGCAGGCAAGCAATTTGGCAAAGTACCAAAATATTGAACGGTGAAAATTATTGGCACTGACAAACAATAAAATATATATTTTTAAATAGATTACAAAACACCAAATACAACTGTTTTATAGAAGAATATTTATACAATGTATAGTCTATAGATTTAATATTGCTTTTTGATTTCAATATCTTTGCTCCAGTGGTCCTTACCATAAAATTGAGCACATTTGACAGTACCAGTTGAACGGAATGCTTACAATTATTACATAAAAAAATATCATAAATAATAAAAAGTAATGTCGAATTACATAATGTAATTAGAATATGTCACCACTCTCCGGGAAGTCAAGATCGTTGTATGCTATAATAGGCCGCGACCGATCCACATTTTCCCTGCAAATTATTTTTACTCAAAATATAATCTTCTTCCTTTATATTTTTCTTAGCAAAAAAAAAATATGTTTGATTAACCCAATGATCCGATTCATGCAAAATAAACCCATGTATGTAAACCGTTTATACAGCTCGTGATTATAATGAAGCATAATATCAATAACAAACATGCCATATCCATAGAGGTATTATGAATAAATCAAAATGTTAAGGTCATGCAAAAAATAACGTTTAGTCAGTCTTATTGTTTCTAAGACATGATTACTTTTTATAACGTTTTATGTAGGTATTTATATAGGATATTTCCAATGACGATTCGCACCGTATAAATACAACACTTGATTGTAGGTAAAGTTTTCTTTGGAATTTCTAAACATGGTGTTATTGTTTTGCGTTGTTCTTTTTTATGGTTTAAGAACGGATTTAAAATTTTATGTTTATAATTCGGCACCATGTGTTAGTCGCAATGGAATTAGCAAAATGTTTAAGAAATTAAAGTACACACAGGCATTACCGTTAGACAAAAAATGTTAGTAATGGAAAAGCATAAAACGATTTAATTATGAAAAAATATACAGGGTTATTGGTTAAGTCGACCTATTCCCGTCAAGGGCGTGTAGTTTACATCGTTTCCGACTGATTTCACCATGAAACACCTAACCTAACCTAACCGTTTAAGAGATATTTCAATTTATTTGTTTTTATAAAAATCACCGGATCTTCGGCTATAAGCTTGGATATTTTCAAATGCGTGTGTCTCATTATTAATATTACTCGATTTTTACGTTTATAATAAGGTGCTTTGTGACCCCAATAACAATTATTGTACCTAAAATGAATAAATAAGTATTTGTAGACGATTAAAACTTATAAAAAATAATATGCATCAGAAAGTTTATTTTTCGTTCAAGGATATCTAGAAAAAAATATATGGCACATGTTTGGCACTAATGCTTAAAAATATCTACATTTCATCAGCTATCCAACGAGGTATAACAACCTAGGGTTTTATCGAAATTTTGTACAAAACATTTAGTTTTATAGGCTACTGGGGAGGATAAATAAAACAATAGGTCAGCATACAGAGCAAGATACTAAACTTATTAAACTTTTAAGTTCTACACACACCATTTTTGAGTCTAAATTTCTTGTTCGACATGTCCGACCCTGCGTTGCACACATCCTTGCATTCTTTTGCGAAGACCAGTTTTCACTACACCAGTAGTTAATTTTGTTCTTATTTAATCGACCGCATTAATAATTCTGTCTCTCAGTACTTCAATTGATGAAATTGGATTGGGCTCACTATACACGAGACTCTTCATGTACCCCCTCAAAATCCAAAACACATCAAAATCCATGGGGGTTAAGTCCGGACTTCCGACTGGCCAGGGTATAGGCCCACTTCGTCCAATCCATTTGCCTGAATGTGTGGATGGCATTATCTCCAATCATTTGATTGGGCTTTACTTTCTCCCCGACAATTAAAATGGGGAAAACTATGAAAATTTCCTGCGAGAAGACCTAAATGACCTATTAGATGATTTGCAACTCAATCTTATTCAAGACATGTGGTTTCAGCATGATGGCTGCCCTGCCCATTTCAGGACAAGTGTCAGAGAATGGATAAACACAAATCATCCAAACAAATGGATTGGACGAAGTGGGCCTATACCCTGGCCAGTCGGAAGTCCGGACTTAACCCCCATGGATTTTGATGTGTGGGGGTACATGAAGAGTCTCGTGTATAGTGAGCCCAATCCAATTTCATCAATTGAAGTACTGAGAGACAGAATTATTAATGCGGTCAATTAAATAAGAACAAAATTAACTACTGGTGTAGTGAAAACTGGTCTTCGCAAAAGAATGCAAGGATGTGTGCAACGCAGGGTCGGACATGTCGAACAAGAAATTTAGACTCAAAAATGGTGTGTGTAGAACTTAAAAGTTTAATAAGTTTAGTATCTTGCTCTGTATGCTGACCTATTGTTTTATTTATCCTCCCCTGTAGCCTATAAAACTAAATGTTTTGTACAAAATTTCGATAAAACCCTAGGTTGTTATACCTCGTTGGATAGCTGATGAAATGTAGATATTTTTAAGCATTAGTGCCAAACATGTGCCATATATTTTTTTCTAGATATCCTTGAACGAAAAATAAACTTTCTGATGCATATTATTTTTTATAAGTTTTAATCGTCTACAACTACTTATTTATTCATTTTAGGTACAATAATTGTTATTGGGGTCACAAAGCACCTTATTATAAACGTAAAAATCGAGTAATATTAATAATAAGACACACGCATTTGAAAATATCCAAGCTTATAGCCGAAGATCCGGTGATTTTTATAAAAACAAATAAATTGAAATATCTCTTAAACGGTTAGGTTTAGGGTAGGGTGTTTCATGGTGAAATCAGTCGGAAACGATGTAAACTACACGCCCTTGACGGGAATAGGTCGACTTAACCAATAACCCTGTATAATTGCATCGATATTATGTATGTATCGTTTTTTATATTCAGAAAACCGTGAAAGTTTAGAATTTCAAAAAGAAAAATTGACAGGGCAGAAATGCAAAAATATGCTCTCACATGTACACGAATGTTGTAGTTTGAACTGGTAATGTTGGTTTTTTTTAAACGAATATACTATTAATTTGAAAACGATAAGAACGGTACATACATACAGAATCAACTGCATAATTTTAGAAAGTCATATACAGTAAGCAGCTAACTTATAAATTGAATATAAATAAAAGATATTTAGAAAATCTCATTTCAAGATTCATTATGCCTTAGTTTTGAAAACATTAGCTGCTCACTGCTATATGAATAAAATGATAAGGATTCAGAGACCACAATTCTGATATTCTGAATTAAATTAAATCAAATGTCATCCTATTCTGATCTTATTATTTTAAGAAATTGTTTTTACATATTAACATTTTACAGATAGTGCTCTTTCTGATGATATTTATGGTTAAGAGAATTAGGTCTAATCATAACGTTTTGGTGATTGTAAACTGGAACCATAAAATCAAGAACCATCGACTTCGAAATCGGGATCTGTTACTTGAGACATGTCCCACTAGTTGACCGAGGTATAACTTGCTACTTTGTCGGATAACTTCGCCTCAAAGATAGGCAAAATCGGATAGACTTTTAACTTAGTTCATAACATCACAATCGTGGTCGCTGAGCTCGTATAATGTGTGTATGTACCTGGGCCGGCTGAAGCGCGGGTGTCGCGGCGCGTAGGGCGCGGGCGGCGCCCACCCGCCCCAGCCCCAGCGCCCGCCGCCCGCGCCGCCGCCACCGCCGTACCTGGACAAATATTATAGTATGTTTCATCATCAGCTCATATATGTCTCCATCGAATAAGTCGAGCCTACCCTGAATGAGGGCGATAAGGCCTTAATCATCGACGCTAGCCTAGTGCGTGTTGGTCGACTTCACAACCTTAGAATTTATTCGCAGGTGTGCGCAATGATAAGAGTGTCGAATAAAATGTACATATGAATTCGAAAATCGAAAACACATTGGTACATGGCAGATTTTGAACTACACAAAAAACAAGAATCATTTCATATATGCCTAAGGATGAAATAAGATGTTCCTGTAAAAATGAGTGTGTTTAGTGTGTGTGTGTGTGTGTACGTACGAGGCGGGCGGCGGCTGGTGGTGCGCGGGCGGCGCGCGCGCGGCGGGCTCGGGCTGGTGCGGGCGGCGCACGTCGCGCACGAACGCGTTGAAGTACGACACCTCGCGCCGGACCTCCTCCACCTGCGGACACGGGGGCTCAGACCGCGTACGACGACTAGGCCATATAGGTACAGGTGCTATAGGGCATCCATAATGTAATTTCCTCGACGACTTTTGTCACACGCAGCGCTGCTCATACTATTTTTTTAAACAGGCACGCGATTGGTAGATACTCTCGTCAGAAATCCGCTTAACTCGGCGAATGCCCTAAAGGTGACTAATACTAACATTCTTTAGTCCATCGCTACATCAATTGACGCATAAACGCAAACCCTTCTACTTTTGAAATATACCGACTCCATATCAACTGATTACCTTGACATTTTAAGTGATACAATGTATTATATTATAACAGAGACTTACCTTCTCAGCATGCTTGTTGAATATGTGTTTTCTGATGAAGTCTGGACCCTTAAACTTTTTCCCGCTCAAGGGACACAACCATTTGTCTTTCGCAAGTTCTTGAGTGTTTGCTTGGATGAACTTCTCTACTTCAGCCTCGGAATCCTGTCCAATAGACATCAAATTATAGCTATAATCATGAAAATAATTTACGAGCAGGCAAATGACTGCTCATACTGTATAACCATTGCCAATACATAATATGTATTAATAAAAATATTGATATTATTACCTTAATTCCAAGCTTCTGTAATTCTTCATCAGACAGTGGTTTTACATTTTGTAAGAAAGCAGACATTTTTCCTTCAAAAGTTTTGATGTAATCTTGTATTTCTTGTTGAGTTGGCTGTAACAAAGCATTTATTTACGGACACTATTCTTTATTTCATTATATTAAAACTGCATTTTACTGCCAACATACCTTGTTCGGCGGTGGTCCAGAACGTGCATGCATAATACCGCAGCGGTTCGGCATCTCGTCTTCATACGGATATTCACAATGGTTGTAATAGTCTACCGAGTGTACGATACGCAAGTACAGGACCAAACGGTCCAATACACGCATCAGTTCAGGGTCGGGTTGGTCTGTCCCATTGGACTCGGAAGATGCTTCTAGCCCCAATAGCTCTTCCTCTTCAGTCGACGCTTCTTCTATTAAATGTTCGGTAATTTTATGAAGAACAGGGTTCTTTGAGCTTAAGCTGAAGTTCTGGAAATAAAATTGACAACGATTTAGTACGATTAGCAAATTCATCTTTATTAGATTCAATGTATCCCCAGCTGCATTATGAATTATTGAAAAACATGGGAACATAAAACCTATTATTTTATCATAAGTTTAATATAAATCCTTAACACTTACGTCACCACCCTGATTTTTCTCAGCATCATTATTTTTCTGTTCTTCCGAGTCCCACAGTTTGGTACGAGTGTCGAGGAGATGTGCGAGTCGGGCCGCGAGTCGCGCGTCGGCGCGGAGCACGGGCCGCTCCAGCGTCACGCCCGACACGGGGCGGATACGACGTTGTAAGTCACGGTTCACGATAGCACCCAACTCGCATTCACGAAGCTGTGTAAACAAATAATATCATCATTCACCAATATCTATATTAGGAAACATCAGTTATATCTATAATAGTAATTATCAGTATTTTTTTGTTAGTCTACAAACCCGTATATTATTAAGGTTCCAACAGATGTCTTTGATGTTCACTTCGCGACGGAATGTAACCCATCCACGACGGAACCAGCGACGCTCCGGCAACGGATCGGCTAAGGCGACACGTAGGAAGCCACCGTAACGTTTGCACATCTGAAACAAAATACAAATTAAGTACTTTTTTCCAGTCGAGTACTTTTATTAACAATAAGGTTTTAGAGTAAAACAGTGTTTACCGCTTCAACTTCCGCCTTAGTGATAGTAGGTGCTAAATTCCTCAAGAAAATAGACGTAGTTTTGTGTAACGCTCGCGACTCCTTCTTTTCGACAACTTCATTCGCAGACTCGGCCTTTTCGTCTTCACTCTTTTCTTTATCCTTATCCTTATCATCGGTCAATACAACTTTCTCAACGCTGGGCGACTTTTCTTTAGCTTTAGGAGACTTGTCCGGTGTTTTTGATTTGGACTTCGATTTGCGGCGAGTAGTTGATTCCCCTTCCTCTTCTGAGCTCGATGACGAAGAACTAGATGAGGAGGAACTTGATGAGGAACCTGGTGGTGCTTGAAAATGAAATGAAAATTATTAGTAGTAGTAGTAAGAAAATATTGGTAGACAATACAAATACACATACACAAATCAACACTATATAAGAGAAATACAATCACAGATATTAAAAGATACAAGACTATATAAAAAGAAGTTCAAAAGTAGAAACTATGATCAGTACTTACGAGGCTCTTTCTCGGGTACTACAGCCTCCGTGTCGGTAGCCTTGAAACGAGAAAACATTTTAGCTTGTTCCTGCAATTGACGGTGGTGTGGATCAATCTCCATTGTCAAAGGTGCAGTTGGTTTTGGGGACTCAGATGTTTTCTCCTGAAATTGTGTGTGGAACTATAACTTTACTTTTTTTTAGTTTCAGGAGTTATGTTGTTAGTTTATGCTTTGATTGGTGTTTGTAGCATGATTTAAATAGCAATACCTTAATGGAGTACTAGAGATTTCGATTTCAAAATCATGAAAATTGTTGTGATTGTGATATATGGCCCAAGCCCAGGATTGGTTACGTGAAAACAGCAAGGGTGAGAGGGGGTGAGTTGCAGGAGATTTAGCAAAAAATAATGTATTAATAAATGTATATGTACCTTCTCCTTTTCAGCATCTTCTTTCTCTTCTTTTACTTTCACAGTGTCATCTTCAATTACAATTGGTTTGTCAAGGTCATTTTTGTCTACAAATATTAACAAAACAATGTTACTAAACCATAAGTTAAGTATCTTATATTATATGAATTGTAATTCACAGGCAACAGATACAAACCATTTTTATTACTAGTGTTCTCCTTAGCGGGAGGATCGTCAAGTTCCTTAAGATCTTCTTCAGTTCCACCTTCAAGTTTGATAACAACGGTATCAAGAAGGCGGATCAGTTTGTCAGATTTGTCAACATCCACAGTCACCTTGTCTAGCTCACCATTTTCAAGTAGCTCAATAAACACGTTCAGACGATTCTAGAAATAAATTATTAAAATAACCAATAGGGAAAATGCATCTTATGTCTATAATATTAAGTTTAAATTACCTTGAGTGCATTCAACTGTTCTTCCTTTCGTTTCACAGACTCCTCAGGGTGGTATTTAATCTTGAACCTAGTAAAAGAAGGATTTTCTTAATTTTAAGTTGTCAGTCTGATCTTTATGGTGGAAAGTAGATGTAAATGAAATTCTAGTTTACATTGAAGACCAATCCTCATCACAGTAACATACCATGAAATACACAATTAGTTGATACACAATTTTAATACACATTTATATTTTTATGAAAATAGGTCTCCCTGAAAATATTGTCCACATGGTTTGCAACAATTTGCCATGACAACATATTATTATGGAAAACTAAAATGACATAATTATCATTATTATGTTAAAAAATCTTCATAATCTCACCTGTTCCACATACGTGGAATATGATAGCCCTACCCCTAACAATAACGAAACCTGTAGCATTGCGCGCTACTGGTCAACGCGGATATAGCTAGCTACACACATTTAATAATTTGAACAAAGTTTCATTAATATTCTCTTAACGATGTCCAGCAAATCCATGTGAATACGCTGTAGACTGTAGGGAAAAAAGTTTATTGTTAAGATTTGCATAGTTACTTATGAAAAATTCTAAGCATGCCTTTTATATTATATGTACTTTAAACTGATGTTTGTAAGGATTGTTTTACAAACTGATGCTTAGAATTTTTCTATTTACTAGCAAATAATAAATGCATTCACATGACTTCCAAAGGGCTATCAAAATCATTTGTTTTCTTGAATTTACAATTTTGTTGATGAATGTTTTTACAAAAGTCTAAAGACAATAGTTGTAAGCGAAATGCATACCATTCTTCATCTTTATGTGCTACAAAAAATTCATTGAGCTGTTGTCTTCTGAACTCCAACTTGTATTCATTGTATTTTAGAATGGCGTCGTCGACAGTGATTGAGTCATCTTGAGCAGCCAGGAATGCTTTGAAAGTCATCATGGTGGGAGGTCCATCAGTCGGCCCAACAACAGCATCCCTGATAATTGTAATATACATGGAGTCATGTACCACTAGTATAGCAGTAAAATTAAGCAAATTAGGTGCATAATGGGGCTGGCATATAAGATAAAAGACCTTGAATAAATAAAGAAGAAAAAGTAACTTAGGTTACGTTTTTAGTATGTGTCAAGAAATATGTGCCTTATCTTCTCAGCTAAAGATAAAGATCGGTGATATAGTATGTGTTGTATTTATTTAAGATTCATTGAGGAAATCTTGTCAGAATAAGAATTTAGACAAAGTGAAACTTAATACATACTGCATTAAATTCAATAATGGTTTATTATATCTTTAGCCTATTCTAGATTCTTCCTCCCTATACCAATACAGTAGGCAATAGAGACCTTGATTTCACTGGCTGATACTAAACTTAGTTTCATATCTCACCTTGCTGGCACTGGAGGCATTGGTTGTCCGTATCCCTGGTGTGCTGGATGAGGTCCAAAGTGGTCATGAGCCCACCCAAAGGACCCATAAGTGTCATGAGGCATTCCTCCATATCTTCGTTCATCTATAGACCAATCTGGTCTGATTCTTTTATTAGGTGGACCTTCTCCTCTCACAGGAGAGTATCCACGACTGGCGCTGCCACCGCCTCGGTAGTCTCTGTAGTCAGGGCCAGACCGACCGCCTCGTGGCCTAAATAAATAACGTATTTCGTGTAATATGGACAATCAAATCCATAGACTTCATCAAATCTACTTAACTACAAACATATCAAATAGATAGCAAATACATAAAACCAAAAAGTAGGTTGTCTACAACTATGTTTGAGTATGTTAGGAAGTATACATTTTTGAAGGATAGATACAAAACTAATAAATTTATTCAATATTTTAGGACATAGTACCTGACTACGACTACAGATCGTTTTGAAGGTTTAAAAATAAGGGAAGGATTCATTGGAGGTTCAAAAGGTTGAGGTTGGGTTCTGTAAAAAAGGTTAGGTAATATAATACGTTATGATCAAAAACAATTATCACTAATCATATTAGAAATTGTTTTATTTATGAAAGGTGAATAGTACCTCTCAGACCAATCTTCGCGCCCTCGATTCCTCTCTTCGCGTCGGTCGCTGCCTCGATAACTGCCGCCCTCAGCAGGCCCCCTTTCACCTCGGAATTTGTCTCGCCTTTTGCGATCGTATTCATCATCACTATCAGCCATTACTAATAACTTAAGTTTAAACTTATATGAAAGATAAAATTAAATAATTAAGAATTAGAAATCTCACTTCAATTTTACCAGCGTAGCATTCGTCTTTTTTTAATATCTTGACATTTCATGACATTTGTCATTATGGTGTCATTTTCAGGGTTGCTAGTTGTTAATACTTATTTTATACTGTTGTGACTTATTTTATAATACATATAATTATTTATTCTAATTATCATAACAGGTATCATAAATTACGACCGCAAACATACCAATCACACTTTTCATAATATTTGTTGTGAAACTTGAAGTTTCACATCAAATATTTCAATTTTCAACAATTTTCATGTTTTATGTCTTTTCGGTAATTCGGTGTAGAATGCTGTAATGCTAAACTTATACCTAATAAACAACTGCATCATCATAACATAAATCTCTTTTTGTTTTGTAAAATATTAATACAAGCAGCTGATTTTCGAGCATCTTTATTAATTGGTTTAAAAGTAATATTATTTAATAAATATTCTATTTCATCAAATAAATAGATACATTTATAACTCTTTGGGCAACCCTGATTGTGCATGTCAGCCAATTCATTCATTCATCTATTTCACTCACAATCTATTCAATCTTCATTCATATGCACCTATTTTAACCGACTTCAAAAAAAGACGACTTTTTTTAGGGCACAATGGCTATAGTTTCAACGAGTCCATCCCATCCGCCCGCAGTGTTGCTTATACTAAGTACTTACTTACTTTCCAAACGCACAATAAGTAGGTAATCTAATACTTAAGTATACCTACCTAAGTAACTCCTTATTCAGGGAAGTCTCGAGCCCCTACGTTAGGCTAACGTAGTGATTATGTTATCTTTGAGTGGGGCTATATATTATGAGCTGATGATGATGATGATAGGTAGGTACTCCTATGTTTCTATTTAAGTTATCTATTATTATTTTATTGATAACACAGAAAAGTTTGGTTGAACGTATTGGTCGACTCCCAAACGTAGCCAGGTAGGTAGGTACCTACCTGGTCATAGGAATGAAATACTTTTTAACATGTTCTACTACTATTGTAATAGTTACGTGATGATTTTTCAACAATTAGGTAGAAAATAAGAATAAATGCTCTAATTCTGGGATAAAAATAAATAGTATTTATTGAATTTTAATGTTAATTAAATAGGGCTCAATTTAGGACATTCCATTTCATCTGTAGCGTCACCACATTGATCTTCACCGTCGCAAAGGGCAATGAACGGTACACATCGTTGATTTTTGCATTGCATTTCGTGGGAGCCACAATTACCGCATCCATATGGCTCATCACTGCCGTCGGCGCAGTCAGCGAACCCGTCGCAGAAACGAGCCGAGGTAATACACTGACCATCGGTGCATGTAAATTGATCCGTGGGACATTCTGTAAACATATTGGCATATGAATTTATTTTTGTTTTACATAAGTACTTATTTGTAAAGGTACTGCTAACCAGTAGGTACAAAATATTTCGATCTTCGTACTTATACCTACATAATAGATAGGTACTTACTTATAATTATTAAATAGATCTAACTTCCCGAACTTTCATACTTACATGAAGATATGAAATACTTAAATTAGAACCTATAGGTAAGTAGACATATAAATTTATTACTTTTTACTAAATACCTAAAACAAGCATTTGTCTAACTTTGGCATTTTTTGTATTTTTACACTAACTAGGAGGAAGTTCACTATTAGGAAGCACCGTTAGGTTTGAGTGAGCACATTCATAACCCAGTTAAATGGGTTACAGAACGGCAGACAACTGTGAATTACTAATTCACTAATGTTTATTTTTAAGGTTTTAATCTGGGGGCACGGCAGTGCCCCCCGCCAAGTCGAGCGCGAAGCAAACACTGCCGTACCATCCTTTACAGGAACCCTTTCGCCGCATTTTCAGGCCCCTATTTGACAACCTCTGGATAAGCCCAGAACGCTGAAATTTTCGTCATCCAGTAAGCTATACAATCACATACTTAAAATAAAATTTCAAGTCTGTAGGTCATTTAGTTCCGAAGTTAAGCGAAAGCAAAGTTTCGCATTTTAGACAGACACTCACTCACTCACTCACTCACTCACTCATGATCATCAAAATAGAACTAGTACTTCCCATAAACCTAGGGAGCTGAAATTTGGTACAGAGTTAGGGTTTAATGGCCACATAAAGGGAAAACTATAAAAACTAGGATAATCGAACGGGAACGGGAATTATACGGGAACGGGAGTGGGAATTGTAACTCAAGAACGGCTGAACTGATTTGGCTGAAAATTGGTGAGGACGTAGCTTAGAACCAGGAAAAGGACATAGGATACCTGTGATCCCGAAATTCCCACGGGATTGGGATCGGCAATTTTAAAATCAAGAACGGCTGAATTGATTTGGCTGAAAATTGGTGGGGAGGTAGCTTAAAACTATTAGAAGAACATAGAATACTTTTAATCCCGAAATTCCCACGGGATTGGGAACGGGAATTTATAACTCAAGAACGACTGAACTGATTTGGCTGAAAATTGGTGAAGAGGTAGCTTAAAACCAGGAAAAGAACATAGAATACTTTTAATCCCGAAATTCCCACGGGATTGGGAACGGGAATTTATAACTCAAGAACGGCTGAATTTATTTGGCTGAAAATTGGTGGAGAGGTAGCTTAGAACCAGGAGAAGCACATAGAATACTTTTCATCCCGAAATTCCCACGGAAACGCGAACGGGAACTACGCGGTTGAAACCGCGGGGCGTTCCTTACTGCGATTTCTTTATTATTATAGTTAATGTTGTGTGACCTGGCCGTTGAAGGGTACACATGTATACAAAGGTACAAAACTAGGTGCTCCATGACACCATTGCACCAATCTGTCGCCAGAACCGCTACCCATTGACGATAGAAAATTACCACTTGAAAAACGTTGATTCAATATCCAGTCAATTGTAGGCTTGATGAAGCTGCGTATTTTAATAATGTAATAACATTACGTGTAAACAAAATTGACTTGTACCCACTACTAACGTTTTAAACAATGTTCAACGGCCAAGTCACACAACATTAACTATAATAATAAAGAAATCGCAGTAAGGACTTGGCACGAGTTTGTCTAGATTGCATTACTTTTTAGAGATAAACAAGCAGCTCCATCGAGACTTGGCTAGTTTTTTACAGAATGTTTTTGGTGGGATACTATTATAACAAAATGCTTTAACTGTCCTTCTTTTTGTTCCCCTCCGTTAATTTATACCCCTCAATAAACGGGTCAGTTAAATTCAAAACAGTTTTTCAAATCGGATTAGCGGTTTCTGATGTCAGCACATTCGAACAAACAGACTAGGTACCTCTTATTTTAATATTGCTATGATATGACATAAACTTAAAAACACAGTCAGAGAGGGCATGTACAGCTTATGTGCATAGCGCAGTTCTTACTCTGCTCGACAATTAACCTATTACCTACCTGTTGTACAGTTAACTTCGTCAAATCCATCCCAACAGTCGATAACACCGTCACACATTTTTGAATTCGGAAAACATGAAATTGAGTGGCCACATCTAAATTGCTTTGTTAGATCACAATCTGTAAGAAAAATAAAAAGTACTTATTTTAAAATAAGTAATAAATATTAAAAAGGCTTTCCATTTTACATATAGACTATAATAATAAAATCTTTTGTTCACAAAGGAAATATTCTGATATTCGACAAAACCTATCGATGAAATCATGGTAGCCCGAGAGTGGATAATACCTATTACCATAGGTTGATAATACCTATTATTTTTTGTCTTTGTATTAATTTATAATCATTTGAATATGTTCAGATGATAATTACCACAATGCATTTCATCTGATCTATCATAACAATGTATAGTGCCGTCGCAGCGAGTGTTTGCCGACACGCAAAGTCCATTGCGACACCGCCACTCATTTCTGGAACACGTTACCATAGCCAACAAGCGACATACACGCACACCACGTGCTTTGTCTACCAGCTGACAAGCCTCAGTTTCTAAAGCACAAAGACCACCGCATCCTAAAACAAATAAGATGTACATAAATAGACTATAATAAGTCAAACACTGAACTTTCTTTACACATAAGTAAAGATAAAAAAAAAATGCCAACCTGTTGGGTCATCTTCGTCGATAGGTGTTTTACACAACGACGTGCCACTATCTTCATCTAACATACAAATTTCATTACTTTGGCACGAGCAAAATGTTTGTGATATATCTCTATTTATTATATCTTTGGGTTTAGGATTACTATGATTTCTATGTCTTGGATATGTTCGAATATTTTTTCTAATTTTTGATAAAACACTAGATAAATTTTCTGTAACGTTTTCTATACTCAATGTACTAATACTATGATCTGTAGACGTTGAAGATTCTGTTGTGTCTTCTAATGTTAGAGGTAGGTCTGTATAGATTTTGGTAATGGCAGACGATGTTTTATTATTCGAATTTAATGTTGGCACTACGATTGTACTACTGGCATTCATTGCATGTATAAGATTAGGTGTAGTAAAGTTAACTAAAATAAAACTTATCACTACTATTGCTAGAATCATTACACTTATTGAGCAAGCCTGTATCTGCTTCCGCTTTTTAACAGGAGTTTCAGTCAACGCAAAATTTACGATACATCCCATACCACTTGGAGTTTTTCTCAGTCTTTGCGGATGCCTTTGGTTACTCGTTTCGTGAGATACGAATTTATGGCGAATGTTGGTATCAACATGTTGCGATATTGATGGGATACACTTATTGCTGTCAACCCCCGATATATCCACATCTTCGTTAGGATCACACCGAGTCTTGCTGAAGTCATCGAAAGTTTGGAGCTCATACGATGATGTTTTTGTGTCTACGGATTTCAATTTATTGTTTGGAGTAGAATGTTTGTTGGGTAAAAATTTATTTAATGTTGTCAAATCATATTTTCTAATTTTTCCTTTACATGTGTAACAATATTTAATTATTTGGTTATCTTCTTGTAATGCGTTAATGATATCACTTCGCAGACAACTGTCTGACCATAAGTGGGAACAATATAAGGAATCCAAATTAGTAGAAACATTTTCCGTATTGCTTGTGGTTGGTAAATAATCTTCAAAAATATTATCAGATAGCGTCATGTTTTTGTTTCATCATCACAGAAATTGATTTGTTTCAATAATTTATAATTTGTACAGCATCTGAAAGGGACACATATAAAGTAAAATGTACATTTGGGTATCGTCATTAAACAACTAAGTAAAAGTGATAGGATGTGTGTGTATTTACGTGTTATACACTCTTAGGTCTAAAACTCGAAAAACTTAACCCTCCAATAAGCTGTCACAGACACCCCCTTGTTCAACATGTAAGTTTTCCAACTTAATTATCTGTGAAATGGATATCAATACACTAATACCTTTAAGGGGTAAAGTGTTAAGTAAAAAATTACATGATATCGTTTTACTTGTTTCTTGGGGGAAATTAACAGAGGCAGAGATATAATATTTTTATACCCAAGTCTAGTATCGTAAACACAGTATTATAATTATATTAAGATTTGTTATTAATAAGGCAATAAACATTATTTTACATTTACAAAACCTTCAAGTTTCAGCAACTTCCTTTCGTATAATGGTCTATAAACGTTACTACCTATGAATTGATGAACGAAACCCGCACACTCTCTTTGATGTGAGGGACATTCTAAAAGTTTAGATGTTCAGTTACTATACGTCAGTGCTATTCATTCATATTTACTTTAACGTTATGTAATTAAAAAATAATGTTTTTGTTTTAGTTTCTTTTAGAGTAAACAATATCTATGGATGGTATTTATATCAATTTTCATAGCAATAGATATCAATGCGCGGGTTGTTATGTAATTGATACACTATATTCGTTTTTCTGTTTATTAACTGGTTGTCGTAAGTTACTACGAGTTTCTTTTACTTATATAAATCTATAGTTTCTATGAACTAAGTATATTTAATACTTACACTGATGTAAGCATATTTTTTAAAGTTTTACAGAAATCACATCAATTTTGATTGGCATAATCAACAAATAGTCTAGTCTAATATTGGTCTTAATTTATTAATGTTTAATGTATAATTTTAAATTAGTTTAAGGACTTTTTCTATTTAAAGTTTAAGTAGAGTAAGAAGTACCTACATATTATGTGTGGAATCAAATAACGACCATGTGATACGACATTAAATACAATTAAAGCAATGATTTTACTTCGTTATGGGAGTCAAAGGTTTTGTAATGAATTAAGTAGATGCTTAATAAGCTTACCAGCACATTTTAGTTTGATTATTTAGAAGCACTTATTTAATATCACTAAACTACAGTATTGTCGAGTGGAAGCTTCCAAGATCGTAAGGTCACTGAGCAGCCGTGGGACTTGCAATAGGCTACCGTTCTATGGTTGCTAATGACAACGTCTAAAACAATTCCACAACAACAAATTCACCCCTAACTACAGAGTAACAGAGATAAACAACGTTTAATAATTGAACGTTGATAAAGGACAGCTATAGGGGTTGGTGGTGTATGGTGATATTACGAGTAGAGGTCTTTGCTCACTTAAGGGTAACAACTGGAACGGTTTTATGTTCAAATGACCATCTGTTCCATAAAACCTGCAATGTATAAATACAACAAACTACTTTGTAAACGTGTTGTACTTGTTATGTCACCTTGATGATTAGTTCAATAAGCTTTCGGTAAATTCGATAATAATCACTTTCAATCTTTTCCTTGCAATTATGAAGATATTTGGCGGCGTCTGTGACCAATATAACCGCGCTCACCTTGGATGCACGAGGCCGGGTTTTCGATCCCCGACCGGGTTAAACATTTGTACTAAAGTTATTCTAGGGGCTTGAGGGTATGTCTCGTGAATTTTGCTCTATAATTACATTGCAAGAGTTTTTTATTCAAATTACACCTCACTGTCCGATATCATCAGGGAGAGAAAGGCCCTGCATTGGGATCTTACAAGTTAATACTTTACTTTTTATATTATACTTTTAATTAAGGAACCGGCCTACATTAAACTCAAGGAAGTTTGCTAAATGTACGTGCTCAACATTGTAAACAACAATACCTGCTTGTATCTTACGTTCTTAGCTTATTTTGATTAAGTAAAGTACAATTTGTAATTTAAAC
Organism: Timandra comae; assembly: GCA_958496195.1. Lineage (NCBI taxonomy): Eukaryota > Metazoa > Arthropoda > Insecta > Lepidoptera > Geometridae > Timandra > Timandra comae. The sequence continues at coordinate 6,828,166 of OY292354.1, read as the reverse complement.
GCAATCATTACCCATATTGTCTAAACCATTGACCATTAATTAATTTAATTCGTTCAGTAGCCCAGCAGTGACTAAGTTTAACTCTAAATGAAACAAGTAAGTAAGTATACGAAATGTAAACGTTTTGTTTCGTAGAGTCTGAAAAACATCATCATCAAAACGTAGAGCTTATAACAATTCACTTAAATAATGCAAACCAAAATACCTCTGCTGGTAATTTAAATGACCGAACACTAAGGTTAAAGTACTTAGCATAAGTGGTGCAATGGTTAGTTAACACCAGTTCGTTGTGCACCACTATATCACGTTGGTGCGGCATTGGCCAACAGTCGGTAATGTTTGTGGTGCGCGCTCTGAGTGTTGATGTTTGGGCGATGCGTGGAGGGCTCCAGGCCGAGCCTCCGGTGCATGTGCAACGTTCAGCATCTCGCGGATGCAGCAGCGGCCCTCACTCGCCTCGGCGCGGCTGGTGCGGTGCCTGTGACACGCTATCCGGGGAAGGCACAACTCTCACTGCGCGCGCCGCGTGCGGTTGTGCTCACTCGCCCACCTCCTCACTACGGACGTTCCTACAACGTGCTACGATTTCGATACACACCTCAGTGTTCTGTCTCACAGCTATCCGTGTACGCGTTTACCGTAAATCGTGCAATTTTCTCTCGAAATTAATTAGTATGTGAATGCGACGTTTTATTTGTTCAGTACAAAAGGAGTGAAATGTTGTTCGCTCATTGACCAACAGCAAACGTTAATTTCATCTCTAATTTAATTTTTTGATTGACTTCATGAGGAGTTGACCCTTCTACTTTAGGTAAGTAAGGTGCAATTATTTACTGTTACATTATTTTTTAACCTCAGTTATATGTATGTAATTACATACTTTTTGTGTTATATTCAACTAGAGTGTATAAAAGTTACGTATGGGTATAGTTTCTAAAAAAAATAAAGACCAACTGTCACATATCGCTGAAAATTAACACTTAGATGGATACCGCAATTATTTTGTAATCTGACTCTTGAGGAAAGCCTGTGTAGGTCACAATGTCAGATGTCCTACTTCTCACCGAAACGACGACACCAAGTAGGCGACCAAGTTACGAACTGTTATTTTGTCCGCTTAAAATATTTGTATCAATTGTTGACGGTGTTAGCACGTGTAAGTACTTATTGATATTACCTTTAACAGATATATTTAAGCCAATAAGCATTAATTCAATTAGGTACTTGTCTATACCGCAAATCATATTTAATCAATCTATTTTACATATATTAGAGGTAAGTTTTTTCTTTAATATATCTACTTAATACATGAGATTAAATAAAGAAATCCGGTTCGAAAGTCATCACGTTATTACATGCATATTTAATGTTTATCTCATAATTTAAGAGTCTATAATACTGCTTTAGTCACTGAAACATCTAACTTTCTTTTACTAATCAGGCGTTTAAGAACAATTTACTTGATATTCAAGAGATGTCTCTTTATGTTTAACTTGTTGGACTCTTCTTTGCTTTGCTGTGCTAATGAAAATAACGCAACGCAATCATTTACTTATTGTAAATATTGGTCGCTGTCACAACAGTGTGGTCAGGGATATATGCAGTCAATTGGAACATTTTTAATGGATTTACGTTCATACTTATAGCTTATTCTTAATAATTAAAACCAAATATACCTATAGGCATAAATATCTATGACATTTTTCCATGCTCTGTGAACTACAATAACAATAGATTCCATGTTATTATCAGTATTAAACATCTATGTGTTTTTTTCTCTTGTTATACATTTGACCAATACAGAAGAAGTAAAATATTACGGGTAAGGTTTAGTTGATCCATAATGCTCATAGTTGTTTGGCTTTTTATTATTATGATACCTAATTATTTGAAAAAAAAACTGGCCAAGAAGCTATATAGAATCACGCTCAGGGTTCATTAACGTATTATTTATATACTTAGACAGTGACTCAAAATAGTATTCGCTCTTTTGGTATAAACAAGACCAAAGAACTTGGAGGAAAATTGTTTAATGATTCAACAACAGATTTCTATTTATTCTAAGTGGAATACGAATGGATCATGAATGACATTAAAACAATAATTATAATAAAAGTAGAAAAACTTACTAAATATACTAACAAGGGTTATTAGATGATACGTACGAATTTCATGCACTAAACAGGTTAATCAACACACTTATTTTTTCTTAGTCAATTCGCACACAAATAGTAAATCTTCAATACTTATTACATGGTAGGTGCCTTGTATTATGCATACATTTTGTTTTATTGCAAACATCTAACCATTTCGAATGATAACAAATAATGTCATGGCACTATTTAGTGGTATAGCGCAACACAAAAGTTTGAACCCCGACCACTTTCTTTCTGGCAAACTAAAGTGGGCTAACGGCGATTTTCGATGTGCTTAGAATTGCAAAGTAACATTGAACCTTTTATTTAGACAAACGTCGCATACAAATGTCTCCATTGTGACTTATTTTTATGCAATAAGCAATTTAAATTATTCAATGCTCGAATTGATATTGAGCGTCGTTATTGTATTAAGAAATTTAAATTTCCTTTGTGAGACTGTTCTGCGACATCAGCAAGAGACTTTGTTTGGTTACATTATAGACGACCCTTTTATTAAGAACAGTTTTAAATATTTTGCTTTCTCAAAGGCAAAACGAATAATCTTCACGTTTGAATTATAATAATAAATGTAAAACATGTCTGAAAGAGCTTTTTACAATCGATATCTTTAATTATACAACGATGTTATATTTAATTTAGAAACAGACTAAACGTTTTAATAAGTACCTACTCGTTATTAGATATATTTGTGTGGGTAGAGTTAATAAGGTACTTACTATTATAATAGAGTAGGTCTATGTACTGTACGTATATCGCGTGTTTTAACAAACGGAACTCATCTATTTCAGCCTTTGTTCAAAACAAAGCTCATTGGTTTTGAAGATAATTGGAACAGAGGTTTAGGTATGTCCGGTAAAACAAGAAGTTAATTCGATAATGCCTTCCGCCTACTGAAATCAGTATTGATTTTTATAATATTTATGTTTAACCAAGTAAAAGAAATTCACTTAGCAGTTACAAAACCTGTGAATCGAGGTTTAAAAGTTGTCGACCTTTACATATTTGCGATACACCAAAAGTACCTGAGTATCCTGTAATAAACTTTTAAGATTTATTCTGATTGAATAGACCATAATATTAATATTGAAAATGGGACAAGAATTACTACAAAATTGGGATAAAATGTTTACTTTGATTTCCATGTATCGAGTACTCGTCTACACGAGTCTTTGATAGAGTAAACGTTCTTTAATAGCGAAGGTAGATTCAATTAGACTTATTCACCTTGATTGCTATTTGCTCACGAGAGACAACTCGAAGAATCAACCGTACTTATACGTACTCGTATATGTGCATATCTGCATAATATTTTACCTACTTTATGCAGCATGTCTGTTTGGTGCGGTGTTAAACTAACAATTTTTAAAAAGTATTTATTCAGAATGTTATTTAAATTTAAAATATAATTTCGTATTTTTTTTACATAAATCATTATACACATTTGAATACTCTTAGAACCAATTGCAAGGCAAAGGTTTCCGTTATTACCGATATTAGTAAAGCAAGGAGGAATAATCCTAATTTAATCATAAAATTCCTAATTTGCATGCTTGACTCGGGAAATAACCCTGACATTCTTCTAGTTTTTGGCAGATGAATAGGCTACCGCACCCAGGTATCCGTATTACTAACTTTTAATTTTTAATATGTTAGTTATCAGGATTTAAAAGTATAAGTATAGTAATTTGGTAATCTAGAGACCTATTGTTTTTAACCTTATTAACTTCCGAGCTTTTTTAACTAACTAAGTTACTGCAGTAGAAATAAAACATAAGTTTAACAAAATTGTCTTTGTTATTGAAAAGTTAATGTTTGAATAAGTTAGGTACATTGTTAAAAGTTAAAACCGTATTACTCTCGTCATTGATTGATAAGGTTCTAATAGCGTCATACGATACTAATCTAACATCAATGTTATGAATAAATAAGTATCTTTATACAGGCTATCTCGTTCATAATTGTGCCAATCGATAAAATATTAAAGAACCGCTTATTCGACATTAAAATAAAATTATAAATGTTATTAAATATGTATTATTGTTTTGGTGTCATTGTGACAAGATGTCGTACGAGTACAAGAAGAGATAATAACATTATTTTTAATCAGAATAAGGCCGACCGGGTCAATTGTCGTTTCGTTTTCATAAGTGAACGATTAGAGCATTATTAAAGTTAATTAATTTTAGTTTTATATGTTGTTGTATGTAAATTATTGCGTTATTTATATTAATCGGTAAATAAAGTGTGCTAATTGAATTATTTATCTGGGTAAGTATGTTAAAAATATATCATCAAATCGATTTAGTTATTATTTTTTCCTGATTAACTAGGTAAGTTATTGTAGTAGTTATTAATTATTTAATTTTAAAGAGGTAAATAAGTTAAATTGTTATGGAAACAAGTAGGCACCTACTTTAATGACGGGTTTCCTTATTAAGATATAATTAATTTATCAGTTTATACGCGCCATTTTATACTTTACTGGATATTACTTAAGAATTCACAATGAGTATGTAAATCATGTAGGTCAATAAAATAAAAACATGCAGAAAAGTTTAGTATATTTTCGATCACAATTACTTCAAAAGTGTTAACCATATTTTCCCTTGAAGATTTCTTACCTGATTTTTCCTTTTAATTACAATAAACTGGATAATATTATCATTTGAGTGTAAGTACACGGTTCCCCGACGTTTAGCCGCGGACACTATTAATACGCTACTATAGATAGCTGAGCAAACCGTCTCGAACACTGAATAGCAAATGAGAAAAAACGACCGATGACAAAGTCGCGACCTCAACCTCATACATTAACTTTTGAATCATAATAATAATTGAACAATTTAATTGTATCAGATAAAATCTAACTATAGCTTACAGTCTGTAGATACGAGTGTTAGTTTATAAAGTTTACTGATACTGATTGGAAAGATGTATTAACTTAACAGATATTTATTGTCAGGAACAAATAAATATCCTGCCAATGCCAATAATTATTACAAATGTGAAAGAGGATGTTTAGACGGATGTATATGTCTGTTACTCTTTCACCACGCAAAATCTAGTAGACAGATAAGGATAACATTTGGTAGAGATGTTTCTTAATATCATTAATAATGCATACGATACACATATTTATCTATTTATCTCGAAAGCACTGTAGGATTGGCACAAACTGGAATTACGCATAAAAATGAAAATCATGAATAGAATACTGATAAAAAATAAAGTACTACGTAATTACGTTATTTTGCGATTATATTATATAATAACTCTTACATAATGAAGTACATACTCTACTCAGTCTGATAAGTCTTTATAAGTACGTACATAAAGTGTAAGCATATAATATGTAGTTACTTTATGTGTAAGGAAACCAATTTGATGGTATCGGAAGAAAAATGAATGTAAAGCGGGGGCTAATGTCCTAACACAATAGGTGTTACACCTAACTTACATGTAGGAGGCGCTAACAGATGAATTTCAAATGCATTCCGATGAGAGCATGTACGTACAATAGGTGAAAGTATACAGGTTCAATGAACTAAACGAAAGTAATTTACAAAAGGGATTGGGAATAATCTCCTGGCAAATTATACAAAGGAGATTATGAAATATGAAATTAACTCCCTCGCTCCAATCTCCTTTGTGTTGTGGATTGTTGTAAATATGATTAGTATCTCATTAAAAGTAAACAATAAAATCATTGCATCAAAATTATACTTTCGTGCGTGTCAGCGTGACTAAAAGTTTACGATTTTAATAACGTAATTTTTTCCCTCTTTGCGATTCTTCATTCTTTTTGTATTACCTTGATCTTATTTAATTCAACTTTTTTGCATGGATAACTATAATTATTAGATTGAAGATTTGTTTTAATAGGTTTCTTACTTAGAAGTATTTTACTGTTGCTAAGAGTAAAACAGTTATAGCAATAAAATTTAATAATTATTATTAGGTATGTCTTGTGTACCTAAGTAAAACATGACAAACAACATTGTTATAAATTATCTTAGCAAGGATAATATTACGCCGATTATGAATGTACGTATAAGTGATACGTATTATTATGTATAAATGTTGACAAAGTTACCTACTATTGTTTGTGTGTTACGTAGATAAATCTAGATTTCTGCGTATAATTATTACGCAAGTAACCGTTCTATGCGAATGCGGTTGTCTCTACCGGACCCTGAGTGGCAGTTTTAAAGATCGATTAAAAGTTTGCCTACTTTGGACTGGAGACCGTTTCTCCCCTCCCATCGCGCACCTATAACACTAGCAGAAATGTAAACAGGTTCTCGCAAATCGCCTGTCCGAGAGATCGCAGCGTAAACGGAAACTTGCGACGATAGAAATTTATAAAATGTTTACATTTAAAATATGTAAATATACGAATGCTAATTCTAATTTAGTCGTTTGACACGAATGCTATTAAACTTGAAACACTGCAACATGTTTTTATTATCATTTTAATCTTAAATCTCCAAAATTTATAGATCAAATATGATTATAATAGAAAACGTCTCTGTGTAAAAATTTATAATTGTCGTGAAGGGAAACAATTTGCAACGCAATTCTGTGAAAGCGGACAACAGACGTTTGTGATATAAATGAGAGATATTCTGCACGGAAGGCGAAGAAAGTCGCGGCAAAAATTTACCTTGTCTGTTCATGCTACATGTAGTTTAATTCTAATTGGTATGCAGACGATTATTACGTATATTATGTACTATTATTTCTAAAGCCATTAAACGTTGTGCTCTAGCATGATAGAGAAAGAAATAAATACTAAAACAATGAATTTGTACGCCATAATCTCACACGCTTGAAGGTAATCAAATAAATGAAGCAAATACACGTGAATTGTATTATAATACGAGACCGTTACATTGATAATGTAAAATCAATATTATGTAATTGTAAATGAAGCCATAAACATTAGGGTTATTGAAACAATAACATGTAGGAAGAACCATGAAGAGATTGTAATCTATATCATCATTATATAAAAGGCTTTGTCCTGAATGACTGATGGATCAACGCACAGCCTAAACCACTGATCGTAGAGATCTGAAACTTGGAGGGTGTGTTATTTGTATTACGTAGGCGTCCGATAAGAAGGGATTTTTGAAAATTCCTCCTCTAAAGGGGTGAAAAGGGGTTGCAAAGTTTGTATGGGACAACGTGATTCCGTGGTCTGATTAAGTTCAAACTTGGCATAAATGTTCTTCAAAAAGATTAATTAAATATGTGGTACTCATTTTTCTTAAAATCATCACCTAACATGATTAAAAAGGGGTAAAAAGTTATTTTGGGGTTGATTTGAGTCGAAATTGATATCAATACTCCTTTGACATGTGTTTCAATTTGTAATTTGACAGCTGAATGACAAAATGGCGGACTAAAATAAATTGACGGAAAATGAGGCAGCGTATCAAAACAATAGGTACTTAAATAAAAAATACCGTATTTTTACTTATTAATAGATATTTATCAATATTCTTCACCCCGCATTATAAATCTAGACATTAATTTAAATAACTATTTCAAATATCAAATCTGTAGGTGAAGTAGTTTTTTCATAAAATGTACGACCAAATTGTTGCGTTACAAGGGCTTCGCTTTGCTCGCCCTAATTAGATATTTTACTCATAATTTGATTTCTGCTTATCATATCTTCAGACATTTTCGATCTAAAATATTACTAAGTATACGAAAATTATTATTCATGTGCGATTTATCGATTTTAGCTTTGTGATATGAAATTAGTTAAGTCGAGCAGGGTTTTTTTATAACTAAATCACCCACTTATTATAGATACATAGATTCGCTTAATTACAATTACAACAAATTTTTTTCGCAGAATCTAAAACACTTTCTAACTTAGATAAGTCACTCTATAGATCCCATGTCATACACTGAGCGATGCAATAGACAATGGCCAACATTTGCAAGGCTGTGTGCGTGTGGTACGCAGACAAGCTTATAGCCAGCATCGTCTTACTCTTTTTTTTTTTTTTTTTTAATAAATTTTATTCATGACCATAGATACAAAGTCTTTCAGTCGCATACATTGTTTAAATTATGTTTTAACTTTTATATAATAATAAATACTACAATACAGTACAATTACAGATACTTAGTATTTTATCTAATTAACAATCTGTTAATTCATAAAATCATATTTAATTATCCACCGGCCGGGTGAATACATCTCAGTGATATCCACAGGCATATTAGATGTCTGTGGTGATATAGTTTTCATATAACAATTAATTAACTTAAACTTAACTTATTATTTAACTTAAATACATATAGATTATACAATGAACTAAATTTTTTCTATCGTATTACAGATAAACTTATATAAGGCACTAAAATATTACTATACGAAAATTATTATTCATGTGCGATTTATCGATTTTAGCTTTATAATATGAAATTAGTTAAGTCGCGGAGGGGTTTTTTATAACTAAATCACCCACTTATTATAGATACATAGATTCGCTAAATTACAATCGCAGTGTTAACTTGGCAGTTTAGTTTTTCGCAGAATCTAAAACACTTTCCAATATAGTAGAACGCCGATTAACCTAATCGCCAATTATCCGAATCGGTCCTAAGTTACTATGTAATGTACCTCTATTAATTGTTGTGATTTATTATATTTTGTATTTTCGTTAAGGCCCGCTGGGATTGCAACTTAAATATAAATAAATAACTTACTCTGATCGAGATGTGTAAGTGAGCTATAGATATTGTAGAACTGTGTTTATTAAACTTATTATAGTTTATTCCATGTGTAACATCGTTTTTAGAGTTCCGTTCTCAAAGGGTAAAAACGGAACCATATTACTGAGACTTCGCTGTCCGACCGTCCGTCTGTCACCTGACTATCTCAAGAACCATGGACATTGGACGTATGATATGAGAGAATGATGCATATTCAAGGTCAAGAACGGTGATAGCTAAAGCTACACTTGAAATTTTCACAGATGATGTTTTTCTATTCTATTGCCGCTATAGGAAAAAATACATAAAAAAATAAATATTTAAGCGGGGCTTCTCAATACAACAAACGTGTTTTTTTTGTCGTTTTTGGTACGGAACCCTTTGTGCGCGAATCCACCTATGTGCAGTCTATGTGCGATAATCCGAATTTTCGATTATCCGAATCGACCCCGGTCCCTATTAATTCAGATAATCGGCGTTCTACTGAATATGTATTGTGCTATGAAACGCCGACTCTTCCGAAGAGAAGATGAAAAAATGGGATGGAAGTGGTAGAGGGGAAGAAGGGCTAGAAGGGGTAGTGGCGTGGAAGTGGAGTGGAGTGGTGTGGATGCGGGATAGGCGTTGAAGTGGTAGAGATGTGGAAATGGGATTAGTGTGGATGTAGGACGGTGTAATGTAGAGCGTCGGTGGCGTAGTGGTTTAAAGCCTTTGACTTTCGATCGGAAGGTGCCTGGTTGGAACCCCACCACGTACCAATTTGTTTTAAATCATCATAACCAGTTCATTGATCTCCCTAACGAAGGTACAAGACCAGAAATAAGTAATGATGAGTGATGTGGAAGTGGGAGCGGTGTGGAAGATGTATTAGTGTGGAAGGGGAGTGGGTTGGAAGAGGTAGGGGCGTGAAATTGATATTAGGGGGTCAGTATCAGCTACCTAAGGAGAGGCTAGGGCCTGTCCTGAATGATATCTAATAGGGGTATTTTAATTATGTAGTGCACATAAAATATGAAAGTTTACCTAATTTATGTCACTAGCGGCGCCTCGCGGTTTCACTCGCGTAGTTCCCGTTCCCGTAGGAATATGGGGATAAAGTTATGCTAAAAACCTTCCCACTGAATCACTCTATCTATTAAAAGCGCGCACGAAGGGTTCCACCAAAAATGTCAAAAAAACACGTTTGTTGTATTGTGAAGCCCCGCTTAAATATTTATTTTAGTTTATGTATTTTTTCCTATAGCGGCAATAGAATAGAAATACATCATCTGTGAAAATTTCAAGTGTATTTTAGCTTTCACCGTTCTTGACCTTGAATATGCATCATTCTCTCATATCATACGTCCAATGTCCATGGTTCTTGAGATAGTCTGGTGACAGACGGACGGTCGGACAGCGAAGTCTCAGTAATATGGTTCCGTTTTTACCCTTTGGAAACGGAAATCTAAAAACGATGTCACACGTAGAATAAACTATAATAAGTTTAACAAACACAGTTCTACAATATATATAGCTCACTTAAACATCTCGATCCAGAGTAAGTTATTTTATTTATTTATATTTAAGTTGCAATCCCAGCGGGCCTTAACGAAAATCCCTACTAATATAGGGTATTTTACTCTGTCTGTTTGTCTGTCTGTTTGTCTGTCTGTTACCTTTTCACGGCTAATCTACTGAAATAATTGACTTGAAATTTGGTACAGGGGTAGATTATGGTCCGGGAAAGAACATAGGTTACGTTTTATCCCAAAATTCCCACGGGATCGGGAAATACGCGGGTGAAACCGCGGGGTACAGCTAGTGGTCACATAATTTTATGTAAGTCATTCATTTTAAGCCATTCAAATCTGATCCACACAATAAATATATGTATGTACTTACTTATACATATATGAAACATAAGTATACTTACTTACATAATACGTAGCTAGAACTTTAACTTGTAAATAAATTTAACAAAATAAGGAGAATGTAAAGATGAAAAAAGATTACCCGTATTGTATGATAAAGTAATTCTAAAAACTGCGTAAACACAATTTCAAAGGTGTTTTTAAACATTGAATTAAAAATAAAAATAATGTACTGTAATGTCATTAAATAACGAAAACAAAATAAAATAACTTCTTGAATATAGCGCTACGTAAGGCACTTTTGAGGTTGCTGAGCTTTTTATTTACTTAAGTATATCTGTTGAAATATTGTTCTTGTTTATAAACATTTGCATACCGGCCTGCGGGATCCATCTGTGGGGCAAAGGCCCTCGCTCACTGATGATAATTGTGCAAAGCGGAGGAATAGGGGCAATCACCCCGCTTGACTGAAGGGGTCATCGCGTGTTCATGAACCTCGAACCCGGCTCAGGTTTGAATCACAGATAAGACATCATTTTTGGACAATAATAAAATACATAGTCTGCCTTAAGAATTGAACCCAAAACCTTAGCCGAGGCAGGCAGATGCACCACATGCCACAAGGCCACCGAAGCGTCAGGTGTTCTAACTTGAATGTCTATTTTTATTAACGCACTACTTTTACTACTGCAGTAATACTATACGGTTCCTCGTTTATTATCTGCAACGGAATTATACAGGTTACTTACGTTATGATTATATGAGATGAACGTATCTACGTAACACGGCGTGTTATGGGGCCGAGGCGGAGAAGCGCGGGCGCGCAGCTGATAATAATGATTACTATAACAATCGGTATGTGTTGAGCAACTGCATTATTGTTGGCGCGTTTACAATAAGCAAGTAAACGCAGCGTGCGCTTCACAGTCACTTTCCAACAAAGTCAATGAAGCGCGGAGAAAGTGCCGACCTACGTCCGTATACTGCCGACTCGGTAAAATCTGCTGATTCACATGTTTATATCACGTCATCGTAACTGATGACGTCAGCCCAATTTAATTATATATTGATAAAATTACGTTCATTATAAGAAACACGTAATCGACAAACCTAGTTAAAAAAGTTGTCGATATTGTTTGCCAATTTTAGAAATCGGCACAATCAGTTCTTTAAATAAATTAGCCCGCAAACACTTTCGATTACTATTGATGTGTATACATAAATAAATATGTATGTACCTCGGTCATTGTTCATAACTTACTAGTAACAAACGTCCTTTCTCCATTTGAAAAGAAATTATTTAGCAAAGTGAAACTACTGTCCAGTTTCGAAACGGATACACCAACAAAATTTACTTTATTACGTAAAATGAGGCATCTGATACAATCCTCATGTTTCTGTTTCATTTCTCATGAACTCATGACATAACGTAGCTTTTATCTTTATAATAAAATGGAGATATTTTTAAGCTTTACAAGCATCGTTTAATATTTTGTATGTTACCTGTGACACTTCCTAATTTATGATAAGCTTCATGCATAAATAGGTCGTGTGTGGATCATCCGTTGACCTACTTTCACTGTGATTTTTCTACAAGGTATACCTTGATCATATGATGAGTAGAAATACAAATAGTTGTTGTATGGTAGAGTCGCGTTCGTAATAAATTTTATGAGAAGGATTTATAAATTCCCAATGGGATTACATACCGTTCGTTTCCGTATTTACTACTTTTATTCATTGTTGACAATAATATTTTAATAAAAAAGAGAGAGTTTTATAGTCACCACTGAGTAGAGTCGTTTGACCACAATTTATCTTAAATAATAGTTATAAAAACAAATTAGTATTTTTTCAAACGGTTTTTCCTCCTTTATGTTAAGAACTATACTTCTATTTATTTTAGTAGCACTTACTTAATTATTTTTATTTTGTTCCAGATATTTTCTCCTTCTATTACACCAACTTAGTTATGATTATTAGAATACCATGGCTACTGCAATGTCTTATATATATTCCTATGATATTAGGTAAGTCAATACTTGTGAACTCCATTTGACTGGATTAGATTATAAAATTAGTTGAATATTTGGTTACACGTAATATTTGCAATTTCAGGTAGTCCGATATTCGTTCCACAAAACGGAAGAGCGAATACACCGGTAATCAAATGGAATCCACCAATGGACACTTGGAATTGGACGTTAACACCTAGAAACGAAGAGCCATTTTTCATGCCTTCAAACTTCACACACAAACTACCTCCGTCTGCTAACGAGACTGAATTAATAGCTCACATGGCTGTACTCAAACGAAATTATTCTCGTCTACTATGGGATTCTGACAAAAGCACCAACCTACCACTATTCGTAGAGAAAGCTTTAAAACTTTTAAATTTAAAACAAGTTTATTACGAGGTGGAACATTCGGTTATGTCAAAAGTTTCATGTACAGCTTGCAAAGCGGGCGCAGGATTATTGCAACATTACATAAGACTGGGAAAAAGTCATGAGGAAATAAACAGAATGATTTACCAATTCTGTGTATCTTTAAAAATTCAATCGGCAAGAGTATGCGAAGGTATCACCAGATTATTTGGGGTAAGGATCAACGTGATACATACAAACACTAATGTGTGAAATTAAAATATCAGTGGTTTTAATTATAATGATTTTTGTATGTTTTAGAGTGAAGTGGTGTACGTATTGAAGCGTATTACTATCGGTCCGGATGAAATTTGTAGTTTTGTGATAGGCGATGCCTGCGGAGATGTTTACAATCCATACCACGAGTGGGAGGTAGCTTTCCCGCCGGTACCGAAACCTCCACTGCGACCCCTAGAAGCACCGGTAGAGAAAGCACCGACATTTAAAGTGTTACAGATTTCGGACACTCATTTCGATCCTTATTATGCTGAAGGTAAATAATCTTAGTAAATAGTTAATCGGATAACTAAACATCGGATCTAGAAAAGTAATATAAAAATTGTCATAATACAATACACTACAGGTCATTGCGAGATACTGCAAGTACGTGGATAGCATGATAAACTTTATTGGCACAGAAGACAATAAAATCGTTTATGCATGTCGTAAAACAGTCGATGACTTTATATTTATCTATAAAATTAATACATTGATGGTATAATTTATTTGTATAGGTGCAAACGCCGAATGCAATGAACCACTCTGCTGTAGAGTATCAAGTGGTCCTGCATTAACGCCAGCGGGCGGCGCCGGACGATGGGGTGACTACAGAAAGTGTGATACACCGAAGCGAACTATTGATCATATGTTAAAACATATCGCAGAAACCCACACTGTAAGTATTTATGAACTATCCTTGTAAAAAGAAATTGCATTAAGTACATGGTCTTCAAAGATGAATTGACTTCTAGGATATCGACTACATTCTCTGGACGGGCGATTTACCCCCACACGATGTATGGAATCAAACAAAAGAAGAAAATTTAAAAGTACTTCAAGAAACTGTTGCTCAAATGTCTGATATGTTCCCCGGTGTTCCTATTTTCCCAGCCCTTGGAAATCACGAAGCTTCGCCAGTAAACAGGTACATACCAAACCTATTTACATATCTAAATAAATTACAGAAATAGTTTAATTGTCTCAATTCTTCTAAGAAAAACATAATTATACTTAGTAAACTAGTTCAATGGCTATGAGTTAATTAACAGATGCTTAATTAAGGGCATCCGATTAATAAAGTACAACAGGCTATTGTGCAACAGTAATTTTCCATGAGAATAAAAAGTGACCTACCTTTTCTCAGTTTTCCACCGCCGTACATATCGTCGCCGGACTTGAACATAGCTTGGTTGTATGACGAGTTGGACGCGCAGTGGCGGCGATGGCTACCGGCTGGAGTCTCACATACCGTACGCAGGGGGGCTTTCTACTCGGTGCTTGTCAGGCCCGGCTTCCGTATCATATCTCTCAACATGAATTACTGCAATAACAAGAACTGGTAATTTTACTTGATCTATTTCCTGAGTACGTTTAAGAAAATGAATAAAATTACCTTTCTATTTGCGTTCCCATTTGTCCTCTATTGTTTTTCTAACTTATTGTCTTGATTTTTACAGGTGGTTGCTAATGAACAGTACAGACCCAGCCACCGAGCTCCAGTGGTTAATTTATGAGCTACAATCGGCAGAGTTCAGCGGAGAAAAGGTTCATCTAATAGGACACATCCCTCCAGGACATTCTGACTGCCTAAAAGTATGGAGTCGAAACTATTACGCGATTATAAACAGATACGAATCAACAATAACAGCGCAATTTTTCGGACATACTCATTTTGATGAATTTGAAGTATTCTATGATCCCAATGACCTTGGTAAGTGAACCGTGCAATAGGCCATTTTCTTATATCAACAATAAATTATGAAATTATATTACTTGGATAGTTTTCATCACGGAAAATGCAAATATAAAGTTATTTTCCCATGAAAACCTAAGGTTAATTTTATTTTTCAAAATTAAAATTGAGGTTTCATTATCTGTATGTCACGTGATTGAAAACGCCGACCGCCATGATGTGACGTCAATTTCACTAAAGCAATGATACCGAGCTATGTAGTAAAAATAACCTCAAAGTCTCGTTTACATAGTAAAAAAGAGAGTAATATCGTAATTTAAATAAAAATCAATAAAAAAAGCTTATGTACTTACGTCAAAGTGATCCTCACAAAGATATAAATGAGATTTCTTAGAATATTTTACAGGATCTCGTCCCGCGAGTTCCAACCAAACATTTCTCATAGAAACGTCGGTCGGCACATTAATAAATAACTTTTCTGGAGTCTTCAACGTAGAATTTTTACAATTCAACGCTACACACCAACGATATGGGCTATAAAAACTCATTTTTACTTGAAATTAAATTATATTAAATCACTACAAGAGTACAAGACAAACTGGCATTTTGACATTTCTTCATTTTAGTTTATATGACGTCAGTCGCCGCCACCATCATGGCGGTCGGTGTTTTGGCGCGTATATTTTAAGTCAAATTTTTGATATATTTTTTTTAACATTTAGCAGGTATATTTTGCAGAAATAAAAATAATCCTTGATTATCTGATATATATGAGCATTTTAAAAAATATTTGAAAAAATAGGAGAATAGCCTATTTCTAGTTCAGTTGATTTGTAGTAAGTAAATAATATTATTTTTAAATGTTGCAATTTTATTTTCATGAACAGGAAGAGCAACGAGTATAGCCTACGTTGGACCATCTGTGTCACCTTATTACGATTTGAACTTAGGATATCGAATTTACTACGTAGACGGGGATCATGAGGCATCAACTAGGGTAATCAATGTTTATACATTTTACAACACTTTTTAAGCGTGACAGAACAATACTAATAGAAAATTATTATATTTACAGCAAGTCGTTGACCATGAAACTTGGATTATGAATTTAAAAGAGGCCAATCTTTTTGGCTATCCGATATGGTACAAGTTATATTCGGCTCGGTCAGCGTACTTGATGTCGGCTCTACGGCCCCAAGACTGGGATAAATTTATTGACGACATGACGGCTAAAGAAGACGTTTTCAACTTATATTACAAGTAAGCTTTTTGATTCAATAACTTAGTAAAATTGCAAGTTCTGATAAGAAAGCGAACAAAATATAGTTAAAATTGAGATTTAAATAATTAAAACTAGTAAAGTTACTTAAGAACTGAAGAAAGTGCGGTGATATGGTATGCATTTGGTGCTGCCTATGTCCACTAGTCCAGTTATGGACAGCCATAAGTTGAAGAAGTTGAAGTCTCTAAGTAGAGAATTTTAAATTCTGACTTAAGCATTATGTTCCAGACATTACTGGAAAAACAGTCCAAGACGGGGAACCTGTGACGGTGAATGTCGCAAACGATTGATTTGCGACGCGCGGTCGGGTCGGTCGCATGACCGCCGCGCGCTCTGCGGTCACATAGAAGCACGCATCGACGGCGCTGCACCTGCGCCGCAAACGTGGCGAGCTTGGTTCTACAACGGACTATCCGTTTCGTAAGTGTTCATATGCTAGCATGTTCTGTTTATTGTTAAATATGTTCTTGTACATACATCCTAACTAATATTATAAATGCGAAAGTAACTCTGTCTGTCTGTCTGTCTGTCTGTCTGTTACCTTTTCACGGCTAAACTACTGGACCGATTGACTTGAAATTTGGTACAGGGGTAGCTTATGGTCCGGGAAAGAACATAGGATACTTTTTATCCCGAAATTCCCACGGGAACGGGTACTACGCGGGTGAAACCGCGGGGCGCTGCTAGTACTAATAATAAAACAGTAGAACAACCATGTTTGTACATTAAACAAATTTACCTAAAACTGATAGGGGGGGATAAAAGAAGGTCAAAGGAACACAAAACAACAATTTTCGACTTTCTTTCCTGTCTGTCTGTCTATCTGTCTGTCTGTCTGTCTGTTCGCGATAATCTCAGAAAGTACTGAACGGATTTTCATGGCGTTTCCACATATGGATTAAGCTTAATTTGGCGCAATATATAGGCTTTGTTTCATCTCATTTGAATAACGAAAAGAAAAGTTATCAATAAAAATATATTTTGTTGTTTTGAATTTAATAAACAATACTCCGCCCACGACATCGCTTGGGTAATATCCGTTTATATCGCGCAACTTACTACCTTAGTTAGTTCTAAGTTATTGAGATATTCTTTAAAATTTAGTAAAATTGAGTTTTAAATATATAGGTGCATTCAACCTTCTTTTTGTTAAATCAAGCAAAAATTGTGATATCCATCTATAAATTTACTTTAGGACAAAAAATAAGTGCTTTTAAATTATTGTTCGCTGTCTTTGTGTGCTTGCATCATATACAAAACTTTGTTATATGATAGTTCATTTTCAAAGAATTTCTCTATAAACTACATTAATAGTTTTGCCTTCTGGGGCTAACATAAATAAATAAATTACTGACCCGTGAGCAGGCCACATATATGTAGTTGGCCATGCTAAAAACAATTAGACCTTTGGTCGACACCAGCGGCCTTTAGTGTCTAACCCTGGGATTTATTTATTTATTTATCGTCATAGCAAAGCACGCCACGACTGGGAATTGGGTGCGCTTGAATTGGAACGGAAAATTGTTAGGGATGAGTGGTATTCTTGGTATCAAGACGGTTTCTTCGACACCACAACCGGTTAAAATTTCTGCCTCAATTATGTTACGTTGTAGTGAGGGGTGTCCAGGAACATTTAATGAATTCAGAAATTCTATCGGATAATTTGTGGATTCTTCTTGATCCATAATTATATTGATAGCGATATACTCTCGACTTCCTCCTTGAATACGCGACAGTATTTCATTATTTATTGCACATGCTTGATCATTTCGACGAGTTAAAACAGACCTTTTACATAACCAAGTACTGTTCTGATATTTTTTATTATAGAAAAATAATTGTCTTTTTAGTAATTATTACATATGATTAAAATAATTTCAACATCCGGTATAGAATTTGTTTGATAACTTTGAAAAAGTCAACTAGGTACGTAAAATAAATAAACCAATTTTCACGCGGACGAAGTCGCTGGCATCAGCTAGTAAATCTATAAAATAATAAAGCTTATGCTATTAAAATTGTATTATTGTAGTAGGTTCAAAACTTGTAATAAAAAAAACTTATATAATTCTGCTCATTATTCTTCTGGATGCTGCAATTTCTAGGAAACTTAGTATTGCATGGATTAAAATATACTTAATAATTGTGGATGGATGGTAAGGTGAATTGTAATCTGAATAAATGCATGTGGTTACTTATTTAAAGATACATTATTTAATAACCTTTATGTCAACTCTTAGAAATAAGTTGTCTTATAGAAGGTAAAACCGCGTGGCGCAGCTTATAAATAAACTAGCTGTATGAGTTCGAATTAGGGGACTCTGAACGCCCGCATTGTATTATTATCGATACATACTTTTATCTTGCTAGGGTGTCGAAGGTTAATGGTGTAACAACATGTACTTACTTACTATTACTACATACTTATAATTTATTGTATTTTTTTTTCTATCTGTACAGACCTAGTGTAGAGCAAGTATAGTAATTGGTGGTGGGAATAACTTACAGGTCTATCTTCGCGTCTGTATAAGGTAATGACTTCTCTATGTAAATATTTCTACGCACGTCCCCTTGATTTGTACGCTATTCATCCAATTTATTTGTCTATTGTGACTTTGATCGAATAAATTGGATGATTAGATTGATTGATATCTTAGAACTTTTGAACAACATAGCACAATTAAGAGAAAAATGGCGTTGTTACTCTTACTATGTATTTCTTCGACTTATTGGTATAAATTGTATTGTAATTCGCCATTATATTACGAGGTACTAGGACGATGGTATGATAATTGCTGAAGTCTATTTAATACTACTCTACACTACAATTAATTTATGTCTAATTGTCTATTGTATAGTATCTATGTTTAAACCATCTAAACTAAGTACCATGCTAATATGCGCCAGAATAACTTGGGTCTTGGGTACGGGTTGGTAATCAAGTTATTATTTATGTTTATGTACATATAATTATGTTGTGGAATGGTTAGCCTATAGTGTTTTTTTTAATAATTATAATGTATTAATTATTTCTTATCAACACATTTTCAGATTGTCAATGCTAAAACAAATACCTCAAGTGGCTTATCAAATACCAAAGTACGTGATGGGACTCGGCTGAAAATTTATATTCGAAACATTTAAATTCGTTTGTAATACCACCGGCTATAGTCATGACAAAATACTCTTAAATATGATTCTAAAATCACATTACTTAAAACTATTTAATAAATTAAAACGTTAACTAGTGCCTTACAACTTACAAATTATTTATAAGATTTCGAGTTTTCATATTTCGAGTACATTAGTGAGTTTAGTTATAAAAGATAGTGGTGGACCAATTTGTGTAGATAGACAATATTGTAAGAATAACTATAATTATACTTTTAACTTCAGTCTGATTTAGAACTACAGATACAAAATGAGGTAAAGAGAGGTCACAAAACTTCGTTAGATATAAATTTAGTTTTTTTTTATGTTTGTGTCTGTTTCTAGAATTTCAATATAATATTAAGATTTCTTTATTTACATTTTATATCTTTATTTCTGAATCAGACTCATATTTCTTTATTGTACATATTATTAAGCTATTAAATAAATATTTTAATTGAATGTTTTGTTTTTTTGATGTCCCTTTAAAGTATGATATAGTCTTATTTACTTCTAAAGCATAATAAATCAATAAACATTATTGAATATAAAGATTTAGGGAGGTATAGGGAGCTTATACATAGTTATAAAATACACAAATATTTTTTCATCCAAATATTTATTTAAAAAAAGAACACAGCTTTTAGAGCATTCAAATTTTCACAAAATTAAAACTATATTTACAATACTAAAATGACATGGAATTACTGAATTAAAATTACTTAAAAAATATCAAAAAATTATAATTTTAAAATGTCACACAATAATACCATGAGTAGTAAAATTATTAAAAAGAATTATGATTAATTACAATAAAATAAAGCTTGGGAATAATGTCCTTTAAATGCACTGACATTCACTGGAGAGTGAGGGAATCACTTCACAAAGTGTTCCATATAGGGTTTGTTCAGAACACCCCCTAAAGACGTTAAACATGGCTATTCCTACTTAAATAATAGGACTAGGAGTATTTAACAGGTAACACTAAACAATTTAATAGAACAGTTATTGTTAGTAAAATTATATCAATTACATTTTGTCTAATTTTAAAATATGAATCAAACTAATAATAAATCAATATTATAAATTATGTATGAGCTTGATGACACTGATTCTTAGTTATCTTCATAACAGTGTTTTAAAATCTAACCTTTTTAAGACAAATAGGAATGATAAAATTGAGATTTAAAATTCTGATGAAAGTTTAAATTTGCCCTTACAATGTACTTATGATAAAAATTACACATATAAATTCGAGGTATTCAATTTCTCCAAATATACTAGTGAGTGTAAACTAGATTATTACATTTAAAAGTGATGTTATTGAGTTTTATTCATTAAAATCAGTCTTTTTTATATTGTAAAATGTTAAAAATTAATTGCCGATAAAATTACACGGAATACCCGACAATCTTATTAAATTAATGCGAAAAAAAGTAAAGTACTAATCAACAAAATGAAGTAACTAGACTAAAAGCTTTCAATTAAATTAAAATGTAATTGTGGATTCGATTGAAAACAAGAAATTAAAACTAATAATAATAGAATAGTATGAAAGAAGTCAAAAAACTAAAATTGTGACAAGCATGTGACCTTACCAACAAATTGAATAAATTAGAAACTGTGAGTCATTAAAACCGCAAAAAAACATTTTACAAGGATAAAAAAAATCAGAAAGTATAAGTTCTTCATTTAGGACATGAGTAAGTGCGAGCAACTTATTTTTACCGTTAGAAGTTCCGTGAACACAAGGTCTGAATTAAGGGCGCTGTTGCACTAAGCAAATAGTTGGCCGGCAACTGGTTTGCTTCAAGATCATTTCATCCTAAATTTTAAAAGTAACACTTATTACCTTGGAAACAGTGCATAGATTTAGTATTAGGTCGACAGTTAGCCGCAAACTTGTCTGTTTATTGCGAACAATAGTAGCTTTACTAACAGTTTAGAAGAACGATTAGTCGAAAAATACAGGTCTTTTAGTCTCAAAATAATTTCCAAATATCAATGCAGTACAATCACTATTGTTGTAAGTATGAATGTGATTGCATAAAATAATTAATTATTTGTACTAACTCACAGTATGAAAATATGAAACTGTCCACACAAAAATCTGTACTGCACTGGTATGGTGTATCATGCGATGCTGTAAATGCAATTTTTATCATGATTCAATTTGTTGGCTTGTAAAACTAAACTAAAGGAATTATTTACAATAGAATGTACTTCAAATAAAAAAATACATTAAAATGGCTTAAATTAAAAATGAGTAAGTAATTATAAAACTAAAAGAGACATTTTTTTGTCATGGATATACATCATATGGCATAATTAATCAGTCTATATAAAATGTTTTCAAAAACTATGGCAAACCAATAAGATCTATCAACACACAATTATGCATTATTCGCAAGTAGATTATGTTGTAGGTTTCATTACCCCATACATTAAGTAATTGTTAGGAGAAAACTTCAATTTTGAATATTTATCCTGCAATCTTTAGTCTGTCAAAATTGCATAGATATGTGCAGATAGACAAATTTTAATTTCAAATGTCATTCATTACCATTTTAATTGTAATTTAAGATAACCTTATTTAAAATTAAAGGCACTTCCAATGGTCCTTCTTAATTATTTTAAAATTTTATCAACTAGTAGTCATTTGACTAAAATACAAGTATTGTGAACATTGAGGTAGGTTCTTTTACTTAAATACTTGTGTGCACTTAACCAGGCCACACACCAAAGTCACAAAATGTTTCATTCAGGCAACACATATTTCAAGAAACAGTTATTGCCCCCATACATATCATACATACATGGTCTCACACACAATACATATTGGCATCTATTAAGAATATTTATAGAAACATAGCAAATGGGGGGCACAATTTTACCTAGAAACATTTGGCTACTCCAGTGTGCCGACTGGCTAGCAGAACATTGTCCGTAATCTCAATGTAACATTTTTGTTCAATATCAAAGTATCTAATAGTAAATTTGTTTTGGTGGAATGTAATATTAACTTAGAACTAGCACTGGGCATTGAAACTTATCAACAAAATTTCATAATAGCCGATGTAAGTTTCTTTTACTTTTTTTTGAGCAGACTCCGTAATTACTTTTCTTTCTTTTAGACGGACTTGGGCCCTCTAGATCATATCGAAAGCAAGGCTTACCGGGATGTCTGTCACATATACAATGTTTGCAGAACTTGTAGGCACAAGATGAACTGGTACATTGCACCCAAACCTCACCAGATGTCTCTTCGGTCACCTTGCCGGGTTGCTCACACCTCACACAAGTCATTTGTTTACGAGAATCCAAAGATGCACTCTGAAAATTGAACATTTGTAAAACATTTAGAAATCAGATCCTAAATCATGAAGCTTTTATGACTATTAAGGAAGTAAATTAAAATTGTTTTAATATTCATTAAAAGTTTAGAAAGGACTGAATGTAATTAGGGTATACATCAATACTTACTTTAGCAAACTTCTTGAATTTATTAGATCTTGGTGTTCCAGGCGGACTGTGTACCAATACATTTGCCTTATTATCTTTGATGTCGTTCTGTATTTCCTTAAGAACTGTCATCAGTTTCAACTCTCTCTTTGGAGTTATTCCTTTCTGTTTGTTCTCTTGGTTTTCCTTAGCAATCCTTAAATAATTCCGGTATTTTTGCTTCATCTCATTGTCTTCACTAATAGATTCCCAGACATCATTCCACCTCCTGCTGACTAAGTTGAAGTTCAGAATGTCCTCACATGACACAAAGCTCAAAATCTTCATAATGGGTGGTCCTGTGCCACATTCTTCATGTAATCTTGAAATAATATCAAGCTTTGTGTTACATTTGAACAGATTAGTTCTAGCCTTCGATGGTATTCTTGGCTTTTTAACAGATTTTTTGTTGGATTTGTTAATTTGTAAGCCTTTAGACTCACAAAGCAATGAATGCGTAGTGAAATCAAGCTTCTTTGAAGATCTCTTACAAGGGCCTTTACATTTATTTTTCACAGGAGTTGTTGGGTATTGAGACAGTATATCACCTTCAGCCTGATGAAATAGATTGTAACTAGTTTCTGGTTTAAAGGCATTTGATACTTCCTTTGCATCATGAAAGTGTAGACTTTGTATCTTGCCAGCAATGAAGCTAGTGGGTGTTGGGACCGAGTTGCCGCTAACATCACCATTTTCAGATATCGAATATGATCTTTTCAATGCTCTTCTAAAAGGCGGAGTATTCACACTTCTCTCAAGTGTTGAACAGTTATTGTACCGGTGGTGTAGTTGTATTATATCTGGCGTGACATGGCATTCTATTTGGATTTGGCCAGTAATTGTTGTGACTAGGTTACTCGCATTGAAAATGTCGCGGGATATTTCGGGACTATCAAAAGATCCTGGGGTGAATGTATGGTATCCACTATCTTCTGCTTGGCTGTATTTTGCATTATCGTATGACAATGCTGTCACAACAGAATCAGTGTGAATATCCATCTTCCTGGTGGTATTTTTATACGTACATCACTGCAAATGCTCTTAGCCCGCTACTTTTTGCAACAAAACTGCCCTGACGAACCGTTGAACCATAATTTAATTTTATACTGTTGTATCGTATATGGTGTCATTAAATTATATCGTTTTAGTTATTATTCTTAAACACTAATTAACTATTTTGGTAGAGATGTTGTGGATAAATTACACGATACAATTCAAATTATTTTTTTACACTCAAGTCACAAGCGCAACAAAGTCGTATTTTCTGTCCACAATACAAACATAGACAAGTTTCTCTAGCTAGAGAGATGCTAGACCAAAAAATATTTAAAAATCTTTTTTTCTTGTCTATGATTTCAAAGAAAGACAAACCTAAAACTAAACTGGAATGTGCAGCATAACACTAAAAATAAAAAGAAAAACGACCCAGATAAAGGCACGAAAAGCCGTAATGTAACGTGTCGCTCGCTTTCGTCATAGGTGTTGAAATAATATTTAAGTTATTTCATTAAGGGTTAATTTTAAATTATAAATTAATTTAAAAATAGACTTTAGATCTAGTATATTAAAGTAAACTTTAATAATCCAGCTGAGTTCATGTGATGTTTGATTACCAAAAAAGGTAACAATGTATTTGTGGAGAACTCGATCCAGTTTAGTTAAACATTCATGGGTCGTTGTAATTCGTGGAAAGATTGCTGGACTGATAATTCATTCATTCTTTTCTTGTCATGTTTCATCTGTGTCTATCTGTCTTTCCTGTCCTGACTCTGTCACGCGTCTGTCACTGTCAGCCCAGTCTAGTTGCTAACGCTAGACGCTAGCTATAGCTAACGCTAACGCTTCGCAAACAATATTTGGATTGGAACAATATCTTCATTTTTGCTTTTCCTTTCAATGTAGTAACATAGTAATAACATAATTGAACGCGTTTATATAAAATGTATAGTTAATTTTCAAGCTTGTGGCATGTTCGGGTACTTGATGATTCGATGCTGTAAATAAAGAATTCTAGAAAGATAAACCACCATGACGACCGACTACAAGAATCTGTGTAGACTATGTGCAAAAAAGCACGAATTCTCTAAAAATCTATTCGAAGAATGTAACAAGAGCATATTTAAAATGATTCAAGATTTCACTCAGATTCCGGTATAGTATACAATAATAATGGCATTTACTGATAGTTCAATAATTTAGCAAAAATGCTGAAAAACCCTGTATGTCTTGTATTATCAAGTGTATCAATAGATGTTATAAATGAATTATATTTTACAGATCAATGAAAATGACGATTTACCTAAGAAAATCTGTTTGAATTGTGAAGATAAAATGGTAACTTTTCAAATGTTTGTTTTGGAATGCTATAAAGCACAAGAGGAATTATTATTGAAGTATAAAGAGCAAGAGCTGTTTAAAAATAAAGGTGAAGAGGAAGAACTAAAGTATCAACAATGTAGTGATGGAGTATCGGTTAAGTCTGAGGTAAAGTGATTAACTTTTTTCGATTAGTCTATGAGTTTGATACATAAATTGAAATAAAATTTATAAATGAGTATTGTATTTGATGTTTAACTGAACTATTTTTTAGGTTGAAGATCTTGATGTAAAGGACAATACAACTGCAGAAGAGATAGACATAGACACAGCTGGTGAGTAAATTTATTAATAAAAACTTTATTTTCTATTGTTTATTTAAGAAGTCAAGATATATCTCTTTGAATGCATAACATAATCATTCACTACATCAGTGTTTTTTAATATTTTTGATTTTGCGACCCCTTCTGTGGTTGAAAAAGTCTGGTGACCCCCTTGTGCACTTTGATAGACAAAAAAAATTTAAAGCTTAGTATGTATGCCATTTTGATACCTATATTCGAAACATAAGAGTTTTGAAAATTATTATACACAAATATTCATCCCGCATGGGAATTGAGCCCGCAACCTTACAGATGGTAGTCCGGCATGATGACCACTCTGCCATCTAGATTGTCAAACAATTTATTACTTCATTCTACATCTAAGGGGATTACATAAGTTATTTTATTATACAATACTTATACATTATATTAGGTGGATTTAATTTAAACCACCAGAAGAGTGACCAAAAAATAGACAATTGTAATTGGTTACGCCTAACTTAAAACTAAGAAATAATTTGATTTATAGATAACTAGTGGCGCCCCGCGGTTTCAACCGCGTAGTTCCCGTTCCCGTAAGAATATGGAGATAAAATTATGCTAAAAACCTTCCCACTGAATCACTCTTATCTATTAAAATAAACTGCATCAAAATCCGTTGCGTAGTTTTAAAGATCTAAGCGTACATAGTGACAGAGAAAGCTACTTTGCTTTATACTTTGTAGTGATAAATATGTTAGAGATCTATAAAAGATTCTATAAGAGCCTATAAAAGATTTGATTATTAATTTCTAATGGGCTTTTAAATGTTTAATTCTAGATGTATTAGACAACCAAAAGTTATTATCTGAATCTTCATATTTAATATTTGAACTTAATGAAGAGGGTCATCACAACAGTCATGGTGATGATTATCATGATGATCATGATGAAGATCATCATGATGATGATTATGGCAGCAATACCAATGATGAAGGTGATTGTAAAGACGAGCTAGTTGAGGATGAAGATGATGATGAAGACGAATTATCAATAGCTGCCTTAAAAAAAATTAAACGAAAGAAAATAAGACAAAAAAAAGCAAACTTAGTTGATGTTAAAGCACTGAACGAAATATTGCAGAAATCTTACTTTAAAATTAGAGAAGTTATCAAGTAAGTAATGTTTATAAATTGTAATCAACATTATTTTGTAGTTATGTAAATTGCAGCAGATTAACATGTTAGTTTTTTTTAGTGTTAACATATTTTTGCGATAGGTACTCGTGCCATTAAAAATCTAACAACAATATTCATTACAGATATGATTGTCTTCTCTGTGATGAGAAATTGAAATCATGGCCGACTGTGCGTGATCATTATGTAAAAGTGCATAAAAGGAAACCTGTAGTATTTTGTTTGTGTGGATTAGAAATAAGATCTCATAGTCAGATCTACAAGCATGTGTCTGATCATAAAGAAGAAATTAAAAGGGCCAAAGGGGAGGCGACTGAGAGAGAGAAAGTAAATGTCGATATGAAGGATTATATAAAGTAAGTACTATTTAGAATATGTTTTAATTATTCTAATGTTTTATGTCTTTCTCATTCTAATGAAAACAAATTCTGTTCTTCTTTTGAATATGTACTGTGGATATCAGTGATAAACTAAGTTAACAAATGCTATAAATATATATACACTACACTACAATAATTTATCTGAATCTAATTAAAGTTGCTTCAATAAAATAATGAGTGAATATGTAATTTTACAGGTTTGTGTGTCATGAATGTGGTGTTAAATGCTCCAGTTGGTACTCACTGAGGGACCACTGTGAGGCGCACCACGACACAACACCAATAGTTCAGTGTTCATGTGGAGTAACTCTTAAGTCTAAAACTGCTATGTATAAACATGTACACAATCATCAAGATCCGAAAATGGTGGCGTAAGTATCAATAGAATAAAATTTTTTTATTAACATAGTCATTACTTGGCCTCAAGGGTCAGTGAGTCTGACCCTTGATTTATTTTGGGTAAATACATGTACACAACGTTAAAAGTTAACTCCTCAAAATCACATTAGAGCCACAAAACATGTTGCAGACTCAGAGATGCTCTATCACTCAACTAAACGTAGCAATAGAAACGTAGAAATAGTGTGTGCAGATACTCATAATTTTTACACATATTATTACATTATTAATTATTGTTCCAGATGTGATGAATGCCATTACATAGCCAAATCTCAGTCAGTATTGAATAAACACAAAATGCGACATATACCCAAATCTGAAAGAAAATACTGTTGTTCATTATGTCCTAAGGTATTTTACACTAATGAAGCTAAGAAATCACATGAAAAGTCACATATTCCAGTAGAAAATAGAAAACTATATTCATGTGAAGTTTGCAATTTGAAGTAAGTCCAACACTTTATTTTGACAAAAAATATAAAAATACAAGATTAAGTATATTTATTTTTGTGTGTTTGTTTAAGTGATTCTGGTTATTTATTTTAATGTAAATGCGCCATAATGCTGTGATTGTGGCCAGGTTCACGACGCGGTCGTCGGCGGCGCTGCACAAGCGCGTGGTGCACGACAAGATCAAGAGCTACGTGTGCGACCTGTGCGGGTACGCGTGCGGCACGCACGGCGAGCTGCGCCAGCACGCCGCCATCCACAGCGGGGACAAGCCCTTCATCTGCGCCAAGTGCTCCAAGACGTCAGTACCACATACATACATTGTATCTGTCTTCTACACCACGATCCATCAAAGGCTTTATCGTCGCTTTTCATCGGGCGAGCCATGTCCGACACGAACCTATTTTAAGTTAACAAAATATTTCAAGCATTCAGAATTCAGATATGAAGCCCTCTACGTAACAAAAAGGGCCTTTATCTTGATTTAGCTACGGTTAAGTTAAAACGCAACTAGATAGTAAATAAAATCTTGTTCGAAATGCGAGCGAGCGTCGTAACATTCCTAACGAAATTCGACGACAACGTGTGCTCATCATAAAATATTTCAACAATCGACGTAATTGATATTGCACTATATAAATAACAAAACCATTATTATGTTCTCAGTTTCAAAACGTATTCAAATCTGAAAACTCATATGGACACACACGAAGACACGGCGTACGAGTGCTACGTGTGCCGGCGCGTGTTGAACAGCAAACGTACGCTTCGCAAACATTTACTGGTGCACGAAGATAAATGCGGACATGTTTGTTCTTACTGCAACAAGGCGTTTAAGAGACGACAGACTCTCAAGGTATATATTCTAAAATACTATTAATAATAATTTATTAATAAATAGCTAGCTAGCGACCCGTCCGTATAGAAAAAATATACTAGAGCCAGGTTTCGCAAGCTACCTGAATCCATAATGTGAATCTAAAATAAACAATGTATCATTAAATTAACCCAATGACGTTTGAGATTTTGTGAGACTAAACATAGATAATCCTGACTTTATTCTCTAAGAGTTAAATTAAGATTTAAGATCTTTTTCTGTGTTAATATTTTGGATCTGTTATGGTATATTTATTTGTATCAGGTGCATATGTACACTCACACGGGTATCAAGTCTCTGACGTGTAAGTGGTGTGACGAGAAGTTCGGGTACGCGTCGACGCTGCGCGCGCATCGACTGCGATGTCACTCCGACAAGATGGCGGCGCAGGCGCAGGACTTCACACAGAGTTACTCGCAACAAACAGGTTTACAATCTGTAAGTGTTCAATCTATATTTTTCACACTTCATACGCAAATATGCAAGTTTTTCTTAATTTAATTTCTGAAAATAAAACGACTGAGTGATTGATTATGTACGCATTAAGATAATTATGAGTAAGTACCTAATATAAATGTGAAATATTTTTTTTTTCAGAATTTCATGAAAAACGATTTATTATCTGGAAGTATTCCTATAACTAAGAATGAAGTGGAGGCTATGTAAATATATTTTATGAAGAATCAAAAGCATTAGGCTATAAATATACAGAGTTATTAATCATTATGTAATACATATTACAGAATGTTACATTCATATTTACTAGTTAAGTAGGAACTGATAGTATGTGACATGAAAAAATAAATTGATCAATAATTGCTAAGATTAAAACCTGTTACTTTATTATAGGAATGTTACAATTATTCATAAGCCTATATTATAATGATCAATAAATCATTTGATATGTATTTATTAGTTTTATTTTAGGGAAGGTTCATATCTGACGGAACATGCGTCGCGTATTATATCGGTCGCGTAACGCCAGAACAGACAAATGTATAGAAAAACACTTCTCAACGCACTAACGTATAATCGGTTGTGAACGGTCAAGGGACCGATAATACGCGACGCATGTTCCGTCAGATATGAACCTTCCCTTACTTTACCATGTACCTACCTTTTTTGGTGATATCTGAGTTAGAAATAAAGTTCAAAGCGCACTACGGTTTTGAGAGCTTTCCGTCTGTGTTTTTTATTCGAGTTAAGCACCGCACTGCATATAACAAAGCAAACTATACATCAGAGAGTATAGAGACATGCACAAACCGAACCGCGGAACCAAACATTCTATTCCTGCAGTTACGTTTCCCGATCTTTTACCGCCTCCATACCGCCTCTTATCATGATGTGTTCAGCAAAAAAGATTAACACATTCAAATATCAATCCTTTTATGACTTTTCTAAAATAAAAACGAATTGATCGAAATTTAAGTCAAAATAGCCTTGATGACTTCAACTGTTAAAAGATCTTAGTCTCCGATTATAAGTACTTTTTTAACTAAAATTTTAATAAAAAGTTTCTTCCAGAAGGAAGAATATTTGAACTTAATAAAAGTACTTGAAACGTCTGTGTTAGCTGAGCCCATAAAGTTATATAATATTGCCTAATTTATTTTAAACAAATTAATTTTAATTTAACTAAAGAGGCTTCGGTATACTTACATATAAAGTTCTATCATATATTAGTTTTGGAAATAAAACCAATCTAAATGCATTTCTTAAATTCGGAATATATTCTCTCGAGTCGAAAATGAGATGAACTTATGAATAATGTAATAGAGAGCGATTGCGTGGTTTTCTTTTTGGCTTACGTTCTTTGCTTTACGGCAATACCTTTACCCTACTTTAAAAATTATCATACTATTGAGAAGGTATATATATATCTGCTCCCTAAATGCGATTTAGATAGCACTGAACGGTAATAAAAATTGTGAGATAAGAAGGTACAGTCCGATTTATTAAAAGAAAATAGCCATTTCATTTTGGAAAATGTGAAAGTAAGCCTATGTTACGCGTAAATTTCTCTTAAATCTACCTAAATCTCCAACTATAAATTTTGGAGATAGCATGATAAAACTATAAATTTATATTTCGTATGAATAAGTAGGTTTATACGGGTGAAATAGCGGTCAGATGCTTATTCAAGTATACATAATACTATTTTCTATAGTTGGTCATAATATGGATGTTGTGGAATAAAAGCGAAGCGACGTTATATTGGCGGATCCATGTTGGAGATAGGGTAGTGACTCGTCAGCGGCTGGCGCTCGGCCAACATCGCTACTAGCGAGGGTTTGCCCCCCATCTCCACTTATTACGCAACACTGAAAAAAAAACAACTTTGAACTAGTTACGCTAATGTCCCCTTTGTAACACTTAACACTCTGTCGCAGAATCTTACATTGACGCAGCTGTGTTTTAATTTATTATGAACTTAGGTATCGAAACTACCCCTGTGCATTGGCAGCGATATGAATGGTATTTTAGATAAAACAAGCAGAAACATTTTATTAGGTAATTATACATACAAGTACTTATCTAAAACATTGCTATGTATCTAATCTATCTATGGTACATGTCTAGTCTATATAAATTTCTTGTTAAATGTGCTCGTTAGCATAAGTGATATTTGGTACCAAAACCCGCATAGATCCTACTGAGCCACGATTTTACAATATACAATGTATTCGTACTCTATTAATTAATTAAGTCTGTATAGACCCATGTTCTATACAATTATACATAGTAACATTCTATTTAATACAGCCTTAGCTTAAGTTGCCAAGCGTTGGTAGGGGCGTATTTGATCACATTACTAGGCCCGTGATTAATCCAGCAATAGATTATATGCTTCGCTTCATGGCGGATAAGCAAATTAATCCGCAATCTTTTAGAAACGTTATTACGATGCTATATTTACTTGTATTAGTAGGTATATTTCATATTATTAAGAACCTTAAGAGGATAGGTAGATACTTAAGTTGCCCTGAGGAAAGAAATTTAGATTACCCTAGTAATTTGGTTAGTGACTTAAGTACCTAATTTATGAAAATAATTTACAGTGTCGTCGTTTTTGTAGCTTATTTTATTAATTTCAAGAGATCTCCATATTTTTAAAGGCGTTTTAACGTACCATGCTATGCGATACACATTTGGTATAAGTTTATAAATATGAATATGTGGTTACACAATTATTTAAGTAAGTACCTAATATAAATTGATAGGAATCCTCCGGGAACATAAGAACATTAAGTCACTATATATACCTAAGTATTTTCATCGTTTTTCTACAAAACAAACGTTGAATTACTCTCAATTTCAAATGCACCTCATTTGACTTTTGGAAGTTGTTATTGCCACTATCGCTTATACTATAACAAAGAGATCCCATGTTCTGATACTCCCACATGAATACACAAATCGTATGATATCAGTATCACAATCGCTTTTTGTTCGAACACAAATAGTAAACCTTCGTAAATGTCATACGAAGAAAAATATTTTCAATCTAAAAATGTTATTGGACCATGATATTGAGGCATCCGCCGGAATGTAATGCAATAAATATCTATCCGTGGGCAGGCAATAGCACCAGGGCGAGTACCTTCAGGACGGCAAACATTCCATGTTTACATTATTTTATAAGGCTAACTATCAAGTTAATTGGGATATAGCAATTAAGTTATCATAATAACATTCTAGCTAGAGTAAATTAACAAAATTAAACGTATCTAGTTCTGTCACGTTACAGAAATCGTTGGCGTTACAGGCGTGGAGTAAAATTAAGTAAAGAAACAGGCGCATAGAGGGTGGCGGCGTTAGGGGTGAGGGGAGCGCGAGCGGGGTGCCCCCGGCCTTCAGTGTAGCGGAGGCTGTGGCCCGTCGCGCCGCCCGCCCTGTGTCCTCCTGAAATACTGTCAAAACATTGCATAAATACTTCAAACTAAACTCTTATCACATCAATTCAATTGAATTAGTTAAAACAGTAGAGCTTTCTTTGATAAAACATTGCTAACACATTAAATAACACAGGAATAATAAAGTCATATATTCAGTCGCGAAGATAAGTTAAAATAATCATTTTCAGTTTAGTGCTCGTGTCATTTCGGATTAGGATGTTTATCTTAGTTGTTGATTAGTTTGTGTACGTTACATTTTGTATACAGCGATTGTTTCAATACCAAATTAACGTAAGTATAATTTAAAAATAAAATAACGTGAAAGGGAACAAAATTGTTGACCAGTTTCTATATTTTTGATAAAACATTAAAGTTTTGTTCCTTTTACAAATAAAATCTTACTAATATTCTTAAGTTTCTTTATTTTAAAATACTTACAATTATGTACTTTAATTATATTCGTGGTATTACTTACACCATAGTAAAATTGGTAGCTAAATCATGATTTTTTTTATAAAATTCAACGGAATAAATCCATAGCAAGTACTTAGATTAAAATAAAAATGAATTCATAGAAAAATATAAGTACTTACATTAGTGAATTAAAATTAGATAAGTAACATATTAGTGTCCTTTTGAAAAAATCATTGATAAAACTAAAAACTTTCAAAGCTCTAAAGAGAGATTTAATATAACATAACATAAGCCTTCACTACATCATCTCATTATAGTAACTGACCCTAACCCCTAACTAAGCTTGGAGCCGATCATATTGGGCTTTGTTTTACGCTAATTTCTCCGTACAAACGATGATAAAACAGTGGTAATACGCAAGTTACACATCTACTTATGTATATTTTTGAGCGATATTAGGCATATGGTGGCAATTAATAGGGTATTTTCAAACGAACGAAACGGTACTATCGAATTTATAAGTTTGATTTTAATGTATGGTCTCTATAAGTTACGAATATACCGATAAATCCATACTAATTAAGCAGTATGAATAAATGAAAAAAGCAATACAATGCACATTGCTGTCTTACTGCATAATATATCTAATTTGACTGATACTAATCGTGAAGTACTTATAAGTTATAGAACAAGCTTTTCGCACACAGCACCTACTAGGTACATGGTGATTGGTGAAATCATGTTCGAAGTTCCTTTATGTTTTAAATTTAGAATTGAGGTTTTCAAAATAGGAGTTGAAGTCACATTTCAATTCAAACTGAATTACTGAATACCACCTGAATACCAATTTTACGCCATATAAGTATTTTCGTTCGTACTTTGTGCTTTCATCCCCTTCTTCTTTGGTTCCTATTGAATTTATGTAAATTAATTTTTTACGCCTTTTTGTTTAAATATCTTCAGGCCAGTACCGAATAGAGTAAGTAAGCTTTTTAAGCTTACTGTATTTCACAAACAGGAATATTTTTTACGTTAAACAGTTTTCGTTTTAAAGTAATTATATTGAAACAGTAAGTATTCTTGATTTCTCCGTATTTTCACGAAACTGTTGGAAAGTAAAAGCCGCCCCAGTTTTAATTATTAACGACTTTATGACGACTTTGGGCCCAGACGTTTCTAAATATTTACTTAATTAAGAGGTTATTAAAGACTTATTCTACGATACCTTACACTAAATACGTAGGTATATTATATAATTACATTAGCACCCACACAACATTCTTTTATATGACACCAATATGAAGTGAAAATCATATTAGTATTATGAGTTCAACCCAAATAATCTCGGATCGGATCCAACAACGGATGAATAAGATTTTATATGAATCTTGATTTTTCTATCTATTATATTTGTATAATAGCGAGATCGAATATAATGAAATACAAATGTATCTACGTATTTCTCATGGTTAGAGTGAACAATGCTGTCAGTATAAATACAACAATTGGTTAATAATAAATTTTCATTGACATACCAATTTCTCCTAAGGAGATGAAAATTTGTGTTGATTTTTTAATAATTCGATCTTGTTATTGTATCTTAAGAAGATCTAAAATTATCACGATTAATAAAGAAATAATAAAAGTACAATAGAAATAAAAAAAATATTAAACAAACAGCTAAGTATTAATTTAGCTTATAGCCTGTTTCTTAAATGGGTGTTATGAATGTAAAATAAAATAATTCTAGCAGTCACATGATTAGCTTTTATACACTTATATTTTTTGAAAATTTGAACTGGATATTCTTTGTTATAATCATGTATGAAAAGTAAGAGTATCCATATCCTGTGCTTGAAATGGAAATAAGTTATCGACGACATCAAGTGACTACCTGTACCTAAGGGCTATACTCATTTTGAAGAGGGTCACCTCTTCGGGCGAGAGCTCTACAGCTTGTCCAATTATAGATGTTTTCACTGAAAGGTATTCACCTTTATAATATTGCCAATAAAGGGATCGTACCCTTTTCATACTGTTTCAAATTGTTTTATTTTAATAAATTGCGACGTTATAAAGTGTCTTCAAAAGTGAACAGTTATTTGATTTTGACGTACAATTTAGCTCAATTACGAAAATAGTTTAAAAAATATTATTTCCACAGATCAGATCCGTGACCTCTGATCCTCACCTTGTGCCAAACAAAGAAACTTGAATCGCTTTGATAAACTGAAGGAATGGTGTCTATAAATCACAGCAATATGAGCTTTCTAAGGAAGGCCCACTTTTTGCTAATGGCGTCGGCGTTAATCCTGTCATTAGTCGGCGCCGGTTACTGCGAGATAAAGTTAACTACGGCTAAGAACCAGATTATAGCTGTATCAAGTTCGGAACAACCTCCTACGTCTTTTAAAACGAGCGCTTTGCCTGTGAAGAGCACAACCGAGTCCACGACTTCGGTACCGACAACAAAAAGAAGCTTACCGACGACAAAGGAATACCAGACTACGGAGAGTACGAAGACCACCGAGCGCCATTCAGTTAAAGTGCACGCGAGCACAAAAGGCGTAGTGAAAAGTGCAAGAAGGCAAAAGTTAAACAGTAGTTCTAATGGCGTGGGGGGAACGGTGCATTCGCCAGCGAAGTTACAAGAGCGGCTCGGGGCTGTAGATTGTGATCTGCCCGTGTTACCGCGAGAATCTCGCCTGTGGCGGGGAAATGAAACGCATGAGTTGAACCTCCCTTTAACTGTGAGTATTTACTACAAATAAATTAACTGATGTTCAATATTTCATTGGTATAGGTAGAATTACTTTTTTATTAATTACTACCTCTCTTTATTGTGCTTACATTACTAGTCAAAGAGAGGCCTTTTCTTTGCAATAGGATATTACAGACTGATGCTTAAAGTTTTCTTTAAACGATATTTTTTGTTGTTTAGTATATTTCGGAATTTTAGTTAAGTACTAAACAATTCATTAAAATCGATAAATCATTGTCATTTTAGGTATAATTCTAGAGAAAGTAATTCTCTAGAATTCAATGCAACTTATTATGATCCCCGCATATATATTTTCTTTTTCTGCGGTAATATAATACTCGTACATGGTTGACACTCATTAAAAGGGACAAGCTAAAAGCTTTTGTTATCTTCACATATTGTCAAACTACGGTATATTTGTGTCAAATAGGGTAGGATATTACTCGCGTGACGCCACGGCGTGACGCACTCCTTTTAGCAGAGCACCGCATTACCAGTGACAGATTGACAGGCCATTTTCTATGAGACGTTTATCAAAAGAGTCAATCTTTTATTTATAAGTGCTTTATTACCGTGGTATATAAGGTTGATTATATCCAATAAGACTAAATGCGAAAACATCGTTATAAAATAACAATAAATAATAAACTATATACAACTGTACAAGTTAATTATAATATTTTAACGGATGTTATCCAAAACATATCTGGGTCGACTCTATGAATATTTGAGATCAATAAATATGAGTCCCAAGGCATTAACTGAAATTAAACTTAATATCCTCGGGCAATTTATAGAATGTCTTTTCTTCCGCTCCTTTATTTCTGTACATAATATTCTTGTTCGCACAACTTTGATCGTGACAGCAACGAATACTGCGAGGGCAAATACATAAACCATAAATCGTCTTAGTGAAGCAGAAATAAGAAGAAAAGCTTTTTCCCTAGTGGTCGAGTTCTATTCATTATTTGTGTTGAGGAAAATGTCGGTCGAGTTTCTTTTTAAAATATGATTGCGCAGTTTCAAATATTGCTTTTTGTTTGTTTTAGTTTGTTTAAGTTAAATTTTACTAAAGTAATTTATTATATTGGGGTCGGTAAACAATATAACATAACATAACATAATCAATCACTACATCATCTCATTATAGTAACTGATCCCTAACTAAGCTCGAAGCTTGTATCTAGGGTATCAGAAACTACGCACACATATATTAGATAAGTATGTATGTACTTATAAAATAGAGAACTATAGCCTACTTTAGTCAGGGTTAAAAAATAGGTACTTACTTAAATATTGCATTACGTTATCGATTTATTGCGTTACCGTAGTCTCTTTGCTGTTTATATTATTTTACCTATATTATTATCAATGCCTACGTAATGTATAGTTAGTTCCAAGGAATTCAATTAGCGTACAATAATTAGCATTGAGGGGGGCTCGATAATGCATTAATGTGAGTTTGTTGTGCGGGTGACGGAGGAATGCGCGACAGGCGGCGGGAGCGGGGGAGCCTCGCCGGGCGCGGAGGAGGACTGCCCCACGGTCATCGTGTCTTGGGAGGCCTCCGCGGACATCCAGAGCGGAGACATTCTCATTGTCCGCATCGCCGACTCGCTCCTGACCGACACACTCGCCCACCCCGACCACACTAATATCACTCACGAAGCGAACGCTACCCGCTCCGATCCCGACAGGTGTGTACATAATTATAGCAAATATATACTTAACAATGCTCATTCCGTTAGAATGAATATCAATTACCTCCATCCCCCCGTGTATATCGATTATAATGGGTACCTGTTGACCATGGTTGCTACTAGCGTGCATGCAATAATCTAACATACAAATTAGTCTAGATAGTGTTTTGTTATTTGCTATTTATTCCAATGTAAGGTTTTAATCTAGCTTTTCTTTAGAACAAAGGTGTTGTTTTATTATGAACATAAACGAGTGGATTACCATTGCGTGCAAAAACGCAATAACCTTTGAAAACGAAAGAAGAAAACAAATATTTTCATGAGTTAAATTCACGAACATAGCAACATAAATGTGTAGAATCATGTCGTGAGTTGTATTTAGCGAGGTAGATCACGTCTCTCGGGCATAAAGCTCATATGGCTAAATCAGCTTTATTTGATTCTGCTTGGAATCTCAGCATTGTTTGTGTATAGTTAAGCTTGATAATACGTTGAAAATGTTTTGGCATTGAACATTAGAATTATACGAGTATAAGTACATATTTATGAGTTAAACTAGCTATAGTACATTTTTCAGGGAACATCACGCCCTGCTCCAGCCCGCGGTGTACCAAGTGACTCGTCAAGGACACGACCATTGTGATGACTCCGACGGCACATTACTCGATATCACACCACTCGATGAACACGGCGCTAAAATATTTACCTTATCTGAAAAAGATCTCACCGAAGGAGTAAACTTATTTATAGGTGACAAAATTATATGTTTATATCCAGTAGAATGGGTATGCGTTTCAACGTTGCGTGGAAAGTAAACGTTAAACAATGGGGGTGCAGAAATGGGTGGAATACTTTTGTATGTCAGTAATGTAAAAG
The DNA here is from genome assembly GCA_958496195.1 of Timandra comae. NCBI lineage: Eukaryota > Metazoa > Arthropoda > Insecta > Lepidoptera > Geometridae > Timandra > Timandra comae. The sequence continues at coordinate 6,789,581 of OY292354.1, read as the reverse complement.
AAAGAAGGATAGGCTGCCGAGTTTTTGTTTATATACTTACCCGTATTCCGTAGTGAAACAAAAGTTACGTTTGGAATTTTTCCCATGACCACGTGTCGAATATTAAGTATATTTTGGGCTAATTAGCTACCTATTTTATTTATTTTTAGAAGATTGAAATCGAACTTATTTTATAACTGCTACATATATGAGCGGTGTGTGTTATAATAAATACTTTAATATTATAGTTGTATCGGAGAGTTGGAAATCGCAATGTGTGCGTTTGAACGTCAACATGAAATCCGACAACTGTGGAGAATCTCAAGATTGTTCGGGAAAAGGCGTGTGCTACACCAACGTTTCTATGGTATGTCGGCAATGGTATCTACTGCAATTGTACATTACTGTACGAAACAATTTTCATCAGTCCCCTACAGCGGATTATGAATATATCCATTCTAAATGAATATGAATATTTAATATGAATAATAGCATTATTGATCTGTTACTTACTTGTTGTCTTTTGCCATTTATGAATAAATGAATACAAATCTAATAAATTTATATTAGCTAAGTAAGTACATTTATTACTTTATTTATACAAGACACGGTGCGGTCACAATGTCATCTTAATGTCCTCTAGTTGCCCGCGAACACTGCTCTCCTTGAATTTTATTTCTTCGTATAAACGTAACAAATGGTTGTATTTTTCAGGGACATTAAACAAGATGTAACTTTATTATAGATAAAAGATAACGTAGCTGCGTTTGTTATTGAAAGTTTTGGAAGTAGATTAAGAAGAGGTTTATTAAGTTGTGTGTGTGTTGTAGGAAGGTTACGAATGCCAATGTTGCGGAGGGTATGCGGGCCCTCACTGCGAGGAGCGTGACGTATGTTCCCCATCTCCTTGCCTCAACAACGGCGTGTGTGTCGACCTCTCGCAGTCGCCCGCCGGAGTCAACTATACTTGCGTCTGTCCTTATGGTAACTATAGAACTCTCCCTCGTCTACTAAGTTCGTTCCCCCTAGCGAGTTTTAATCCTAAGAGATGGCTCTCATGTTACGAAGGTTCTTGTGTTAAATGTTGTTTGTTATGTATGTCTCTTATTTGGTAGTAGGATGCTAGTTTATTTCTAGTGCTTAGAGGTATTTTAGGTAGAAAATACTAATTTACTTATTTGTTTATGGCATTTAAGTTTATATTGAAGAAAACAGCTTTTTTACTTTCACTCATTGAAAGATTTTGTTATTGTTATCTACGAGATACCGATTGGGGTGTTACAGTTTTTCTTTATATTAACCTAATATAACGACCCGCGAAGTGGAAGGCTCTATTCTATTTATAAATGAAGTCAAATTTAAAAAAACAAGTAAAGAAAATACAACAAATGATTTCAATTCAGATTTCAGCAATAGGTACTCAAACAAATTGTTTGTTTTGGGTTCAATTTGAGCTTGTGTTTGTATTTATTATGTTATGTGTTTAACTTTGCCTGTGAATGTGTATACGTTAATAATTTAAAGCCAACCGTTAAATCAATCTCGTTAATATATAAGTAGTTGCAAAAGACATACAAAGTAGCCCTTAAATACTTAACATAACTTTCAGGCACTGGAATTTAATTACGTAGTTTTTTCTAAAGCTTATTCTGATTGTAGGAATTGTACCTTCATTGTTACACCAATAAAATCACGCAATTATTACCACAGATTATGTTGAATAGGGAACATCCCTAAGGCAAGCATGATAAATTACGCTCATTTAATCGAAATGCTAAATGAGATATGTAATTTATAACGAAGAGATATTTTGATAACTACGTAACATATTAATGTAGGTATGTGAATATTTTAATTAATGCTTAAGAGGATTTGTACCTACTTTAATAATGTTTAATATTATAAGAAACCTTTGAAGTTCAAATACAAAGTCTTGCTTTTGTTTCCGGCGAAGTTCCTTTTAATGAAATAACTGGATGATGTTACGAAACGTATTTTAAAACAGCTCCGAATTTTAGAATTTATAATCCATTGAAAGAGAAAGAAAGCTGGCAAATTTGTTATTAATTAAATTTACAACACAAAAGAAGTGAAATGTAATATAATTTTATATGAATTGCACCAATAAATTTCGTTTTTCGGTCAATTAAACATCAATGTGACGCAATACGGCGCGAGCCCATACGAGGCAAGTTATTGCGTAATCATCGGACCGTTTTGCAACCTTTAAAAATTCACTTCAATTCCAGATTTTCGATTTGAATCTCTACAGATTTGCTCGTGCTCTCTATTATCTGATACATTAAACATTAATAGAACGCGACGTTAATACAAAAACACGTGGTGCAATTGGTGTTGTATGATAATAATATACTTAATTAAAATTCTTCATTAATCCGATATTACGTAGATTTGAATAATAAAAAAGATATTATTAGTTATTATAATATTTATGTCAGATTTAAAATTATTTCCAACATTTAGCCTTTGCAGCTTTTAATTAGAAATGTATTTGAATAAAATTATCCACTACGGTAACTTTCCATGCGCAAGACTTATAATTGGATAAATAATTACAGTATCTACATAAATTCAGTATTCAAATTGATACTTTACTTATTTAATCCTAATCAATATGTATGGTCTAAACAAGACTTTCTAATGCAGGTATTACCGGTACCAACTGCGAGAAGGACCCGTGCTACTCGGCGCCCTGTTTGAACGGTGGCACGTGTATGACGATGGCCATCAATGGATCTTCGACGTTCCATTGTGCGTGTGCTGACGGGTGGGCGGGCGCGCAGTGTGAACTATCTAATACAGGAGGTGCTTGCGCATCCAATCCATGTGTTAAAGGCATTTGCATAGATCAGGTCGATACTGAACCCGGCGCTGAAGAATATCGCTGTTTTTGCCAACCTGGTGAGTGAAGTCATTTACATAGTTCTTATCTGACTGTAATTTTTAATTATCAGTGTATATGTAAATGGTATAGTAACTAAATAAAAGTTACTTAATTCATAAATCAAAAAAGAATCGCGATTACTTTACAGGAGTTTTTCAAAAATAGCTTAACTTAAGTTACATGAACAGTTTTCTTTATAGGAAATCCCAAAATGAGTATCGCCTAATGTGAAATTTATTCTAATTCTACTGACATCAAATCAAATAGAGCGTTATTAAACGCTTTACCCTTTCGTAATCAACTGTTTAGGCGAGCTTAATTCTTTAAGTACTTAGTTAATTCCATAAGGTTCTTAAAATTGGAATGCGTAAAAGAATAATATTATTTTGTTAAGGTTCGTTCCAAATTTCAAAATTGTAGGCCATCGGTCACCGGAAAGAGCTTATTCAATTTTTTTTTGAAGATGATGTGAGTTGAGCTTTTATTCGCTTTGATGAGCTGTATGAGACTAGACTGTATTCAATACACTTAGGAAACACTTTGACTATTGAATATAGAACAAAGTGGTCATACTTTATTCAATAAAGCATGTTTGCAGTGTGGCAGTTAGGTACTTTGATAAATAAACAGACGGACCGTACAGTTTATACTAAATTGGTTTCTTAGTACAAAACTTTACTTTCATAATGCCTCTGATTCTCTTTATTCTATCAAATATTTACAATTTTAGCCAACATTTACAGTTAAAGTACAAAATAATGGAATTCGCAATAGTATTTCAAATTAAATAAAGTTTTGTTCTGTTTCAAAAGATCCATTTTACTGCAAAAGTTAGTCAAAGGTGGCTACGTAATAAATCGTCCGAACTTAGTCAATTCAATAATGATTAATCTTGTTTGCAAATGTTGGGTGAGGGTATTTCTGGTGGTGATTTATTTAAAGTGTAGTTGGAAGGTTGCCCGCAGTCCGCACGACTACACGCGCGGCCTTGCTTCGATCACTTCAGACACTCCCGGCTAGTTGTTCTCCCCCGCGACCCCCGTTATCCTTATGAGAAATGCTAATGACGGCAATTATTTTGCTAATTTATGTGTTTGTTAACTTTAATTGTAGTACTCTTAGACAAGGGACCGTTAAATTGTATTATAAATTTGTATTATTCAAGTGCTACTTTATTGAGAACCAAGCTGAATAGTTGTTCAATATTCAATCTACTTGAACCAAGTATTGATATAGAGCTACAGACAGAATATTATAGTGGAACTTACAGTAAAACTATTAACAAAGTTACTGGAAACTACAAAGACCGCGATCCCACAAACAAACACACCGAGCAAATACGACGTGGTTACCTCAAATACACATATTTATTCTGATGAGCGAGAGGGAAGCTCTCTTAATTACTTAAGGGTTAAATAAACAGAGTTACAAAATACAATATCATAATTAGGTGTATCTTTTTATATCATGGAACCTAAGTAAACAATGTAGAGGTTTTTAATTAAATTGTTTATTTTTAATTGACGTAGGAGGACGTATCGCTTTTACGTATCACTGTATTTTGAAAACTAAGTTGAAACTGGATAGAAATTGGGTATAAAAGACGTGATCCAAATATTAATTTACAATGCGTAGGTACTAGAAACGGATCTTTGTTTTAACGCTGACACTCCCAGTTTTAATACTTTACATAGGTAACTTGTAAAACGCCGACCAATATTTCTGTCCGAACAAAAGATTTATTTTCCCAATAAGAAAATTTCAATTTAGATGTAGCGTTTTCGAGGTCCAAGTCATCTTTTTACCATTAAAGAAATAGGTTTTGAATCAAAAAACAAAAGTAGTTTTCCGATGATGGAATAAATCTTTGTGAATTCATCAAGTGCCTTGTTTTCACGACAGGAACAAATATTCTGAATGAATACAAACAAACAGCCCCTCGGGCCGGTTCGTATTTCATCGTAAGTAATTCGAAACTTTGTCTTTTGAATCGCGTATATCTAATAATAAAACCTTGTAACGTTGTAATGAAAAACATTTATTTTGTAGTGTTATCGTCAGTTTAATTTTAGGTTTTGGGTTGAATTTGAGTAGAGTGAGTGATAAAACAGAAAACGCTAGCGTAAATTGACGACCTTGGTGGCAGAGTGGTCACCATGCCGGACTGCCATCCGTAAGATTGTGGGCTCGATTCCCGTGCGGGGTGAATATTTGTGTGAACCATAAATGTTTGTCTCGGTCTGGGTGTGTGTGTGAATGAGTGTGTGCGTAGTTACTGATACCCTAGATGCAAGCTTCGAGCTTAGTTAGGGGTCAGTTACTATAATGAGATGATGTAGAGAATGATTATGTTATGTTATGTAATTCAAATATTTTTATACAACTGTTCATGAGAAAATGCATTAGGCATTTGGCCGTTAAAAGAATCGTTAGGGGTCGTTACTGACCGATTGTATGTGGAAGTCATTACAAGGTCACGTCGATTAGGCGATATTATAGTTGGGCGTTTTTCTTAGTTTACATAAATATCAATTATCAGATAATGGGGTGAAAAGACACAACTGCGTTTGTTGTGTATCTTTCTATAACTGGTAAGCGGAGAGTTTTCCGCAATTAGACATCTCTGCGTAACTTACAACGTTGTGCGAGCTGCAATATTTTTTGGTTAGACTTTAGAGGGTTAGAAGTGTTACCTTTGTCGAACTTTTAACTAGAATACTTCCTACATGATAACAAATACCTAAGCTACAGTTTCTGTTGACAGGTTACACTGGTAAGTTATGCGAACAAGAGTACAACGAGTGTGTCTCGTCTCCGTGTGCTAATGGAGGCACCTGCACCGACCGCATTGGAGGATTTGTCTGCACTTGCGGGCGAGGGTATACCGGAATCACTTGTCAGTTAAAGGTAAGACTTCGACAATAATATTCTTTAGTACGAAGGAGGGTCAAAAAGTTTACGGAGGGGATGGAAACTTTTTACTTAGACTATCCTTGTATTTGTCGTCTCAATACATCTATAAATACCTAGTTTTACTTTAAAAATTGTTTTAAATAAGTACTTGTTTTATGTCGTGTCGTGTGATGTCATGATATGCCATTCGATAGTATTTGGGATATTAACGAGACTAGAGAAGAGACTAGAACAAAAAGAGCAAATGATATAATTTTTGTTTAATTCATCGCCTCAATATGAAAGGCGCTTAAAAAAATTAATTAGAAAATACCAAGTAAAACCATGGGCATACCTAGTAGTCCATAAAATATAATAAATATCCAGCAAGAAGTAATTTATAGTACCTGTACATCATAATTCTAAAACTTTACGCCAAAATTCTGACGTTAAATCTAAAGAAAGCTAGACTTTATTTACGCTGGTTAGAAACTACAAAAAGTATCGTAGTAGACTTGATGAACAATACCTATCTATGAAAGTGTTTCACAAAATACCTAAGGGTACGAAATACTATAAAAACATTCTAAAATACCTACCTTATCTAGTTATTTCGAGCAGCACCTTTTCACGTCTCCCTTGTTTTCAGACCTAACTACATTATGTTGTATGGTTATAGATCGATCTGTGCACCCCGAACCCTTGCTCACCGAGCCGGTACTGCCTCGACCACGGCAACAGTTACTCATGCGAGTGCCCACGGGGATTCGTCGGGGATGAATGTCATATACCTGCTAGATCTGTACGTATACACCTTTATTGGGTACTATACTTACTTTATTAGTTATAAGGACCCGGATTAGAGAGGTTTCATTGCGGAAAGCTGTTTACTTACAAGTACAATAGCTATCGTACTTGATAGGAAAAGATAATGATATTTTTTAAGAAATTTTGTGTGTTTGAGGCAAAATGCTTACAAGGGGAAGTAGTGTGTATTCGACTGGCCCTTAATAAATATTTTTAGGTTTGGTACAATTTAGATACTCGGTGTTCCAATTTAAAAACTCAGTTTACTTAATTGGATCGAAGGAAAAGAAGTAAATAGTTACGACCACGTATGCTCTACAATACAGTATGTTATGTAATAACTGACTCAAAATATAATTAAGGGTCATGTTCATTTTTGTAGTTTTTAAGGATATACGAGTATGTCCTTGAATCTACAAAAATGTATATTTCAAAGATATGTCTTTGAAATGTATCATAACAAATGACCTAATGTAGGTTACTTTCCCCTATTATTTGGTAATAGCATCGTAATTTTATTTTTCGTCACTTAAGTATTCGTTTCTGGTCATCGTTCGATATAAGTATTGTGAGTATGATATATATATCAATCAATGTTAGACTTTGTGTGTGTTCAATTTGTATCTATTGTTCTGAGGTCCGTAGGGAAATTTATGAAGGTTCGACATTTGACATCATTTTTTAACAAAAAAAGAATACATCGTGGTATGAAATATGAAGTGGCCGATACATTAGCTTATTGAAAAGTGGATGAACCCATCAATTTCAGATTTGTGACACAAACCCGTGCGTTCACGGCGGTACTTGTTGGAGCGAAATCGATTCATTCTTCTGTTCCTGTCGGCCGGAGTATACGGGGAAACTTTGTGAAGGTATTTTATTATAACTTCATTAAGTATAGTTAATTTATTTATTTAAATATGAGCATGAAGTTCAAAAGTTAATGTTGTATTACGCGGGTTTGAACTCTACCTATAAATTTTATTATAATTAGCAATTCATTTTAAGTCAGATAGATTCTGCTAATCGTATTTTAGTAAAGTTATATCGGATCGGATTTGAGATCACCTACATGCTTTGCCTGGTGATTGCGTCTATTCCTCTTCACTCTACTAATATCATCAGTGACAGAGAGAGAGAGAGCCCATGCCCAATGGGATTCTACATGCCTTTACACTTTCCTTTAATTTTCTTTACTTTTTACTTCCTTTTTTCTTATCTCTGATTCATTCAGGCTTACTTCTTCCCTTTAATGGTTATGTTACAGAAGACTTCATCCTGGAGCCGGTGGTGAGTGACGCCCTACTGTCGGAGAGTAACAGCGGCGGCGGCAGCGGATCCGTGCGCGAGGTGCGGATGCCACTGGGCCTTTACCATGATCGGCTCCACAACGTTTATATTGCAGCTGGCACGCTAGGAGCTGCTATCGCTATCGTTGGAGTTGTGGTTAGTGATCAGTTTTTTTTTTTAATTACTTGAAACTGTTAGGCATAAGTCATAAAAAAGTTTGTTACAAGTAATAGATTTACTTAGTTTTTCGGGAAAGGAAATTGGTAAAATTCGCCGGAAAATTGAAAATTTCTTTCCGTAAGTTTCAAACGAACTAGATATACGCAAGTACTTGGTAAGTGCTATAATTATTGTATGTGCAGGTGACGGCGTGTCACTGCCGCGTGAACCAGACGTACTCTCGGCTGGTGTCGCGGCTGCGGGGCAGCGGGCGCGCGCGCTCCGCGCGGGCGGCGGCGCACTGGCTGCACCACAAGGAGCCCGCGCCGCCGCCCGCGCCCGCCGACCACCACGACATGTACTACACGCTCGACTTCACCGACAGCCAGACCTCGCCTCTTATACAATAACAATCGATACTCAACTGCTCCGACGGGGAACGGTTCAACATACGCATATGAACCGCACGTTATTCGACACTGTCTTGAACGCACATACTATTTTGGTTTCTCTAAAGTGGTACGGCAAGAGAAGGTTCCTATATTTTCTCAAGGGAATATTGGATCTCGTTTCTTGTTTTAAGTTGAAAGGCGAGGTTGGTAATTTTTAGCTAAGTAACCATACATTATAATTATTCATGTATTGTTAGTTGGTTACACCTACCACCAAGATCTGCCATACGATGAGTACTATCTGAGGTTGCTGTATTGTTATTGTGAATTGCTTCTCCCGTCTGGTGCAGTGTTCGCTTTGCCCCTTTGACTTTTAATATACCAAGTGATTAGATGGTGCAGATGAATAAATACTTACTTACACATTACATCATTTGCTTGATAATTAGGTAAACTAAGCCAAATTTTAATAATAATCCTCCATATTGAAATAAGGATATAAGAATATTTATAGCCCCCAAAATGTATACCTCTCCATAATTTATCGCGAATAAGTAGCAAAATTGAGGATAAACATAAGTAAGTATAATTCGTGTTATTTTAAATTATGCTAATGTTAAAATTAGCGTGATCACAAAGGTCAAGCATTTATTTTACGGCCAAGAAATTCAAATACTTTACATTATCTTAATTACCTGCGTGGGAGCCATTACCGCGGAATAATTTTGGCCATTATTATAAGACCTTAGCGATTATGAGTCAAACTAAATACGTAATACGTAGTCATCATTGATTACTGTTGTAAATTAACATGACAGATCATAGAACATTTAATGTTTTATGTTTTTTATATTATAGTTTGGTGTATTAGATACTTATAGATAAGCTTCTCGGTCGTATACTATTTTGAACATTGCCATGTTGTTTAGTAATACAATACTTTTACATCCCCATAAATTACCGCCCACTCATGTATCATAGTTTATTAAATAACATAGATTTTAAATATCAGTGTTGTGTGCCGAATTTGCTTATAAATAGATACCTTTTTAAAATTTAGGTTAACTCCCATTTGGAAATCTTACTGTTTCGTACACTTTAACAAATATTTATGTAAAGGTGGCCTTTGGACACATTTATTTCAAATTAATGAAGGAAACGAAACAGGAAGTTGTCCAAATCGGAAGTAGTCAAGAGATCAAAATATTTTAATGATGAAGTATTTCTAGTCAAAAAATAGATTAACTTTGTAATGTAATGTTCGGAGATGTTAATTTTGTGTGTGAGAAATAATATAATCGGTACCTTAAATGTATAATCAGGTAGTAACCCGTTGTGAACTCAATCAAACTGTTATTGATACCAAATGCTGTTAAAATTATTTCCTTAATACATCACTATGATTGTATCTAAGTATAGAAATACCTAACTATTTACGATCTAGGTAGAACTGACAACACGCCACGCAAAACAACCAACTTTGTCAAATTCACATAATAAAATACTTACCTTTTAAAAACAGCTGGATTCAGTTATAAGGTTATTTCAATTGAATTGCAATATTCACACTAAGTGCCTGTAATGTGAGACGCTTCTTGTATTTTGTCTAATTCCGATATTATCTATAAATTAAACATTTTAAAACCCAAAGATAATGTTGCTGTGAATGAACGAAGATGGAAATTGACTGATCTTCCAACTAGTTGTTATTTAAAGTTGTATTTTAATGTAATGTCGATTTTAAACTTCAATAATAATTCGATTACTTTCGTTAATAAATGCTATTTCAAATGAATAGTAAAAGGATTTGTTTTAAGAGAATCCACAACATTAAATCTGTCTCTCAGTAGTAGTCTTTTAGAAGGTTAGTTTATTTTATTATTTTTTGTGTTTATTAATATTGTAGGGTATGGGTAATTAAAACTTTATAATCTTAAAATGATCCTTACCGATTATAAGTCTATATAGTATTTAAGTAATCATTTCAATTTATATTAAATTAATAAAAAATCTTTCTCTTGATGCTTTCGTAAACTTTTAAGCTTTCTTCGTGTAGTGTAAATAATTTAATGTGAAAATTACTGTTAATCATGCTAAGAAATAAAGAAATTAACGTTACATATTGTTCTCATTTTTGTTAGGTTTATCAATCTTTAATTATTGCTAATTAGCAATTTAATTAATGCGACTACATCTAAATATACTTGCATAAAGATTACTAATAGCATAAATTAGTTGAGGATAAACATTGTTTTGGATTTGCAATTCAATCATGTACAAAAATAAACTTAAGAAAAACAACAGATACGTTTTGAAGAAAAACATTTTTATTTAGATTATAAACTTTGATAAAAATAATTATATTAATATTTTATGACAACTTACAAATATTTTATAAAAGAATAACGTAACATCTATTTTTATTAAAACTTAAGTATTTCATAACGAAAATGTGCTACCACTTTCGGGTTGTGTTTAACTAGTGTGACTATATGCGGATGGCGATGCGACGCCGACTCGTGCGCACATTACGCGCCCGCGCCGCTCCATCGTACGATACGAGTACACATTACGTACCCGCACACGGCCGCCCGCGGCGCGGCGTCTGCGTCCATCTCATAATACCATATACATAACAAACACTACACAAATATTAAACTCTGTTTAGATTGCACAACCGCTACACCGGGCAGGAGTCGGCGACGTACCGCCACCGCGCCATCATTACCTACTAAGTACTGATTTACGTATTTATTGCTACTATTGTGACTTATGACGAGATTCTGAATCACGATCTAACATCATTGTAAGTAAATATTAAAGCTGCACAATTTATATTAATAATAAGTACATAAATAAATACGATTACATACACATACGGGTATGCTTAGATAAAACAACTTGGTTAGAGTCCGCCTTTTGTTTGGTGGCGCAGACTTTGAGCAATGGAAGTCCTCATTATCCTTATATAAATAGAACAAACAACAAATAGTTTTGCGGTGAAGACATATTAACAAGTGTATGTGAATCAAATCATAGTAAGAAACATAGCAATTTGGAACATCAAGATTCAATATTGCGGAATAATAAACAAAACAGAGAAATAGATTACATAAAATACGTATTACGCAATAAAATTAAACTTAAATAAAATTCGATGTCTACCTGCAAGTCACACGTAAAACGAACTACGTTTGAGATTCTAATATAAATCTAATATCAAAATAACTAATCTAGTAATTATGTCATAATATGGCAGTTAATGCAACCGTCCGCACAAGGCACATCGTCACTTATTTATAATAACGCATACAATATTCCGGGCGACATAATATCCTTTAATATACCAAAACAATGAAGCAGAACCTTGTTCCGTAATTTGAAATTATAATCGGTGGAATCCTCTTAACATTAAATTATTCATCAAAACATTTTGATTATCACTCTCCAACTATATAACTACATCAACATCAATTTTAGAAATTAACAAATTAATTTATCAGATTTGTAAAACAGTTAGTAGTCATGTACAATGATGCAGGTGTGTATAATTGTGCATTACTCAATAAATTGTGAAGCTACTCGTACGAAACCTTAAAATATAAATAAGTCTTGGACACAAATACTTTTCGTAAACTAAGTTGTCATGGCCCGATAAATCTACACGAAATTTATTTAATATAACAAAATGTATCATCTAATAAGAATCTTATAAATAAACTCGTACCCCTCCCATCAATGATAATGTTAATATCGCTTAGATGGACGATTTTGTGACTATTTTATGACTATTAATAGATGTTTATTATGCAAAATTGTGACTGTCTTAGCTCATTTGAAACTGTCAATTATTATTCATCGCTTCCATGTTTATCATCGTTAAAATTATGTTTTTCTCATTCAAATGTTTCAATATTTTGAGCCAATTTAAATTAGTCTCGAATAATTTAAATTAAATGTTGGTATATTAATGATTTAATCGTAATAAATACATATTTACGGGTCGAAAAGGAAGCAATGGACGTAAATATTTGTTCCTACATCTAATATAATCTAAATGAATGATTTGAGCGAACTTATTTTTATCAAACTTATGTTTATGTAATAAGATAAAACTTAACAAATTGGATGGCATTTGTTGTGACTTAACTCACTTAATTACCTAAATATAATAACGTTACTCTTATCAGAAAGGCACTTTATGTTTTATTCAAATGTTGCTTTATACTCTACAATATAAGTGACAAGAATTTCTTACTTTATCATCATGGCAAGATAAAAAGGTACCTGTTGAAATGTTAACTATAAAACTTAGTATGATAACCGAGCGAATGGCACATACGTTAAACATCAGTTACGGTTATAATTAGTATTACTTTACACACGAAATCTAATTTATCATAAAAGTCTGGTAATAAAATTATACTGCCATCACCTTACAATTTTCATTATTTGTAGTTTTCATAAGAAGGCACTAATAAAATAATAAACGTAGTTATGTACACAAAGTCATCTATGGACCAGACAAATACATATTTGTGACATCCGTTTTATAATGATGGAATGCTTAAAAGTAAATTTCAATCTGAGATCGACATTTTCTGAGATATTTTCCTATCTCATAAGTTTCGAGTGTGAAAAATGTTTAAGTATAAACTAAAACACGAACATAAATTATTCCGTAAACTTGTATAGTATTGTCCAGAAGCAGAGAGCGGGGTGTGGCCGACGCGCGACGCGTCACTGACGCCCACTATTAGTGCTCCAAAGGCAGCTCCACGAAGGTGATGTCGTACAGCCGCTCCTCGCCGTTGTCTCCCGCCGGCCTCACCTCCAGCAGGAACAAATCTTCGTTGCAATAATAAGCCAACATTTCATCATCAATTTTGGCCGTAATCCTGCAATAAATACAACAATGTCACACAAGTACTTACAAAATTACCTTATGGTATCTGGACAACTCCTACAAAAACAGCATTAACTTGGAGACTTGATTACCGTAACTTTGAAGAACTATTAATTTTATTATTTAAATGTTGTGTTGTTAAGTGCACAATCATTTACTTTGGGTAGTGCAAGTGCGTGATGCATTTTGTTACACAGGTTTAATAAGGTACATTCAGTAAGGACGGTGATTAAGATGAGGGTTCTTATTAAAAGCTGATCTAACATAATAATAAGTAGGGATAATTCCAATAACAAAAGCATTCCGAAGTTAGTGGCGCGCCCTTTCGGTAAGCGATGCTCCATTAACGCGAGGCGGCCGGTTCCTAACTCCTAATATAACTATCTGAGGCCAATGGTAACCACTTACCCTTTCTTGTTCTTTCGATAAAGATTATTAATTGCCGAACTTGAAATTTTGTACTTATTCTCAATCTGAAAATAAGCAAAAAAACAAAAATTACATTAGGCTTTTTGCCTTCGAAACCGAGACGTCTCGTCTAACGGAACTTAAGGTTCAGTAACCGGTGTAGTGGTCTCAAAAGGATACTAATAACGCGCGCGATATCGAGTTGGAGGTCCGGTGCGGCGGCCGGCCGCGCGGGTGTTAATTACAACATGCAGTTAAGATGAACGTGTATTGTATTAGACGGGGTTATGAAGCACCAAATCGGTTACAGCGGTGTCGCAAGCGGCGGCCTAGCACCCGCCACTGCGGGGCGAGGCCGACGCCCGCAACCGACGAAGCGTCTCGATTCCTTTCGTTAGACTTAATATTATGGAACAACAAACGTCCACTGGGCGAGGAACCGAGAAAGCGGCGGAGTGCATCTCGATCCCTCACACGGTTAGCCGAAGTCACCAAGGTTATGTAACATATTATGGATACATTGTTTGTCGGAGGGGGCGGTACTGAGGGACATGCGGGTGAGGGTAGGTACTTACGGCGTGCAGCAGGCCCTGCGTGGTCGGAGGCACCACGTGCAGTGCTGTGTATACATCTTCGGAGTCCTGGCGCACGTATAACATCACGCGCTCACTGAGCGGCGGCGTCGACGTGCGCGCGCGCTTTCCTAGTACACCTTCTAATTCCAGGGAGTCCTTACGATCGCTATATGGCGAGAGGCCTCCTACTTCTCTGTATCTATAATAAACATTATAATATAAATAACATTCTTTGTCAGGCCGACTGGTTATTAATTTAGATTGTACTCTCATTGTCAAATTATTATTAGCTTGTACTCTCACTTATTAACAGAATACTTACGCTGGTGCATCAGGTGGAAAATGATTGTGAAACTTGAGAGCGGGTGCCTGAGGTTTAGCCGTGTGTAAAAGGAATGGTGATGCGCCTTTAAGGTGTGCTTCGGTGAGAGCCGCCTCGTCGTGCCCGTAGAATCCCTGAATGTCCATTCCGGCCAGTTTGTCGATGTCTTCCGCGGGACTGAACAATACTGGTGGTTTAGATAAGTCAGCCATTGAATAGAATTCACTTCTTTCTGTCACTGGATGATATATTTCATCGAGCTTCTTTCTGTTGGTGGCCGACATTTTTCTTTTCGCTGCTCTCCTTTCTTCATCTCTTGTTTTTCTTTCGGCTCCCTTGAATTAAAAATTGAATTGTTAGCAAACATTAAATCTTTATACATTAAATCTTTGTTACATTGTTTTAAATCCTTACCTTATCACAAAACACTTTGATTTGGCAATAACCTCTGTGACAGACTTGAGTATCTCTTGGATCTTCGAAGGTATCGATCTGGATGTGCAGCGGCAAACCCTGGAACAATATTTATCATCATGAAATATTTTTTAATTACAATAGGTACTTTCTATTCCGACATTTACATATTATTCGTCCATCGGGGTCAAATTTAGTCTATTCGAAAGCCATATATAATTCGTCTAGAATGAAAAATAAGGTTAAGTCTAATTGGGCAATTACAAAAATACAACACGCTATTTCCGCATCCATATACAGAATTTATGTAGGTATATTATAGTGGGGAGACATCAAACAAATCAACCATATTTGAGGTAAACGATTTCACGCTTAAAGTCTTCGCTCACATCGCGGAATCATAACAAAAAACAGTTTTAATAAACGTTCATAAGGGATAATTGTGATAAATTCATGAATAAGGAAAAAATATGCACGTGTCTGAATCGAATCGTGTTAAAACATCTTAATTGCATGAGTGGAGGTCGACGTCACTTCTCTTGGGATGGGTAGACAGACACGATACGTTTGACTTACAATACAGGCTACGTACGTACATTGTATGTACACTACATACTATATTATTTCGATTTAAAAAGTGAGACCAAACATTTTACAAATCGATGGAAAATATAAACTGAACCGCTACCAAGTAGGTATGTTTATTCGTAGTTAATCTTTAAATAAACCTACATCCGCACATTTGAGTCAACAACAAAATTAGCAATTCAATGAGCTACCAGTAGATAATTCGTCAGATAATATTAACGTTATTTACAAAATTGAGATTGATAAGAATGTTTACGCAAAACTAAGTATTTCTAATTCGCAACAACACGTAAGTACATTACACACACAGTAACTACAAAATAATGTGTCAAATATTCCATAATACATCATGTGTTTTTGATCTCAAAAAGGTTTAATAAGTACCCTTTAAAGCTTATCTCGTATTAAACACTTAACAAAGGGAAATCCTTTGAAACGCTCATTAATTTAGCATCAAGTACTCGTATATTCATGTGTTTGTACGTGTGCGGTTTGAATCGTGTTTATGTTTCCATATAACATGGGACATCGATGTAATATTATACATGAGTGGGTTTTATTCGATAACATAAAGATACTTTCGCAGTGACTAAATTACCTAGTAGCTCTTTGAAATTAAATGAATTATACAAAGGGTTTCTGTGCCATATAATACAATAATACGAAGATGGTCATTTTCAACATTGAATATGTATTAAGTACATAGAGATGATTAAACCAAGTTTATGGACAGAAATTATTATTATCTTTGTATATTAATATTAGAAAGATATGAATCAAAATAATATTCATGATCAATATACTGATGAAATTCCATAAAACTCATACATATACAGTGCATATTAGTGCGTTCATTAAATTTACGAGTAATAACTCACCTTAACTCCTTTTTGACTACTGAAGTCCGTACTCAGGCATTGAACGGCAATGTTTATCTGAAAGAAAGAAAAAAATAATTTTAAAACCATTGAATATCTAAGAAGAACATTAAACGAGTTACTTTATAATAAAGTGCCTTTGCATTCTAACCGCAAAGACAGGCGCCAGAGGCATGTCGGGAACACTACACGATACATGTTTTTAATCTAATATGCGAAGAGGTTCTAAAAGGAGATATGCGACGATTTCCATCTGAGTGAGTGCCATTGAAGGTATATTGATGTCGGTCGGTAAGGGTGAGTATCGTGTGAGCCGGCGAGGGCGGTGGCGGCGCGCGGCGCGCAGCCCGCTCATTACCGCGGTCTATGCAAATGACCACCTCGCGTTTTTACTGACCACCGACACCAGCGCCGATTGCTGTCCATGCGCATATTATCCGTCGCAAACAACTCTCATCCGCTACGGTTTCACGACCCAACAATAAATAATTACGGATATCGATAACTGACCAGTAGCAGAGTAATCGATAGCTATTAAATAAATCTTTAAATAACCTTACACTTATTCGAAACGGTCTCGATACCGCAATATTAATTTGAACTATCAATTTAACGATCCAAACCCAAATTGTAGTTGAGTGTACGAGTCGTTAAACGCTAATTACTCCCTTGACTCGCATTACCATACTGTCATAGAATTGAGGCTATTTCACGCGGTCTTTTAATTGTTTGATGAATATTAAAAAGGCAATGTACATAATATTATCAATGAAGTATAGTTTTTGTGACAACGACTCTGTATAATTCTATGTGCGCAATTAAAACATACTTGTTTATATGTATTCAATAATAATTTAATGAACATTTATTACTGCGAATGCGTCGCCTCCGTGGCATCTTTGCACCGCTGTTTCTCAGCGAATGGTGCACAATTTGCAGTTTTTGCTTCATTTACTCAAACCAAATATGGCTCTGGGATTCGGTTTAATTACACTTTAATAAACGTATTAAAATCCTGATCAGACTTTTAATTTTGTGTACAGTAAGTAGAAGGCACGTCGTACCCACGATATTTATTAATTTTCCTTTAAATATGCACATATTTTTGCATCGCTACACAAGTTATTTTGTGCAATGACAGAAAGAAACATTACCCCATTTAGTTATACATGAACGGTTTCCTGGATTGTGAGTAGGTGTCGCCTTTACATATTTTTATGTAGATATTATTTTAATGCGGTTTAGGTATAATATAACGTAGGTGGAACTAAATTAAAATGAAAACATAATAAACTGACCAATTAAGAACATTATACCTATTTTATAACCAGAGGCATAATAGGAATATAACAAGAAATAAATAAAATGTATGAACTTAATTATATTTATCAGTAGGTAGGTATATACTATATGGCGTCAGTTATATTAGAGTTATAGTTAACTAGCGGCGCCCCGCGGTTTTACCCGCGTAGTTCCCGTATAAATATAGGGATAAAATTATGCTAAAAAACTTCCCACTAAGAATCACTCTATTATGAGATCTATTAAAACAAATCGCATCAAAATACGTTGCATAGTTTTAAAGATCTAGGCATACATAGGGACAGAGAAAGCAACTTTGTTTTATACTATGTAGTGATAAAAAGGGAGTCGGTGTGTATGTACATAAGTAGCTGCAGGACTCACTTTGGCGGCGCTCTCGAGCGGGTTCCAGTAGACCGCGATGGCGTTGTGGGCGACCTCCTCGATGGTCCCCGCCAACCCGATGCTGTTTTTCGTGTCTGTAACAAAATGCAAATCCTCATTAATCATGTCCTCGAGAACTGTGCAGTTATACTGGCGGAGATTTCGATTAAGATTTCAAGCAACAATACGTCATCCACGACGGAAATTTATTTGAGTTGGGCGTGAATAATCACTCGATAGTATCAATTTAACGACGATTGCAATGTTTTCACTTCTGCCCTTCCTAGGTTGAAGTTTATGGTAACTAATTAGCACGTTCATATTCCAATTATATTCGCCGAAACTTTATAAAGCGATAAATAAAATCGTATCTGTAATTTAATTCACCACCGGAATTGTTTTAAGTTCCGCTTCATTAAAAAATGTACATTTATAATGTAATGGTAATTTAGCAGTTTTTGTCCGTAGCTGTGAGGACAAACATATTTTTGTTTATTGGCGAGTCTGAAGGTTAGCGTTATGGTTGTTTGTTAGAGAACTTTACAAATTGCCAACGTGGGTGATCGGTGCGGGGGTGTAGAGCGGCGTGCGCGGGCGCAACGTGTCGCACTGAAATGTTTACGAGTGCAGTCGGGGACGCCGCCGCCCGCCCTCCACTTACCTTATTGTCTTAACACTCTCTCGCCAATTTACGACTCTAACCGACCTCTTGCTACTAATAAATCCGCCTGCCTCTACTTCCAACGACGGATACAATTGACTTGCATTGCGTTGAATTATTTGTGGAATTATTTCATTACTCACCTTATCGGAATGTACTACGAGTAAATGAGTACTTCATTCGAATTCAGTTGAAAAATTAACAAACCGTTATTCGAAAAATATTGTGCTACAAGTTAAATATTAACTTGATTATAAATAAATAATTGTGTGTGACTCATACTTATAAACGACTTTAAAATATGTTTTGTGTTATTCTTATTAAAATGTAATGTAATCAAAACAAATACTCGGAGCAATCTGTCGAATCGGTGAAGCGTGATACAAGCGAAAACTGTCAAAAGAAATAAAGTCGGAGGTAAAGAGGTTTCGCGGCTACGAGCGGTAGACACGCAATACAAGAAGACATGTAGGTAATCGGAGAAGGTATTGTGTACAGGCGCAGAGCGTTGCGGCCCGCTCCCGCCCCGCACCCCCTCGCATCCCGCCCCACCCCCGCTTCGCTTTCACACGCCTGAGCACAGGTGTCCGATGTCGCCCTTGAAGCTCCCAAGTTCGTTTGATGCACTCTCCGGGAACTATATATCTATTGCTCCTATCGCCGATGGTCCTCTTGGACTCGACCCGAACAATCTTTGCATAAACAGTACTTATTTCAACAAAGCAAATAAGCTACATAATTACATTGTTATGAGCAGGTACGGTTTTTATTACTCAGTAGTTATCCTAACACGATACATAAAAAATAATTAAGTAACATATAATTTTATTTCAAAGTTTATTTTTGTTTTGTCTAATCACGAAATTCCTTCATGTGTTAGACATTATTTCAATCTACATAATAACTCCAACGATGTAAAAAACTTAACTAACATCGAGATAAGCTAAAAAACCTTGACATTAAACTTGGCCCGCCGCGCGAATTAATGGCTTCCATGTTTTTATTTTCCTTGAGATTTAATTTATTAGCACCGCTTGTGGCCGCGGCGTCACTCATTACAAATGCTACAAGCCTTAGTTAAGTAATGTTAGAATGTGTAAAGTGTCATATATCAGCGGTGTTTACTTCGAGCTGACCGATTAATAATCAGGCATTCCATTGATGACGTAAGCCCAATCTGTAAAACTCGCATGTAATATTTTAAATAATATTTAATTTCTAACAGGAATAGTGAGAAATACTAATTAAATAACCAAGAATTTATAATAATTAATAATAAAAAATACGGTTATTCTGAGTAAATATTATTGTAAGTACTCAATAAAAAATATATACTTATTCCGACGAGAACAACAAACAAGGAGCTAGATTACTATAAACCTATAATACCTAACATTTTACATATTAATAAAAAGTGAAGTAGGTATGTGTGCGCGCGTCGGCGCGGGCGCACCGTGAGGCTGATCTCGCAATTAACATGCTAATGAGCGTGCTCCTCGATATCATCACAGTAATTACGTCCGCTCCAAACTATATTGTAGGCTAACTTATGTTACCTCTTCTGTTTTGAGACAAAATAATGTGCGTATTCTAGGATGGTGCAAGTTTATATTCTACATTCAACATTACACTATAAACGAAGACTGTCTTCATGAAAAGGCAGGTGTGACGGGCCTCTACTAAATTTCTCACGAATTTTAACGATTTCCTGTTACTTCACCACTAAGTTCGTAGAGCTTCATCGTCTCGGATATCTTTATTATATCGCATCTTTCGACCTCGACTCGTAGAAGCGTCGCATTGGTTCCACTATCTTCAATCTAGCTGTTTGAATGTGTCGTTATGACTTGTGGAATGTGTATGAGTGTTCTAGGATGTGACTTGTAAATATATTTCTCTACTGTAAAAGGTGGCGCCAGTTTCTTTTTTCAGGGCGATTGGTGTGTTTGTCGGTCAGTGTGGGCTGGGTTCGTGGTACCTACGTATTATGTATGCAAATGTCCTAACGAGATATAATAGTGGGCAGCAGAGTACGCGCGGGTGCGTCTCCTTGCTGTTATCTGCCTCGCAGGACGGTAATTAGGTCCTGCGTGCCGAGCGGGCGCCGCGCGCCTCTCGCCCGCCCGCCTCGCGCCCCCCGCCCTGCACGCAAATTCATCGCCAACATTCTGTGTCGCCTCGAGCACGATCATGTTTTTGTGCAATAAAATATCATGTCTTAGAACTCTTGCACTTCTTTGAACATTGTCTAAGAAACCCTGATCATTGTTTGCCGAGTTGTCACGTAATCGTGTAGATACTTAATACGTAGGTTTTATCGTAAAAAACAGATAATTGCAATAACAGTAAAACTTACCCGCATCTAATATCCTTTGTTTAACTGAATGCTGTCGGCCGTGCCAGAACTGCCATGCCTTTATTTCGTCTTCAGGAGATTTTTCTTCTCGGAACATTAACATGACTACGCTCTAAAACAAAAAAAAACATGAAATATATAAATGGTACTTCTAAACTTAATTATTCAGTTGACTACTCGGTTAAAAATATGGGCAAAAAGTTAAGTACATTGACTAGGAGGGGTTATTACGATACCTGGCACTAATGTCTTGTAAGTTGATATTTATTTATTTCCAACTAATAACGGTGGTGGAACCTACGTGTAGTCGTAATACAAAGCGCCGTAAGCTGTGTGTGCATCTCGCGAATACGCGAAACGCGATTACCGGCGCGCATTTCTCAGCTATTACTTTAAACGAATGCGATTACGTCGTTACTGCGGGCATCTTAATTTTATACGCATTTAAATGGACTTAAAAGTTGCGTGAAATCTTTCGACCATTTCCGTTCAATTGAAAAAGTGAAATATCTACTGTTAGGACGATTTCTATCGACGAGTTAGAAAATGCAATGAAAAAGTAGTGGTATATGCGAGGCGTGGTGCCGACTACGCCATGTAGGGCTAACGACGAGAAAGCACTTGCGATGAATGCTGGAGATTGATGGATCGCCGCGACGAGCGCGACTACTCGCTATCACGTTGTTTCTAACCACAACCGAATTCCAATGAACCCACTTTGATATTATTTACAACTTTATTTATTACTCTATCACAATAAATATCCATAATTTACGTTAATCCATACTTCATATATGTTTATTAAGATGAGAAACAGGATGTGATTTGTTTAATATTGATATTTCAAGAATAATAATATACATAGATACCTATACATATACATTGTAAATACATCTATGAATGAAGTCAACCTTTTTAAAGCTATTTAGTTTATTAGCTGCAAAGTGGAACTGTTTAGCGTTGGTTGACTCTCAGTTATGACTCTTCTAGGAGTGGCTTTATAACCAGTCGTACACAAATAATTACGTACAACTTAACTCTAGAGTTAGACGTCATTATAAAGTCATGAATATGCATCGCAGGCGATAAGCTTAAATAAGATGAAGTGTTCGGCGTCTGAATCGGTCAATTACGTTCGCACTGCAATTAAAATATCATAAGGACTTTGGTTACAACGTTAGCTGGGGGCGATAAAAATGGTGATCTCCAGTAAATCAGCTCTTTTACTAGATATTAGTGCGGTGAATAGTTCATTATTGGTATGTATAAGCGGGACACGGGCTTTCTCCGGAGACGAAGCAGCCCAGCGCGTAAACCCAACGGAACCGCGCATACTAATAGATAGCCAATGTATAAAATTGTAACGGTGCACTCCACCTCTCATCTCGTCGCCTATATTATAAATAAATATAAACATTTACTGCTTTATTTGAATTCCACAGGCCCCGAGCATTTGACGAAATACATAATACATGGATAACTGTAAAAACGAATTAGTTTGTATATCGCGTCAAAAGATTTTGAATTTTCCAAATGCCAAGAATTAAAAATTGTGTTTATGGTACTATTATATTTTTATTTATTGTTCTTTCGATACGATCGCACCGTAATTTATGAGGGCAGTGTTTGAGTTTGGAGTGGCTACTTTCGTTTATCGTATTGAAATAATGATTCATAAACACTTGCCAGCTAATTTAGAGTTAACTAGTAATGGTTTACGTAATTTAGTGCCCATTTTGTAGTTGCAATTGTTACCGGACAATGTTGGCTATTGTTGCATGACAGAGATACATTGTAATAACCAGCAATCTTAAATGTTTCATTTCCACAATTTATCAAAGACAAGCTCTATTTTGATTTAATTTGTAAGTTTGTAACACAATTCATATTTAAATTACATTGCCTCGGTTTGTATTTTAATTTGTTTAATATTATACATACATATTTTATGATGCCTATTACAACGTTAAAAGTCCAGTTTTACAATATCAATCGCTTCATTATTTTAACATATTTAGAGCTATAATACCTTTTAATGATTACATTCCGATGGCAACTAAACGCGTAGGTGAAACTTACGTTAATTACATTTTTAATCTGAACTGACACGTTCATAAATACCAGTACATAAGTACATCATATTTATAGGTTATGTACAGCTTTGTTTGGACATTAAGATATATATAAATAAAAACATGTTTACTTGTACGTGTAAGCGAACTTTCGGTTATATATGTCTAGATCCGATTTATTGAAATCTGTTTACGAATTAGGTACTTATGCGAAAACAAAGAACTATTTTTATTGATTCTTCTCAGTCTACTGTATCAAAAAAGAGATTATTTTAAACATAGTTTACATTTTTCTTTTATAACTACAGGGTCAAATGTATTTGACCTGTAAAATGTTTTTTTTAATTAGATTAAATTAAATGTTCATTACATTTCTTAGTTGATGTGGCGAGCAGTAAAAGTTCTCCTGATACTCATAGTAGATAAACTAGATATAAGTTCTTAAGTATTAAAAGATGGGGTTCACTATCAAACGTTATCCTCAATAAAAGAGATACGTAATTCAAATCATTAAGATAATATTTTAGTACTCAAATGTTAAATAGATGTTTCGTAAGCAGTTGTTTCATAAGAGCACGTACAGTTTTGGCTATCCGGACCAGTTACCTCCAACTTTTCTGGCCGTCAATTAATTAATCGAGTGTATCGACATTCGACCCGATTTCAGGAGCTCGGTTGACAATCTGAGTTATCTGATTAAGCACGCTTTCTCTCGGTGTGTCGCACGCACGGTCTTGTTGTGCCGTGTGTCACTCCTCGGATACGTTCCGACATACACTCTGCATTAATTTCGTCACATTATTTGAATAAATAACCAACTGCATGTTATTTATGTATAACACATACCAACATAATGTGGCACTCACTACGCAATCGTATGATGTCTATCTAAAACTCATGCGTGACAGCTGACCAACACTCATATATTTGAACCGTAAGTTTATCATATCAGCGTTCAATCGTTATATCTCTACTTTGTTATATACATTATTTATTTTTATGATTCGAGCATACTTTTAATTATTAAGTCAATTAAAATGTAAATTAAAAAGAACGAGGCAAATATTTTATTGATATAGATAAATTGTTTCCGGTAAATAGTGACTAAGACAATCTATAATTTCACGTTGAAATGAAAATAAATGACGTCATTTAGAACATCGCTCGAACATGTATGCACTTTACTCCTATATCGTCGGCTATTTTTCATCGGCGGTGTAGCTGTCGGCAACACTATAAGACGGCATCACCACGCACCTGTCTAATTGTAAACTATAAATTGTGAGATAATGGCCTCGTTAACTTATCGGTAATAGCAACAATCGCCTTCAGATTTAATCTACGCCACGCTTTCCTGCATGATGGTTATTTAGTGCCAAAACCGTATGCATTTAATAAGTATTACAAGATGTAAGTATTATGTATTGTGTGTAACAAGTGCGTGTTTATGTAAACCGAGGCTCACTACCAATAGTCCATATATTTTTTGCTCATGAGTGGGGTTATCTCGTTAGCCGTGAGCTCGGTCGTAGCAGTCATCCATCAGGTGCTATCTATTTTATGACAATTATTTATGTTCACTGCGTGGTAAAACTATTTCGCTGACCGTTGAGCTTTATCGATAGCGCAGAAGTAATGTCCTGCCGTCTCGATACACTATATCTGATACGGATACGTCTGTTTGTTAAGTGCGCTAGTTGTCTGGGCTAGTTGTTTTAACGCCTAGGTTATTTGCTGCTAGTATTCTCTGCAGTGAATGTCGGTTTCGACATAAATTCTGAGCGGAACTGTGGGTGTAACTGCGGTGCAGTTGGCTTCGTGTCCGTATTTATTTCACATCAAGTGATATATCGACAATATCTATATTTCAATTCCTTATATGCACTTATATACAGTAATTAGTTTACCACCTCGCTTCTATTAACATTTTATTAAACATTTTGTGTTTTGGAATTACTTCAATGACTGGTAGGACGACTATTTATATTAATATTTAAAGTTTAAACATATTAATCTTACATACTCGTACTAGTAAGTGGGCACGTTATGCTATTAAACCTCTCTAATTTGGGTCCTTTGTGCATATGAAATCTTACATGAATAAATAAACCTAGTTAAAAGAACAATAGTCCTAATAATTTCGTTAGATGTATGCAAAAATAAACGTTAGACATAAATAAATTTCTGAAGCATAAGTAATATTGTAAATATATGTTATTATGTGATGCGTGAGCGCAGTAGGTGCGTGTAGTGCAGTGATGGCGTCGGTAGCCGCGCGCGCCTCCAGCTACGGCAGATTGCTAGAGATGTGCAGCTTCCGCCGCCGGACAAATTATTCTATGTATCCCACATCCGCTGAGAAACTGCACATTACGTTTAATTGAATATTTAATGCATATAAATAAAGTTTAAGTACGTTTACCTAATATACATATCTAGTACAATTTTAAGTATAAGTAAATATAATTTCTTTTGCTATCTATGGCAGTAACAATGGCGATGGAAATGCTAAGGAGTAGCATTAGATAACTTTTAATGACTAATTGTTTGATCAATTAAATCTATGAACTAATTTTAATCAAAAATAATTGAATAACATTTTAAATGTTAATTATAGCAATAACCGTATACGAGTATAAATGTTCAGTGACCGCTAAATCTCGATCAAATCGGAGCAAATCCAACGACCCGTCGGGCGTCAGATTAACATCCGGAGTCGCGCTGTAACACTAATCTGCTCAAATGTCGAAAGGAAATGTCAGATTGAAATGTGCAGGGCCGAACTCGTGATGAGGCTTAGTTACCTACCGCCCGCGCCGCGCCATGACCACTTTCCACTATCCCACTCTGATATATCAAATACAAAAGATTAATACTGACTGAGCATTCACAACAGTTATTTAATAAAAATATACTTATTATAAAGTAAAAGCGAACGAAGGTACTAAAACATAATTGTGAACTTTAAACTTAGTGTAAAATGTGGATAAGGATCTTAATGGTTCGCGGTTTTCTAAAAATTTTACGCAATTGTTATAAGTTTCTAAACTTGTATTTTAAGAGTAAACAGTAATGGGTATTGCTTAACATGTCTAGATCTCTTGACGTTGGTGCTCATGGACAGTTGTCTAGCGATGGTATCGAGGATTGACGCTAAATACGCACTCGCTGTCACAGCTTCAATATCCAGACAATGACAGACTTTAAATTGCGTAACACTGATTACGTTGAACCAGTCCCATTGTCAGAGAAAGTTATTTTATCCTAGATAATTTAAAAATATTCAATAATGTTTCATTAGCTTCAAATTAAGTAATGTGTTCCTTAATTGAGTTCGTAATCGAATCACTTAATGATCGAGCATGATGCATTTTCAGCGATTACGTGTGAGCAATATTACCGAATAATACGTAATATTTGGAAAGTGTAATAGTTACAGCGTAATGTTACGAGAACCTGAAACCGAAGGTGGAAAATTCACGCTCAGTGAAGCGAGGCGACGCGGCGCACTCACATCATATGTACATGTGATCTATTTGTAGCTTTAGTTTTACTCACATGTATAACATTTTTGGTGTACTTAGGTATAAATGTTAACTATAAATTACTTAGTACATTTGTCTCTAACAGAATTGATTTTATATAAACTAGATTCTTGTGTGCTAAGGCAATTCGTTGTTGTCACCATAGATATCGGTATCTAATTATTATTAAAATATTTTCAACAGCTAGTGCAGAGGACCTCAGCTATAAGTACAGTGTGGTTCTAAATTGATCTCCCAAGTAAGAGAAAATTTTTGAACTACAAAATCATACGTAAAACATAATTAAAAATTAAGCTTTTTGTGTTGTAATTTTTTGCCATTAAGTATATTTTATCAGTTTTTTTTTTATAAAATTCCATTTTTTCCATTCCTATGTGAAGCACTTAGTTATCACATATAAGGTATTATTATTACAAACAAATTAAGATTTCTTGCGGTTTGGTCCAACCAAAGTGGATACAAATATGCAGTGCGGAGACGGCCGGAGATCTGTTGTTAAATTACACTGAAGAAAAACCGTAAATTTTATTACATTTTTTAATCAAAAATGAAAAATCGTTGTTGGTACGTAATGAGTTAAAAAGTAATTTAGGTACATTAAAATCACATAAATAACTCTTAAAAAATAACATGAAAGGACAAAAAAGACAATTACGTTAAGATGAGTCTGCGCTTGACAAATAACCAATTTATACCGAAAGCCGTAGCCGCGTGTGACTCTACCATTTCTCTCCATAGTTTCTCTCACGTCTCTCGGCGTCACTGACACTAGACAAATATATTAAAATACATCCACTTAAATAAATGTAAAATATTTTGCGAACCTTTACACGGTTTGATAACACGTAAGTATAATAAAAATATATCAATCCCCAATCATTAAAAGAAATCCGTTACTACGAGCTCTCTGTTGTATAATTTTGCAATTTATAATCATTAGCGTTTTTCTGGTACGACAGGATTTACGGAACGATTGTCGCGGGACGCGGGAGAGGCGGGGGGTGAACCGACGAGGGTGCAAGCTTAATTGAGACATCTCAACACATGATTGATTACCGCCGTGATTGGCAACTCGCATCTTTCAAATATAATAAGAATGCAAATCGACAATGTTTTTACACGTGCTATTGTGAAATCTTTTTCATACAGTTATTTACGAAATTTAATTACAACCAAGTGCTTGTGAGATATATTCGAAATGTGCTGGTTGACAGCCCTTCACTTGGTGGGCCGCGAGGTGGCCGCCAGGAACCGCGCTCAGAATGTCACCGTTATAATCCCTCATCAAGCGTAATACGTTCAGTGTAAAAGGCATCATTAATGATTACCTTAAAAAGGCGATTTTAATGATTGCTCCAGTTTAGCAATCATTAAAATCGCTAAAAATAATACAAAAATAAATTAAAACAGACGACGTGTCTCGTTACACGAGTTTCCGTTGCTACGAAAGTGAATACAATGATGTCAGTATGACGGCAAAAACTTTGATAAAAAATGATCTGAATGAGTGGGTGCGCCAACGCTGTACTTATAACTCATTTCAAGTTAATAGTTAAATAAACATGTCGAATGTAGGTAACTTTTCTTTTTTGATGACTCGATAACTAAATCTTTATTAACATATCGCTGACCTATTGTGATCTGATAAGTATGAGTAATAAAAAAGCGTGTATGTACTAACACTCAAATATACGAATATTAAATTATTATAATCCCGTTACTACTAATTTATTGAACGTGTTTGATAGCTACATCCAAATTGAATTTAAGAAAAATGTATTTCGTACTCTTTATATTTTTAATCAAATCCCAAGAAGGGTGGCATGTAAACCCTTGACGTAACATCCAGGTGACTTCGTTCTTTATTAGATGATTAATTGCCGTTATATTCAATGATTGATCGAAGTCTTTAGATTGTTCTTTTAATAAAAACTACGTACAAAGTCAACAAGGTAAATTTATTCAAACGGTGTAACGGCCTTTGTTAAACATTTTAAAATGTTATTTGTCATTTTCATTAATATGCAAATTAGTTAGTTTGTGTGAACAAACTACCTGCATATATATATTGAGATGGTGTTGCAGAGAAAACACGCAGCGGAGTTTAATTAGGTTGCAATCTGGAATTCGCGTTGTATTCTGTTAGTAGTGTTGTTCGTGCGGAAATCGGGAGGGCGGCGATGGTATCTCAGCCGAAGGCAAAGCTCCGCCGAACCAGGGGCGGTGCCAACCGTAATTACAATACGCCAAACACTCCGCCAAAATTTTGTTTAGTCAATATTCTTACATGTCGGTAACAGCTCTTTCGCACGCAAACATACATATATCTGAGTATCCTTCGCAAATTGCGTGTGAATACACGCATACATTTAGCCATGGCAGAAATTAAAAAACAAATCCTAACAAACATACTATGGTTTTAAATTTTTTGCAGATCGAGTATATTTTAAAATTTTCTTTACAAAAACGCCTATAAATCGATTAACTGCGTGTCTGCAATTAAATGTACGCGGAAATGAAACGCCTACCTAATACGATTGAGAAATACTGTTAAAAAGTGTTCTCATGTCGCTTAATTAACGAGTAGATATCGATAACTTGGATGTATCACGATCAAGGTGCGCGGACATATAAATACATCGGAATCTTTGCTGCTTTTTGTTCTCGACTCCGAAACATAATGGAATTCTCGTTAAGCAACACAATGTTTGCCACATAACCGCATTGAAATTGTTTTATCATAATACAGAACGGTTATTGTTTAAAGACGATATTATCCGAGCGGAGGAGCGGGCTCCCGAGGCGGTCATTGTGTTCCTATATGGCGAATGTCAAAAGCGTCGTCTTAATTATCGGGTGCGGCTATACAATGCGAACTCGATTGCGGGCCGATAAGCTTCGTTCCTACTTCAACTCGCATCGGTTTACCATTCAATGCGATACGCCGCGCGCCGCACACCAACATATCATTTATTTTGAATCATTGCCACGGAAAATCTTTAATTATCAACGTATTTGGTTTTTCCTATTACCGCTCTATATGTAAAATCCACAACACGATCGTTAAAAATAATAATTAAATCGGCGCGGCGTAGCATTAAGTCTTATTAGTATTCAAAGAAACTAAAATATGTTTAGATCGATAACAAACTAAATATGTATAAACAATACGTGTGTTTGTACTTACAATAGTAGCTACTACAATTATACATATTACTAAACCTGATCAACCAGATTAACCGAAAGTGGATTTTCTTGTTATTCAAGAATCCCCAGTATTTTTTTAATATCCAGTAATTTTATTGTAGTATTTTCAACAATATCAATCATCGTTTTCTAAGGAAGTGTCAGGAAACAATAATAAGGGGATTTCCGATTTCCACGGTCGGAGACACGTGCTCCGAGATGATACATCTTTTGTTCTACTAGATTTTCTCACCAGATTATGGTCAAATTAAATCACTTTAATGCCTACCTTTTTTATAAATAGTACCTATTATTTTCCATCATAATTTATTAAATTGCAAAACATATACTTTACTGTGATATGTATCTATCTACTTATATACTTTATAGACCAATATTAGATAAACATTTTTTATATACGAGTATTAAATGGAAAAAGTCCTTTTCGTATTAAATTACGAGTGGTACATTATTGTTGATTTTTGTTGTGTAACATGAGTATCGAAGCTTGGTTATAAAATATGATGAAAGTGAATACGTGAAGGTGAACGAGATGCGGTAACCGGGAGCAGAGCCGGGTGTAACCGAGCCGAGGCTGCGGTCCCGGGGCTCGCCCGCGCCCCCCTTGCCCGGGCCGGCCCCGGCTCGCGTGCGCTCGCTCCTCGACACACAATCTCACAAATAAACAACCCTCCCAGCACTAACTCACCATCGTTGTTCCCAGCTTCTGTTTACGACTATTTCGCTTTAAATTGATGTTATAGCGAGAACATTAACATCTACTTTAATACATTTGACAGAAAATTAATTTGTGTAACATCGCACTGACGCACGCAGACGTAATATACTTCCGTATTTTAATAAGGTAGACTTATTTACTTCATAAATGTTTATGTTCCAATTCAAATTGTAAATAATACCAACATTAAACTTGAAACAAATAAAAACTTGATTTGCGAGTCGGTCGCCGAAGTGACGTAGCGGACTTATATTCGGACACTGAACAAAAGACTTCAACGGGATTAAGGTAGGTACTACGTAAGAGGATTATATCAAAATACTCTAGAAAGTGTAGAAATTATCACACATATTAAATGGTTGCAACATTTAAAGTATTTGAACATGAAAGGTGTTGACGTATATTATGCATTACGTGGGCGTAAGACTGCACTGTAAAATTATATTCGTTACATATCGCTCATAAATATTGAAACATCGATTACATATTCTGAACGGGTGCAATAATTTTGTAAGTTTTATTTTTACAGTTACATTAGAGAGTAGTAAATTGAGATGTTCAAAGATTGCAGCAGTGTTTTACGATTCTCTATACTCTATACTCTTGCCTTTAGTGCGCTACGCAGCTTTCTAGTACCACTAGTTAAACCAGAAATAAACATCCGGCACCGTGTTTAATCTTACAATTTTCCATTTTAATCTTTATGTTTAATTACGTTTAAGTATATTTTTATTTATGATTCAGACTTTGTTGTTATATTCCATTTAAATGTGATAAATGTTGCAGGTAATTATAACATTTCTTTATAAATGTAATTCCCTATTATGTTTTCCTAATACATGAAATTGTTGTCGGATCCTGAAATGAGGTGTTACCTTGACGGTCTGGTTCTTGAGCGGCTTGTCGGGGTCGTGCACGTACTCGAGCGTGATCCCGTAGAACTGTCCCTTGTTGATGTAGGTGATGCGGTCGTCCTCGCGCCGCTGGGAGCTGCTGCTCGCCGTCTCCAGGTGGTACTTGAACCCGTACGGGGAGAACCTAAACGACAACCACACAAGTTATATGCATGTACTCCATATCTACTCATCTACAGTTTGACATACAACACCTGACTATTTAAGATTTCAGATAAACAACTAGTCATATAACATGAGGTAGCAAAGTGGGCGAGATGTACTAAAATACTCGTTCAAATATAAAATGCACAATAAGAGGTCTGGTTTCAGAAGCATTTAGAAAAACCGCGATTTCTTCTCCGAGATACTTATCTACGGATACACGTTCTCGACAATAAAGTTTCCATGAAGTAAAGCAATAAAAATGTGCAAAAAGTGGAAATCTTAATTGCACCGCCAGTAAAGCTTGTCACCGGCTACTACGTTACATAAAGACGTGGAGATCCAGTTAATAATGCGCAATGAAAAACTATGTTTTCTCGTGATTTCCTGAGCAGTAGATTGACGGAAGGAAAACCCGCTAATTTAGTGTGGATCGCGTGTCGGGCATCGTTAGCGACACCGCGAGCGCGGGCGCACGCACCTACGGCCCACGTCCTCGCCGCGCCACCCCTACTCCACTCCTCACCACTGCCTTGTCATTATCTGTTCGCTCTATTGTCCGAGGCATTAACTTATGTAACCAGATAAAAAGCTATAAATCGTTATGAAATATTTAATCCTTTAATAAATCTTACTGAGGAATGTCGACCGAACGGACCGCGTCGATTTTGTTTCTGCGGTTGCACCATTATTGGGCTTATTGAAAACAATTTGGTAAACAGGCTCGCTGATGTTTTGCGATTTAAACCAAGCCAGTGAAGATAAAAGCCATGTAATGCAAACACAGGCCGACAGTGACGGATCGGTCGAGGCGGCGCACGCCTATCTGATGCTCTCTAAGTGATTCCGACCACAATTTACATTTGCAATGTACCTTTGTATTGTTATTTAGATTATCCTTTTCCTTTGTTTAGTGAAACTCAAATCAGAATACTAACATTTTACTTCTTTAAATACTAAAATTAAAAATAAACTTGGCTATATTCCGTTTACTGATGAGTAGATAGACAAGTACGAAACAACAATTTCAAATATAGAGGTTGGTGAATACAGCAATAAATAACACATTGTTTTCAAATCAACTTCATTACAAATTTCAGCACATATCAAACCGAAAAAAGGCACTTCCTGAGAACGCCTTGTATTCGCTTCGACTTTCATGAATAAATAAATCCACAAGGCGCGGAAATTGATGAATCCACAAAAACTTGAGAGCGCAGCGACAACAAAGTGCTTGCAATAAAAACACATGCCGCGATAAGAGGCGAACGGTGGTGTCCCGCGGAGAGGACACTCAGCTCCATCCAAATTAGATGCGCATAAATCTTATAATACCATATCTGCTCTATACCTACGTGAACACTTCACAAAAAGTAAAGAGCATTTCACGCATTGATCTCGTAACCTATCTTTGTTTTATAACATTTACTAAGTTGGTATACTCATGACTTTGAGGACTTATATCAGCTAATACTTATTTCTTTTAAACTCTACATATCATTAAACTACTTTTAATGGATTGAATTCGCTGTTTAACTTTTTGTATTACATTTCTTACATATCGGATACTTTACAGAATCCTTGGTCACAGAAGACTGAGGCTAAATTAAAACTGCGTAGATTTCGATTTAAAATAATATAAGTCAATTAGTATTGAAGGAGAGTATAGCAAAAATAGTATTTGGTTTAAAATTGTGCGGAAATTAATAGACAGTATCTTTTAATACGGGGCGGATAGGAGTTAAGAATAAAGGCGCACATCACGGCAGGCGGCTGCGGCGGTTAATGAGAGCGCTTAGGCCGCGTAATAGCGGAACGCAGATTGCCGGGTGCGGCTGTCAGCCAACACACGCACCACCCGACCGTCTCATCATCGATACTATGCTATTACTTACTGCTACCATTCTAGCAAACAATCCTAGAAAATGTGCAACTTGGTAACTACTTACTACAATTACTTTGAACAACGGTATCGAATACTATTTTTTAATGGATTGGTACGTAAAATAAGCAAAAATATATAGTTATTTTAGAAAAAGTGTATAAAGCTACATAACTGTATAATATTATCTTTATTAATCAAGCTATGGAATGAAATGATCACTTCAGTTCTTAACAGGAGTAATGGAATGCCGTTGTAAGTGTACGTTCATTTGGCTTAAAAGGGACAGATGTTAGGTTCGCGTGTAGACCGCAATCCTGAAGTATTGCTGCGATATTGCTCAGAGCTTGTAAATGCCGATAATGAACTTGTAAATAAACGACACATAACAAAAATAACGGTTGAGAATACAACATTAACTTTACGATCAAAATACAAAATATTATTGGAATTGAATTAATGTTTATACAAATGGCTCGCAATAACTTTTTACAACCTCGACCAAATAACCTTAGCTCTATAATGCTTACTTAAATAAAACGTTTTAATGTACGAGTTAATTAAGCACTTTTACGTAATATTCAAGCTAACTTCATATCAAATGTCTTCCAAATCAATTCATTTTAGTTTGGTTTCTGCACATGAAATCGTAAAAATTTGTCACTTTTGCATTTATAAGTAGTTATTGTTGTATAAAATTTTAGAGCCATTCTCCTCTTTTAAGTATATTCGACAAGTAAACAAGGTAGATTCGAGACACGTACTATGAAGGTATTGGCTGAATACTTAACTGAGTGGTAAGTAAAAGAACAAACGTTTGTGCGGGCGTCGATATTACTCTGTAGTGTGATTTTCAAGTATAGACTTTACCACTTACACATCTCTCTAAG
This sequence comes from Timandra comae, assembly GCA_958496195.1. Taxonomy (NCBI): domain Eukaryota; kingdom Metazoa; phylum Arthropoda; class Insecta; order Lepidoptera; family Geometridae; genus Timandra; species Timandra comae. The sequence continues at coordinate 6,754,991 of OY292354.1, read as the reverse complement.
GCATCCCAAAGGGTAGATACTTGAACATTCAAATTAAGCAATAACATCACGTATTTACCTTAATAATCATCGGAGATACCTTTACTTGGAATACCTATTCTTACAGCCAACTAATAAATGCAAGCGAGTAATTATTGAGATAATAATGCTAATGCACTTATCATGTCGACGAGTGCTTCCGTCGCGATGTCGCCCGCGCATTTTTTTACTTCTCTAGTAAGGGAAGATTTTATAATTTTCAATACTGAATCTATTAAACGTGTTGATAAGTAACGACTCTATTATGTATATACGTTTAATATACTTAAGTACTATATTGACGAAGTATTTTTTTCAAAAAGTTGTATTAATTTTGTCTGAATATAATAAAAATAAAATAATATGAAATACTCACCTCTTGAAACATACCTTGTTAGCATGAAAATATAAGATCAGTGACATAACAAACAAGACAACATAATATTTAGAATTCATATCGAATGTATGAACCGAAAGAGACTTCTAACAATTAAGGTATCGGTTACACTGAGGGATCAATTAACTTGTCTCTTTAGGAAATTACTAATTTACATCCACTTTTACCGATGTATTCAGAGATCACGAAACACAAGTTAGCACCTTCAAATGTAATTTGTAAAGGCAACAAAAATGAATACGGTAGCTGGTCGACAACTGGTAATTACTTACTTCATACATAACTTCATTTAATATTTAGCATATACGTGTTGTTTAGATGTACCGTTCTTTTATAATAAAAACAACAATATTTTGTTGCTGCTTTCAATTGTAATTTTAAATTAAGCTCCATTGTATGGTTAATAAACTTAATTTTTCACACCCGTTTACACCTCACGAAGTGAAGTCATGCAATATTCTTGCTTATGGTTCGGTTTGGATAGAGTACCGTGTTTAATAGTTTTATTTACCTAAAACGCACATAGCATATCCAAACACTAAGCACAAAAAGGTTTTCCTAGAAAGGGCTGCGGTATAACAGTCGTTCGGAAAGGTGCAAAGTGGTCGGTCAACACCACTTGGGCTGTCCAACTCACACTAACAAATTACTTTGTTGTTGGAGAAAAAGGTTTAATCAAACTGTTTTACGCTACAAATGTCTGTTTATAGCGATGTTTTATTTGATCTTGATTCACAGTTCGGCACTTCAACCTGTGGTAACGGAAGGTATCGATACATTTTATACATCTTCTGCTCGTTTGTATGGTAATCGAAGATTGTTATTTTCCGGTTTGATATAGAATAACATGGAACTTTATTATTGATGTATGTGTATCACAGTTTGGGTAGGTGTAATATCACTGAGTGGGACCAAATAGAATGTGTATCCAAATCAGTAACCGTAGATTTAGATGCATGGTCAAAAGAAAGGTACTATATTTGACGATATCAAATAGGTAAGTAATACGAGTATGTACATAACGGGACTTATAGCTAAAGTATTTGAGTATAATATTAGGTAAAACATATGAAAACTTACAGTTTAGCAATTTGTATTTTATCGGCGTCATTCTGCCTGCCGAAGTCATGCCAGGGGCGCGTGCGAGGTGCCTGCGCGGGCGAGTGGTGGGCCGACGGCGTGCCGCGACCATCATCGCCGACTCCCGGTTGCTGGCAGATTACCGTGTAGTCGAACGACTGCACCAACAATAACCACACTTTAATATCTATAACACCTCATTACTATCACAATTAAATACCACAACCAATTTAATTATCTTGGAAGTACCCAAAAATAAAGCAATCGGCAATCAATAATTTATCTCAGTATCATTTTTTCTGTCAGTTGCAAATGTCAGTCAGCTAATTGTATAGCAACAATTAACTTAAATATGCTTAACAAATACAGCATCTGTCCACTTATTTATTTTAATGACGTTTTCTTTACTCGATCACTAATTGTATTGTATGTACTCGTATAATGTATGGAATTAAAACATAACGAACTCTTAACGATTACAAATATTTTGTTAACAAAAGTCCAACAGTTTTAAGATGCTCAGAAACACTTCTTAATTATGTTTATTATGCTGAATTTTAATTTGAGGTATAACCATTTTACCTTTGATATCTAGTCGAGTACCTACTGTATAATTTTGCCATTTAAAAATGTAAATAAGTTAGAGAATAACACATATGTATACAAAATTTATGTATTAGTTCGGAGATATATCAATTTAATTAAGTAAATAACATGGCTCTTTGGATGTTTTTTTAATATGTGACGTAGGGACATTTTGTTATTTAAAATTTTACATAACTTAATATTAAATAAGCAACCATTTATATGAAAATAAATTATTTATTAGCCGGTTTTGCTGATAAAAATTTGGTTTCTTTATTATCATTACTTCAAGTATCCTTCTGTAATAATATTTTTATGTTACTTCATACTGAGTACATTATTATAAAAAGTGAAAAACATATCTTTAAAGTAATATTTTATGTCGCAACATTCCATAAATTACATCTAATTGGCAACTAATTTATGATAATGGTAAAACATTAAAATATCATCATTATAATTACGTCATTCTTTATTATAGTACCTTCATGTAAATGGAACTTTGGAAATCACGGATTACATTTTTGGAACATATTAAATGAATTTTTATACCGTTATAATATATACGAGAAATTAAAACATATTGAATTGATGGAAAATTGATTAAATAACTTGCATTTTTTTGTATTTCATATGGCTTTTTTTACGTTCTAATATTTTAAAATAATGGGTAGGAAATTAACAATTTAAGTTCGTGTAGTAATACACCTCTGAAACAGAATACTATTTTATTATACTTATTGTAAAGTTAACAAACACTTGCAAAGCACATTAAAATACTGTTTAATATATTTAAGTATTCATTTCAATTGATTGATTCATGAGAATATAACTTGTTAAACTACTTAAGTTGTATCTATTTACCTTTTGAAATTATTTATCTGTGTACTAACAAAAGGCCGTACCCAGATATCTGTTTATTAAATTTATTTTGTGTCAGACTATTGTTACGTAGAGATAACAAAAGCTAAATATTTAATGTCCGATCTAGATCAATAAAGTCGGTAGTCGAGTGCCACTTAGACACTACACTGTTCGTGATTGCCACGCCTTGGAACAACAGAATCCTTCGAAGCCTTACCACTGCCGTTTATCATATTCATTTGTCAGTAATATGTAAACTCATAAGTCTAAAGTCAAATGCGTGGTGTTATAAGGAATATTAATACGAAGGTCTTGCGTGGCTAGCTCTATTGTCTGCACATCAATGGAAGTGCAATTAGTGGAACCTAGTTATTATCTTAGCTCGTTGTCAAGATTGCCGACAAGAACCTAATATATTCTAATAAGACAAACATTTAGGTATCACCAACATAACAATGAAACTAAATTTACATGCGTTGAAGTAATTTAGCTGTTTATACTTATATTATGATAACTAAATTCATTAATTGAATTAACAAACAATATAATTGCAAGTCAATCTTTAATTTATAATGTAACAAGACAATTAAGAGTTCTTGTAAATTAACATAACATATTGCTTTTATACTACTCCGCCTATGGGAAATATTTTCATTAGCTCTGTTAGTTTTGACAAGGAAATTATCAAAATATGATGATGATTTCAACTAGTTTATCATCATATATGTAGGTACTATAGTAAAATATGTTATGCTATAAAACATCTTATCGTCTTTCTTATAAGCATGCAAGATTATCCACTCCCAAATGCAATTTATTAAAAACTATGATTAAAAGAGCGCGGGAGGGCTTCCAGCGATGTTAAGTATATTATGAAAAATATGTATGTACACAAGTGGCAGATAAAATTTGTATGTTTATAAAGGTAAATACTTAGTGTTGATATAATACTTATACAGGTTACGTGTCTTGATGATATTTTTTTACTCTATTGTAATGTATGATGAAAAATGCTGCAAATGTATTCTAAGGCTTTTATGAAGCCAAATGCATACATTGTGATAACGACTAGGAAATGTTATGAAAGTGATAAGTCATAAATATGAATTTAAAACAAATATAATAATAGGAAAAAACATAAAAAGTGTGTGGAGGATATTTTTAAACAATAGTATGTAATCATAGTGTGTGTGTGTGATGTAAGAAGCCCGCCCGCCCGCGCCCGTGGTCTACCACCGACCTGCTGCACAGTGGTGTGATCTCGAGGAGTGACGGCATCAGCGCCGATCCCACTGTCGGGCGAAGGTAAATCCACCGTGAGGCCAGCGGCCGCGATCACACTCTTGCTGTGATACCGAGGAGTTGCATATCTTTCACTGAATGTCGAAGCAGAGGCCGGTTCGGCGTCTGCGTAAGGTGGTGCAGCTCTCTGTTGGTAGCCTTCACCGACGAAGTATTCTCTGTAGTAGGGTTCGCTGGCGAAGGTGGCCGGCTGTCGGCCGTACTGCTCCCCATACGGGGTGGGACTGGGGGTGCCTGGAGGCGCAAACATTTGGGCCGCGTACATTGCAGCGTCAGGCAGCAACGAGCCGGCTGATGAAGCCCGCGAAGGCACCGGGGAAGGCGATGCCGCTTCGCCAGGCTCGCCGACCGCCACCTGCGGACACACGCGCCTGTTACACGCGTTCTCCCACGACAATTGTCCACTTCGCAACGTCGACGCGTACATGCCGCGTCGAAACACAGTTCACAGCTTCACGTACACTAGTTCAATATATGTTCACGGTATTACGGTTACGATTCCAGGATATAAAGAGTCCTCGGGGATAAGTCGAGCGAGCGGGTGGCACTGTCCGGCCTGAATGGGCGCGGGCGGGCACGGCTAGTGCGTGGAAAGCGCCGTGCTCGGCGCATCGTACGCTAACCACGATAAATAAAACATGAGTGACCGGTAAAGTAAGTGTGTGAGTGCGTGCGCGCGCGACGGCGGCGTGCGGACGTGTGACGCACCTTGTGTCGCGGCTTGTTGAGCGCGTGCGGCTCGGGCTCGTCGACCACCTTGCGGCTCAGGTCCTCGGGCTCGCGCTTCACGAGGCCCGCGTGGAGCAGGCCCGACAGTTCGCCCAGCTCCGCCCCGTGCGCGCCATTGGCCGCCTTCACTGCTGCGCCGGCCCTGCGGAGGGGAGACACGCGTGATTGGCGACAATGCGCGCGCGCAACTTACTTCTATCATCATACTAGTCGTGCACGCGCATACTCTTTATGCTATCATTCTCGCTCTATGTGCTACATTCTGTCAAATTGTCACATAATGTTTTCCTGGCAATCGTTATAAATAAAATTACCATACAAATCGTAGGTACTTTAACATTTTTACTTCAAACACATTTCAACTTACGAGTACGAATGCCTAGTGATATTAAAGTAAATTAAATTTATTTATAACATTCCAATACATTTTTTAGTAGAACAAGTATGTAACGTGCCTCAATTTGATATTTAAGGACCTGTTAGGTGAATAAATTTTAAGTACTACAAACAATTAAAAATACTGTTAACAGCGCCATCTATGTTCATTATTTTGTACTTTTAAGTATAACTTAGTAAGACGTGTAACGTGTATTATACTCGTATATTGGTTACCTAATTACCTTCTACACCAAGTTATGATACAAACACAGTTCCACATTATACAGTAATCATAGAAGTAATCGTTTATTTTAAGTATAGGTTTTTTTATTGTTTGTTATTTGGATAACTCTACTTAATTAGCATATTTACATTGTTACGCTACCGCTACGAACTACGATGATTGGCGTAGTAACTTTCTCGTAGTAAAACTAAGTTTACCTACACAACAAATCATTTACTACGATACTGTTTTTTTCAGTCTTTTCAGTATTTTTTAATCGTTTAGAAGATATTTATTTAAAGAAGGTATCTGTTATATTTAGTTAAGTTATTATATGTGTAATATTACATATCTACTTAGTGAGACGTCCGCGGCTTTGCTCGTATATCATATTGATTCAAACTAAAAAACGGACTCAAGTTAATAAAGTTATTTTTTACCGTTAGGACTTAAGTGATTGTTTATTTTATTTCATTGTTTAATAAAATTAACGTGTGTTGATTTGTTGAGATGCGCGTAGGCACCGCGCGGCGCGGGGCGCGGCTCTCGTCGGCCGGTGTCAGTACACGCCGATTTATGATAATTGAAGGCATGTTTCATTGGCGCTCAGATGTTTATTTTAGATAAGACGTTGTTGCGGCACTATTTCATGCGTCCGAATTGGTCGGCACCGGCGACCTCCCGCGAGCTGGATCCGTCTCCGCATACCTCTACTCGATTGCAATTTTTACCTCGCACATTCCTCAAGATTTATGTTTAAGATTTACACAAACTTGAGTGTGAAATAGCGCATCTGATAAGATAAAGTACTTCGAAACAAAATATAACATGAGTTCTTTCGCACTTTCCGTACCTGATGCTACTTAAGTGAAAATAATATGTAAAAGAATGTAGTAATGTTATCCCAAAATGTTTTTAGGGTTATTTTTGCGTCATATGCAAATTGTAGTTGATGTTAATCCCGGTTGGATGTGCCTCTGGCGAGGCGATGTATCGTTATTCATGTGCACCCAACACAATACGTTGTTTGCTTGTCGTTAACAAAAAAGACATGAACACAAAGCGATCTCCGTTGACAGTTGAGTAGTTTCAAAATCTGCACGATCCTTTAAATCAGCGGAAATCTACAAATGCTTCATTACAATGTTCCTATGGAAACACTGGTTTGGTACTTTACATATGGACACGTACAGGAGGACTAAGTACCTTAAAATAAGTATGAATATATAAGTACTACCTATAGGTATCGTATGCTGATTTAGGTAAACAGGTTGATTAAACTTAGGTATAATGTTACGTATGAGATGGCAATCTTGTTTCTTAAGAGATTTGCTTAGAAAAGCCCTTTGACATATTATCTTCGCAATCGTAATTTTAGCGTGTGAACAAATTTATACCTTAAGTGTTCACAATTAAATACAAATTAAATTCACGAATATCTCCTACCTCTATAATGGTGTTTAAAGATTTCCCAAAAAGGTTAATATAAATAACGTGATTTATTTCACATATTATGTTGTTCAGGTACCAACATTTAAAATTCCAATAATTTTAATCTGATATCAGTGTCATGTTGCATTTGATTTACATAACAATATAACTAATAAAAGGTAGGAATAATCACATCTTGCAACTGTTGTTACATCTTACATGCAAAGTAGGTTTCTTATCGAGTTGAATCTACGAATATTTCGAGATGCAATTGCCATTATAATTATTTGCAATGTTTACTTAACACCCTTTCACAGATGATGAGATTTTGACAAAGCAACGTAAGGGGTAGAGCGCTCCCTCGATCTACTTGTGATTCAATGGAATCATCGAATCGCTTATCAACAGGCAACTGATACCTATTTTTACCTTCGGTGAGATTTTTTATTTTATGAAAAAATATTTTGTCTTAATAACAGAATATACACTGCATATATTTTTGTTTTGTTCGTAGTAGGTCAAATATGTCTCTTTAAATGAATTAGATATACAATTTTAAATATCATATTACCGTGAAAAGTCCCCTATTATTTTTAATTCATCTAGGTTTACTACTTAAAGCAAACCTTAATCCTATGTGTAAAAAACAGCAAAATTACTATTATTGGATATAAATAAATAAAAGTAGTAGGTATTTCAAATCAGATAAAGTCATAACAAACTCTCAGGGTATGTTACCCTAACGATGACAGATCTATCACAGGCGGTTACGTTTTATCCATCGTTTGACGAACAGATAAAAATCTATCTTCTCAAAAGGAGGCGCTTGCAACGGATGCGACAAATGTAATTCAATTCTATCTGGGGGCACGGCAGTGCCCCCCGCCAAGTCGAGCGCGAAGCAAACACTGCCGTACCATCCTTTACAGGAACCCTTTCGCCGCATTTTCAGGCCCCTATTTGAGAACCTTTGGATAAACCCAGAGCACTGAAATTTTCGTCATCCAGTAAGCTATACAATCACATACTTAAAATAAAATTTCAAGTCTGTAGGTCATTTAGATCCGAAGTTAAGCGAATGCAAAGTTTCGTATTTAAGACACTCACTCACTCACTCACTCACTCACTCACTCACTCACTCATGATCATCAAAATAGAACTAGTACTTCCCATAAACCTAGAGAGCTGAAATTTGGTACAGAGTTAGGGTTTAATGGCCACATATAGGGAAAACTATAAAAACTAGGATAATCGAACGGGAACGGGAATTATACAGGAACGGAAACGGGAATTGTAACTCAAGAACGGCTGAACTGATTTGGCTGGAAATTGGTGGGGAGGTAGCTTAGAACCAGGAAAAGGACAAAGAATAACTTTAATCCCGAAATTCCCACGGGATTGGGAACGGGAATTTAAAAATCAAGAACGGCTGAATTGATTTGGCTGAAAATTGGTGGGGTGGTAGTTTAGAACCAGGAAAATTACGTAGGATACCTTTAATCCCGAAATTCCCACGGGATTGGGAACGGGAATTTATAACTCAAGAACAGCTCAACTGATTTGACTGAAAATTGGTGGGGAGGTAGCTTAAAACCTTGAGAAGAACATAGAATACTTTTAATCCCGAAATTCCCACGGGATTAGGAACGGGAATTTATAGATCAAGAACGGCTGAATTGATTTGGCTGAAAATTGGTGGGGAGGTAGCTTAGAATCAGGAGAAGCACATAGTATACTTTTTATCCCGAAATTCCCACGGGAACGTGAACGGGAACTACGCGGGTGAAATAGCGGGGCGCTTAGTAAAAATACTACTCCTAGAAAGAAAAAAATGTGTCAAATAAGAAAATCTAATAAAAAAAACAATATAAACACGTTTCAACAAAAATAAATGAAATCCCACCAAAAACATTCTGTAAAAAACTAGCCAAGTCTCGATGGAGCTGCTTGTTTATCTCTAAAAAGTAATGAAATCTAGACAAAGTTGTGCCAATTATAAGGTTCCTTACCGCGATTTCTTTATTACTATAGTTATTGTTGTGTGACTTGGCCGTTGAACATTGTTTAAAACGTTAGTAGTGGGTACAAGTCAATTTTGTTTACACGTAATGTTGTAACATTATTAAAATACGCAGCTTTATCAAGCCTACAATTGACTGGATATTGAATCAACGTTTTTCAAGTGGCAATTTTCTATCGTCCATGGGTAGCGGTTCTGGCGACAGATTGGTGCAATAGTGTCATGGAGCACCTAGTTTTGTACCCTTGTGTACAGTTGTATACTTGTGTAAAGTGTATCCTTCAACGGCCAAGTCACACAACATTAACTATAATAATAAAGAAATCGCAGTAAGGAACCTTACACTTGGCACAACTTTGTCTAGATTTCATTACTTTTTAGAGATAAACAAGCAGCTCCATCGAGACTTGGCTAGTTTTTTACAGAATGTTTTTGGTGGGATTAAAATTTATCATTCAACTAAACGTAGGTTTATTACCACTTTTCTCACGGAACTAATACATTATCGAAAACTTTAATTGAAGGCGTTTCACCGTTTGTTTATGTCATTAACGTACCATTTATTTACGTTCAGTTATTTAGTGCCATCAATTTTTCTCAGATATTATTTATTTACTTGTCTTAACCTTCGCATATACACGTATAAGAAAATAATAATAGCTACCTTTTAGCGCGGCAGCTGAGCTATTCGCGTACCTTGGTGATTGTAATTAATTTTTTCAGCTGACCAATTCAATGGGAAACGTTCGCATAAAAGATGGTCAAGAATGAATGGTCAAGCCCTTCTTCATATTTCGCTACGTGATGACCATAGCTATCGGGGACATAACGATGTTACTGTCTTTTTTAAGCATTATCTTTATAAGAGGGTTGGATTTTCTAAGGGAGTTGAATAGATTTAACTGTTATGGTACACAATGCAGACAGTCTTCAAGAGGAAACCGGTTCCACTCCTAAATGGGTCACACGGTTCCAGCTCCCTGAGTTTTTGTTAATCCACCGCGACATCAACGGCGCATATTCGTTTACCGCGTCATGTCGCGCTATCTGTGTGTGTCTATGTAGATACATTCGCATTATTAATTAATTAAATCACACTAAAGTCTGATCCGACGTCGCACTAGCCGCATTAATTATAGATATAGTAAATTTGATCGATGACATGTATAAAATTCATATATTTTGAATAAAGACCTTTTTAAATGTACATTATACAACTTCTTACAACATTATTAAGTATTTTTTTCCGTAGCGTATGTCCAGTACAGTTACGAATATAAACTTAGTTAACTTTTCTAATTAAACTTATTGTTGTTAATTTACTGCCAAATGCCCAGGCACCGAACTGTGTGGTAATTAAATAGGAAGATAATGTTTACCATTAGGTCGTAAACTCAAGAAATGCAGGTAGAGAAACTGATTTCCCGTTAGTGTAGAGTGGCAAGTGCGAACAGAGACAGGGTCAAGAGGGCGAGGCCCTCCTCGGAGACGTCCTACAGCGCGTTTCTATGCTAATGTTACAGCTTGCATTCGACAACCTCCGGCAACTTATTAATGGTTATTGCCGCAGTATCCATTTAATATCCATAGCTCCTTTACCGTGCCTATATAATATAGTGGCTGCGCCCGCGCACTACGCAATGCGTTTACGAAACACTTTCACGCCTACGTCTCCGGATCTCTAAGGAATATAGACGGAACTAGTTCATTTCTACATGTATCGAGCATTCAATTCAAATAATACGAGCGATTTGAACAACAAATAGAGCGCTACAAACCTGACGATGCACTGGCACTGAGCGATTAGCATACAAACACATTGGGAGACACACGCGTTACGGATGGGTGCGGGCGACTTGGAACGTTCGTTATAATTTTGAATGTATGAATGAGCAATGGCAGCGCATTGAACCGCGCGCGTGGGACGCGTGCCGACAATGACTCGAGACAAGTCCTGGGCGTCCTTGTCAATGTGAGCCGCTTCCAGCCACATCCGTCTATTGTCAGTATTTGTTATTCCTCGGTGTAACACTAGCCAACACCACATAGATCACTCTCGTCCCCTTTCTGATGTTCCACTTAGGTTCCCTTAGAAAGTAAGCAGTTATGAAGTACACGGATGCGACCAGCGCCAGCGACGTGTGCGGTGGTACGTAGGTGGTTATTTACCATTTCTACGGTGATTTGATATACCAACACTATACTACTATTGAAATCCAAGAGATTTAACCAAAAAAATTAACACAGGGACTATCACAATAACAATGCTTGTCTACGTTTATATGAATTCACTAAATTTACATTTTCATGGATATAAACTAGTTTTCGTTCTTTCTTTCCTATCTAGTATTTATGGAATACAATAAAAGCCGAATAAAAGTTTAAATGGTTTGTATGGGGTCAAGTTAACATTATGCACTGCCTTATGTTAAGAATGTGACACGGCGTTTGCTCATTTTTGCGCCGCTATTCAAAGGATGCTGTTAACAACCTCTTTCAAAGAGCGGGAATAATTTGATCGGGGTCGCGTTTCTATGGGAAAACGTTGAATATACATCGAATTATGAACTCGTTTTAAATTATTTTTAAATTTTTGAAATCTACATCTTTACGATATAACCAAATACTAATAAGTATATGTTTTTTTTAACACAAAATGTATTATAATACTAGTACTTATTTGAATTCATTAGATTATTATTGATGATCTGAAAAAATACTCCAAATGTGAAAAATATCAATGTAGTAACTAATAGATTGGATAAAACTATCGTATCATATTTATTTCTCGAAGTATGAATATTATTTCGTTAGAAGTTATCGAGTAGCAGATACCAATATGCAAATAGAGATAAGGGTACAAGGGGTGCGCAATTCTTTTCAGTTGCGAACTGATATTTCGTTAATCCCCGCATAGGTATTCAAATGAGTGCTTATGATTTATTGAGTGGAACATTAACATTTGTATTATTTGTTATTGTTCGGGTGGCTGGGGCCGGAAGCCACGCGGCGTCTTGTCTCAGTGTACTCGTCCGTGAGACTCTGCCAACACATACAACCCCGCCTCTAACAGTCTTACAAAAACTTTACAACAAAAAGATCGCGTATTACCATAGTTTACATATAAATTTTACGCGAATTCATTCCGTATTCACCGTGCCTCGAAATTCACCGATTATAATTATAATTGTTCCGATACACGAATGTTCGATTTGATCTACGGCCGTGAGAATCGACGATTGATTTTCCGCAATCATTTACTAACTCCTCTTGATTGTATGATTCCATCTCTAAGACTGTATTTGCATATTCGATTAATTTAGTGTCTGCGCAGATCGTGGATGGTATTTACTTTAAAATACCATAAAATTTGCGTATTTTACATGTTTTGGTTAAATTTTATTGAAGTTATTTATTTTATGTATCTACTATTAGATGTAAAGATAGTAACATAAGTATTAAATAATAATATTGAAATTAAATGGAGAACTTTGCGTGAGTTAAAATAAATTATAAAACAGGATTGAATTAGTATCAATAAAATTGGTATAATGACCAAAACTTCGTCATAATATTTAGGCAGTCAAAATTTTTACATAATGATATTCAATAAATATTTTAGTAGTCAAAAAATCTGCCATAACATGGTATCACCTAGAAACTTTTAATATACGTATGTGACAAAAATATAGAACATGTTAATATATGTATGTATGTGATATAAACTTACGGCCAGACATCAACGAGCTTCGCTTCTTTGTGTAAAGCAAGATGAGCGTCTTGTGAGAGCGGCGGCAGCTTATAGTACTCGGTGACGAGCTGCGTCGGCTGCTGGTCGTCCACGCCCAGCACCGCGGAGGTGGCGGCGCTGAGCGGGTGCTCGGCCGCGCTCGCGTAGTACCGCCACGACTCGCCTTCCATCATTTCTTTGCGCCTCCTAATCACAAACAAACATCATACCGTTACAAACACATTAGGACATATTCTATACCTACTATTAACTAATCCGTTTCAATGAGTAAACATAGCGTAAAATACAGGTACACCAGGTTTTACGTCCGATACTGCTACAACTTACGAACCAGTTATTAGGCGTGACCATTTCGGTACGGATACTGACCTTTGATGGTACAAACATACGGTCATCGTATATTGTGACGCTACGTTTGCTAATTGTTGATGAATCAGCAGTATAGCCGGTATCTAGTACGAGAGTGAAACTGGTAGTCATTGAAACTGGCTTATGAGCGGAAAGATCGTTCGGCATAGACAGTTTCGGGTTAGGGCAGTGCAGCAGTGGTACGTCACGCGGGCTGGGTCGGCTGGTGCGATACAACCTGGTGTAGAACAGGTCCGAACCACTTGCAGAACCGGAAGGATACGAGGCAAATCCCTGCTCCCTCACTAACCAGTTTAGGTTGTGTGACGTCACGCCCAGCGGTATCCGACGTTGCACACAAATAAATAAAAAATGTTGGAAGCACGCGTCGGACGGGTTTTACCGGATCGTAGTTCTACCTGATTCCTGTTCCTGGTCATGTGTGATATCTCGCCATTATTTGCCGTTTATCACATTTATCAACTAATCAGTTGATGTGGGCTCTCTTGTCTTGATAGAACAACCACTTCACCTGATTACAAAAATCGCCGAAGGTAAATATGATTTGCTTTTATGTCCCAATAAAAAATCGACAAGTTGTAAGTTTACATATAGATATTGAATGTTAATTTATACTTAGTTGAATTTAATTTCCTAATAACATTATTTAACAGGTACTATTTACGTAATACTAAAACACGATGGAAAATTAAAACTAGTCTGAGTTTAATCCACTTTTTGCTCATTGATTGATTAGTTATCTAACATAGTCTAAAAATGTTGTTTTAGTGACAAGTGAGAATAGAATGTGTGAATTGGACCAGAGAACTGGAAAAGCCAGCTTCTGGCATTTGCCAGTGGAAACGTGAGTCATTTAGCGAGTTAACTGTGAGGTCGGGGAGCGGAGACGGCGCGGCCGCGGGTGCACCACGTCAATGAGATTCCGGTGCGCACGTAAAAATCGTGCAACGAATCTAACAGGTTTAGTGGGGTCCTTGCGAGGCCGCCGGGACTGGTCTAACCTGCCCTGCACACCTGAACCTCGAATTTACCCACCCGTTTCCTATCGAGTTTGCCTCGTACCAATAAATATAACCACATAAGTTTGTTTATATCAAACCGGACTTCACTTATTGCAAAATTAAGTCTTTAAAATGTTACGTCATACATAGTTACAGACAAAATAAAAACGGTCATCTGGTACTTAGTTGACATTAATCAAATGATCTCCTCTTTGTAATTGTTTGATGGACTAATGTTTTGCAAGTTGCGCAGTCGTTGTGTTTGTTTGTTGTTGATTGAATGGAGCGATTAGAAAGTAACAGCTGTCACGAGCAGACGTGACGTATGCAACAGCGGAACGGATGGCTTTACGCAAAGGGTTGAAGGAGACGCTCTAACACAAATATCGCATTCGACATGCCTCTACAAATGTTTTACAAATAGATGTGCGAAGATACTGCATAAAATATATAGAGATAAATACCCATTTTTTATACTTAAAAAGAAGTCTGTTAAGGCAGAAGTTGGGGTAATATTTGTAATCCAATAAATTAATGATTTTAAGTAAAATCTATTTAAGATTTTCTAAAGAATAAACATTAATTTATGTTCAAAACTAATTTATAATTTTCTGACGACTCAGTACCGACCAACTTTTGGCACTGTACTCGTACAAATATACCAAAGTCACTACAAGATGTGTCTATCACAGTCACACGTTGATTGATAAACCCAAATAAAATTATCTATAACATAAGTATCGACATGACTTTGTTTGTGTTCATTTATGTGGAAATAATTTAAGAGAAATTAAAGGTAGGTCGGTATGATCGGATCGGATCGGATCGGGTGTGCGGTGCGGGCGCGCGGTATGTTTCGAAAGGCGGCGTCCGTCCACGTCCGGTGACGCGTCCAACTATCGATCATTCGGTTCGTTAATAAATAACACGTCGACGTCGTTTGCCGCTTATCTCCTGCTCGGGCATGTGGAAAATTTGGTGTAGGTGTCGTAACGGAGCAGCACGCATGTCGCATAGGGTTGCGTGCGCCCGCCTGCCGCGGTGCCGCGGTCGTTGCCTCTCATATAGTAGCTTCACTGCTGAATTCTCAATTTAACCTTCCTATATTGACAAGGAACAGATAAACTAGGAACCAATAGTAATATCAATCGTATTTCTATTTATTGTGAGTAAATGCAATAAATCAATTAAATGGCCAGGCAGTCCAAGGTACGAAGCTTTCACGTAGATCTATTTAACCTGTCTCGTGTGCAATAACCTCACGTAGATACATATCCATAAAGGTTGGCGTCGCATTTCAGAATATATTGAATCACGCATTAGCGAGGGAACTGGCTGCGGCGGCTCACCTCGCTCACCCGGCAGGTGCACTGCACGGTACCTTCGAGGGAAAGTGCGGGGTGTGGCTCCCATACACGCATGTTTTATCATCGTTGATAAGAGAAATTGCAATCTTTTGCACTAACGGCTCATAATTGTGCTAATCATGGGCTTAAAAACTCTAAACAATTTTCCAGGTTTAATAAAATGGTATCTATATTACGATACCAATCTACTTTTATGACAACGCATAAAATTAATGAGTATATAGTGCCTACATAAATAACATTTGGATGCTCGTCCTTGAAGTTGGATGGCGATGAAGTAGGCTCGGCGCGCCATAATCTATTTATTTTGTATTGTATTCCCACATTAACGCTAACGATCCGGAGCGGAATGCTGCATTGCTGCATTTTGTCAATTAAGGAATTCGGTGTGCGGATTGTGGCGAGCAGAGTCAGACGCATGCTGTTATGAGGCAACAAAAAATGTACATTCTTTATGCCCGTATTAATAAATAAGGGATGAGTACAGCCAGCGGGCTGCTCGGAGAACTAAACAAGATGAGCATTTTCGACAAACCTCTTTTTGTGCCCTGACGAGGTACGCATATGTGATGATTCATTTACGGAGTTCTTCACCGTACAAGTATGGCCAGCATTATTACTTCTGTTTTCTTGGCAGCATTATATACGGTCAACAAGAAATGTTTTCTCAGAAATATGCGCCCACGCAGATTAAAGATGGAAACGCAACATGGGCACTAAATAAGTCATGTCTACCATCCTCGTAACTAGTACCTCTTAAGTAATTTCAAAATTTAATGACGTTATAATTACGGTATAGTTTAAATTAACTAATTACTAACTTAACGAATTAAAGCTGGCACAGTGAACAACGGACAGTTACTTATTCGCTACAGCAGTGTACATATGTCTCATGCCGAAAGCTTATTTTAATTTCACATTCTAAAAAAATGACAGCTACCGTTATTTTTATACCCTCATAAAATTTTAGTAACATGACAAGGTCAACAATATCTCATTTTAAGTTCAAAAATTTGACAAGGACGTAAAATTTGAATGACATCTAAAATCCTTATTCATATTTTTTTCACTTAACACACATAATGACAGTCTTCTGACCGTTGGATGATATTATTGCTAGTTGGATTGACACGTACTCTATGAAGGCTCCGTTAACTTGTATTTATGAAGTGCCCTTTGTTGGGATTCTTTTAACAAGTACGATTCTTGGGTTGTAGCTTGCACACTTGGATTTTACGTAGAACTTTTTATTTTACTAACTCATAAACATAGGCGTAAATTAACTTACCTAACAGAACTAAATATGTTAATACTTATGAGAAATTTAGACAACATTATGTCTTGATCTAAGAATCATAAAATTATGCATACACGATTTAGGGATACAGAAAAGGACAAAGATAATAATAGAACTAAATTATGTATACCTGTGGCACAGAATCTGCGAGCACTGCTCATATTAATGTCTACTAAATGACCATTTCGAATTAATTCAAAATAGGATAATATCAATTAAGTACTGCAATTCAATATTTATGTAACAACATTCAACAATCATTTAATTAAACCGATATCTTGTTGCCAGATAACAAAATACATATATGTTTAAAATATTATAGAAAAACAGCTTTTTTGTAATAAAAATGTTAACATTATATAAAAACACTGAATGTTAAAAATAAAAACGGAATTATATCCTTTATCAGTCAACCTCTACATGCTCAATGCATTCCATATTAGTCAATTATCCAATCATAGAATGGGTGGCGGCTGGCGGCGCGGTACAAATACTAGAAAAAACATACCAATACACGGTAATTTGTACAAATTATCTCTAACAACCACTCATACATCTGTATAAGTAGCAGTAACCAGTGTAAAAGAGGTGTGACTATAGAAGCATTTTTAACTACAGTAACGTTCAATGATGTGTGGGTAACATTTATTTTTATTCAGATATTGACAAGATTTGGCCAAAACTAAAATACAATTAGACACTACGGTCATTTATTTATACATTAGGCAAGGCAAATGTACGACCAACTAATTATAAAATGATGCACTTCCTACGTTATCGTAAAGTATAAACGTATGAATTCATAAACATTTTGTATTCGAAATGGAAACATAAATAAAATTGAGAGCTCGAAGTAAATAAACGAAACGTAAGAAAATTATTACAGTAATCGCATTATCAGTGGAGACCAAAAATGTTTTAGTTTCGTCACAAATCAAAATAAAATATATTATAATTTGAAGGTGTACGCATTAAGCACTAGTTAAGCTCGCGTTAAGTGTCTTATTAGAAGAGTTACGAGCATCAAAAGAAGGGACGCCCGCGGCGCCCGGAGCTAACAAAAACGAGAATAAATGCATCATTTCCGTTTTGTCAGACTTTTCTAATTTGAATGCCGGTGTGTGGTCCCCGTATTGATACACCATTAGCCACAGCTAATAGAATAAACAGATCCTTATAAATCAAACTCAAAGCTTACAAGATTACAAATAAAGAGAAACTAGTGTAAAGTAATATTAATCTGTTTCCATGATAACAAAATAATTTTATAAAAAACTTCTGAATAAGTGAACATAGTACTGTTTACGTTTCCAAAACAATTAACAGATGAATTCAAAAAGGTCACTTTTGTTACGATCGAAAGATAAGATTAATAGTATATTAATGCTTTAAATTAAACTCTCAAAACTTTGAACCAACACAAAATATGATGTCAATCATAAATAATATAAAAAGTTTCGATACAAGAATCACAAAAGCTTGTGCCACAAATGAATTCGTAATTCACTATGAAGTCGAATGTGTGAATTTTATATATGAAACGTTTTTGATGAATTTGAGTGGTGTTATTAAACAAGCATGAAGATATAAATTAGTAGCGAGATGTCGTCTGCACAAGCGTACAAAGGTGCGCGCGGTCCCGCAGAGCATTGTGTCGTGCGAATTGAAACAGGTTGTGGTTGGCAGGTATCTATATACTGTGATTTATGCCCGATTATATTAAAATCTAAGGTTATAATTAAACCACAAAGCCATAATTCCAAACAGATGCAGGCTTTGGGTCAGACAGAACAGAACACCACATTCAAACAATATTTTACGTTGCTTTATTATTTTCAAACTAAGTACCGAACGTGTAAGAAAACTATTATTGTATTTACTTTTCAATTTAACTTATCTTGTTTGACTAAATTAAGAATAAATTCCATTTTATATTTTTACCGCTAAGTAAACGATTTATTACGAATTTATTACTAATACGAAAAACCGTTCAAGCTTTAACCCTTTAAAAGTGTACAACACGATAAATAAATACTTGCTTCAATGAACTAGTCAATACGATATGTAAAACCAACATAAATATTTGTCGTATAAAAACAATTTTGCCGGAATTTTGCTGCAAAAACAGTACTTGTGAAGAGGCATAGCAGTATGTGGACAGCCAGCGGCGCCTTACTACAACGTGCCTCTTAAAAAATCGCAAACAACTCGTCAGCGGCTTGACAATTGTGAGAACGCGATCAATTATCCTGTGCAAATAGTGATTGTCAACAACAAATAAAATATGAATTAAACTGTAGGGAACGTTTTCATTATCGGTACGATGTTAAAATACCTCGAATGTCAATCATTTTACGAAGCAATCAGCGAGCCACCGATGGCAGGGCGCAAGATAAGCTTTAATTACCTCGGACGCCTATTTACATATTGTAGAAGATACTCGCGGATATATCGCAATTAGGGGCGTATGCTTCTTCCTTTTACGCCTCAGAGTAGTTAGTTTGTTGCGTTGGATAACATCTGTTTGACGGAAAGATTAAACGATATTGCGAGGAATATTTGCAACGCATACCTATACAGTTGCGACGCGATCATTTTAATATACATGTATTATAAATACCAATTTAACTTCATCTAACTTCCATATATTACGCACAGAGGACATTAATAAACATGTCATTTTCCTATTACCTCTAGTTATCAACAATTTACATATGCTCATTACTTCCTAAATAAAAAGCGATATAGGTACTGGAAATGTTTTTATACCAGTAATCTTGTAAATTGAAATGGCTAGGTTATATATAGTTAGACATAACATAAAGCAACAGTAAATGGATATTGTAGTTGAACTTAAATAACAAAGATTGATATCGAGCCATTGGTGCCTTTAACCTTGAGCTTTAGTTTGTAAATAAGCGTATAATACGCCAAATTGGCGCCCCATAATTGTGGAGGTGGATATAATAATTTACGATCAACACGAGCAATCACGAAGTACCTACTATCGAAAACAACCTTCCGTAAACTGACAACAGTCTCAATATTAATTGTTACGTTTACATTGAGTATCCAATTTCAATTAATATTTATTTTGTAACACATATAATCTGACCCTGTTGAAGGGACCTACCAACTTAATAACCCAATCATGAAATATCATTTTTGTGAATTGGAAATCATTAAACATAGGATGTAAGCAGAAAAATGATCGATGATTGGACGATTAAATCTCTCATTATTGGGTTGCAAAGTTATCTTTATTTTTTTTTCTGGGAGATAATTTTATAGTTAATTTACGTGCGATAGAGTAAAGTGATCGTGGGACGCGAGCGGACAGGCGCCCCGCCCGCCTCGCCCGCCGCGCCGCGCTATCTAAATGCAAATCGGATAGGTTCGGTGGATGTCCACGATAAATCAGCCTCATGGTCTGCGATCCGTTATCCGTACCCAACACTCACCCTCAGGCGAGACACTATCAACATCGCTAAACTAAACATAATAAATATAATCAATACATTAATTGCAGTTTATAAGAATACACCTAAATCCCATTATTTTTTAAATTAAAAATGGGCATTTATCACGCCTTTTACTTTTATTTTATCCAGATGTTTCCTAAAAAACCATTTCAAGAAAGGCTAAAAAGACAAGGCCTACCAACCAATATACATAAGTGGTGATTATGGATGGCAGGAACCATTTATCACTGGTGAAGTATGGATAACCATTGGTGCCAGACACGACGACTATCCATTACTGTTATAGCTAACTCTTGGATACTTAAATATTATTTAATTATTATCATGAATTCACCTTGCTAAGATATTTTATCTATAGGTTACGCCATTTGTTTTTATGTCTGACCAATTTAACGGCATTATTTTTAGACAGAATAGATAAATACCTAATTCTAGGAAAAAAAACTTGTTAATCTACTTAATTGTATCTGTGGTAAATGAGGCAGAGACTCAAAAGTTCCGTCTATAATAAAAATACATACAATTTTGTCATTCTAATTCGAGACTTCCACCTTTTTTATTGGACACAATCTAATTAGATTAGTTTCTACTTAAATAAATATAAACTTATTAAAAGTCTCAAGATT
This sequence comes from Timandra comae, assembly GCA_958496195.1. Classification (NCBI taxonomy): domain Eukaryota; kingdom Metazoa; phylum Arthropoda; class Insecta; order Lepidoptera; family Geometridae; genus Timandra; species Timandra comae. Next base: position 6,734,071 of record OY292354.1, on the reverse strand, counting down.
AAATATTATCTATCTACAATCGTATAGAACGGAAATGTCTGTGTAATAAAATTGTTTTCTGTTACACTTTTTTCTGTGTTCCGTTCTCATTTACTGTATATCGTTTATGATGTCATTGAACACATACATAATCTCCATTTAATAGATCCAATGTAATTATCTGTAGCAGTTTATGTGAAGTCATGAACCTTAAGTACGTTTGTGACACTATAAACTATCTCACCCAGTTTTATATGCTGCTACATTATGTCCGCAAACACTGTTACTCCTTAATTAATTGGTTATTTATGTTATTTTCGAGGTGAAATACAAATAAAATTATGAAATACATTTAGTGCCCTGTAGATGTAAAATAGATATAGATTACAATTTTAGATAGATATTTGTTACATCTCAATTCAACGTTAGGTAAACTTAAACGTAAAATTTATTTGGGACTAAAATTAGGCAATATTTATTTAAATCACTATGAGTACTCGGATATAATTATAAATTCAATATTTTTGTATATTAAATACAATGTCAGTGAAGTGTATAACTTCCACCTATTGCAAATACAATTATAAGAATTAATTACTAATAGGAAAGAAGGTTAAACTAGTAAATATGATAAAATGTAATTATCTACTTGTCGATTAAGTTGAAGAATGACAATTTGTCTTTGAATCGATAACTTAGATACAAAGTCGGAGATACTTTTTACTTATTTGTAACAAACCCAGAAAATATGTTTTTAGGGTAAGAATCAAGTCGTATTAATTAGTGTTCTAAACTAATTAATTCATATTGCTAAATAAAGCCATCTCGTACCCACTTACGATATAGTTCGATATTTACAATTAAGATTACGCTAATACATAAAATCTAGATTGCTTTTAAATTGTGAGTGGACAACGCCTCCGGCAATCGGCTTTTTCTGAATAAATATTAATTAAGAAACGAAGCCACTAGAGGATATATTTGATAGAAACGATTTTCATCAGGGATAAATATAGAGGAGTCATGAAAAAGACGCAATTTTATGTAGATACGGACACTTAGCGGAGACAATTATGCAAATATGCTCCGTCAATTATTACCTTGTAACCACTGGCTAGCCACGGGAATTTATCGTCGTAGCTGCAGGTCGCTGCTACATCTAAATATCACCAACAGTGAACCACTAATTACTTAGATGAAGTTTCAAATAACTACATGGGATGATTCCATGAAATCCTCGTGATACATTTAATGGTCCCGGATAAATTAGCTACCTGCTTACTCTTACATAAAAACATGAGCATTCTATCACGTCCTAAATAGGGTGCTAGTTTGTGTTAATATTTTTAAGTGAGGTATTTCACATTCTACTTATAGAGTCATTCACTTTCTTATTTGACGAGTTCCACTAAGAATATTTTAGAACCAAAATATGTATGTATTGGAAATTATAATTACATGATTGCTAATTGAATTGAAAACGTTAAAGTTTCATTGCAACAAATGAATACCTATGCATAATTTTAAAATGCATAATCGTTTACTCCAGTCCGTGGGAGAGGCTCACTGTAATACCGTGCACATGATAATTTTTCACCAAAACTCTTTGTATATGCAATTATAAGTGCATTTTGTCGGTGTGTCTGTCATTAACTTAAACGTACGATGTTATTTTAAGGACCGTAATCGCCGTTCCAGCAAGTCTCTGCGCTTTTTTGTATACTCACGAAAAGCTATGCATTTAAACGCTTGAATTATGAAATTACAGCATCGAGTGTAAACACAAGTGGAGTTTAAAGGCGATTTTATTGTTTACATTTGTTCATAGAGACCCAATAAAGGGACCACTAAACTTACATTTTACATGAAACTTATTACTTTTATGATCATTATTTTAATTAAGTTTATTTTATGTCTTTTTAATATATTCTGATGGTAATCAGATATCTTGATAGAAATGAAACACAGCCAAAATAGTACAATCAATCAATCAACGGCATCCGACAATTTCAAAACGTACCTGGCTTGATCTTATTCATATTTGTATCTCTATGAGCGAGCAGCCATTGTCTCAACTAAAAGTATCCACTTACTAACCGCTTATTGAATGTCATATTCTAATACATTACGTAAGCTCGACACCTAAAACAAAAGTTTTGTATAGATGAAATCATTATAATATTGATTCACAATGCGTAAATGTATTATGTTATGACAGGCGAGCATAAATTCAGTGGAGGACCCTCGGATGCTGCGAGACAATGGGCGTCCCCCGTCACCGCATTGTCGACCCGGTGAGATACCGTAGGCCTCAACGCTCATGGACACAGGCCCAAACAAGGGTTAAACACAATATATGGTTCGCAATTTCCTTTTTGTGAGTGACGAGACAATGGTCACTGCGGCGCTCACCGTGTGAAATCCTCAACACAATTTAGATGCGCGATCGTTTTATAAAGCAACAGAATAAATTAATAGATTTTTTTTAAGTTCAACCATCAACCGCTGATTGGCTAGTATAAAATATGTTATCTTAAAATTCCGGTTTTTGCGAATTAATGTGATGATGCCCGTGATCACTGACCGTTTGATTCTGTTTTAAGAATAAGTAATAAACTAAGAGTATTCAATATTTATGAATGCTTGATTAAAGTACGTGTAAATCAAACGTAAAACTTAAATATATAATATCGGAACATTATCTGTTCGTTTGCTATTAATGATAATCACCAGGGGCTTTGAATATTATAATAGAGAACCCGTTTGGTGTGGAGAAGCCGTAGAGACCGCTATTAATATTTATTTCTAAGTAGTCAGTAAACACGCAAACTACAATCCTAATTGACGCATCCTGTCGAGTTATTCCCAATATTATTGAAGGTACTAGATGGAGGTAATGTAATAAACACCTGCAAGGGTTGTAAGTAACCGCAAAATTACAGGATATTATGCTCAGCGGGCTAGTTTTACCGCACAATGACTCCGGACCGAACCGCCATATAAACTTATTGCCAAATTACAGGGTGACGGCTCTTAATCACAAAGTACACCCAGCCCGGCCCTGACAATACTATTCGCGTTACTCGCCTCTACTTTGACGTTAATGAGTCAAGCAAATCATGAAATAAACACCGTATAGTTAGTTGTACCTAATATCAATTTAATTTCTAATTTTATAAACGTTTTGTTATTTAACTAATATTTTGACATCTAATAAATAATAATGCAGTTATAAACATCACGACAGCTAACTAAATTATTCTGAGTCTTGAAGATAATCAATTAATAGTTTTGTTTTGGCATATTTAAATATTATGAACCGTGTTATTTTAAACTAATTTTTTCCTAATATAAAATTTTATTACTGCATAACAACTTCAAATTATAAATCTACATAAGTTCTGTATATTTTTGTAGTTGCGTATATTTAGCAATAATAATATAATTAATTACATTTTTTCAAGCAACAACAATGACAAATACGGTGGTCGCACAAAAACCCTAAAGCGTTGCGGACTTATAATAAAGGGCTTCACATAAAGTAAGCGAAAAAAAAATTAAGAATCGCCCCGATGAGCCATTATCTTTGCATGTTAAAAATAATATGGTCATAGAGTAATGTACATTCATGCGAGCCACGTCCAGGAGCGCATTTGAATATTCTTTTATGGAAGCAACCCCTGGCTGTGTCGGACTTCACACGCTCTCTGCAGGTACACTGCAGCCAACCCTTCGAACGGCGAACGTCTTGGCCGCGCGACGCGCCACCATACCGCGTACAACTACTCTTGATACTAATGTTTTATACATTTAAAATAAGACATTATTATTAAGTTGTATTATATTAAACAAATAACACATTACTGCGTATATACTCGTATATCTTAAATATGTAGCAATATAAATTTACTAATCGTATGTATGTATCAAATTAACCTATGGATGGATATACAGATAAGTATATGCCAAGTCATTATTTATTTAAAATTCGCGTTTTATTGCCTTGAAATAAATTGTTTATTGACTATTTAAAATAATACCCAATCTCTTGAAGCTATAAATTGTAATCAGGAAGTAGCGTTATAATATATTATTTATAATTTTAAGTAGAGCTGGTACATTATTTTTTTACAGAGAGAGATCATTTAAATATGATTTTCTCAATGTTGTTTATTATGTGATATGTAATCAATACCAATATTATATCTGAATAGCTTGTGCTGCCTATCAGTTTCGATCACATCATACTCTCATTAGACAAAAAATAAAAGTAAAACATCGTATAACGCGCTTTGTATTTACACTGAGTTCGTTACGTCAAATCAAATTAACGATCTCAAAAACCTCAAGTGTCAAGACTAGTTTCTCCGAATACTCTGATGGGTGCGTAAAGTAACATTGTTCTGAAATTGCGATTGTAAATAATACTGATATTATTAGGCAATATGTTATTGACAATATATTGGACATGATTTGGAATTAGTCATTAGGATTACTTGAACTTTAATAGGTTAGGTTCGGTTTTATGAAGTAAAAAATAATGATGTGAACTTTGTATCTTATTTTCGTTATTCAATGTAATAAACGATTACATTTAATTTCCAAAGGAAATCATTTAAAATAAAAGTCATTCAACATGTTTGATTTGATCGCTACGACAAATCGTGTCGCTTTTTAAATCAAAAGTAATTTCATAAGCGAGCGCTATAAATTTCACATTCCATTCCGTTATAGCGGAGGTTCATCCATAATATTAAAAAGTTATCTGTTACGCTCAGATTAACTGTTAAATTAAATAATGTTACCTTATATTTTGAGGTTTTCTTCTCAAATTTATACATACATATTTATTAAAGTCATTAAACCTTTTCTTAATTTTGAACATTAATTTTCATGTTTTTGTATTTTAGTATGTTTGAAAGAGCTCTGGTAAGTTATTGCATGTAACATTGACATCAGTATTAAGCTTTGGAAGCGTAAACGTAGGCCTTTAGAAAGTGCGCACACCAATAAATACTCGTCCGATTATGATCTACGAGGCGTAGCCCGTAGCTACAGCACGCGGCATCGCGCGCCCCGGCCATCACATGCTCTAATATGAATTACCCGCGTCAACTGCATCCTGATTACCGATAACGTAACTCTTCCGATCAACTATAACATGTGTATCCGGGAATAAGCCGAACTATTCATATGAACTATGTTCATTACTCTACGTAGTTAGCAATTACATTTATCTGACTCAGAACAAATAATTGTTTGTAATTAAAAATGGCCTGTAAATATCTAGATACTTCCAGACAAAATAGATGCGACAAAGAATGAGTTGACTACATTCCTCGTTGCACTCCTGGTCTATACTTAGAAAAACGTACAACGTGCGTGGGATTCTCAGGAACTCGCTAAATAAACATATAAAAAATGCGGTCACGTTAGGATGTGACGAACACCCACATAATTAGGTAGATACACCTTCGAGGTTTCTGTTTATGTTTTCAATATAGAATCAAATTTCCAAAAATATAGCTAATAACTGTCCTCATACATGCTTAAAATAAAGTTCAAAGTTAAAATTAATGTATGTTCAAACACCAATCGTATAAATTCCAAGTTAATAATTTTCTATTAATTTGTGTCAAAAATAGAGCAAATATAAATAAAAGTCAAGGAAGCAATAAAATGTAATCATTAGAAATGCTATTAAAACTTTCTGTTATACATATATGATAGGTAATTAACGAGCTCAACGCACTTTCAAGTATGTTTTAGATATGTGACGGAAAGTTTTCTATGAGAAGCTAACACATCGACAGGCACATACAATGTAGGACGCACCCTGCTGCGCTCGCTGCTCGGCGCTCGAGGCGCGAATTAGCATACACTGCGATAGGTACGTATCGAGACATGTGGACGTATTCAAATCTTATAATAATGCAATCTCGACTCGTTAATACGTGTAGGTGGTTATATCGCAAATATGTACAGATTTAGGTCATACGAATATCTATCAGTTCAATAGTAATTGGTGTTCGAAGTAATTGTACACCTATGAAGCACTTCAATGTTTTATTTTATCGCAGCCTATTATTACGGTACGCTTTTGATTTATACTTTATTAAACGCAATTTGAAAAGATAAATGTTCTTAACCTAAAACCGATTGTTAGTTTTTAAATTATACAATCATAAATTGGTCGTTCATCTAAATATGTGTCAACGTCACTTACACTTTTTGATTGACTAATTCCATTTGAATGTAGGTAAATTGTTTTAATTAAAATGCGAATTAATAAATGTATAAGTGGGTATTATGTCGGAGCATGTGGTCCGTTACAGATACATATAATAAGTATATATTTATAAAGTGTTGCCATATAAGTATAGAGGCTGATCATATGTGGCCTGCGTCTGCTACTTTCACGCGAGACGGGCGCGCCCATATTAATTGCTCCCGTTCTTCGTCGAAGCTTTATTTATTGCCCACACCGGTGATTGTGAAAAGCTTCGAGTTCAATGTAACATTAGTTTGCGTGTTATCTCATGTATTCGATCTGACATGTGACACACGATTGCGGGTGCTGCTTGTGTCCGCCGATTTGCTCACAACGGACACACGGAGACATTCCGCATTCCGTGAGAAAACGTTAAATGATGTTTGTCGTGTAGTCTTCGTACGGCAACACTACACAAGTAAATAAAAAATCAATTATTATCTAAACAGAATATGAGCGGTCGCGCGCCGATGTTTTAGAGAAATAAACATTAATTGTTTGCATAACGACCGCCGCCAAAACTAATATTTGATATTCGAAAATACTATTCTAATGTATGTCGTGGTACACGGCCCGGCCGGGCTCCACTCGAACCATCTGCCACTTTAGCGGCTCTTTTGGTCTCTGTATATATGTATTACGTGACATTTTAACTTTAAACCTAATCGTTAAGAAGTATCACTTAACCATAAAATCAATTAATAATTACTTAAAAACAATCAATAAATTGCATTTAGTCTTAAATTATTAATTACTTAAGTAGGCACAATATTTATTTACCATGAACCCTCCAATGACGCAGTATCTAATATAAATATATTTGACCTTAGAGTTTAAATTATAGCAATAGTAATTAAATTACCTATAGCCAGTCTTACATGTTGGTCAAACTCTAGGTTAAAACATTTATCTTCTTATACATTAATTGACACAAAATATTGTAACAGTTTGAGGACTAAATGAATGCATAAGTGTACAAACAATAAAGGTTCCCATACATAATCATGAAATGTTTGATATGAGTTTATGTTTTGCATTTTAATAAGGTTTATAATAAACATAAGCTTGGTTAGTTAGTAATTAAATTTTAATAAATAACACATTAGACAAAAAACAGGCACGCTTCAAGTCTCACGGCCAAACTCGCAATATGCTATAAATCTGTTGACGAACACAAAGTGTGCCCGCCGCCGCGCGCCGCGCGCCGCCCGCTCGCGATACTGCCCAATGCGGAAATAATAATAACTTTAATATTACCACCTAATTATCTACTATAATCAACAATAAGAATAGCTAATTTATATCTGCGTAGTGGTAGTTTAATGTGTTTTTATCTCGAGTAGCACAATACTTTGATATGACCTTTACGTATTGTTACTTATATCTAACTGGCAATTTTATAATTTGGATAACTATGGAGTTAGCACTTAGCTGTTATCTGATATTCCTAAGTTTGTTTTTAAAGTGATGTACCATCGTAGAAGCTGATTTGTTTTGAATATTTATGAATTACAAGGTATAAAATGACTATCCACGTTGAACCAATATTAAATATTTGTTTGAATTTAATTGTGTTTATGGTATTGAAGTGTTATAACTTTTATAAAATGCATTTAGTGAAAGTAATATAAACCCGATATCTTAAATACAAATACATCCACATAAAAACAACATCACAATCAAAGCTCACATTGATTAATGGTATCGATTGATAATATACTGATGATGTTATCTGAATGATCCAACACGTTGTATGAGCACCGGTCAAGACAACAATAATCCGAAATACCTGTAAAACGAGTCGATGACTGGTAGCGGGGGGCAGCTGGGCAACCCCGCGTCAAACTCTGAGGGCGTTTTGCATGACGCGGTCAGGTACCGGTCAGTCGAGGAGTTTGTCCAATGGGGGTCAGTTGTGAACAATGCGATGTCCGGTGGAAGCACCCCCGGTTGGGGTTAGTTGGGAACAGGTTCGCGTGAAGTGCGCGGCGGCGGCGGCTCAGTGCGCGGCGGACGGCTGTGCGGTCCGGATGCGACGTAGTACGCTACTGGTGTCCGCGAGCCGCACATAGCCGGAGCCCCACACGCACCGACCAACGCTCACTACGACACCACTTGGAGAAGGGTGACACCGTCGGCTCTTCCTTATTCACTACATATAAAGGGTTGATAGTTCACAAATGCAGGACCCTTTCAACTATCCTATGCTGTTTGCGAAGAGGTCATATGAACAAAAGTCTTTTTTCATCACCTTAGATATCACGGTCATATTACTCTACACATTGATGTATAAACGAAAAAGTTTTTTAATTGAAATAATATTCAAAATAAAAACTCATTTTAAGAAGAAATGTGAAGTCAATTAATTAGTTACAATTCCCAAACAAAAGACTTCAACGGGCAAGTAAGCGCGTAACGATAATGAGATGTTGCCTCTACGCTTGGCAACAAAAACGAGGAATTCTAAAATTATAAAGGTTACGCAAGTATAACATACCAACTTCTTATATTTAATTACAATTAAACGCGCCGTGAGAACAGCTTAAACCAAAGTTTAGAATTAATTAAAATAATGGTTTAAGGAAACATAAAACGTCGGTAGTGATCAAGTAATTAGAAGTCGAAAATGTGTGTATTCGAGGGGGCGGGTGTGGAGAAATGGACGCGGAAGTCGTCGGCTATTGCTTTACCTATTCACCAATTAAACCAAAATGCTATTATAGGACTTATAAAATATAACTAACTATTCGTATAATTAGTTGTAAATTAAATTGCTAATAGAGAATTGCTTTGCCCACTTACAACATGTATCCGTCTTACAAAATGAATGAGTCTTCTGATAAGATTCTTGCTGGCAACATACGTCTTCGAAATTCAAATTCCTTAGATTGAGGAAAAAATAAGATAACGTATATATTCTTATTATCCTTCTTTTAAAGTAAGTAGAATCCCACCAAAAACATTCTGTAAAAAAACTAGCCAAGTCTCGATGGAGCTGCTTGTTTATCTCTAAAAAGTAATGAAATCTAGACAAAGTTGTGCCAAGTGTAAGGTTCCTTACCGCGATTTCTTTATTACTATAGTTATTGTTGTGTGACTTGGCCGTTGAAGGATACACTGTACACAAGTACACAACTGTACACAAGGGTACAAAACTAGGTGCTCCATGACACTATTGCACCAATCTGTCGCCAGAACCGCTACCCATTGACGATAGAAAATTGCCACTTGAAAAACGTTGATTCAATATCCAGTCAATTGTAGGCTTGATAAAGCTGCGTATTTTAATAATGTTACAACATTACGTGTAAACAAAATTGACTTGTACCCACTACTAACGTTTTAAACAATGTTCAACGGCCAAGTCACACAACAATAACTATAGTAATAAAGAAATCGCGGTAAGGAACCTTACACTTGGCACAACTTTGTCTAGATTTCATTACTTTTTAGAGATAAACAAGCAGCTCCATCGAGACTTGGCTAGTTTTTTTACAGAATGTTTTTGGTGGGATTTCATTTATTTTTGTTGAAACGTGTTTATATTGTTTTTTTATTAGATTTTCTTATTTGACACATTTTTTTCTTTCTAGGAGTAGTATTTTATTACTAAGCGCCCCGGTATTTCACCCGCGTAGTTCCCGTTCACGTTCCCGTGGGAATTTCGGGATAAAAAGTATCCTATGTGCTTCTCCTGATTCTAAGCTACCTCCCCACCAATTTTCAGCCAAATCAATTCAGCCGTTCTTGATCTATAAATTCTCGTTCCCAATCCCGTAGGAATTTCGGGATTAAAAGTATTCTATGTTCTTTTCAAGGTTTTAAGCTACCTCCCCACCAATTTTCAGTCAAATCAGTTGAGCCGTTCTTGAGTTATAAATTCCCGTTACCAATCCCGTGGGAATTTCGGGATTAAAGGTATCCTACGTCATTTTCCTGGTTCTAAGCTACCACCCCACCAATTTTCAGCCAAATCAATTCAGCCGTTCTTGATTTTTAAATTCCCGTTCCCAATCCCGTGGGAATTTCGGGATTAAAGTTATTCTTTGTCCTTTTCCTGGTTCTAAGCTACCTCCCCACCAATTTCCAGCCAAATCAGTTCAGCCGTTCTTGAGTTACAATTCCCGTTTCCGTTCCTGTATAATTCCCGTTCCCGTTCGATTATCCTAGTTTTTATAGTTTTCCCTATATGTGGCCATTAAAGCCTAACTCTGTACCAAATTTCAGCTCTCTAGGTTTATGGGAAGTACTAGTTCTATTTTGATGATCATGAGTGAGTGAGTGAGTGAGTGTCTTAAATACGAAACTTTGCATTCGCTTAACTTCGGATCTAAATGACCTACAGACTTGAAATTTTATTTTAAGTATGTGATTGTATAGCTAACTGGATGACGAAAATTTCAGTGCTCTGGGTTTATCCAAAGGTTCTCAAATAGGGGCCTGAAAATGCGGCGAAAGGGTTCCTGTAAAGGATGGTACGGCAGTGTTTGCTTCGCGCTCGACTTGGCGGGGGGCACTGCCGTGCCCCCAGATTAGTCTACGAACATAAATCTTATAATACATTTAACAGCCGTATCGTATAATAGTAATTGAATGATAAAAGTAGAACACTTGCGTCAATTGATTGAAACCAAATTGGTTTTTAAAGTTTTGCCGTCTCCAAATTTTATTATAACGGCCACTAATTTATGGCGCGTTACACATAGCAAACGAATTAAGACTTGGTATTTTACCGTTTTACATAATTACAATATTATGTTTACGATTATAAGGCGGACGCGCCCACTAACCGCGTCTAACAAGAGAGTTATAAGAGAACCTCGCTCGAGATGGATTGCCGCAGATAATGTGTCATGTTCATTTTTTAAGTAGTCAAATAACACTAACTAGTGGAGCGGATCACTAATGGACATCCAATACGACTCTTAATGGTATGACTAATGATGCTTTAACTTAACAATAGTATATTATAACATAATTTGGAACCAATTCATTATAATTATAACTCACTTGCACAAATCTAGTACGAAGATAAATCTATTAACCGATGAATCATCCCTACTAATCCCTACTAATATTATAAATGCGAAAGTAACTCTGTCTGTCTGTTACCTTTTCGCTAAACTACTGAACCGATTGACTTGAAATTTTACAGGGGTAGCTTATGGTCCGGGAAAGAACATAGGCTATGTTTTATCCCGAAATTCTCGGGATCGGGAACTACGCGGGTGAAACCGCAGGGTACAGCTAGTACAAAATAAAAATAGGTAAACCATCACTTCGTTTGAAAATTATTCACTTTTAAAAGTATTTACTTAACCATAATATTAGCTTGATAAATGTTATAAAAATATAGTTAATGAAATAACATATAATGAATATAAAATAGTTCTTCGGTGCAAAAATCTCCACTTAAATGTTATAAGAAAGCTGCGAGTGTATGATTGGCGTAACGAGCGCAAGTACCGATTTTGGTCAATAATCGCCATAAGTGCGGTGAATACGTTCGTTCCGAATGCAATAATAATTTGAGGGTCCGATTTATCACATCGGTGTTCTCCGAAATGGCCGGACACTTCTTGTGCAAGCCCTTCACGTCGCGTCGTGCGCACGAAAATATCTCGCGCAGTCCATGCAATGCCGAGTGCACCTAATTATAGGCAGAAAAATACATGCATGGGAAGTTTGTACGAGAATATTTTTTTATATTTAGTTGGCCTAACCGTTTTTAACTCGCAAAAAATAAATGATCACAACGTTCCAATTCTTTATTCTTCAACGTGACCCTTTTCAAACATAAAATATCTTATATTACAACACAAAGACAGGGTCAAGCATTCATAAAGCGAAAAATGTTCCTTCCCACACTGGTCATCCTTTGGTCGGTCATCGGTGGTCATCGGTAGTATTGTTTAGTAATCACCCCTCTGGAAAACAGGGATCCGAGTTCGTTTTTTATTTTGAATAGATTTAAAGACAGTACTTAATTGTGCGACACCCCTTTCAATAGTGCAAAAGGTTATTCATTGAATAGCGGCCGGTGTATTGTGCAGGTATACGGGACGCGCATGTGTCAGCGGAGAGAGCTCGCCGGGCCGCGCCGCGCGCCCCGCGCCTGCGAACCAACCGCGCACTTATAACGGATATTCACGACGTTATCACTAAAATACCATTTAATCAAACGTAGCTTCTACATTTATATGCGGCTAAAATTTATATGCCATAAATATAGGTATATATCTTTAGAGTCATTTTAAAAGGTTTATACTCTATATGCTTGGATATTTGAATGCTTAGTTAGGTTTTATGTTTGTTCAAATTGAAAAAAAACACTAAATATTCACAAAAAAATATTGATTCTTATCGCGCGATTCATATCTTCAGAGGTTAATTAGTGCGAATAAAAGTCTTAGAAGATTTAAATCCAATTAAAGTTATAATTACTAATATAGAATTAATATTTATGGTGTACATATATTTAAGAATGTATACAGGTGTAGCTATTGATTACCTACGAGGAGTGTATAGTGGGGCGGGGCGCATCATGTGTGATGCTGGCGTGGAGTCCGCGCGGAGCCCACTGCTCGGTGCATCGACACTCGGGAGAAAGTTGGATCATGATAAGCGGTTCGCCGACGATAAATTTATGCGTCCTTTGTTTCTTTTCGGCTATTTATCAAAAAAGAGCCCCTTTGTGTTGAGCAACGTCATAGTTGGGTCAAACGGTCACGGCACAATGCTATTGTTCGACGATTCCCGTATTATATCCCCACAAAATAACAAGTACAAACTGTACAAGATAATTTGTTTCGACAATATACTTACCGAGTTTAATTTCTAAGTTATATTCGCCAATTAATGATGCTAATAATTTAAACATGATAAAATAAACATATACTCGTAAAACATAGGTAAGTACAGTATATACTTCGTCGGGTTGTAAATGTTAGCTAAAATAAAAATAAAAAGTGCAAAGAAGTAATAAAAACGGTATTATGTTGGACGGTTAAATTGCTTGTTTTGTTCACATAGGCCGCGGGCAGATCAATTTGACCCTTATCGAGAAAATAACCGACGAAAACGAAGGCTTATTAAATGTGTCGAGAAAAAATTAATTGTTCGTGATTATGGATTGTGGATAAATTGATTATCGAGGACGGGATAATGTCGCGTCTTCTCGCTCGATTATTTAAATATAACTACGATTTGTACAACACGAACGTCATACGTAAGAGTAAGCATATAAATGTTGTAGTTTGTGTACTAACTTGACAAAGTTAATGGAAAGGTATTCAATTACGTAAAATACTTTATAGATTGCATTTACCTTTTAAGATAACTAACAAGAGAATTGAACTCGGCAAATAACGAAGGGAGAGAACATTTTTTAAAATTAGTCATAAAGATAAATATTGTAGTAAGTGATGTATTGAATATTAGTTCTTATTCATATATAAATAGTGGCAGTAATCGTTAAGACAACTAAGTAGTGTGTAAATACGGTTCTACGTATGTGCTCCGACAAGTTTATGAGACTTGTCTGGACATCACTCTATTGTTGGGACTTACTTTATGTTACAAATTTATTCTTCACAGTACTTCAGAATTACTTATTATTATTACACTAAAAGCTTATATATAACGTTTAAATTGTTATCTTGTACGGAACGAAACAAAAATGGTTATTTTTTATTTTATTAAGTAGCTCTTTTTTTTTACATCTAACCGACTGATAACTTCATAATGAAATTGGGCTAGTACCTAAAAAGATTGTATTCCATGAAGGGTCCATAGGCTACTATTAGGAAATTTAAAGAGTTTCGAAATTCGAAAAGGAGCGCAAGTTTTAGGTTACAATGTAACCTAATTAATAACTTTAAAACTTCTACCCTCAAATATATTGCGTAATAATGTAACCGTTACATCATCATGATATCAAGGTCTGTTCAGCGGACAGAGAAAAGAAAATAACATGTCATGTATTCGTATGTTATGTTTACGTAATGCAGTAATACTAATAAATATGCTAATAATGTAAGTAATATTATAAAATAACTTCACCAATAGTATGATATCTTAAATTAATATCAACAATTGAAAGGGTCTATGAAATATACTAACACGTGTCCTTTACAAATACGCCATAATAGACTCTATTTCAATATATTATGACATATTATAGAACACACGACTGATTTTAGCAAATTTATATAATATATTGCTTGCCTTGATTTAATTGAGTTAAATTTTGCTAAAAATACATATAAGTATACGATTTCCGGCAAAACAAATATTTAAACAAATATATAAAATGTTAGATATTAAGATCAATTTAATCTATTTTATAAATCGTGACCAATAAATTGAATAAAGAAGAATTTATCAGGGAATTATTATACAAAATAAAATAATAAACATTGAACATGTCCGTTCTACAATTAGTTATATTATACAAACGGTTGCGCCTTTTATAAATTCCATTACAAAAACAAAGATATCTTTAGTTACCTATTGTACATAAATAGAACTGTTTGTTGCTAAAGTCCGGTGACTGATGTCGAATTAATGCAATTAGGTTTCTGTTCGTTGCAATGTTGTGTGTTGTCAGTAAATTATTAATAGTTCAAATAATGATAGCTACAAGACAATATTATCCACTACACCACGTTTACTTGTTATGTTTCTTTGAACTATAATGTTTATATTTTATATACGTTCACATTGATAAGGAGTTTGGTACAAGCGTTTCTATTGAAATCACTGTCTTTTATTATAGATTTTCATAATCATTTTTATCATAACCATTAATTAAAAAAATGGTGATTTGCGAAAAAAGACTACTAAACAGAGTTAATTTAGTTTTTAATGTGTAAGTACCAACACCAACTTAATGAGAATTTATTTCATTGTATACAAAATTCTACAAATCCCAACCAATACTCAAAATCAATGACGATTCTAAATAACTCCCAAATGTTAATGTAAAAAAACTTTTAATAATTATATTCCATTTACTAAGCTTTGCAGATATAATAATAATTTTGAATAATCTAATATTAAAAGCATTCAAATCATTTGCTAATTTAATTACTGATATTATCTCTTCATCTAATGGGTAGGTTTTATGCCAGCAATGACATCACAACTGTAAATTAAAGATTACTAATAACCAAGCATAATTTACGTTATTTTAACGGTATTATGTTTAAATACTCCCAATAATTAGGCACACATTGGGCTTGCTCATGGAATGCCATAAACCCATTACATTATCTACGCCACAAATGATTAGTAATTCTATACGTAAAGAATGCAAAAGAGTAATAATTTTCCTCATAAACTTTGTTGCTAATGCTTTTGATATTCACAGAAATCGTAAAGCTAATTTCCACTCTTATAGTGTCATGAATTCTTAAACAGTTTGTTTCCTAACGGGCGCGGGCGTCTCAGATAAACACGCGCACATTTATGACAAAGTAATCGAAGTCGAATTGTTAATTGCGTACGTCGCATGAATTTAAAAATGCATGGCATTTAAATGCCAGCCCGATCGCCATTTTAGTACGATGCCAGAGACTGTCACCTTGTATACGACTTAAATCTGACAGCCTCGAATGTCACTCTCGCTTGAACCAATTAAATTAAAATTAACACATAGGTTTTGTTCTCAAAGTGATTTTACTTTAAATAAAAAAACAATTGAAGTTTTATGATAAATAAATATAAAAGATAAGGTGTCCAACAAAATAACAATATAATTTTAGTACCGACATCAACGACTTACTACATAAGTGTTTCACACTCAAAAATAATGTGTTGCGAAAGTTTTATGAAGCGAGGAGAAGGCGGGCAGATCTGAAAATATGACTACAACGAGCAGTTATGAACGTACGATTGAAAGATAAGTTGCCAGAACACCTTAAGCGGAAAAAAGTGTCGCGGTGACACTGCACTACACTCCTTCATTCATCTGCAGATAGTGATCGTTTCTTTCTCGGTACCGCTAAATTACATTTCTAGTAGCCGTGTAACGCGTTTACGAGCCACTTTGAAGATGCTACGGTGCGCGGTAATGGCTATTGCAATATTATACGGTCAGATCCATGAGTGATACGACCATATTCTCTACTGTGTAATTTTTGTACCAAGTATGAACCGCATTTAGGGTCACAGAAAATTGTAGAGGACATATCAGTTAATGCCTAACATTTGCGTCGTATCAAAACATCTTAGTTTTCTAAGAAAAGGAGGACATTATTTTGTACCGAGAGCTGTCATTTTTATATCTCGTCATTTAAGTTTTTATCATAAACCATAAAAATCCCGTGATAGTTGATAGGTGCCGTTAAGATATAAGAAGAGTTACATTTATTTTGTTTTTATTTTTAAAGTGTTCGTACTAGCCTTATATACTTACATACATAAATACATAAGTGAAATTATTCAAGATAATAAGTAAGTGACAACACAAGTCCGTTGTTCTATTTAAATGTACCATCAGATTGATGAGTCCGAGTTCCATATCTCTGTTACAATAAAAGCCTTTCAGTAGCCGCCAGTGGCTCGCAACCGACGCGGGCGATTGTATTCACGAATTTTAAACTCATGCTTTTATCCGGTGGTCTAAGATCTTAATCTCAGAAGCGATGTTTGAACTCAATTATTTATGACTTACCTACATGCATGACAGTTGCATTATACAATTTCGAATCGTGATATAACT
The DNA here is from genome assembly GCA_958496195.1 of Timandra comae. NCBI lineage: Eukaryota > Metazoa > Arthropoda > Insecta > Lepidoptera > Geometridae > Timandra > Timandra comae. Next base: position 6,717,098 of record OY292354.1, on the reverse strand, counting down.
TTAATTATCTATGATTCACTATCGATATCATATTTTGGGAATGGCTTTCTTGAACTGACAAATTGTATTCCATTGTTTTGTTATTATACTTGTCTCATTTATCATTATTATCAACTATTTGCCTGTTTGTGCATGTTATATTTATTATGTAAAACAATAAGTTTGTGTTAGTGCGACATTTTACTTAAAGTTTTCCACCATTTTAGTAAAAAGAATATACAGTTGATTCTCTTAGGTTATTATCATTTCATTCAGTTAATAAACTCAATGTTAAGGTTTTGCAATATACGAAGCACGGAAGCGATCAAATTTGGGCGCACTGATTAATCAATCATAAACAGTATCGTAAAACTGTAATACCCAAATGAACGCCGGCGGCGACTCCGGCGCACACAGCGGGTCTCTACCGACTCTACATTACACCTCTATGTTGCCATAAAATTTATGGGGGCTCTATTTTGGAAGCTAATTAAAAAAATTGTGATGGCCGTTAGAAACTTCGATCGTGAGAGAGTGATAAAACTTCTGGAAAAGTAATTTGAAACGTAGGTATGCTATAACGTAATTAGCATCCATGTTTTTGTTATAAGCTTGATAGTGATACTTTTTGTTTCTGGAAATGTTTATTTATAATGACGCCACAACAATAGAAACACAATAATATGAACTCTGTTTTTATAGATCAACATAATGTAGGTAACACCGTTAATTTATCGATTCTGTTTATTGAAAACACATATCAAGTTACTTTTACATTCAAATAGATTAAAGAATTCTAATAAAATAAAGAAACTACAGAGTTGAAGTTATGAGTTCTCTCAGAAATTTCAATATATTTATACTTGAATTTGTTAACACAAACCAATTAAATAACTGAGAATTTATCGTAATTTATGTGACATGGAGATTTATTTGTTTGTTAATAATTGATGCGTATTGCGTGCAGATTTGTATACGCGTAGTAAGACAATCATTAATGAGGCTTGCAACCAATCAATACTGAATGAACGGTACTCAAGCATCGCAGCAATATTTATAGTGACCCGGCGCGGTCAAGCCGCTTATCTTAGACACCACACGGAAACTATTCTTGGTAGTTAGTGTTGACTGTAAGTTACGATCTCCAATATACTATGTAGCTTTATGTTATACGAGTAGGGACCATTTCGATTGTACTATTCCAAATATGTGTGATAATATTTAGTAGATTTTATTATTCATTTATTTAAATTTATTAAATTACAAGTTATTTAAGACTATTAAGTTTTTAATTTTAAATAATAAAGTAATCTAGAATTAATCTTACAAGATAATATTCTAAATAGGTACTCCTATCTGATCGTGTCTGAAACCAAGCAGAGTGAGCATTGAGTTAATATTAGTTTCCGTAATGTTAATTGGAGTTTAGTAATAAAGTATAGATAATTAGAAAAAATGTCTAACATGTGCTGATAATAGCTTGCAGTAATACATTTTAATATACAACATGTCATTAGAATACGTACTAACGTAAGCAAAGAAATCAATCTTTATCTCCCTGAATTACCTATACTTATGTATTTTGATTTCGAAAACTGCATTAATATTGTTTAATACCAATGTTGAATTTATATTATTATAATTGGTCCACCTTGCATTTTCACATAAAACAGTTGTGATCGTTTTTATGACTACTTGATTACCAAATATGTACGTTTATTACGCAGACATTAATTATTTTAAATGTTTGTTGTAAGATTATATTATTTTTAGTTACAAATAGAATAAACTGAAGATTTTAATCAATAGAATTACTTATTGATCCAAAACGAATTCGTTTCTAATATATAGTCTCATTAATTACAGCGTTGGTGCGACGCGAATGAATTGCGAGCCAGATACAAAACTTACCTCTCGGAATTTAGTCACGCAATTATTACGGGCGGGCCGCGACCGTCCAACGGCCATCGACAAATCTTAAGATTTCTATTACAAATAGGTAATTGGCTTACAATCAGTTGACGCCTACTTACGAATAAGCTCTACACCTTAACGCGCGCTCTACAAATACAAATCTCATAACCTTTGTAGACTCGGTAGCTGCACACATGGATTCTAGGCGACAGGTTGATGCAATTTTTTTGGATTTCAAACGAGCATTTGATATGGTTGACAATGATATTCTTCTCGTCAAACTCTCAACATTAGGGGTCAATCCAAAACTTTTAAAATTTTTTGCTTGCTATTTAAGTCAGCGGCGGCAATATGTGCAACTTAAAAACTATAGATCCGATGAATTTTTCACAAAATCAGGTGTCAGTCAGGGCAGTACACTTGGGCCTACCCTTTTTTTGATAATGATCAACGATCTTCCTGAGGTGCTCACTGGGTCTAGATGCTTATTGTTTGCTGACGATCTAAAAATCTATCAACCTATCAGCAACATTGAGGACTGTTTACAACTTCAGCATAACATTGAATCTTTGAACGAATGGAGTCACACTAATAAACTTCAATTTAATGTTGGGAAATGCAAAATTGTGTCATTCTCCAGATTAAAAGAACCGTTGACCTTTCAATATACTCTGGGAGGGTCTACATTAGATAGGGTCAGTTCTATCCGAGATTTAGGAATTATCCTGGATAGTCGTCTAAATTTCCGGGATCACATAATTACCATTTGTAAAGAGTCGAACAAGCTATTAGGATTTATAATGAGAACAGCATCGCAATTCCAAGACCCCAAAGTTGCAATCATGCTCTACAATTCGTTTGTTCGCAGTAAGTTAGAGTATGGTTCTATAGTCTGGGATACTTGTGAATCTAAGTATATTGTTATGGTAGAAAGGATACAGCGGAAGTTTGCTAGGTATGTTTACAAACGTATATACGGATATTACCCATACCTCTATCCCTCCCTGTTTGTGTCAGGGATGATAGGCGTGGATACACTAGAGTACAGGCGGAAATTGCTTTTAATCACCCACTACTACCTCATCATGCACAATAGGATTAACAATCCGGAGGTATTAAATGCACTGGCTTTATTTGTACCAAATAATTATTTAAGCACGGGCTATCGTCGTAAACATCGCCTATTCTTTTGCCCGGTCTCACGCACAGCCCATGCTAGTAATGCACCTACCCGGAGAGCATTATCAATACTAAATAGTTTTACATACGAGTTCCAACATGTCGACTTATTTGTTTATAATCTGAATATGTTAATTTCTAGTTTTAGTCAATATTGTACCATACATTTAAGATAGTTAGCGTTTTGGTGTTAGACTGTAAGCTCACTATTATTATAAATAAATAAATAAATAAATAAATAAATAAACAGAAAAGGCTATCGATAAATTTCAATACCTAAATTGTTTCCACCGCACACGAGACATGTTGAATCATAAGTACCTAGTTACTTAAAAATTCTTCATGGCACGAAATTCATTATTCAAAGTTTATCCAATGACCAACTTGCAATCGTATCGAATTGTTGTCGAATTGAATAAATTTCTATAATGAGTCGACTAATGGTCCATTCAAAGCATTCTAATAACCGAATCACGTTCGTTTTTCAGTTGGTCAGCGAAAGGACAGCGACGAATGGCGATCGAGATGTATTTAGACACGGTTATCAGTATTTGTTTACAGATTTAACTTATATAAGTGACAATAAATACTTTCGTAAATATAAATACGAAAGTTTGTGGCGATGTTTGCTACTTTAAAATTAAAGAAACGCACCAATTAAGATATATATAATCTTGATAAATAATAAGAGCACAATTCTTCGTTAAATACTAATAATAATCCTATGAGATCACGAAAATACGGAATAACTGTTTTGACTTATTCATAATCTAGATAGGTACATAGTATTCGAAACGCGGTACAGTTTGTTACTTTTCTTCTAATTTTAGAAACAATAATCCGAATAATATTTGTAAAAATATTTTTGCGTTAATAGCTTATTTATTAATGAGCCTCCATTAATGATTATTAAAGACCGTTAATGTAAATATGTACCTTGTAAATATGTACCTTGTAAAGACTACGTTCATATAAATATGTTCAATAAGTACTTTCTTTAATTTTTACCAACATTGTAGTATGTAATCTGTCAATACACCTTATATTAGTGTTACATAGAAAACGAATGAACTGAACTAGTTTGAGGTTAATTAATCCGGTGTTATTGTCCGGTTTGGTTTCGAAATAGTGAGATATTTTATTTCCTAAACATAAAAGTAAAGATAAAGACGTAATTGATTGGTCTCGTAAAAGCAGATAGCTAGTGAATGTCTTTAGAATAATATACTTCACAGGCTAATTAATTTAATGTATCTAGGAGATTATTTAATTGGTAGCTACAATTAAATTAATGTGTTTCATTGTACTTTTTTATATGATTTATTTATCTATTTGTTCCTCGCATTGGTATTTAAATTAATTTAATAATAATTTATGATCAAACCACGATCACACGTAGCAAATTAACCTTTTTCGTTTTTAATTAAACATAATTTAAAACCATGATATATTTAGTAAGTGGTTATAGTAAGTAGCCCGTATTCGGTACTTGCTATAAGATCGGGCTAGCACGGAACACTCACAGATCCAATCTTGGTATCTGCCTTTAAATTATGGGTACTAATTACTGAGCTCCTTGAATCCCACTCGACTCCTGGTCTCTGATACTGATTATTAGTTCTCATTGAACTTTTTATCTACCGCCCACGAACAATGGGAACGTGACTTTACTCGCGATCTTAACCAATGTTGTTATTATTACTGTTTTGCGTTCTCTTACTCTCCTTTCTTTTTTGTTATTAAGTGACGGACGAGCGGGATATTCACCCGATGGTATAAGGCTACGACTCACCACAACCAATACAATGATCTTCAAACTTTGTGTTGTAATTTCATGTACAATATTTTACAACAGTTATTACCTTCAGAAACTATTTTAAATTATAACTCTGTGCAAAAAATACACCAGTTATCCTTAAACAACTTAATTTGTTTATGAATAAACAAAGTTATGAATCAAACAATATATAAATAAACTGATACATTGAAATTGTTCTTATTATTTTGGATTTTGCTTTACTTCCTATGTTTTATTGAGATAAACATTACAAGGAAATACCGAAGTTATATTTATTAAAAAACAACATTCGGAAACGTGATAGCCGTCACGGAATTTCCTTAAATTATCAATAATATTGCAAGGGACTCTGTACCGACTGTCACATTACGGCTTTCTTTACAATGTCCATTACTTTTAGTAACGATTGTAAACTAAACTGAAATGTAGACACGGCTCTACCTAACAATGAACATGTCTTTATCGGATATTTATTCTAACATGGAATAGAGTTAAGAGTGCTTAAAGAATACAACTTCATACATAAGCCCAGTAATAATGCAGTAAATTAAAGTGATGTTCATTCTGTCGATAATTTTTTTAATAATTTTCATTTTACTTTGCACTAATATTCGCAGTATGTTATCAATATCTAAATTTCCAAGTGTTTTATATAAATTATACATATTTATTATATTCAGTCTTATGTTTTAATGTTATTCCTTCGGACCACATTAAAAGTTTTATTACGAATTAAATTTGAACGTTTTTATTTTACACTTTTAGTATCAACGACATTCGTACATTAAATATTCATAAATTATACTCAGTTATTACACAACTTTGTCAATTTTAATGCACGTGTGCCTCAGTGGGCATAACAGAGGTGGCTTTATATTTTACTGAAATTATAATGCGAAGGTTGTGAATTGCGGGAGCGACAAAATAAAATAAAACCAGAATAGCAGTTCGTTATAAATGTGCGTACCTTAGCTCCACGAGTTCAAGTAACGACTGTCAATAAAACGGTTATGGTAGTGTGTACCGAATGACCATAAATTACAAAGATTAAGGTCAATGGTGCGATGGATATGATAACTGCTTAGAAAACGCTAAGCAAAACTTAGTTTGATAAGCACCTTTGCTTATTGAATTCTCAATCTGCTTTGAATTATAACATTGATAAATTGAACACATTGGAAGTAAGCCGTGGCGTACTTAATACCTATAATTTATAACATTATCACAACAGGATATTATCACCACTTTATAGTTGCAAAGTCCTTTTCCTAGACTTTAGGTGACGGTAATTTGTTTGTAAGTTACTCAACTAAATACACGTAATATCAAGTTATCTCAGTATCTCGCCTGCATACCGACAACCTACAGTTAAGATAAAATTCACAATATTTCGATATGGCGCTAAATGAAATAACATTATTGTAATATATATTTTAACGCCGTACTTTAATCTGGAAATTCTGTGTAAAATAGGAGATCAATATTTTGAGTAATTACAAAATAAGGTATGAATTATTAGTATTACTCACTTTACTAATTAGATCTGTCGTGAATTTGATTTGCGAGAATGGCACTAAATACCTGTGCTTTCTTATTTCATTGCACGATACTTAAGAGGATAAATTGAAACCTGTATATGTAAAACAAAATAATGTCAATTAAATCATTTTTATGTTGAAAAACTAGTCAAGTACTGACACACATATTTATCAACGAAAATACTAATTCTAAATATTGTTTATCGAAAACATGTTTATCGGAAATATGTAGTGGAAAAACCTGCTACTAATTAATTAATAAAGCTAAAACTAAAAAGATGCTTTAAAAAATTAAACGCCGCGAATACAGTATAATCAGACTGACAGCGCCATCTCTCGGAAAAGTGACGAACTTCATCGGAACCGGAAATATACTTACTACGTTAATTGAACAAAAACACTTAACAACAAACCTTCGACATAAAATTAGGTATCATTATTTTTGTGGATTTAATTAATCTCATTAACCATTATTTTAACTGTTTCTTGTGTATATTTTTATAAGAAAATGGTAAAACAAAGCTGGCGCTCTTTGAATGGTTAGATCTTTTGAAATACGCAACGGATTTTAATGCGGTTTTCATTAATAGATAAAAGTTACTCAAGAGGTAATAAAAATAAAAGATAATAAAATGTAACGCAGATGAAGCCGAGAAGCACAGCTAGTGTTGTATAAATATATCTTAACGCTTTATGTATAGTTGGTCCAATCGGCAGTGATGTGTTGCCCGAAGTCTGTATCTTTAACAAAGGTGTATTCCGAACACGTTCACCATTGTTTTAAAATCGGATCTGTAAAGGGACAGCAAAAACTGGGCGGAGTGCGGATTGTCGAGTACGTCGCGTCATCTTGTTACCCCTCAGGCTCTCACTGTCGTTCATTCAACATCACATGTATTCACTTACAGCTTCACATGACTAATTTACGCACCGTCAAATAGTTTACACAGTTTTTAAAACGTCTGATTTTACTTTACGATCCAACTCATTAATCAACAAAATTATTGCTACAGATAAACAAAAGCTTCGGGCCAAACAAGACTTTTACATCGACGATAAAATCTAAAGTCAACCATATTATCTGTCACAATTAAAGTAAGTATGTACAACGTCCATATATGGAGAAAAAAATAAAAATTGTTTATAATTTAATATACACCTTATTAATCATAATTATATAAAGTATTTCAAAACAGTGTCTGCATCAGAGGAGTTAAACATTCAGAGCGCGTGCGTTGCAAAAGTTGCCTATTATACGCAATTATGTGGCCGCATAAACCGAGTTCTGGTGCTCAGCTCCCAATTACTGTTAGCGGACCTTTTAATGTCGCTCATTTGTGTGATGTAAATGACAATGTTTTGTTAAAAAACTTAATTTTAACATTATTGTTGTGACAAAACAAACTACTTAAATTAAACGTTGGTTTCGTAAGTTGATATTCATAATTGCAAAGTTTTAAGTACATTCTGTTATTAAATATTAAACTGTGAGATAAACAAAAAATAATAATTGTATCCAATAATTGTTTTAACGAATTCGTGTAACTGATGACTCAGACTTTGCTCAGACTGCTCAAACAAAGTTGTAAATCTCTGTTTTTATACCTACATTTATAAATGAATAAATACATTTTAAAAGACTAATGTTGTTTATATAAAGTTAATTAATATAAAATGACAAACAAATAAATAAGCAAAGGACAAGTTTTATAATTTATATTTGAGCACGTTCGATCTCAAATGATACTGGCAGCGACATCTATTGAATATACGCCGAACTTCTTACAACTTGAGGAAAAAAGCTCGCAGTTGTTTTGTTTTGATAGAGAGAACATGACGAACACATGAGGAACTTAATTATATTTTATAGCCCCTACCTACTCATTAATTAATTTAACATCTTAAATTATTAATAAAAAAAGTATAGATAAATAGCTTTAGTATAGATAAATAGCCTTAAAGCATTCATTATAATGAATGCGAAAATAACTCAGTCTGTTTATTACATTTCTTTAGTTTATCCAATACGATTTTAAATAACAAAATCTATCTTTATTAACAACTAGCGGTCCGCCCCGGCTTCGCACGGGTCCAATTTTCCCGTTGATTTTCCAGTTTTTTTTTTTACATAAGAACCTTCTCCTGACAATAACAAACACAACAAAAAAAGAATTGGCCAAATTGATCCAGGCGTTGTTGAGTTATGCGCTTACCAACACATTTTGCGATTCATTTTTATATTATAGATAAAACCTTATTAGTTTCTAGCTGTTTTGTCAATCTAAGCAATCTAATTACTTTTAGTTAGACAATTGTTTTAATACGGTTTGTATTCTGTATTCTGTTTATGGGGAAGGTTTCTATTAAGTTTATTATGTAGGTGCAACCCAAAATCTAAATGAAAAAAGCGTTCAAAGCTTATTCATTTTACATACACAACATGAGAAAAATCGTTGATTCAACTACTTCTTCATCAATTTAGAGGATCATTTTAAGAGACTGTTTAGCTTAACCAATTCGCGTAATACATTTTTTATTGTTTTATCATTTTAGTCGCTCGTATTGGGTTGAAGTGGTTAAGGGAAAAAGAAAACTAGGGAAAACCAATTGAAACTAAATTTATGAACGTAAAACCACGGGGGTAGAATAAATGAGAGTAAATATATAACATTTTAATTGCACATTTCAATTAAACAGTAGGTACATTGGCTAAGTAAAAAAAAGTTTTAATAAACTTTAAATGATTTCTTATTTAATTTTTTAGTTAGCACTGAGTGTGCTGACGATCAATCATAAAAATACTGGCAACATTGAACACATTTTTTATGAAAATAACCGCTCAACAGATTCGATGACCTACAGATGAATTTTGTACTGATAAATTACAAATAGTATAAGCACAAGTACATTATGTACCTATATGATTGTTGTATATAAATGTGATGTTGAAATACATACATACATATTACCAGTACATAATTTCACGCGTAAAATATTACCCTTCCTTGGCAGTCGGGTAACAAAAGAAATTAACAACCTCCAGCAAAAATTTACCCATTGTTAAAAACTCAACCATACTAGGTATCTATGGAAAGGAAAACTAAATCGAAATCAGTCCATTCTTTTTGGAAATGCGATGCTACAGACTACATGCATGAGTTGATTAGTGAATAATAGGTATATTCCTCGTATGACATTCGAATGGTTAAGCTCGTGTAGCTCAGAGTTTCCCTCTTATCTGTCAAATAATATTTACCTAAGTACTGCAGCTAAGCCTTTACTTATTTTTTTTATTTATGTATAAAATTGAATACTAATTTTATAAAGATTATAAATGTCTACCTACTTCAAAACTTTTTTGAAGATACTTAATATAAATTATCAATTTATTTAATAATAAAACAAGGAAGGTTCGAGAATGTTTAAATTATTTTCATATCTTAAAATTCAACTCTTTAATGTCCTTGATCTTTGTAAAATTCGTTATAATCGTTAATCAAAAGTCTAATAAATGAATCAATTTGCATAACATAAAACCAGCAGGTGAGCTCCTTGGCACCGAGTTCGTATCGACTTACGAATATCTTCTCTTGATTGCGTGTAATAAAGTCGATGAGGTCATGCGGTTATTTCTACGTCACCTACCTATTCGCTAATTGTAGCTCGAATCTCTTCGTATGCTGTACGTATGTGATTCGTAAATGTGAATGATGGTATGAAAGTAACAACACGTACTGTAAAGAGGCTTTGATAAATAAATTATGTTAATATTGGTATCTATAAAGTGGCGTGCATTTCAAAGGGTGCCACAAAGCTCTGAGTGAGAGTCACTTAGGTACCGGAGAAAGCGCGATAAAGTGCACAGCAGCGTCCCATTAAGGTGGTGTTACCGAGTATTCCATTTAGTTATACACTCTTAACATAAATTTACTTTATTATTGTTAGCCATTGTGTATTTATGTAATGACAAATATTGCCAATTACACTATTATCTACTCGAGCAACTTAATTTTCTTCTACATGTGCGTATTTGAACAAAGTATAGGTAGTAGTCAGGTAAGTATCGAATTGTAAGACCTCAGTACTGTTGAATGTGTTCGCAGCGTGATAAGAAGTGGACGAAAATGAGTAATAGAATAAAAAATATTTAAACATATTGGATATTGCAAGCATTTGAACTTTGTGAGCGTGTCTACGGAGCGCAGGCGCATCAGCACAAGATTGTGACCTCTGCGAGGCGCGCGCGCAAGGTCACGAACGCGCGTGCTCCTCAATCGTGACCCGCTCGCGGGCTTTACCACTACTATTAGACACCGCACATTCACACTTGGAATAATAGACACAGAGCGTACTTTCGTTTGTATACTTCACTTGGCCACAATGTCTCGCTAGTCAATGTATACGAATGTAACAATAGCCCGTATGGATTTCAAGCATACCCATTACTAATTCATTTGTCTTAAGGTAGACAAAAATTTCATACTTAATAAACCACGCAATGTCACACAGAACATAAGTTCCACCAGTAAACATAACAACAAAAGTTAAGTAAAGTTGTCCTCCGTCATATAAATATCGGAGGAGGAAAACTTCAACAGTAGGTAGGTACATTAACTTAACCTAAAGTAAAACAGACATGTGTTGTGTTTATTTTATCTAAACATTGTTAAATGGTCTATGAAAAATATATTTTTCAACACACTTGCTCATAAAGGGGCTCTTATTTGTGCAAAAACAGTTGAATAATGACACGCTTGATTCACTAGTGAGTTATAGATTTTTTTTTTTAAATTGTTTAGTTTTAAAAAAGTTTCGATACCAAAAAAAATCGTGTCCATACATTTTAAAAACAAACTTCAACTATGTTGCCTTTCTTTTGGTAGGTCTATGGTCGATTCCATGCATTCATTCATTCGATTTTTTTTGAATAAGTATATTCTTTTAGTCTTTGGCTGATCACCATTGTTGTGTTGGATGCGCGCGAATAGAAAAACTGTTTATTTATTAGCGAAAAATGATAATTTCTTCGCAAATGTGTTGAAAAACGTTGTATGGTACACGCGTGTATTGATGATTACTATCCTCGGCTATCTTCTGACCCTCGCCTGACGGCTCGGGCCTCAATAGCGCCTCGGAAGTAATCACCAACCTACCTCGCTTGTACCATAAATAACTATTATAATCATTCACTTGATCCTAAAATGATTCCTTATTAGGTATCTTATTCCTATAACAATTTGTTTTTATAAGAAATCTTAATTACGCACATACTTATACACATAAACAATCTAAATCTTAGTTTGAATTCGTGATTACTCAGTTCATGAATACGTTTGTGATATGTATTAAAAAATAAAGGTTAATGTATTATTGTAATATTGGAAAGAAAAGTAGAACATTATAAAAGAAACGTAATGATTCACCATAAAAAGAACGAAGTGTTATATAATGTATGATTGCAACAGCAATCCACCGTGTGTTTTGGTTGAGTATTAAAATGTTATTCTGGAGGCCATGAACTTAGCACAAGTTACATCGGTCTTGAAGCAAACAAAACAAAGTAATCGCGTCTACGTAATACCTACACATTGTTAATTTATGAGGTATAATATCGCGCCGAATTAGGTACTTGATATTTTTTTGACTTTGGCATTCAGATGTTATTAGTGGAAAGTTTTTGGGATTATTATACGTTGCCAGTCTTTTATGTAACCGCCAGTATTATTATATTTAACGAAACTTGATAAACACTATATAATAACTGACCCCTAAGTTTATTGATTTTATCTCAGGTATTAGAGTTTAGACTCTACGCACACGCTTATTCATATCATAACCAATACAGATCTGATCACATTTAAAAAAACATAACATGTATTATGATCTAAGCATATTCTTGGAATATTTCCGATTCACAGGAGCGGCTACAGCTATAAACGAGATACATTATAATAAAACATTTTTTTTTCTTGGCAACTATGTATGCAAGGATCAGTTAGTAGTAACGGTTGTTGCTGTGTGCCATATAGGCGATTGGTGGAAGTTACTGCCGAGAATGGGATACATTATTCAAGGGGATCATTTACATCGCTGACAAGCGAACGTGGTGGATTGCAATTCCTTGTTTGTACCGAGTCTCGCACGGAACCCACTCGCCTCATATAAAAAAATATACCATATCTTTCAAGAGGTTTTTAATGTACTTGAGTTATTCGTTTAATGACCGAAGTACGTATTGTCGCAGTTTGTACAGAATACAAAACAAATATATTTATAGGAAAAATATGCAAGGCAACACAATGTCAATTTGTATTTCTTATACCTATTAAAGTTTAATAATCACATGACTATTTTTACTTTTTCGTTAAATACTGTTATTTTCGCCAATACAGGTTAAAATATAAATATATTATATACAAACCCGTTGGACATGGACAATATGCAAAGGTTTGGAAGAAATTAGGTAATTGTATTCTAATAAATTTTTGTTGTACAAAATCTTGCTTTGTCGCTATTGTAGAAACCAAAAAAAACTTCTTATTCTGCCACAAACTAAAAACCCCGTAACCCAGTACCTATCTTTCCTAGCAACTAACCAATATGACGTCAATATAGGTATTTTGAATAAATATAAATCAACACGTTCAACGTTTACCATATTTGTTGAATTTAATAATTTATTTGCAAATATTTGAACCCGATTACTGTTAATAATTTTACTTGCGGCAAAAAAATCTTACGGACATCGGTGAAACATTGGCATACCATTTATGTATAATTAGGTACGAGTAGGTACCGACGCAGTTAACTACAGCCTTTCCCTTTGTTAACTGAACTCGACTGTAAGCACATAGCAAAGACGCCAACTTATTAATTAAAGATCATAGTAGCATTTCCATCTCCAATTTAATCATTATTGTTCGTTTAAAAACTTTAAGGTTCTTTGAAAAAGCGTATAAATGATTTAATACACAATATTAATACGAGGTTCTCCAGAATAAAGAAGTTTCATTTGAAATCAATGAATGTTTTTTCCTGAAACAAAACTTAATTGGTACTACTTAACAAAATATTGAAGAGTTATCATTTGTAATGTTTCATTTATAGTTTTGGACAATTTATTTTATAACAACAATTGGTTTAAAGTTCAATAATTCACATCCATCCATGAACGTAAAAGGTCTGTGTGCGTACCTGCGCTCAAACAGTGCTGCAGCGCTTTATTTTTTGCAAAGTAATTCGTTTTAAGGTCATTTGGTGTATTTTGCGTCCGGCAGTCTCAGAGGTAGGATCGATTAAGCTCAATAATTACAAAGGTATTCGAAAAACATATTCGTGTGAGGTACGTGCGTGAGTGAGAGGCGCGCCCTTGTGCCGGTCCTTGCCGTAATGTCGTCGCAAGATCAGCCGAGCCCCGAGCCCGGCGACGGCCGACGTCCAACCGACACCCTGGCCGCGATCGAAATCGACAACCGCCCGCTCCACGCCATCGCCATCGCCACGGAGAATGTATAACCTTTACAATCCTTATTTACACCCGTCTTAAACAATATAATTTACATAAAAAACAACAAACTTAACATTGTTTATTGCGATTGTAACATTTTACGTAAGCACCAAGTCAAACGTCACAGATAATAATATATGAGTATGTATCTATACATATAAGTACTCGAACATCAAAACATATTTTGTTTATCCAATTTATTATGAATAAAAAATGCAGTAGTGGGTTTTGTACTGACAAAGATATATTAGAATTATTAAAAAAGTGTTATGATGAGTATAACAAATGTTACTACGCGGCAAGGCGCGCGGCGCGGGCGCCAAAACAATTTTCTTTTCGTTTATTTATTGTGACCCAACAAAACAACATGGTAAAAGTCATCAACAAAAGTATTTTTTAAGAAGTACTTTAAACTCTTGTCAAGACATACCTACTCACATTTAAAACGTTCCTATTTGTGTAGTATACAATTAAAAGCATCGTTTATTTTTGTTTCAATTTGCTAATAATCTGATACATAGTTGGACTGAATTGTGATTACCTATCTCTACTCACATATTATTATAATGGCAGACCGTATAACGAATCGAGTTAATAAAAACGTACATTCATATACTTATAAGGTAAAGCTAGCCTTGTTGACGTCCGTTGCTCTCGGTCACACAGATCAACTCTATGTTCGCCGTCTTTATCTCACTAATAAGCAACGTTATACATACATATATACATAAAGCCAAACACACACAAACACAACATCATAATATGATAGTGTGTCCGCGCGCGATGTCAATGTGATGAATAAACAGTTTCTCCGATTTTACGATTCAATGATTAAAGATCTATCTATGCAAAGTTGGTTAATGATTTTGAAACATCTAAGTGGAGTTGAGCAACAAATAAAAATAAATATGTGGTGCAATAGGATCATTTACGGCGATTTACGACTTGTTAAGTTCTTTTTGAATTCTAAGTTCATAGTTATGGCGAAAATATGAAGTAATAAGCCTAACACCTGTCCCTTGCCGTTCAAGTATGCAATAAGTTAGTAAAAATTTAATATTATGTAATTACTACTAATAAACAAAGCTTTATCACCCAGACATAATCAGCCTTACTAATAAAAAATACCCACTGTGTATATTCTTGATATAACGAGTGTGAAGCATACTAATAATTCGTTATATCAAGAATATACACAGTGGGTATTTTTTATTGGTAAGGCTGAATATATTTACTTTAACACGAATACATCCTATATTAGGCAGTCTTCTCTCTAAGCCTAACTTTAAGTCACCATATATTGATGTGAAAGGAGGAAAAATGAATACAATTTTACGTAGATCTTAGTAAGGAACGATCTACAATAAACTATTAGTTCTTCTTGGTATTATCTAGATGCTTTCGTAGGCTTCAACTGCTTTGAAAATAGATTAGTCCCCTTCCAAACAAAAACATTCGTACAATTTATAATGGTATTTGTTCATTATTATGTTGTAATTTTTGCATAAACAAGAACCAATTTACAAAATTAGTCAAACCTAAAAAAATACTGAATGTAAACATCTGAGAATTCTTTATTTTTACAATAACATGACTCATGATACTAAAATACGGAAATGTTCAGTCTTAAGTAAACAGTTCAGATGTTATTTTACTTCAACCGCGAAGGAATTCCAGACAAAATAAAATCGTGGAGTATCTTTACGAGTCCCTCACTTCCCTGTTCACCTGTACTTTCATTTTCGATCGTATTTTAGAATATAAAAGATATTATTTTCAATCGATTCGCCTCTGCCCTTAACTTGAAATTTTTCAATTTTAAACTTTAAAGCAACATAATAAGAACTTAAAATAACTTGGCCGTTATCCTGTGGTTAAGATACACGTAAAACAAAAAATACGATAAAAAATTACCTTCCACAATATGGACATGACTTTTGAAATAAATAAAGTCAACAAAAATATATATTTACTGTGATAATGTCTTAACGCTTTATAACCTCAACAAAATTACCTAAATCAGGATTGGTTTCGATAAAGGTTAATACTACATTTATAATACAATAATTTATATCTGTTCGTAGCGATAACTAAATCAAATAACAATTTATATTCCGAAATATATTTTTGTTATTTAAAAAATCAGCTTTATACCTACTTATATGTTATCTCTAGTAGAAACAACGTAAGTAATAGTAATAAATAACGAAATGTTATGGATCTACCATGTGGTATGTAAAGTCGTATCCATATGTTACTTTCGTTTAGCTATCGGAAATTTTATACCCCGTTGAGATTTGTTCGGAGCGCGGGTCTTCGATGCCAGAAGTTAATGAATACACCGATAAGTGTGTTGTGTGTGTGCCATATGTACATGTGTGTGCGTGAGTACCATCAACCTCCGCGTGATGGGAAGTGAACCCTTTATGCGAGGAAACAGTTTTTTTATTTGCGCTTGGACACCGACGTCAGGTAGAAACGATGATCGTTAATTTAAGAACGACACGGACACATTTTAGTTCAAAAGTTTTAATATTAACACAAACGTATGTACCTAAGTTATATTAGATTACACATTCAATATATTACCGGATGATGTTGCTTCATGAATACGTGACAGAAAAAGGTATAAATATTAATGTGTTATTTTTTATTAAAAGTGTTAATTGTTCAAACTGGTTTTTAGCTATAATAAAACTTAAAAAATGAGGAAAATAGTTGTCACCGTGCCGATGGAAGTGTCCGGTGGGCGCGGGCGCAGGGAGCGACGCGCTACGAGACGCGGTCGGTCGGAGGTACCGCGCGCGGGCCGCGGGACCCCGTTGATGTCTTTTGCTTAAGAGCTTTAGCGCCTCGCACTTTCACGAGTTTGTTGACTTCTCTCCAACATTATAAACTGCTTACATCATTTTATACATTTATTACAGCAATATAAATTAAATATGATATTCCAGTAAACTTTAACCAATTATACTTTTTACGAATAGTATAATTTATTGGTGTTTTTAACAAATAAGTAACATAATAAAATTGTTGTATCCCAGATATCACAACACTTATAAAAAACCAATTCGATTGTGATTAAACAATATTTTATTTGTAATCTTGTTTCAAAATCATATTACATTTAATATTTTCAAAATCGGAGCCGACGAATAAAAAGTTATACGTAACCGTTAATGTTTCCCAAAAAAGCAGTTTACCAGCCAAATAATTACATTAAATAATGATTGGGGCGAGAGGCGGGCGGCGGCGGCGGACTCGTGGTAAGCTCATCTCGAGTTCACCGCAATCGGGCGCGAGCGACGAGCAGAACATAACGACGCTCAGCAGAGGGCGGCGGGGGGCACGGGGCAGGGGGATCGGGGGGGAGGCTGCGAGCGGCGCGGGGGGGGCTCGCTGACGACCGCTACGGGCCCTACCATAGGCGGCAGCGGGGTACTATATAATATACGAAAATATACTTTTTTATATCCTCAACTAAGGGTTACCATATTACTCCATATAATGTGATAACATTTAATTGCAAAATCAATAAACTTCATAACAATAATAAAAATCAATATACACAACATAATTTGGTTTCTGTAGAGAGAACAAGAATGCGCTTTGTTTTTATTGTCAGATTCGAATATGGCAATATTAAACGAGGTATATTTAAATTCGCCACCGCTTTTGGTGCGCACCGAGAGGCAACAAAAAGCGATCATTAAAGGCTGGGAGGCGGCGGGCGAGCTCGGCCGCTCCGCGCGCCGCGCGCCGCGTCCTAAACGATTCAGCCGAGTTTTTATCACTTACCAATCCATATCAAGCTTATTTATACAATTTTACTCAGAACCGACTCATATGAAATTCTCTTAACGACATTTAATACTCCGACCTAACATAGAGATCCAAAAATAAAATCTGTATTCAGTTGGATATTATGATTTTATTCACATTGATGTAAGATAGAAAATTCTTTGCATAAATTAGAATAATTTTATATCTCACAGTTCCCTCGATACACACACGCGTAACAACTTATTACGACCGCATTAAATGCAATCGTGTTTTCATGGTGTCATTTCACAGTGACATTCTAAAGTTGTTAATATAAAATGTAAAATCCACTTCAAGCCTAGAGCCATTTTATTTTCAATATCTACATATAGATTCATATTATTTCGTTATTTGAATACGTTTTATCTTTGATATGATATGAAGACCAAAGATCATTATTGTTATGATCTTTAAGTCTTTTTAATTATACAAACCTAATTTTTGAAAAAAAGAAACACCAAATAAAACTATTTAAATACAATGTTGTATACCTACTATAGTCTCGAATTTAAAAAGTCCCAGTTGGTAGACCATTGACTTAAATGGATTCAAAAACTGGTTTCGATAAAGATAACTTATCTAATTTATTGATTATCTTGAGAAAGATTCAAATTTACTTAAGTCAGTTATTTTTATTTTAGTAGATAGAAGATACCTTCTACTTCTCTACCTAAAATTCCACTCGAAACCTGATTTTGATTTTGTATTGAAAGGTTTTTTGAAATTTCAGTTTGAGTAGGAAAAATAATATATTTGTCATATTTATATTAACATTGCAGATCATCGTGCAAAATGATACTATGACAATGTATTAAACAAACAGTTGTACTCGTAGTACTAATAATTAACAAGCGTATCAAAACAACAATATTGATAGTACAACTTCATGGTACTAGTTTCGCCTACTATAATGTAAGACCGGCCGTCTATGAGAACCGCAGACGTAACTAATCTTACTATACAACATTTACCTATACTCGTACTAGCCAACAATACTCGTTTCACGTAGATACGTGTTTTACTCGTAGAAGTTATTCAACGTCATGATGTATGAATGACTTGCATCGCATGACACTTCCCATCACGAGACCCACGAGTCCACCGGCCGGTTTACAACTATCACTTGTTTGATGAAATCGTCAACGT
This sequence comes from Timandra comae, assembly GCA_958496195.1. Classification (NCBI taxonomy): domain Eukaryota; kingdom Metazoa; phylum Arthropoda; class Insecta; order Lepidoptera; family Geometridae; genus Timandra; species Timandra comae. The sequence goes on along the minus strand of OY292354.1, from coordinate 6,698,215 downwards.
TTGTTTAAATAATATTGAACTTGAGGAAATTGCTCACCTAATACTCAATATTTTTAACAAACAACAAGCTATACAACATGTTGATGTGGATATTTCGTTAATAATTTAAGGTTTTTTAGGTCGGACATCGAGTAATAATGTAGAGGCACATGGTGTATGTGTGTATGAATAATAACCGTTGGCTAATATCGAGATGTTGGCATGGCACGGCGCGCGGCGTGGCGTGGTGCGGAGTGCGCGCTCCACGCTCGCGGTATCGCGTCTCGCGGCAAGTTCAAGGTGAGCGCGTCGGTCCGCGCTCCGCCCACACTCCACCGCTCCTAGGGCACAACCGTTACACACCGCAGCCGCTCGGACCTCCGACACAACTCATTCCACACAACAACATACTCTTCAAACCACTTACTAACGCAAACAAACTATTGTCTCTGACGCTCTAACCAAACTTAACAGTCCAAGAGGTGCCAACACGCAAATTAATTGATAACACGAGCGAGCTCGTTATATTGCTACGTCACTGAGGTTTTCAACTACAATCAATTGCTTTAGCTATTAAATATATGTATAATAACAGTGTTTAATTTACGATCATATCAGTTTGTGTCTTCCTGCATATACAATGACGTAATAAAAACTGATCAACGCGGCTGTATTTTTGTTTCCAACATTTCATTTTCCGAACAATATTCCTTAATATACCTTGCCATAACCTGTGCCCTAGGTATATCAATGTGATAAAGAACAAGCAACTAAAATCAATGTGGTGATTATCTAATTACACAATATCTTACAATACCTACCGCATGAATCATACCATGTGATAGTAATATATCTATAGGTAATACGAGTAGATGTTCTCTTAAAATTAATACCTATAACGGCATAGATACCAAACATGTATTATAGAAAACTAATATCGAATATGTAATTATATAGTTGATCTAAATACCTGGGTATAGTGATGACCTGGCCGAGTTCGTCGACGACGTGGTCGGCGAGCACGAGCACGGTGGGTGGCTGGCCGGGCGCGCCCACTACCACCGACACGCCGCCCGCGTCCACCAGCTGGCCCCCGCCCGTCACCAGCTGCCCGTCGTCCAGTTGCCCGCTGATCATCTCCACTCGTTTCTGATCCGGCGTCGTAGTGTAAATAACAGTCTGTTTGTCATCCTCGTATATCAGATCTATAGGCGTCTTCTCGTCGATCGACTCCATGCCCTGGTCGTAGACATCGGGCTGTACGGGCACCTTGCTATCGGTAGCGTACGCGGCCAGCTCGTGGGGCGAGTGGCGGTAGGAGTGCGCCTCCGGGGTGTACCCGTCGTCTGAGTCCATTTCCACTTTGTGCGGGTAGTAGTCGTGCGCGGGCTGCACGGGGGTCATGGTGGCGAGCACGGCATGCGCGGGCGCGGGCGAGCGCGGCGCGGACCCGGGAGATGCCAGGCCCCGCGGAGTGCGCGACCGCTCCTCCCCCGCCGGCGACGGGGACGACGTCGACATAGCACCCTGGTTCTGCAGATACGGCGACGTCTTTGTAACGCGGAGGCTCCAATTTGGAGCTCCCCGCTCTATTCTCTTGTCACTACAATATCTGAAAAATAATTTACATTTTCATAGCAACATCATTTTAACTAAAAGCATCTAGAAACACCACTGATTCTCATAGGCGGTATTAGTGCAATGCAGTGTTTGTTGTTTCCCAATTGCCAATTGTGACGAGTGACTCATTGATATATTAGCACCCTGAGTGAAAAAATGTAGAAACAGATACGTTTTCATTCATAAACTATATAAACAATAAGGTTAAGAACAACACGGCAACAGCTGATTCAAGTCCAGTTAGAAAAGAACGAGTATCAAGTGGCACCTGATCGGCAAGAAGCGCCCGAACTCGTCGAGCAGCCCTCTGCTCGCCTGCGCATGCGCACGGCGGAGACCGCCTCGTCGCCTCAGTACCACCAACGGTATTTACAAACACTATTGTGTCCACGTGCCACCCAAACGTGTCACTATCGAAAAGTAATCAACCCTACAATTCATATAAATAACATTTTATTACCAATAACTCGCATACCGTCATCATATAAAGCAATAATTTAGGCTACTACATTTTTTATATCAAATTATGTCTCTAATGTAAAAAGTAGGTATCAAACTTCTGTTTATTTTATAATATCTTTCTATTATTTTTATATCTTATCCATTAAGACTACAAAAAGAAAATTGAGTAAATGTGCATTTAATGGTGATAATGTTTTATATAAAATGTTGCTCGTACCATTCCTTACAAAAGGCATCTTTAATACACTCTTACGCACACGTCACCGGGTAGACTTTCCTTTTTTGACCAAGTGTAAAAAGTAAAAGAAAATGCATTTAATAAAGCTTCAGAAGCGGTGCGCTGCAGAGCTTGGATGGATTCGAGATCGAGCCTTACGATCTCGGATGAGCAACAAGGACGCCGATACAGACAAGTCGGAGGTCCGAAAGAGAGGCACACTGAATATCAGTAAGCCTTTAAAGCTACGCTTTCCATGTGTGTGCATTTAGGAATTTCACGATTTATAGACATGGTCTTTGTCTGTAAGCTTCGTTCAGTTGACTTCGATTAATAAGATATAAAGAAATAAGGATACATAAACGTGCAAGTATATAATAATAAACGTTCTAATAGTACATAGTTAATGGTATAAGTAACTATAGGGCTTCAGAGATATTAGGTATATGAAGAAGGTTTTTTTTATCGAAAAATGAAGTTAAAAATACAAGGTTAATAACTATTTTTAGACATTAATAATCCTAGAATTAAATTGGCATTGAATATATTACCATGACATCTAAGACTACCTACGAGTATACCATCGAACGGCTCGTTGCACTGAAGGAGGAAAAATAAAATAACAAAAAGTCTGCCACGGGGCCGGTTGTGTTCTCTCACACAAAGATAAGTGAAGTAGGAGGACTAAGCCTTTATATCGATTGAGATTCTTATACGTTCTTATATTTACTAACACAAGTTTTTCATATTCAGTAATGTTATTGAGAGTCACACTTATGGAAAACGAAATAAATAACTGTTCGTCAGTTAGTATAAGTATAAGCTTACTCTGCTAGGTAAAACAATAAACTTTACAAAATGATTCTATAGCTAACGTAACTATTGACACTGATGAGTAAACGCAATCGATCTGTTTTAGTAAATTGTTATAATTTAAAGTTAAATTATCTTATACGATTAAAAACATGTACCATACTGATACCATACTGCCATGCGGAGTTTACCCTAGCACAAGTTCATCTAACGACGTCGAAGGTCACTCGGCCGAAGTGTCACAATTGTTAACATAATCAGAGAACAAGAAAGCACGTCATTGCACTAATACTAAGGTCGGGGGCGGCAGCGGCGCGGGCGTCCTGGCGCAAGTCGTCACGCACGCGAGTCAAACTAGTCTCGTGACGTCACGGCCTGCCCGGCAAAATTATAAAACCGGCCGAGCGGGCGCAGCCAAGTGCGCCACCAAGCGAACACCAGAGCGGCGCAGTGGCGGGCGCGCTGCCGACCGACCCCGACGCGCCATCGGCCACCGGACACGTACCGTGGGCGGCGTCTCGACGCCGATGCGGCGCGGCGCGGGCGTTGCGCGGGCGCGGGTACACGAGCACGCGGCGAGCGGCGCTACGGAGCGCGGGCGCAGGTGCTCTGAGCGCTGCAGCCTCCGCACGCCGGCGCCGCCGCCCTCCGCCCCCCCTCGCGCCGCCCGCGCGCCCTCAGCGCCTCGCTCTCGCACGCACCGATACTATTTATCTTCCGAGCATGCTGCGCGCAGACCCTCTCAACGAGGACGATGCCCAGGGTGCCACAAACAACACAAGCCTCACTCACTACAACAATATCCTCATATCAATTCCTGTGCAAATATCTGTTTGTTGACCAAAGTTCAAAAGAAGCTTTTGCAACCAAAGATACATAAAATATTGTTCTTTAGTATTGAAAATGCATAAAAATAAACTTTATATATGGAACTTCAATATACCAACAGTATTATTTTAAAAATGTAGCTCACCCTGTATTCCTAAGGTTGGTACAACATTTTCCTCCAGATTTTCCAAACTTTCTTCCACACAAATCTTATGCTGACAATAACGAAAGCATGTTGTTTCTTTCGAAATATTTAATTTGGTTTGGACGTTCACAAGTTAAGGATGTCGTGCCCAAGGTAAATAGGGATTAATTTTCACGGCACAAAAATATAAGTACTTAAACAGTTCGTTCATTTATCTATCAAATGGTATGGTCAGACGTTGTTGTTGATGACATGTAAAAGCTTTTGCATTCAACTTTAATTGATCATAAATGCTATACATTTTCTTAAAACCATTGATAAAACACCAATAAACTTATAAGTATGTTGTTGATAAACATTTTCTATTTATGTGAAGACAGCGCAAAGTTACGGCATGCTTTTGGACAGAAACTTTTGTCCAAAAGCAGAGTCCGAGTAGCAGCGAGCGCCCCGCGCCGCGCCCGCCGCGCGCCGCCCGAGGCCGCGCCGAGGCTGCCGTCGCGCGCCTCCCTTGTCCGACTTGCAACCGTTACAAAATCTGCGACCAACCTGCGAACCAATTGCTTAATTTTGCGCAACTTCCCTTATTCGACTCTCGTATAATATCATTCTTGATAAACATTAATACAAATAGAGATCGTTTATAACATACAAATAATATTTGAAAAACAAGCTTTCTAATTTACGTTTCAATTAACCTTTAATGTTGTCATTTCTGGTAAATGAACCCACGCTAGTTAGCCACTAGCTCTGCAAAACAATAGCACGTCATCAGTTCTAGGTCCTAGAACATTTTGGTTTTCCCACATTATTTTCCTTAACAGTGTCATTGGTAAAAATCCCAACAATTCTAACCAACCTACATAAAAGCTCAATTAGGAAGATAATATTATATCAATGAATAATATTACTATAATTAAATAATATAAAATTATAACAAAGTATTAATGCTTGAAAGAAAAGAGTTATATTAATTATATGAAGTTGGAGAACAGTTCGGTTATTTAACTTCCAAGAATTGTTGAGATGAATGGTGAAAGCTTCTCAAACAGGTGCGTGTATCATTATTATTGAGAACGTTCCGTATGCGTACACCTCTTCACATTTATATGAGTACTTTATGTAATTAATTAAGTAAGTAAATAAGTTTATTTACAATTTATCTTGTTGCTAAACTTTTTAATAGTTAGCAGCGTTTTAACTAACTCCTCCCTACATCCGATGTTATTTTAATAACCCTCTAAAGTCTAGGCTTAGCTTGTATGTGTGTGGATAATATATATTTTTGTTATCTTATATGAATGGTTATCTCGTATGTAATTTATTGATGTATGCACTTTAAGTTTTACTTATCTATGTAATCAATAAATATGTAAGTATTTTAGTCCTTATTTAATATTTTGTTATGATATAAAACACTACATATAAAATTCGGTGACAATTAATATAATGAAGTTATTATTAATACGACTATGCTGTTAGTTATTTAATTTTAATGTTTACGTATTAAAGCAATCATTTGGAGTTTCATCATACAAAAGACATCAACGAGAGCTTTAGCTCAAAGACTGCGCGATAAAAACTGTTCGGTATATTTCTATAATATGTAATTATATTTAGTTTATGTTTAATATTATCTAATATTGTTAGTAAATCAAAATAAAATTTTATTTCCCATTACGTAAGGATTTGTTAAATTTTAATAAATAAGCTGATTGCTAAATTTTATATTCCGCTTTTTTTACAAGTAATTCTCATTTTTTGCAGATTTGAAAAGTAATAAGTAAATACTCGTATTACATTCCTGGTTAAATAAACACAATTTTTTTATTCCAGATTCCATCTGATGCGGTTCATAACTTTTGAAGTAATAAACAAAACATTTGTATTCACGTCATCTTCAATAACTTACCAACAAAAATGGTGATCATTAATAATATAGTGGATAAATACGACTGGGAATAGATGTGTTTATTGAATTTCCTTTCTGTTAAAGCAGAAAGCACATACCTGATACTTTTTTACTAAAACTTTAGAGTAATCTTTAGGTACCTACATGGTATAAAGGAACCTTCATCTGTCTATTAGCTTCAAGTTAGCTTAGATATTTTAAAGTAGGTAACCTACCTACTTAACGGATTTTAATACAGTTTTCAGTAATAAAATAAGGTTTTTATATAGGTTTGATTTGATATAGGTGTGACAATTATCTTTGGGTATAGGAAGGTATGATACAATTTAACGCGAGTGAAACAGTGGGGGACAGCTACTTGTAATTATATGCTTTTATTCTCGTCTTTGGTGATTCTCGTGTCTTCTAAACGTATTCTGCTACGACATCGCTGCAACATGGGATAAACGAATGTTGCAATCACGACCAGCAACATAGGTATATGTATGTATAGGGAGTCTGAGGGCTCGAGCATGCCCTGAATTAAGGCGATCAGCCCCCCTAGCATGACTGTGCGTGATAAAATATATCGACACCACGATATAATGAAAACCAAATGAATTATGGCGTGCAAGGATATGGTAAAATTAAATATAGCGGGTATTTTTATCATATTTTGTCGATAAATCGCTATATCATATCGCGTTTTCGAAGTCATGCTAGCCCGGCAGGCCGATTTAAGAATTAGAATTACCAGAAAAATGGCGATGAGTCTGAGTTTTTTTTAGTAACTACGCTAGCCAAGTGCGGGTTGGTCGACCTCGGACCTTACATTTATTTCGAAGGAGTGTGCAATGCATGTTACCTCAAAATGTCTTTCGCTACCAAAAGAGCGTCTAAAAAACGTACCTACGTATGAAATTGATAATCGAAAACAAATTGGTACGTGACGGGGAACCAACCAGGTACCTTCTGAATAGAAGAAAGGGCTAAGCCACTACGCAATTGACGCTCTTATACTCGTATAAATTTAGGCAAAAACCTAGTATGGAAGAGCAATGTCTTCTGATACAAGTATCTGCGTCATACTGCTGCGTCTATGAATTAAGTACTTACTTACTTACTTATAAGTACTTACATGTAACTAATACGTTATATTAATTATAATTCCAGCAACTTAAAAAACGACAAAACAAACTTACTCTCTAAATCGTGAGTAAATCTACTATTTAGCCAGCTTTAAATTTACCGCGATCATTCCTTTGATAAAATGGTGAATGGTGGTAGGTTGGTACTACATTTCCTGGTTATAAGAACCACCTATATACTCTGTAAGAAAACCAAAATGTTCAAATATTGCCAAGTGGGAGATTTACAAGCTAAGTTTACAAGTTATATTGTGGCTATAGCTAGTGGTGGCCAGCGTGGCCACGGAGAGGTCCATTTTCTGATTAAAATCGTATATAGCTGTAATATAGCTGTTGTTAATCGTAGATTTGAGCTTTTCATTTAATATTTTTATGAAAATGGTAAATGCAAAAAATCTATTTAAAAGTTTATATATAAAGTAGCTCCCCGCGGTTTCACCCGCGTAGTTCCCGTTCCCGTGGGATTACGGGGATAAAATATAGCCTATGTCACGCACTGATAAATTAGCTTTCCATTAGTGAAAGAATTTTTTAAATCGGTCCAGTAGTTTCGGAGTCTATTCATTACAAACAAACAAACAAATCTTTCCTCTTTATAATATTAGTATAGAATACAAATAATTGTCTGTGTATTTTTTATTTTCATGGCAACACTACTACTATGCCTTTCTCCCTCCCACCCGTGCAATTCATGCCACTCTGGGCGTTCATTCATCTATCAATCCATCTCTCTTTTTCATTCTTTCCTTCCTTTCTTGCCCGAGAAACCGTCTGTGCGGGAATTTAATTCGTGGCAAATATATTACAAAGAAAAATCAAAGTAAGTAAGAATTTAAAGTTAGGTAACCACTAAATATGTACCATATGATCGTTGTTTATTAATATCATAGCCAAAAAAGCATTATCTAATTAACTATAGTTGAACTAACGATAACTTTTTCTAACCTCTAAAATGATGGGTAAATAATTTGAAAAAGTTATAAAAAACGGGTACCTTCGCTTGAAGTTTAACTTATAACGTAAATTTGTAATGTGAAGTAATTCAATAGTAGCAAATTAAACAATAAAACCTAAACTGTTAGTGTAGTGATACTGATAAGAACTTCGGCCTATCAGTATTGTGATTAATTTCCTTTAAACATTATTACAGATGTCTGCACTTGTCCACGAAAGAGTATGGCTAGACAAGCCAATCTATACAGAAGCTGAAAAAAATTACTATGAATCCAAAGCCAAGGTAAATATAAAATTGGCTAAACTTCAAATGTTGAAACACCAAGTTGAACAGTCGAACACATACCTACATAGATAAATGACCTCTAAAATCAATGTGTTACTTGTAAAGACTTGTATTTTCGTAGGTTGAAGCATCACCACTTACATTGGCTCGATCTTCTCTGGCCAATGAAGTTGCAAAGGCTAGGCAGCATATTAAAAACTCTCTTGAATGTGTGAGTAATCGCAATGCTTAAAGTTCACACATTATAAATTTACTGAGCAATATATAATAGAAATGTTCAATATATGTTATTTCTGTTTTCATTTATTGTTTTATCTATTAGTAATGCTATTTTTTAATATCTGTGTGCTGGCATTACATATTAGTTGCTATGTATTACGTTTTTGTTCAGCGTTTAAGGCTTGGTATACTGGCGTGCTAATCTAAAACCTATTTTATATTTAGATTTCACAATTGTGTTTATGTATTTACAGATGGACAGTGTAGCTTCTTTAGCCGGTGTTCCTAATACTGAACTCTCCAACAAAGTAAATAGCTTGGAGAAAGAAAACAGCTCTCTTAAAAAGGCTATTGATGACTTACGCAAACTAGTCATCAGCCTACAAGCAAGAGTAGAGACATTAGAATCATCCGGAGCCACAACTAAAACAGAAGCACCAAAAGTAAGTAAAGTTTAATCTAAATTCATCAATGTGTTTATTTTACTTTGCTCTAAAAACAAGCGATAAAGCTATTTAATGTGCTGTGATCTGTTATCTCCAATTCAATGTCAAGTAGAACATACCCATTTAAAATATTTTTTAATACAACCATTATTGTTCTTGAATTGGTAAAAATAATATTGATGTAATTTTACAAACAAAAGGACTAAATCAAAATTGGTTCAGCTGTTTGAAACAAGACAAAGATACATTACAAACTATGTAGTGTTTATCTAAAACAGCCTAATGTTTGTCTCAAAGAATGAAACTCCAGTATTTATGTGAGCTGCAGATAGGTACCATTTCTTCAATATGTCATTATTGTTTATAATTTATATTGACCCTATTTAAAAGGTGACCGCACCATCTGCCCCGCAAGCAGCGGCACAAGACTCCGATGACGGTGTTGACTTATTTGGTTCTGATGATGAAGAAGAAAGTGCAGAGGCCGCTAGAATTCGTGAAGAACGTTTAGCTGCATATAATGCAAAGAAAGCCAAGAGTAAGTTCAATAGAACATTAATCCCAACTGCAATGTCAAAGGGAATTCTAAGTGAATCTGTAGAGTCCTAATGTATAGAACCTATATCTCTCACCTGTTGGGAGTGCAGGGCACTTGTGGATTGGGAGCACTAGAAAAAAACCTAGAGTAAAACACAATATACTTCTTGCTAAAAATTTCCCTTGTGATTTAATCAGTTGGGCTCAATATTAGTATATGAACATTAATTTCATGACTCATTTCAAAACATATTGTTTCAGAACCTGTTTTAATTGCGAAGTCAAACATTATCCTGGATGTGAAACCTTGGGATGACGAGACTGACATGAAAGCTATGGAAGAAGCTGTACGAGCTATAAATACTGATGGTCTTCTATGGGGTGCGGCAAAACTTGTGCCTCTAGCTTACGGTATCCACAAGTTGCAGATATCATGCGTTGTTGAAGACGACAAAGTCTCTGTTGATTGGCTCACTGAAGAAATTGAAAAAATTGAAGACTATGTAAGTTTCATATAAAACGCTAATATACCTGTATTTTTAATAATTTTAGACATAAATAAATAAACCATTATTTTTCCAGGTACAAAGTATTGATATTGCAGCATTCAACAAAGTTTAATTGAACAGTTGAAGAATATATTTTTATACTAACAACTTAAAATTTTGAAATATCTTACAAAAATTCTTAGTAAATAAATATTAATTGGTTGAAAATATTTTTATTTGTATCAAATTCATTTCTCCCTAATATGGACCGAATAGGTAAGGTAAATTAACAACTTTCGCTAAGCTGCTGCAATGATAAAATAATGATGATCCTCCCAGTTAGTTTCAGTTCCTAGTTAGTCTGACTCTAAATACTAGATAACTTATTAGATAGTTCTCAAGTTACAGCAAAGATAAAAGCAAGTTTGTCTTGGTCTGGGTGAAAGTTGATAGAAACACTCCCACGTAGGCAATACCAATGGATTATAAAATCTGGCCCCTGATATTTGTATGGTTAGAACTTGGTTTTAAACATGTCATACGCAATGCTATCCTATGCGTCCCATGCAATTTTGTGTCGCGCCGCTGCAGCGTAGTGCGGAAAACCTCATACAATTAAAAATAATATTTCGTCGCTCCGCTGCAGTGCATTGCAGCCAGTGCGGTACCGCTTGACCGCTGCTCCCGTGAAACGGCAGAAATTGGAAACTCGGTGACAATGTCAAAATGGCATTTATTTATTGTCAGTGTCTTTAGTATCAAGTGCTCCGTGTTTTAAATCTTTATTTATAAATTTAAAATATTAAATAATCTAAAAGCATGTTAAAGTGATGCCCCACATACTATTCTAAAGGATGACTAATGGATTATAGAAAAAAGTAAGCAGCTGGTCACTTTATTTCCTTAAAACTAAATACACATATGGATTTCGACTGTTACAGGTTTGTGTTGTCAGTTCTTAGTTAAATTCTCGACATATTTTTCATTACAGTAAATTAGGTAAGTAAGTAAATAATAAAAATTAATACCGTTTGTAATGATTTAAATAAATAAAAATACTTTTATTGTCAAAAGCACAAAATAAAAAAACAACATACTGTGGCTTAAAATAATATTTTTTGACAAAAGGTAAAGGTAAATTTATATAACTTATCGAAGTTCTTGAAATACCCAATAACAATTCTTGATTAACGACCGAGTCAAAGACTACAGTGGTGTATTTGGTGGTGACCCTGTTATGCCGAAGGTTACGAGTTCGATTCCCGCCCAAGAGAAACATTTACTTATATTTGATTAACATAAAAGGATTATTGGGGGGAAAACCTACAGCTTGTCAAACTTTACATAAGTAAAGATAACTTCTTTTTTTTCAGATTATTTTTAATTGACAGAGGAGCAAGCAGATTTAAATGAAATACAAGTTAGACGGTGTAGTGAGACGGGTTAGCAAAGGGTGTACAGTCTGGACCGAAATAATACTGCGTGTGCACTATCCAAATCTATGACTTATTTATTTCACTATATGTATTTAATAATAAATTTATAAAATACCATTTTTGTGTTTTTATTTATTTACATAAGTATGGTACTGAGAGCACTATAGTCTATCTTTGTTTGTGTGTAATGTTTTGAAACAATATAATTAGGTTTCTAACGATATAATAAAGCATTGAATATTTAATAGATTGTGTTAGTCAAATTAAACGATTATTTTTTGCCTATATTAAAGCAAGTTAAAATGTAATGGCAATACATGAGAAAGAGATGCCTAGTTCTCTGTTTCATGGAAACCAACGGTGGCGGTCCCCGTTGTTTCACGACTACCTTGGCTTGTCTATAAGACCCTAAATGTCGCGGCACTGCAGTTTAGTGTGGTATACCAAATAGTGTCGCGTCGTTCCGCTGCAGTGCAGTGCAGTCAGATCAAGTGGGCAATGACTAACGTGACCATACGTCCCGCTTTGGGCGGGACAGTCCCGCTTTCAGGCAGTCTGTCCCGGTGTCCCCCGCGAGGCTGAAATTGTCCCGCTTTTGCAAACACACGAAACAATAATTTAAAATGTATTTTTCTCGCTCGAAATGATATTTTAAAACTAATTTGTTCAGCCGATAAATATAAAAATACAAACTAGAATTCACGTCACTACTTATTTGCTTTGATTATTTTGAGTTATTCTGTGTTCTATATTAAAAAAACTTGTACAACACTAATACCTAACTTTTTTTATTACTTAATTCCGCAGATGTCCCGCTCTGACAAAAAAAATAAATGGTCACGTTAGCAATGACTGAAAATTTATATTCAAATTAGGCTTGTCGAAAAACTATCTAAGTATATTATTTTTTCAATGTATCGATATTTTTTCCTATAAAAATATTTCCGATAAGCATTTAATGTTTCGAGGTATCGACATAAAATTACATGTATTGAAAAGGTATACTTAACAAAAAAATATACCTTTTCAATACATGTCAATTTTTATTAAAAATTGATGTTTTTTTGACGTGAAACGTCTATAAAATCGCGCCGAAACATGATACCAGATTTAAAAAGTGGACCGTAACGAAAAGGAAAACTAATAGGCTTAAAAACAAAAATATGGTGTGAATATTTCACTTATACACCCTTATTTTGAAATTGCGATACCTTATCTCACAGCTAATGTAAACGACGGGTGACAATATAATAGTGAAGTTAGTTTTTTTCTTTTGCTTTTATTTAAAAAGTTATGATAAGTCAAAGATTTTCAAAATCCCGCCGAATTTTATTGTTATTCTACAACGAACGCTGCGATACACAGCTGAGCGTGGTCATCGACCCGAGCCGTCACAGAATACTTGATAGCTAGTATGCCGTCTGGTAATACGACATTTATTTGGTTTTTTTTTTAGATAAGTTATCAACTATAATTTTTGATATTTTTATTGGATATATGGATTCAGTTACTGCTACAGATATTCTGATTTTAATAAGTCCCATATTTTCAAAATAGGGGTGTATAGTCAGCTCGCTGTTATGACATTGAATTTTCTTGTTTTCATTTCAATCTTTTACTTTAAAAGCGATTCGCTAACATAGAAGTTTCACGTTAAAACCAACGGCCGTGTGCCCCGGCACAGCCCCACCCGATTTTTTATTATTAAAAAATCTCGCAGTACAGATTAGCAGAAGTCGAAGAGTTTTTCTTATATCTGTATTAGATAAATATTTTTTCATATCGATATTTTTAAATAAAAATATCAATATCGAAATACCTATTTAAAAATATCGATACTTTAATGCACTTCCGACATCATCATCATTCAAATAGATTTGTTTTTTTTACAATACAATTTCTTTGGTAGCTTGATAGGCACCTGTAAAAAATAAATCTACCAAGAAACAAAATCGTTTCTCCCAAGTCCACGCTAAAAAGAGAGATCGGCCCACAGAGACGTAGGTATTTGCCTCAAGCTGTTGTTCTAAGTGTTCACATCGCTCCATTTTTACCTACAACTTCATGATACCAACCAACTCTATGGTTACCTCGGCCATAAAATAAAAAAAAAGTTTCATGACGTTGCCGCATTGACATAAAACATGGACGGGAATCTTTGAATGCAATTTTTATTTTAACTAAAATCGATGACATGGTTCCTAAGAACAAATCTTTGTATCTCTTATAGTTTTATACTTGCCCCCACTGACCGTTTTATTTGGGCCACCCTATATGTCAAACTTTTATTCTTTATACTCTAGTTGCCGGATATAAAAATGTCGATAGAAATTATCGACGTTTCGTACTATAATCGATACTGATGTAACATTTAATTGGGTTTTATTTAATTACAAACGTTAGGCATTCAATTAAACGAATATTTCAATATGAATACAGATATTCTCAAGAGCAAACCTCAAATCCATGGTTTCTTATGGTATACTATATGAGAATCTGAGAAATTGGACTTTATATACTTACTCACTATTATTTAAGATCAAATATGCACAAAATGTAAATAAAGTTTATGAAATAAAAATAAACACCAAAATTAAAACGTACTTAAATAAATTTTTAAATAACGTTTTATTTAAAATATCGATAGTTTATAGTCTGTGGTCACGATGTTTCATTGCCCATCACTAAGTAAGTCGATTAATCCTTTTGTTATAGCTAGAAAATAATATGGCGAACGGCCACAAGTAGGTATTTCAATGAGACTAAGAATGACGGATGGCTATTATAGTAACTGTCAGAAATACTGTTGTCCTTTTTCCCTTACGCAAAATTATGAAAGTTAAAAAGAGACGGCTATATTTTTATAACTTTGGCGTCGATAAGCCTCATACTTCTATAACTATTTTTTCTATAGTCAAATATGCGATGTCCATGTTATATGTCAATGCGTTGCCGTCAGTCAGTTGTCAATGTATGTTGTCTATCATTGCTTTGTCTATGTAGTGTTTATTTATTGTATTGTCTTCTCTTCTCTTCTTTGGCCAATAGTTTTCTAACCTAAAATCCAGTCCAGGTTTTGTCCATATTATTTAATTAAACATTATGAATTGTAATAAATGTTGTTCTCCGAGCACGGTCATATTGAGAAAAAAGGATCATTATTGCAATGATTGCTTTTTAATGGGAACAAATCATAAGTTTAGAGCAACCATAGGAAAAAACAAAATATTATCAAAAAACGATAAAGTTTTAGTGTGTACTTCTGGAGGTCTTGGTTCAACTGCATTAATAGATTTAGTGCACAATGGCATTAATTTAGATATACATAAAAAATTACGCATTATTCCTTTCATTTTACATATCACAGGTTAGTTTTGACCATCTACCTATACCGCGCACCACATTGTTCCTAGTTATTCATTATACATTGTATTTTTATTTTAGGTCAATATAATTATGATACGGATATTATAAAACAATGTGAAAGGTATAATTTCAGTGTATATTGTGTTCCCATATCAGAGTATATGAACCCAAACAAAGAACTACCCAACACCAACTCTGTATCATGTGAAAATCCAGAATATAAAGAAGAATTTAATACTATTCTAAAAACACTGCCAGCGACAGCTTGCAATGATTTTATGGATCAAGTAAAGAGAAGCCTGTTTATAAGTTATGCCAAATTGCTAGACTGTAAATATGTGTTTACTGCTGAAACAGCAAGTAGTTTAGCTACTAAGTTACTTTCAAATCTAGCTATTGGAAGAGGTTCACAAGTTCAAAATAATATTGTGAGTAAAATTTGGTTCTTTACATTATTCTTTATTAACTTATTTTGTCCCTATATTTATGTCTTTATTTATGTATACCTTATCTAACTTAACCCCTAATTGAAAAAATAATTTCTACCAACTCGTTTTTGATACTAGTTGCCAATACAAACAATCAAATCTTTCCTCTTTAAATTATTAGTTTAAATGTATAATTCAACTTCTCAAACCTAAATTGCTGAAACTAACCATTTATGAACTAAGGTCTCATTAAATGTTTGGGTGATTTTAGTTATGTATTCTTAAATTTCTATTGGTAGGTACATAAGTCTCTACTATTACTATTGTTTCAATTTGCCAAATTTACAGGGTTTTCTGGATCAAAGAGATGAAACAAAAATAATAAGGCCCATGAAGGATATTAGCAAGGAGGAGCTAGATCACTATATTTGTATAAAACAACTAAAACCAATCCAACATACAGATATTAAAAGTAACAGTTTACAAACAATTATTAGTTGTTTTGTATCTGATTTGCAAGAAAACTTTCAATCAACAATATCTACTGTATGTAAAACTGCAGATAAAATTGGTAGCACAAGTAACAATGATGATATTGGAAGACAATGCTCAATTTGCCAGGTAATATATTGTCACCCAGCTGTATCCCAAGTTTTTTATGTATGCTATCTAAAAAATATCATTCAATGAGATTCTGTGTGAGCAAACCATCTAAGGCCAAAATTTTTAAAATGGTAACAGCATTTTTATGTTATTATTTTCGTGCTTCATAATAAGACAAATACTTTACCTTACTGAATGTTCCTCGACATAATACTTGTATGCTAGTTGGAAAAACTATTGCACTAAAATGTTATCTCCAAATAAATTGGATGGATTATTAAAATTCACCATAATATCACTGTTTGGCCTATTGCTAAAATATTTTTTACTGTATACACTTACCCAATTCCTTTTTTCTTTCCAGAGTTCTCTTATGAAAATGGAAACTAAGATATCTGCTTTAGAAGCAACTAATATTTCGAAATCAGTGTCTTTTGGAAGGTCTTTACAAGAAACAAACATTTCAAATAATATGTATCCCTTGATAGGTGAACACCTATGTTATAGTTGTAGTAAGAATTACTCTGATATCAAGAAATGTAACTTACCACATATTCAAAAATTAATACAAAATTTGTAATTATTAAGTATTAAATTTATTTTAAAGTATACTCTTTGTTTTGACTTACGAAAGCCAGTACCTCTAGTTTTAGGAGTAGAGTACCTAAGTGGTAGAATATGCAAAAATTTCGTAGTATGAAATCATACTTATTTGCTTTAGCAAAGAAACATAAATAATAATAACATGCAGTGGTTACCTACCTATATTGATCACAACTTAAAACATTTAGTAAAAATGACAAACTTAATTTTATTCAAAATTTTGATAGATACAGGCCACTACTTTTACACATTTTGAAACAATATTTTTCCAACTACCTACCCAAGATGAATAAGGGCTGTGTGGGAGTGTGTCATGGATCTAATAAAGTTCTTGTCAATACACAAATACATACATAATCAGTAATGTACCACAGTAATTCGATTATTGTCCTAAAATGTAATACTGTGAAATAATAAATTGTATTATGAATTAATATCAACACAGTTTTCGATTTTAGGAGTGATTTCTATGTAATACCAAATGTACAATGAACATTGTTATGAAATCGAATTAATTATATTTATCAACTCATTAATCATAAGCACAAAGAATAGAGAGATAAAGACAAGAACATTATTAGTTTTTGCTTTCAATCAATTCTAAACAACAAGATAACACACTAATGATTTACACCACATACTCAATTACCAGTAAAACCGAGGCAACTGTATTCTGTGCTTGTTGAAATAGAAATGTTTTTCACTATAATAGTTTAGTTGTAACAAGCTGGCAGGGTAGTAATCACCTAGCATACACACTGTGTCATATTTTATGATTGTACAAATCATGTCCCAACATTTCCATGTTTTCTATCATTAAATGTATATAAATAATCCAAAACATATCCAGGCAAAGTTAGTATTGTTTATTTAAGAAAAATTTATGCAACAACTTGGAGTTATCACACTAGAAATAAATTAAACTCATGAGGCTCACCTTCGAGACGAAGGTATTTGATTTAGCTAGGTATACTATTATTTATATATAAGGATAGCTAACGTAACTTAAAAATATACTAGGTAATAGAAACAATAAATCTAATAAGACATTGTCTAGAATAATAATTAAAATTACTGGTCGCCTTTAAAATAAAATATGTATTAAAAGAAAACGATTAATCATTAATCTTAAAATTTTGTATTTATATCACACATATCTACATTTTACTTCTATTACATAAATACAAAATTTTAAAAAAAGAAGAGTACCAACGAAAAGCTGCTAACCAGTATTTGCAATGGTATGCAGGTGTTATCAATATTATATCATACAAGTAATTACAATATCAATACCATAGGTTAATAAATGCAAAAGATCAAGTGCAATGAAATTCCAAGATTTTCTTTTATGTATGTCATTATTAATAATGAATTTCATTTACAAAAAAAACTTATTTGTAAATTTGTAAACCCTACCCACACCAAACTCTACTCACACTAATGATAGTTGAGTAAACTTGCACTACATTGGACTTGTATTACAAAATATACCAGTTACAGTTCAGGACAATAAACAATGTTTACTTGTACCAAACACTAAATTATATTGTCTTTCCAAATAATTAACATTAACTGGAATTCATTTGAGGTGTGAGCAGTACACAGATGGTGACATTCACTGTTGTATCTTTGCATTGTATTTACACCAACCATAAATCTGCATTACAGCATGAGTTTAACAGTTCATCCCAGGGAATCTTTCACATTATTATATACTCAATATAATAGCATTACAAACAGTTACTAACACTTTAGTAACAATTATTCCGTATTGTTTATTGGTCCTTGCAATGTATTTGGAGTTGGAGAGTTTGAAGACACCATTCGGCCTTGTTCTTTTACTATCGGATCTGTAAACAAAAATACATCATTAATAAGAAGCCACACAACTTTGAAACTTACAACATTTAAAAAATATATTTACAGAAGTAAGGATGATCCATTGCCTCGCGAGCAGTGTAACGTTCATAATGATCATAACGAAGCAGCCGATCTAAGAAGTCTAACGCTTCAGGAGACACCAAATGCTGATTTTCAGAATGAACAAAACGCTCCCACCGTTTACGAGAATGTCTGTGTAAATATAAGAACATGTTAGTTAATTTTAACAAATTAAGGAAATGTATATTGTTTTGAAAGCAGTCTTGTTACCTTCCAAGAATATCATTAAATCGAGGATCTAATTCTATATGGTATTTATCCAAATATTCAAACAACTCTTCAGTGCCCAGCACTTTAGCAATTCGTACAAGTTGATCGTAGTTGTCATGACCATGGAAGAATGGCTCCTTACGGAAGATCATGGAGGCCAACATGCACCCCAATGACCACATGTCCAATGAGTAATCATACATCTGATAATCCACCAAAAGCTCAGGGCCCTGAAAAGTATTATCAATTAAACTTTTGCTTCACCAGTACATGAAAATTAAAAAGTACCAAAATATATATTTTCACCTTAAAGTATCTAGATGCAACTCGAACATTGTAATCTTGTCCCGGGTGGTAGAATTCCGCTAACCCCCAGTCAATGAGACGCAATTTTCTGTGATCATGATCTATCATCACATTGTGTGGCTTCACATCTCTATGCATAATGCCCATACTATGGCAATAATCTAATGCCTTCAAAAGTTCATACAAGTAATATCTGTAATGTAAGATGCATTTAAGAACATAACATTTTGATTCAATAACATCAAATTACATAAAATAGGTATCTTTACTTATACCAGCCTGTAAGATCCCACAACAGAGCTCAATGATAATTTTAGAGGCAGAGTTTAATACGGGTAATGTAATGTAAGCACATGGATAAATTTATTACCTTATGTCATAATCCGACAGAGTTTGATACAGCTGTTTAAAATCTGTGTTATTCACATGTTCAAATATGAGAGCCGGAGTACGAGAAACGGGATCTTTGACTACAGCTTGTAAAGTTATAATATTTGTGCCTCCTCTTAAGTTTTCTAATATTTTTATTTCTCTTTTGATCTTCTTCTTTTTAACGGGCTGAAAGACATTTTATATTAGAGAAAATATTATCAATTATCAATGCTAACTTGTAGAAATAATATGTAAAACAAATATATTACACCACAATTGAAGAAATGTATAAAATTTGAAGTTATCAAAGCAATCAAACCACGTAATGCTCCAACAACTCCTTTATGCCTTGAGAAAATTGACTCACTCACCTTTAATATTTTGACTACACATTTTTCATTATTTGTTATATTGATTGCTTCAAATACTTCACTGTATTTTCCGCGGCCAAGTTTCCGTACCAGTTGATAGTCTTCTTGGTTGCCCCAATCCACAACATAACTCTCATAATCCCAATATTCTCTTGGGTTTTGTGAGTTGACATCGGCATATACCCGCGCTCTACTAGGTACTGCCATCGTACTGTGCCACTGCCAACCAAATGTTTTATCAGCGATAGTCTTTCCGGAAATCGCGTAAGTCTTCAAAAACGATACTGGAAGTAAAATATTTTATTTTCACATTTTTTTCAAACAATCATATACACTTAAAAAATGACATGATGCCAGAAATTATTCGATCACTTTGAACTAATCATAGGATTACGAGTCACTATTCAATTACTGTATTGTGATGTATAACCTAAAAACGACATCCAGCTCACTACAATTACTATTCTTCAACTAAACCGAAACATCGACAAAATCACTGTCTCCATATCGTTTTAACTTAGACGCAGATGGTCCACATGCACTATTTATTGCTATTTTTATAAACTGACAAAATATATCGAAATATGAAAGTATCTTTCAGAAAGAAAAACGCACGCCATTACTAGTCAAATGACCAAATGCCCGTGTAGACATCCATACCTAAAACATTACTGTAGTTTAACCTAATCTAAGCAATAAATACGTTGTTTCAGCATACATTAAACTTTTTAAAAATTAACGAATAATAATAAGCTCAAGCTACAAAATTCACTTCTTTTACTAAAACCGGCTTCAAATCTAGTAAAATTTCAAGATGGACGCCCACTTAACCACAGTGTCGTACGTATCTACACTACACCTACCACTCCTTTTCCACTGATGCCAACCGTAGTTTTTTTTTTATGTATCCATGGTTTTTTTAATCAAATCGTTATGGTTGACTGACAAGGTGCAATCATTATTGAAATGAGGATAAAATTAAATATAATTTCATTTCTATAAAATAATAAGTACTGAAGATGAAATTTTAACCAATTTGTTTAAATTTTTGGTCTTTGTACCATAATAATGAATAGAAATGATCGATCAAGTGAGCAACACCGGCAGTTGTAATATTAACGTTAAAAATGCCGAATATTCTTTATAATCCATGATGTTCACTCCTAATAGTAATTTTAGCACCCTTTTTGGGACCTATAACCATTTATTTTAAAATTTAAAGTCATAAAATGTTAAACGCGAATGAATAACGTAATATTTGGTCACTGGCAACAAGTTCAATTTTATCGCCGTTCGAAGGGTTCTGTCTACTAGGCCTTTTAGGCTAGTTTTATTAATCGATTTCAGTTACCGATCCGGTTAATGTCGGATTCAAATAATAAAATTTCAGGATGGAACGCCTTCCTGGTTTTAATACTACGGCCACACTATTGCGATAACGCGAATATTTGCGTTGTCGCGACACGTCTGGCCAAAGAATTCGTCCTATCGCGAATCCTGTGGCAAGCACTTTCTCGTAAATTGAACACGAACTTTTATCGTTTTGGCTTATTACCCTTCATTTACCCCTCGTTTAGACTATGCTCCTGCTCCTGCTACTCGCCGGAAATATTTCCCAAAATACTTCCGCGGCAGTACGCTATCTACACTATGTTGCAATGAGCAGGGAAGTGGGCAGCGGCATAGTATAAAGGGGTCACTCGTGCTGCTATTGCCGGTGCCGTCACTTGTATGTCACTTGGTACGTGAGGACTGAGTGAAATAGCGTATATGTTCTCTCTCGCTCTCCCTCCTTTGACTTCCGCACGAAAAACCGACACTCGCGGAAGCGTCGGGCAGGAGCAGCGGCATGACGAGTAGCAGCACGAGTAACCGTTTATACTATGCCACTGCCCACTTTCCTGCTCATTGTAGCATAGTGTAAATAGCGTACTGCCGCGGAAGTATTTTGGGAAATATTTACGGCAGCGAGAGTAGCAGGAGCATAGTGTAAATAGGGTATTATAACTAAATATTTTTTTAAGTTTTAAACTTACCAAAAAATAAATAATTGATAAGAAAATAAATGGAAACCATGTTCCGTTCAATAATTCCAATTCTATCTAAGAATCTAGACTATAAAGGATGATACTAAATATTATTTAGTCATTTAACTATTTACTTAGCAATAATTTCATTTTAATGTTTAGTTAATTTTAAGTTAACTTAGCTGTATCTAAGTAAATATATTTGATATTATTAACGCAGACGCTTTGATCTAATAACAAAATACCAGTTTTCAATGTTATAAAATGCGGTTCAATTTCTGAAGAAGTACACTTAAATCTGAGCATAAAAATGAAAACACCCTATAAAAATACCTAATAAAATTAGAAAAATGCACAAATACAATTTTATGTTCAATATTTTTATGGTAAAACAAAATCGAAAACTAAAAGTAGTTAACTGTTTTGTTTTTATTTGCTGGAAACTAGATGAGTTTAAAAAACACAAATGAAGGTATTAAATAATGTATTTATTAAGCAGACACATTAATATGTACCTATTGATGCCAATAATTAATGAAATTTACCTAATATTTATGATACATACGTCTTTAATCAGCCCTTTACTTGAAAGAGCTTTACATTGCACTTTAAAAAAACCCACAAAATATATGGTTTTATTTGCAGACATTCTTCAAGCTTCACGAACATAACTTATTTGTCTTTAATAAGACTTATATTCATCTTAAATATATCAATAAATGAGTAAAAAACTAAAATCAAATAAATATACAAACAATTTTGTCCTACTCAAATTACAGGCATGTTACAGACCAACTAAATAAATAAAAAACAAGTATAGTCCATCAGACAAATATACTTACACAAAATAATTAAATAAACCCATATAAAATGTAAATTTGGAATAGCACACGTATCCTTTATATGTATTAGTATGTTATAGATTTGATTGTTGATATCGATTACTTTATCATTGTTTACAAGTAACTACAAGCAGTGAGTTGTTGTCGGAGAGAGTGGTGACATTGAGCGGCGGCCCGTCGCCGGTGGTGAGCGTGAAGGCAGGCCCCAACAGGTAGGTGCCCGCCGCTGCACAAACGCCGCTCACATGCACTTGCCGCGACTCAAAACTGTTCAAACTCACACTAACTCCGATATTCTTTCCGTCTCCGCCCGTTCCGCTCAGAGCCCCGGCCCAACCGAGTTCACCAGAAGATTCCCTGAAATTCAGTACTGAATGAAAATGGATTTCAGAACTTGTGTAAAACTACAATTTTGATGCAGTATTTTGAATGCTGACCTATTTTTTTGTTTGAGCATATCGATAAAGACCTTTATCGGCACGGAGTAACAGTTGACGATGTTAATAGTTATAGGAATTAAGCAGATTTTACGTGCTTTAAAATCATGACTGATTTCTTTCGAATGTTCAAATCCAAATATTACGACATTCTCTTTTTTACTTTTCTTGTTGGAGTCTATGTATTCCGGTTTGTTTTCACGTTCATCTATCTGGATCGGAGTACTGTCGACCGGTGACAGCGTATGGTCACTTGACAAAGCCTTTGAGAAACAGTCCAGCCATAAACAATGCTGTCCAATCGCTACTCCACCAGTACTACTGTTTACTTTCCATCTCAATATAAACATAGACTCTATCAACCCAGTCGTTTTCGGCTTTACCTGGGTGATTACGGTGTCGTTCGTTTCGCTAAATGTATGAGTGCCGTCCAATGCGAATTTAGAATACGAGGGAACACCGGCTAGATACTTTTCGTTGTTGAAATCTGATACTTTTAGGGGCGAAAACTTCACTTCGCCCTCCGGCAACGGCCGCTTAACCCTCTCGGCCTTCAAAACGAAATGTATCCTCTCGCGGGGAACGAGCGGCTCATTCCTGGAGCCGGTGGCGACGAGGCTCGCCAGCGCCCACTGGCGGCCAGCCAGCGACGCCTCCAGCAGCTCGACCGTCGACTCGTCGCGGTCGGCGCCGACGTTCTTCACCTCGACGGCCAGGTTCATATTCTCCACCACCTCGCCGGGCGCCTTGCCGATACTTCTCCTCGGGGTGACGGCGACCTCGACCGCCTCCTGCGACACAGAGGAAAATTACGTCAATCACGGCGAACGTTAACGACGATTCCACAGGGAAACCACGAATGCGACGGACCAGCACTCGGAATCGGAACTGATGACGCAGCAGGCGGTAGGGGCGCGCGCGCAGCCCCGTCTCGTAGTAGGCCAGCAGGCGCGGCGCGGGCGCGGCGGCGTGCGCGCGCAGCTGCAGCGCCGCGCGCCACGCCGCGCCGGCCGAGCCGCCGCCCGCTACGCGCACCACGTGCCGCGCCGCCGCCCGCGCCCGCGCCGCCGCGCGCGCCGCCCGCTCGTCTGAAACACGCACCAACAAATTAGTGATTACAACAGATTCTGTCCCGCGGCCGCGTTTCGCCTGACCGATAACATAGATATAAAAGCGTAAAATTGTAATCCTGTAAGAGCGATGACGACGTCGACTCCGATATTTTTGTTTTAAATGTTGACGAATGACCTTACCTGAGTAGGCCGGTAGTTGTAAATATTTTTCTTCGTAGAGGCGTTTAAAATTATCGTCGTTGTCTTCCGCCGTGACGAGACTGATGCAGTCAGGATGGGATATGGCGAGGTGTACATTTTTCATCTCCACCGGTCCCACGTTTGTAAATTCTACGTCGATAGTTCTCATTTCGCCGCTGATTATATCGGGATTCGTTTCAGAAAATGTCATCTGAAAACAGGCCCATAAATGCTCTCATTTATTGCATCCTTATTGTATTAAAAACCGATATAAAGACAAAACTTGCAAACCTGCAAACA
Organism: Timandra comae; assembly: GCA_958496195.1. Lineage (NCBI taxonomy): Eukaryota > Metazoa > Arthropoda > Insecta > Lepidoptera > Geometridae > Timandra > Timandra comae. Next base: position 6,673,687 of record OY292354.1, on the reverse strand, counting down.
TGGCGCTTCTGGTATGACAGTGATCTGGAGGCGCCTATCGGTACTTTTTACACCAGATAAAAGATTTAATTTACCAGATATCGTCAACCCAGTCCCATTTTCGTTGCCTCCTTCGCCGACATTCACTAACCTAAAATTATAAAACAACCGAATGCGCTTCTCAAAGAATTTTCTTATGTTCTATAAATAACTTCATCTGAATCAGTACAAAAGACTCACTGATAGGCCAGCCCGTGGACGAACAGCTGCCCGACTTTCATCGGCGTCAAGGTGAACATTAAAATTTTCTTAGTTTCACCTTCCAGCATCGTGGATTTAATTTTCTGTCCAAAGACGACGTTGTCGTCGGCGGCGGGCGGGCGGTCGTCGGGCGGCGCGAGCTCGTCGGCGCCGCGCTCGAACCGCCACAGCAGCTCCACCTCGCGCAGCACCAGCGGCACCTTCAGCGGGTTCCACAGCGTCACCGACAGCTGCACCGGCTCTGGGCACACGCGGTCACGCGGTCAGGCGGGCGGGGGGCACGGCGCGCGCCCCCCGCCCGCACGCACCTCCCACGGGCACCACGGGCTCGCAGTCTGTGCTGTCGTCGTACAGGTCCACGGTAGGCTTGAAGATCATCGGCAGCGAGCCCTGCGCCACCTGCACCAGCATCTCCTCCAGGCGGCGCCACGCGCGCTCGGCCGCGGCCGCCGGCGGCGCGCCGGCGCTCAGCGACGTGGCGGCGGCGCGGCGCGGGGCCGACAGCGGCGCCGGGCCCGCCGCCACCACGCGGCTCGCGCCCGCCACCACCACCGGCACGGGCAGCTCCGCCAGCTTCGAACCCGCCTCGCCCTTCTCCGCCCATTGCTGCCGGATCCAAGCGTCGCACGTCAACACCCCGATTATAATTAAGTACATTCTTTTATAATAATACTAGCTGTGCCCCGCGGTTTTGCTCGTGTTATATTAATAAAAGTATCCTATGTCCTATTCTCACACCTACTGAATATACATACAAAATTTGGTAAAATTCAGTAAAACCGTAACCGAGGAGTAAGGTAACTAACATTGTAACACGAGAATTTTATACATATATAAGATTCAGGAGGGACGGACGGCACCCACATAGCAATTTGCTGAAATATATAGTAAGAAGTACATTATGTAGGGTACAAATGTGATAAGCTGGTGCTTACCGCCGGCGCCGAGGCGCTATTGAGCAGAAGATGGTCGAGGATAGTAATTCTAATTATCAATACACATGTGTATCATACAACGTTTTTCAACACACTCGCGAAGAAAATAATAATAAAATATAATTTTTCGCTAATAAACAAACAGTTTTCCTATTCACGAGCATCCAACAAAACAATGGCGGTCCGCCATAGAATGAAAGAATATTATTCTATGGCCGATCGCCATATAAAAAAATTGAGCTAGTCAACCATACACATACCGTGATACTGCCTCACAGTATTTAACTGTCAACTATGGCAGAAGCCTTACTTTTGGTACGTCCATATGGTGTGAATTTGTTTTTAAATTTTATTAACGTGATTTTGAACAATAGATGTCATTATGTGCCTGATTGTGGATGAATAAGAGTAACTTTATGAGCAAGTGTGTTGAAAATAGCTATTATCACTACATACATAGTATAAAATAAAGTCGCTTTCTCTGTCCCTATGTATGCTTAGATCTTTAAAACTACGCCACGGATTTTGATGCGGTTTGTTTTAATAGATAAAGTGATTCAGTGGGAAGGTTTTTAGCATAATTTTATTTCCATATTCCTACGGGAACGGGAACTACGCGGGTAAAACCGCGGGGCGCCGCTAGTTTAGGATAAGATCGGTAGAGAGCGTTCTTGTCGTAGTAGTACCTGGAAGTGGTGCATGTACTCGCGGAGGAAGGCGTGGTGCTGCGCGGCGAGGTGGTGCGCGGCGGCGGGCGAGTGCGCGAGCGGCGCGGCCAGCCAGCGCAGCGCGTCCGCCGGCGCCCGCAGCGCGCCCGCCAGCCGCCCCAGCGCGAACTGCACGTGGTCCGTCGCCAGCCGCCAGCCGCCGCTGCAGTACACCTCGCACAACACACAACGTTAGCCGGCTCGCTTCACCGCCGCACCGCACCGCCTGCTCTACGATGCTGATCGGATTCGCCGCGATACTGATACGAGACTCACTTGATAGGCCTGGTTGTAACATCTGTAGGCGTGTTTCTTCTGTCCGGCTTTAGAGAATCGATGGCCGGCGAGGACCATGTGGAAGGCGTATTTTCTGCACATGGCTTTAGTGCCCGGCCCGGAGACGAAACATAGGGCGGCTTGTTCGAGAAGCATCGCACTACGCAAGTCGCTGTCCTCGGATGTCATGCGAATCAGTTGTTTGGCGGCTTCACCGTGCAATCCCGCGCTGTTCAAACACAGTACGGAAAGTAACGTTGCCCTCACCGCATACTGAACCATTCTGTAATATTTAAAGATCAATTTAATAAAAATAAGGCCTAACTTTTTATTAAATGATTCGACCAAAAAGGTTATGCAGTATGCGTATCAACTAACCTGCACGTATTTAGGTAAGTGACGATACTCTCTTCCATGTAGCCATGCGTCTTCCTATTGGCATCTCCCGCCATGAAAGCGCTGAGCGCCGCCATTTCGAGGGCGCCCGCGTAGAACAGCCAGGCGCTGTCGGCGTAGAACTCGCGCTTGGCGGTGTGGTACACGTCGAATGCGCGCTGCCATTGGCCACACATGAACCAGAGATCGCCTAGCCGACGTAATTGTAGCTCCGGACAGTCATTAGTATATCTACATTATACAAAACCAGCTTCAGTGAAACTTTATATGGCAACTGACTACTTAAAATCCTATTTCCTACTAATATTATAAATGCGAAAGTTTGTGAGTTTGGATGTTTGTTCCACTTTCACGCAAAAACTACTGTATCGATTTTGATTGAATTTGGTACAGATGTTCCTTATAACTAGGAATAACACATAGGATACTTTTTATCCCGAAATTCCCATGGGATTGTGTATAAGCAATCGTATGTTTTATTGTAACTTTTTGTAGTCACAAATCCTACCAATAGATGGCGATGTTACTTAATTTTTTAACACACGATGGTGAATTGTGCCGAGATTGTATGATACTACGAGCTACGCATTCTATGGGAGCGGGTACTACGCGGGTAAAACCGCGGGGCGCTGCTAGTAATTAATACGTACAAAAAAAAATTGAAATTATGAAATTAATGTAAGCTAACTCTTACATGACCGTGTTGTTTCCAGAGGTATTTCCTGTTTTACCAGTTCCAAACCATCTTTTGGTAGCCGAAAGTAATGATCTACTGACACCTTTTCTATTTGCTACCTAAAATAAGTCAATACATCATTTACACTTTAACCATATAATATTTTTTTTATAATTATAGGTACCTACATAGTAAAACAAATCACACACTTACAGCTTCAGAAAGTTGAGCTATTTGCTTCTCAAGATATGGAAGCAATGTTTTTTGAGCATAATCTTGGAGAAATTTCTTAATGTCATCTATATCATTTGCATTCAAACATCCACCATGAACTTCCATTGATAGATCTATTCCTTTGCTAGTCACACTGACACTCTCAGAACTTCCAGAAAATGAATGTGTCTAAAAGTTTATAAGTAATTTTATTAACACTTAGCAGATACAAAAAAATATATATAATGAAAAAGCTTTGGCTTTTAGCTATACCATGAAGCACATTTGTAAATAAACATATAAATTCCACTTAAAATGAATTAACGAACAAGTTCAAAATATAAATGAAAAGTGGGTTTTATACCTGTAAACTATTCGCATTGTCGTAAACATCAGTATCTGGAGATGTAAGAGGATGCGATGCATCTGCATGCACTGATGTCGTGAGTATTGATCCATCTTCTGAAATATAGATCTTATTTGTACTGATATACAGTCAAAATAACATCAAGCAAACTTGAACAGAAAATGAGTAAAACTTCTAAAAAAAGGATTCCAAATTCAAATTATTGTCTGTAAACTCTGCACACTCTGTATCAAATCCAAGAGCTGAAAATAACTTGAATAGAACCATGGAGATTAAATAACATACCCAAATTAACATTCATAGTAGGAAAACCTTGGGGGTCGACTGGACTCAAAGGCTGGTTAGTGGTTGTTGTTGACATTTCATTCTAAAATAAATTAAATGTTATTAAACTGTACACTATTTTATAGCTGTGTCATAGACAGTTTCCAATAATACTTTACATTAGTATCTGTTGTTCTCTTTATAAAAGGAGTCCACATGTCATTTAGTATTGGATCAGATGCACTTTTGGAATTAATTGTTAAAATGAAACAGTTGGTTGGACCAAATGTTTGTTTCAATGTTTCAAATGTAACTTCAGCTCTGTAATCAAGTAATGTTCTATTAGATTGCTTCAAATATAAAAAAAATATTTGTGCCCTAATAAAATATTAAATACATATTAGACACGCAATAAGTACATACTTTTCTCTTGATATTACAGAGGCATCATGTAAAAGTAAATATGTTTTTAATATTCCATTGTTAAACCACTTGGGTAGTTTAGGAGGGGTAACATTTTGCAACTGAGCATATTGTTGGTTTAATGAGTTGAAACTATCAATGATATTTTCATCATGAGCAACTCCAACAATGATGCATGACAGGAAGTGTTTGGTAAACTCATGGTCTGAAGGGAATTGTACATCCAAATATGTTTCACGCCAAGCATCAAACCAATATGTTGATTGAGGAATGTCAAGTTTTCTTCCATCTGAAACAGTTAAAATATTTACTTACATAGGTATCACACAGCCCTGCCTTGGGACCAAACTGAGCAAATATGTATTTTACTAATGAATACTAGACTAGAACTAAATAATGGTTCAACAATAAAATATACATTTCTGAACTGTATAATTAATTTAAAAAAAAAATTAAAGCATTTTATTACCAAATTCTATTGCAACAGTTTTATCATGATAATTGTGTAGCACAGCATTGTTCAATTGTCTTCTTGCTTCCGTTGGCTGAAGAGGCTTCCAGTTTACATCCCTAATGATAAGCTTCCAATTCTTTATTGAAGTTGATCCTCCACCAGGTTCTTTTATATGACCTGTTATTGACAAAATAATTATTTAAACTTACATAATATACAAGTAATATACTTGTTACTTGTATTAGTAATATATTATAGAGTTTATTAAACCTTTCAATATTCACCAGCAAAATAGAGAATGCAGATAGAGAAGCAGTAGAGAATAAATAATAAATACTACGGATCTTAGTCAAATTTAATTTTCTAGTTTTATGATTACAGTATAAATACAATTTAAAGTGTACCTACTAAATAAATAGGTTTTAGCACATCAGTACTACACAAGCTACTAACCTTCCCAATCCATGGTGGTAAAAGGATGTAGAAGTTCAGTGAATGTGAGATTATTTTTACCAACAACATAATCCACTTTAGGACTACACAGAAGCGCAACAATGGGTGAAAATGAATCCTTAATGAATTCCTGGGCAGTTTTTCCTGATTTAACCATGGTATCCTACACTTAACTAATGTTCTTACTATGAATAGGACCAAATTAACTCTGAATCTCCCACTATGACGATGCAGTGACAATCAGAATGCTACAACAGAAGTTTAAAAATAAATAGACCAAACATCTGATAGGGACCAAATATTATTTTGTTATCAACTTATCACACACGCAACTCAAGTGTAAGTTTGTTTATTATGCAGTAGTAAATAGCTAGCTTTTTTCAGTATTATTGTCTATTATTTGCCTAATTTATTTAACTAAAATTGTTTACATTGAACGAAATCGATCCACTTTGAAAATACGATTCTACCCATGATTCTACCAACCACTGAATGACGTGACGTCGTTCGTGACTGACTGACGTCTGTCTGTTCTGTCTCAACAATTGCCAACTTGACATTGATGGATTATTGACACTAACATACATAAGCAATGCAAATGCATTCGATTTGGAGGGTACAGGTCAGAATCATGAAGTTAAAGGTAAAAATGGAGTCCAAACTTCGAATACCTACTTGAAGCATACCTATATGTATCACTTTTTATAGTTAGAAAGAGACGACCTGCCCACAGAGACGCGATTCTGTGGGCAGGCTATATCTTTCTAAGATAACCTGACAAAAATAATCGACATTTCTTATTACCCTATTTACACTATGCAGCAATGAGCAGGGAAGTGAGGAGGGAACATATACGCTATTTCACTCAGTCGCTCACGTACCAAATGACATACAAGTGACGGCAACGGCATGACGAGTAGCAGCACGAGTGACCCTTTATACTATGCCGCTACCCACTTCCCTGCTCATTGCAGCATAGTGTAAATAGCGTGCTGCCGCAGAAGTATTTTGGGAAATATTTCCGGCAGCGCGAGTAGCAGTAGTATAGTGTAAATAGGGTATTAGAGTAGGATAGAGATACATTCATACCAAAGAGAATCTCGGTCGTGGTCCACTATGCATTCATACTATACACTGTGTCTACACCAAAGGTTAAAAACTGTATTTACTGCTGCTTGGCTGGATACTTTTCAATTTTCTACCTGAGATGATGCTCCTGACTGACCTCTACCCTCCATAGGTGAGACCATGAATTAAATAGGTAAAAATGGAGACCACACTTCAAATACCTACTTGAAGCATAACCTATGTATATATATACATAACCCTCTCTTTCTAAGTAGGGTAACCTCTAGAGAGTGCAAAATCCACACTAAAAAAAGAGGTATAATATTATAAATGCGAAAGTACACTCTGTGGTATAAGGAGGATTAAAAATGTCAAAGGGCTTCTTGTGTGTTGGCTTTTGCTCCATACTAGCCTTCCAAAAGACCGGGGACTCTTTAGCACTAGGATCTTATATGTATGTACAGAGAGAATCCTGGTCGTGATCCTTATTCTATGCTTTAGCATCTATTTAGTCCCGTGAGTCGGAAATGACATGACAAAAATAAAAACAACTATCATTTACATATTTTTGTTATAAAAAATTAAAAATTAAGATAGGCCCAGCGGAGCGCGGAGCATTTTCACTGAAGTATGTATTAAATAAGATCGAATGATCGACGACACAAAATGTCGATGACAGTGGAAAGCTCTGTGCTGCGATACGTCCGTCTTTATGTGCGCCGACCCTAGAAAATAATGTGAATAAACAACAACATCATGATTGTTTGTATCCTTTACATTTAATGAAAAAATTCATTTTACAAAATTCAGATATTACCAAAAAATAATTAAAAATCAAATACGAAAAGTACTGTAAGTTCCTTACCTTAAATGCATTATATCATAATCATAACTAAACCAAATTTATAACTATTTCGAAATAAGTATAAGTAAAATAAGTGTTTTTTTTTTTCTATATATTGGAATATGTCTTATTAACGTAAAATATTCGAGACAATATATTTGTCACCATCATAATAATTAATAAACTAATAGCGACAAACTGTATAACATTGTTGAATTGATAATACAACGACCGAACTAGCAAAAACAATTTATGAAACAACTTAATGAAGTTTTACATGTAAAAAAAATGGTTTGTAAACAAGATGAGATGTGAGAAGTTTTTATAACAGATTTGCGATTTTGCTAGCTCTTGATTCAAATAATAGGAGTTAGAACTCATTCTTCTTTTTGGTACAAATATAAGCTTTTTATAGACATCTTTGTATTACAATACTATGGACCGATTCGTTATAGAAAATATAATACTAATTACTTAATAAAAATAATGTATAAAGTACGCCTCCCGAGCCCTTTCGCTAATGGAAAAACATCATTAAAAATATTTTAAGAACTTGCCATATCTACATATAATATAGTCAAACTTACAGTTATGGAACAATATTTCATTCATAGAATCGAAATAATGTGGTAAAAATTTAAAATTCAATCAATTATATCTACTAACTTAAGATAAACAATATCAATCAAATATCATAATAATATCATCGAATCGATCCACTTTATATGTTCTATTTATAATTACTATTTTATAATATAAAATATCAAAATTAAAATTCATCTATGGGCTGAAGTATACTGGTAGGTGTTTCTGATTGACGAACGAGATATGCAGATTCAACCATCGATGTCGTCATTGTTACGAAGTCGTCGCATACAATTCACAACAACGATATTATTTTCCAACACCCAACCCAACACTCGCGAGTCAGAACAAGGTATCATCTGTAGGGTCCGTTATTCAAAGTTCGAGTTGAACATGTTGATATTGAGATCCTCGAAGGTGGCGGTGCCGCTCTGGTCCAGGATCTGCAGCATGTCGGAGAGCTCGTGCGGCGCGTGCGGGCCCTCCGGCGCCGGCGCCGCGCCGCCCGCGCCCGCCGCGCCGCCTGCCCACGACCACATACCTGGCAGGAATACTTACACTTCAGTTTCTTTCAATTAATTTTACAAGGAAATCAAATTAATGGCAACACAGTCCATTGTACCATTTATACTTCAACATAATATTTACTGGCATGGGAGGACTCAAACAGTATGAGAATAAATTGTAATTGAAAATAATGTGTTAATGAAGTAGTTACCGTGCGTGGGGTGCGGGTGGTGGTTGTGGTGGTAGTGCGCGGCGGGCGGCAGGTAGGCGGGCGCGGGCGGCGAGCGCGCCGGGCTGCCGTCCGCGCCCGCCGCGCCCGCGCCGCCCGCCTCGCCGCTGTACGCGTAGCTCTCGCCGCCAGCTCCGCCGCTCTGCGATCAGATTGTACACACCGTTAGATACAATATTACGTCACAATATTGCCGCCCCGTTGGCCACTATAATATTATAAAAAACAACGTCGAGAAAAAATCGCAGGGTAAGGAAAGAACAATCTAAATGGCAAACAATGTTTCCTTTTTTTTTAATGCTTCTTGATTTTTTTAACTGATTAAGGGCTGATTTTTTCATCGCCAGATAACTTTATTCGACGAATAACTTTGAAATTTTGACAGTTCTTTCATACAAAATCTGTCAAACGTCAATTTTATTCGTCGAATAAAAGTTATCCGGCGATCGAAAAATCGGTGTATTCCTGTTGTCCCCGTTAATCATGTCCCCGTCTAACGGGGACATCAGCACTTTAATTAAATATTTAAAATGACTTCCTGTTGTCCCCGTTAATCATGTCCCCGTCTAACGGGGACATCAGCACTTTAATTAAATATTTAAAATGACTTCCTGTTGTCCCCGCAACCTGTCCCCGTTAAAATAATTGTATCAAATATGTAAAAATACTGCCTGTTGTCCCCGTTATATCTTTTTACATTAATATTATGATTTTTTTTTATGCAAGAAACAAAGTGTATGGTTGAATAATTGTTTGATTAGTCTTAGAACCCGATAGATTAAAAAACAGGAATTATAACCTTATTTTAAAATTGATAGTTGGATTTTTGTATACTACCTACTGAATTTTATTGAAATAGTTAATTGTTGTGAATACTTCTGTTAATTAATTAATTATTGCAATAGTCCGAATAGTCTTGGTACCCGGTAGATTAATAAAATGGAATTTTGACTTTTATAAAATCATAGTTAGATTATTGTATACTACTAAATTTGATCGTGTGATCGTATGTAATAATGAATTATTGTGAATGCTGCTGCAGTCAGTTTTGTTTAAAAAATATTTAAGTAAATCTTGAACATTACCTGTCTATTTATTTAAATGTCATATTTATGTTTTGTAAATGGTAAACGAAGCTACCTGGAATAGGATGACCCAGAATCACGCGCACCGATGCAGCGGTGGGACAAAGGCGCTGATAATATTGTTTTCACAAAGCTCTTATTGGCTATTGCAAAGTCGCACTCTAGAATTCCACAAAAGGATCTACCTACTTGGTGATTGCAGTTACTTGTGAACTTTACATCGAAGTGGTGATGTTAATGAGAGTGTAAAACGAAATTTATCACGGTATGTTTTATTTATTATTTGAAAATGTTTTATATGTAAATAATTATTATATTTCCAGTACATTATTTTAAAAATATAATAAGTGCATGGAAATTGTTAATTTAAAATAGAAATAATGTTTTATTGTCTCTACTAGTTACGAACAATGTCAGCGACGTCTCAGCCAGGTCCGTCAGGAGGAAGTCGTGATATAAAATATATCCACATGCTGGACACCAATATACAAAAAAATCTACTTATAAAAGTGGAGCAGCAGTGTGGGAATGTCACTTGCGAAAGAAAACGAAGTGTCCTGGTACAATAAAGATAGAAGTAAGTAATTACAAAAATAAATCACAATTTAAATTGAAATTTTAGTTAGTGCGTATACTTCTGGGTTACAATTAATATATATCTAATTAATAGCAACAACTTTTTTCAAATCGAATTTGTTAATTTTTTTTAATCAATTTTTAAAATAACTAAACTCGTTTCTATTGCAACCAATGCCAAAGTATCCGTATTGACTCAAAAATCATGTTGAATTAGATATATTATGTTAATTTTATATTGTTATCTACAGTATCAATCCTGCTTCTTTTGGAATTCATAAAAACACTATACATATTTTACTTTTTTTGCTAGTATTATTATATAATATACTTATTCGTTGGTTATATCCCATGTAAAATGTTTGTAAACAAACTTTAACTGTTGGAAACAATTCTTAGAGCAATTTGTGAACTTTTTACCTCGAAATAAGTTTTAGCATATGGTAAAAGTTTATAAAATGAAATTAATAATAAAAACATAATTCTTAAGGAAGTAAAAAAAGTTTGTTTACAAACATTCTACATCGAATGTAACCAGGGTATAGATTTTTTTGATTTGAAAGCTAAATTAATATTTTTCTTTTATTTATAGGACAATTGCATCTTAAAGGAGACTTCCCATGCTTGCACACCAAATGAAAATAAAAACTTGCTTGACTGTTATATGGAAGACTGCAAGAAAAAAATCATCACGGCGGATGTACCTGCCATACCAACAGTTTTCAGCGCAACAGTATCAGAAATGAAAGACTTAGGACTAGACAAGGTAATTTCGATTCCTAAGTTTGAAAGTAAGAAATCTTCTTTATATCATCACAGAAATTCTACTTTTGGTGTTGATAAAACTGTATTTCGTGATGCGAAAAATGTAATAATACCTCCAAAATTTGACAAATTTGTGTTAGGGGACTATTGCGAAGGTAATCGACGAATAATCGTGTTTTGTTCTGAAGAAGCAAGAGTTAAAATGGGAAATCTTAAGGATTATTTTGGTGACGGAACATTCAAAAGCTGTCCACAACTATTCAACCAGATTTATACAATTCATGCCGATTCAGGAAGCAATAATACTAGTACTGCCATAACTCCTTTAATATACGCTCTGATGACTGATAGAAAAAAAGAGACATATGAAATTCTTTTCAGTCTAATTAAGTCTCAAATACCCGATTGGCAACCAACATCATTCACTTGTGATTTTGAAAATGCAACGATGTGTGCTATAAGAGAAGTATTCCCATCTATAGATCTTCACGGATGTTATTACCACTTTAATAAAGCCGTATGGAGAAAGGGACGTGATTTGGGTTTAACAAAATCTAGGCTCTTGCGCCGTCAAGTTGCACTTAGCGCAGTACTTCCCTTACTGCCCGAGAGCAAAATAATGGAAGGGTGGTTCTACATTGCCGATCAAAGTCCTGATGATAGTCAAAGTGGTCAATTTAGAAAGTATATGATATCACAATGGCTTCGACCAAACTTTATTAAAATATGGTGCAGTTTTGGCAAACGGCATCGAACTAACAATTTCGCTGAAGGTTGGCACTATAAATTAAATAGCGCAGTAGGCAAAAAAAATCCCTCCATACTAAAACTTCTTACAGTTTTACATCGTGATGCTAATTTATTCAGTATTAAAGCTAACCAAACACAAAAACGACGTATCCAAAACTCCATTGAAACCAACGAATTTATCATGGAAAGCCAAATGAAACTCACTAATGGTGAAATTACTGTTGGGCATTTTCTTGAAATAATGCGCTAACTTGGCATTTTTCAACAATTTGTAAGAAAATTAATAAAAAATAGCATGTACAAATTATATTTCAGTAGGTATAAGTAAAATTATTGTAACAATTTTGGAGTATCATGTTGATTATGTTTCAGGAAAATTATTGTGATATTTCTGTTGTAAGATATTTTTGTAAGTATTTACTATGTTGATTATTTTTTAGGAAAATTATTGTGATATTTCTGTTGTAAGATATTTTTGTAAGTATTTACTATGTTGATTATTTTTTAGGAAAATTATTGTGATATTTCTGTAGCAAGATCTTTTTGTAATTATTTATCATCTTGATTATCTTTTAGGTAAATAGTTGTGATATTTCTATAGTAAGAAGGTTTTGTAACTATTTACATACTATGTTGATTATCTTTAAGGTAAATTATTGTGATATTTCTATAGTTAGAAGTTTTTCTAACCATTTACTTACTATGTTGATTATCTTTTAGACAAATTATTACCATATTTTCTGTAGTAAGACATTTGTAACTATTGTTGTTGTTGATTATTATTATTAAGGCAAATAATTGTGATATTCCTATAGTACGAAGGTTTTGTAACTATTTACATACTATGTTGATTATCTTTAAGGTAAATTATTGTGATATTTCTATAGTTAGAAGTTTTTCTAACCATTTACTTACTATGTTGATTATCTTTTAGGCAAATTATTACCATATTTTCTGTAGTAAGACATTTGTAACTATTGTTGTTGATTATTATTTTTAAGGCAAATAATTGTGATATTTCTATAGTTCGAAGTTTTTGTAACTATTTACCATATTGATTATCTTTTAGGCAAATTATTGTGATGTTTTCTATAGTAAGATGTTTTTGTAATTACTTGCCATGTTAATTACAATTTATTGTACAAGCACTGGCACAAATCACACAACAATTATATCTCCGTGAATTAAAATTGTAATATATGTAAATACATTTTGTTTTACTTAACTTTTCTTTCCCCTCGCTAAAATTAAGCTTATAACAAGATTTAAAGGGGACAACGACACGGAAAATTTTTACTACCTGTTGTCCCCGTTAGCTGAATCTACGTAACGGGGACAACAGGCAAGAAATTTAATCACGTCTCGCTGTCCCCGTTACGGGGACATGGCCAACGGGGACAACAGGCAAGAAATTTAATCACGTCTCGCTGTCCCCGTTACGGGGACATGGCCAACGGGGACAACAGGAATACACGGAAAAATCGGCCCTTAATGAGATTTGAAGGTTGCTCGCATACCTTCCGTAATAGAGATCAGAATAATAAGTTAAAGAAAACGTACGGGTCGTAGCGTGGTCCAGGTGGTGTGCGGCGGGGTGTTGGTGGGCGGGCGGTGCGGCGAGTACTCGGCGGCGTAGTGCGGCGCGTAGGGCGGCGCGCCCACGCCGCCCTCGCCCGGCGAGCGCGCGCCCACGCCGCCGCCCACTGCGCCGCCCACGCCCGGCCCCACGCCGCCGCCGCCGCCCGTCGACGCTGAAACATATCAAATAACTGTTGATCGAACTGTATTATAAACTTTTTTCGAACGTGGCTGAAGGGTGATATTTTCGATGACAAAGTCTGCTGTTATTTGAAAATTTACTCCGGTTCGGTGGGATTACCGGGCGGCGCGTGATGTTGCTGGTGGAGCGCGGGCGGCGGCGCCTGGTACACGTCACGATGGCGCAGGTGATAGTCGTAGCCCTCCTCGGGAGCGACTTCCCCCGCCGTGGTGCCCAACGATCGACTAGAGAAAGGAATCGAAATTAGAAACGAACCGGATTTTTGCTGAAGCAGATTAGACACATCGAACACTCACTTGGCCAGCGTATTGGTACAGACGATATATTCGACGTCGTCGTTGTAAGGGTTCAAGAAAGCGAAGGCGGAGGTCCGCAGCCATATCCACTCTCTACTCTTCGTCCTAAACCGGTACATGAGAGAGATGATTTGGCCTTTCAATTTCAGCACTGTGGAAAGAAATGTGGACAATGAGTAAGCGGTGATTCCGGTGCGATGGTGACCCCCAGGCAGCGAGCGCGGGCGACCTTGGTCGAAGTTGTCCTTCATGTGCTGCTGGTCCTCGGGGTGGTAGAACTCGTAGCAGAGCTTGCCGAGCAGGTCGGCGGGCGCGTGGCCCACCAGGTGCGCCGCGCGCTGGTCCGCGAACGTGAAGCGCCCGTCCACCGAGTGCCGCGACACGAACTCCGCGCCGCCGCCCGCCAGCGCGCCCTCCGCCGCCGACGGCGTCGACGTCACCTGCACACACCACATCTCAAAACGTCTTCAATCAAACACCCAAAAGTATTTAGCTCGAGCCCCAAAAATACCCACAAAGAGCGAAACGCTAGTAAAAAATTGACACTCGCCTGCAATCTACCGATGGCGACGAGACAACAATGAGAGGCGTGGAGCTCCTCGTCCACTTGACGGTCCATCTGCATCCCTGGAAACAGATCTAATGTCCCGACATAAATAAAATTATGTTCACAAAGTGAACTTAACAATTTTTGCCATCTACCAGAATGAAACGATGCGTATATTGTTACGTTCAAATTGCTACCGTAAATGTACCTGTCGGAGGCCAATTTTTAATATAACCGGTGCAATGCACGACCGCGTAGTTGTGTCCGTCGTGCGAGGGCCCGAGCGAGTTGCGCGCTCGCAGGCGGCCCAGGTGCGCGCCCTCGGCCGTGCCGCCCACGCGCATGCGGCAGATGAACCCGCGCCGCGACCCCATCACTTGCCGCATCGACGCTGCAACCACACCAACGGCTTTAATGTAAAGCCAATATGAGGTCGCACCTCATATAAGTTCGATTACCCGTGTAAACTATCGAAATATAAAAAATTGCATCCAAATTATAGTGCTCAGGATAACATGAAAGATGAACCTGAACTTATTTTTTTAAACAAACATAGTTACAATATGTTCTTTATTAAATAACTTGTGTAACATACATTGATGCCCTTCTTTCTTAACAGTTCCAGTCTTCAGATCCAAAATACGACCCGTATTTTGTGGTTCCTGTGTACTTAATTGTTCCCGAACTTTTTCTACGTCATCCGGATGAACTTGGTCATATAGACATGAAGAATACCATTCTCCCTAAAATATATTAAAATTAATACTGAACATTTTTACAACAGACTTTTAATCGCAACCGGGCCAATGTCACTTACCTGAGAGTAGTTTAGAACTGGAGCTATACTATCGCTTACGTAAATAATACGCCCAGTATCACAACTGGCTACAAATAAGAAACCATCAGCTGCTTCCAGAATAAGATGCTTCAGTTCTTGGTCTGTCAGGAACGACGGCTTGTAAGTACCATCAGTAGAGGTATTTCCAGTACCTAATAAGAAAATAAAAATGAATATAGGTCTTTTAATGGGATCCGATAATTTATCAATATAATTTAAGTGTATATACCTCTTAAGGCTTTCATGTGAGCAACAGCCATACGCAGTATGGTGAGCTTATCTGGTTTTCGCGCCAGCGCAGAACATGTTGGAACCATATCTGATAGTTCCGTGATATATGCTGTCATCTTGTTTCTCCTGCGTCGCTCGATCTCGCAATGATTCTCCCGACTAAAATAAAAAAGATAATATATACATTTAAAAATTAATAGTCGGTAAAAGGCTGGCTTTTATTGGCACGCTGCTAGGCGCTTCTGGTCAGCGCGAGTTAACCCAACGGCGCTGCTCAAGCGCGCGACACTGCAAACGCAACTACTAAGTATCAGCATACATCTCCAAACGCGCGGCTCGGCTCTGTCCAAACGCGTAATTATAAAATTAGTCTAATAAATACTCGCATATCATTTATCGTAAATAATAAACGCCTGCCTAAGTGATCACGCAAAGAGAAATCACCCAAAATCTATTATGGGTCTTTTTGTACCCACTTTTTGTTTGGTATAAAAAATATATTGATAGACACCTGTGTCTATCAAAATATTTTTTCTCCCTGGTGAGTTCGGAGTTTAAAGTACTAATAATGATCGTAAAACGATATTAAATTATCATAAATAAGTGATAATTTTAGCATATTCTAAACGAAATTGCAAGGTTTTGTGGAGATAAGACACGTTTTCAATCATCACGCGGTAACTTGTCGTTCAAAACGATTAGACTTTTATGAAAAGTTACTTAACGAATATTAACGATTCTATCTATAATTATAGCGCTAAAAAGTTTGTTTGTTTGAACGCGCTAATCTCAGGACAGGAACTACTGGTCTGATTTTAAAAAACCTTTCGGTGTTAGATAGCCCTTATGGATAAATGAAAGGCTAAGGCCACGTTTACAGAGACGCGGGGCGTTGCGCGGCGTGTCCGACGTTTTAACTGTTTACGGAGAGGCGGCGCGTGAAGCGTTGCCGCCGCGGCGCCCGCGGCATCGCATCGCAGGGAACGCCGCGGCGCACGCGGGGTACTGAAACCGACTAGTTTTAGATTAGCGGGGGCATAGTTTCTTCGAGAATTACCGCTGCGTGCACCGTCGCGTGCGACACGCAAAGAGCCCCGCCACAACGAACGCTCAATCTCAAACAAACGTGTATAAAATCGCTTCTTCATAAACACTGCCATACAATGCCATATATTTGAATTTATAGCGGGCCGCGCCGCCCAACGCCACGCGTCTCCGTAAGCGCGAGCGTATGTTGACACGCAGGCGACGCAGGACGCGCAGGGCAGAGCAGAGAAGATTTTGTAAAAGCATGGAACGTCGCGAGAGAGAGAGCAGGACAGGACAGACACGTCTGCGTCGCACGTGCCTGCTCTGCCCTGCGCGGCCTGCGTGTCACCATATGCTTAGCCTAAACGTGGCCTAAAGGATAATAACCCATCACGCCGCGACTTAGAGAAGTGGAAAACACGGGATAAACCGCGGGATATAGCTAGTATTTTATATTTATTCTGTAATCTATCGTACAGAAAACATCAGCCGTTACTAATATTTAACAATAATTATTTAAAAAAGGGGAAGCCAAAAGCAGTAACCATTGAGTGGCTGTGGGAAAATTGTATACAGAATTAACCTTCACCTCCTTATGGACTAATGCTCTTTCAATGGGTTACAATTTATGAACTGTGTATTAACATTAAAACCATGTATTTTTATTCAATATAACATAGTTACCGTTCTCGTGGGAATAAGGGGATAAAAGATTTTTGAAATCGGCACCATAATTTTTGAGTCTATTCATTACAAACATACACACAAAAATATACACACTATCCTCTTTATAATATGTATTAGCATAGGCGACTCTAATTACCTTGCAAACCTCTCCTTATCTTGGATATTATCCTCCTCCATCCTTGTGTATTTGCCTCCGCTTGCGTCGTCTTCATCGGATCTGTCAAAAAGAGGATCCTGAATAATTTTATTTATTTACAATAGCAGCGCCCCGCGGTTTCAACCGCGTAGTTCCTGTTGCCGTGGGAATTTCGGGATAAAAAGTATACTATGTTCTTTCCCGGACCATAAGCTACCCCTGTACCAAATTTCAAGTCAATCGGTTCAGTAGTTTAGCCATGAAAAGGTAACAGACAGACAAAGTTACTTTCGCATTTATAATATTAGTTAGGATTAGGATAGAGTGGCAGGATTGAAATCAACGACATATGTATGACAAGCATAGTGCCAATGTATAAACCTTGCACTGCATTAATGTCATCAATGCAAGTTAGGTTTTGTTTCACAGATTGATTCTTCATGAATTATTGTAAATAGAACCAAAAGAATTGGTTTTTTAAATATATAAGATACCAACAAACAGGAAAGGTATTTCGTTTAAATTATTTAAATAGTTTAATGTTACATTTAACTTACCCAATACTGCCAGCCCGGCGTTTTTGTATGTCCTTTGTTGGGTCAGCCCCTATAACAAAGTAAAGTAACTCTTGTAATGTTGAGCTCATTAAGGATTATTTTTGCTATAATATAACATTTGATACTACTAAATCTTAGGAAATAAAACACAAAGAATGGTGTGTTTAGTTGCTAATAATTCAAATAATTTTATAACATAAATGAAGATATGAAGCAAAAATTGGGTGTCATATACAAAAATATCTGAATTAACACCTTACATACTTTATTTATTTATTTAGGTGACTTAACAAGTTACAATCAAAAGACAATGCCCACGGGGCTATGGACAAATGTACTGAATTCAACATTGTTGTGCCGTCATGGAATCAACTTTAAAATAATGGGAAATATGTCTAAATACTAATTTTAAAAAATCATAACAATCTACAATGGGGTTTCCGAGATATTTACAAAAATGTAATTACTATTTCGAGGTTATGTTTGAACACAAAATTAATACAAATAAGCTAGAAAGGGACTGGACGGGCTCACTGCATTTGACGTACATTAATGTAGCATTTAATCTGTCTGGTGGTCTATAAAACCAAGAAATTACTGAGATTTTGAGCATCTTCTTACGGTACTTCAGAATCTAAACTCTATGCATGTTAATGCATACATACTCAAAACCTACAACCTCTTTGGAAAAAAAATACTGGCCATCATTTGATATTGTGTTATGACAGGCGGGCAATAAATGTGAAATAGGGTTGAACCCGTGAAATAAAAAAATTATCCAATACATTCGATTTATAATAATCGATTTCCGCAAATCAGTCATTGAATTGAAACCGCATCAATAAACAATTCTTTAGATTTTGAACATCTTGGTACGGTACTTCAAAATCTCCGTTTCAAAATGCAAAGCATGTGAGCAATTGTTTGATAGTCAAGTGCTAAATGTATGTATATCTAATCTTACCGAATACCGTACACAGTATAAATTGTGGTACATATCGTGATATAGATGTATGAAATATGGTCATGTAATGCAGGCAAGTAGGGAGGATGAGAAACGATTACAAATTAAAATAAATGAAACAATGATTATTACTGTGACTGTGTGCGGGTTCTATGGCCACAGGTAAATAAAACACCGTTAATTTGAAAAATATGACATCCAAAAATAAATATAATAAAGTAAAATAACCATACCTATCAAATATCAATGAAAATAATAAATGTATACCTCTTAAATAATATCAAGTTCTGCGGAATTAAAGAAACTATGTTTTAAAAATATTACATAGGTCCACCTATTTTATTAAACATTTTTTTTTTATTTAACTTGAAACGTATTTTATTAATATATCGAATAAATCATACAATCAATATTATTATATTTTACGTAGGCGTAAGAAAATAGACATCCCTAGTATTGACAGGCATAGAACAAATGGCGTACTATATCGCCGGAAACACGAAATTACTAATTATTTTTCAAAAATAAATCCCCATTGTAAAAAATGATTATGTCTTATTTAAAAAATATATTTTTAAATTAGATATTTTATGATGTTTAATTTTTTGAGGTACAACTCATTTTGGAGGAGTACCGTCCATGGGCAATCTCTTTTACACATAGTATAGTCTTATTTTGTTTACATTCTGTTATCTCTAAAAATAATACACCTTTATACATATATACTATATTTTGCTTTTTATGTATGGATGGAACAATCCAACCATTTTTACATTTGCTAAATAAAACTATATTATTCCCTGGCCACGACTACGGATCTTCGTAATCTCATATATTTAACAGCAAAATTAATCGAATGTTGGCAAATGATCATTTTAAATTAGTATTTGTTGCTGATTGTGTTAGGATATACCATATTAAAAAAAAACTGGTATTTTGACCGTAACACTTTCTCTAATTGGGCTATCCCTCTTTATCCTGCACAATAAGAACTCCTCAAATAAGTTACAGTAGGCAAAAGATTTTCATTTTCATATTTAGGTTTGAGCTGCATCAAACATTACTAAGAAAGTATTTACAATTTGCCAATAGAAGCCAAGTAGAGTTTAATGAATCTTTTCAGTTGTACCAGAGTTTGTTTTATACTCTGATATAAAATACAGTTTTAATCCATCATTTCTTACATATACTCCAACTTCTTAAATATTTCTATAAAAAAAAAGAACTTACCTATGTACCAGAAAACCTATACATATTATTAGTGATAATATCTAGATTAAGTAGCAAACATGAAGAAATAAATAATGATACTTTAATTAACACTAGACTTCGCAAAATATCTGCTGAATCTACATTCCATTGAAATATTATGTATGAAACAACGCGTCACGCGGAGCAATGTCAAAGAGAAAATAGGTCGAACATAATAATAAGTTTCCCTTCGTATCTATTACATTTTTAGCTTCACAGGGTAAAAACTTAGAGTACAATTAGAGTTATCGACCATGATTTAAATGTATAATTTAAATATCAGGATAATTAGGCGCATAAAAAGCATTTACTTTAGAAGTAGAATACATACCGGGTATAGTGGGAGCCACGGCAGACATCAGTCAATAAACTCATTAGTTCACTTTAAAGTATCACTAAAAGATACAAATGTTGTACTCAATTAAAATTCACAATTTTTAAACGAAGTCAGTGTGTTTACAGCTCTTCAATAAAAAACATACACGCCATTTTTATTTCAATTTCACTTTATATCCACAGACTACGTAACGTAAGAAAAGAACGAATACTTCAACTAACAAACCACAGATATACATACCCAAATATTTAAATTATACACTCTGTGGTAAACCGATTTTTGCAAGGTTTTTTCAATATCAAGATCTTATATAATATTGTAAAATTTAGAATGATCTCTGTGACAGCTGTCAGTTAAATCCCGCCTATGAAGTTCTGAATTTCTTAGTACTACAGTCAGTACGTGTTAATGCCATAATTTATAGGCATGGCGACCTGTGTAGTGATAGGCGATGTATCATCGTGACCACGGACTATAAATTATCGATATTTTAAATAAAACTCTATTTTTTAGTTTCTGACTAATATAAATGCCAATGTAACCTAAATTGAGATTAAATGCTTGGTACTGAATTTAACGAATATTTTAATAATAAAAAACAATTATTCTCTTAAAAGAGTACACCCAATCCATATCTGAATCAGTTTCTGATGGAATATTACATGATATTGGATTTTATTAACTCATTATTATTTTAGATCAAGTATGCACAAAATGTAAATAATGTGTGATATAAAATTAAAGGAAAATGAATTTTGAATAAAGTTTTATTTAAAATATCCATAGTTTATAGTCCGTGGTCACGATGATACATCGCCCATCACTAATCTGGGGGCACGGCAGTGCCCTCCGCCAAGTCGAGCGCGAAGCCAGGGCCGAGCCGACCTCCCACAGCGCCTGTGTGCGAAACCTATGAAGCGCCTCTTTTTTTCACGAACCCTCACGGTCACGGTCCCCTTGAGTGTACCTCATGCGATGTACTTGACTTGGGCGTCACTAGGACCTGGGTATAGGCTATATTTTATCCCGGTATGCCCACGGGAAAGAGAACTACGCGGGTGAAACTGCTAGCCCTCGTGTATGTCTATTTGGTCTAATGCGGCCTCCTCTATGGATATGTTGTTGTGGTGTAACAAAAATAATTTCGATGCCGCGGCGCCCCTATTGTCTTGGCGCCTGTGTGCGCCGCACACATCGCACATAGGGGCGGCTCGGCCCTGCGCGAAGCAAACACTGCCGTACCATCCTTTACAGGAACCATTTCGCCGCATTTTCAGGCCCTTATTTGAGAACCTCTGGATAAGCCCAGAACGCTGAAATTTTCGTCATCCAGTAAGCTATACAATCACATACTTAAAATAAAATTTCAAGTCTGTAGGTCATTTAGTTCCGAAGTTAAGCGAATGCAAAGTTTCGTATTTATGACAGACACTCACTCACTCACTCACTCACTCATGATCATCAAAATAGAACTAGTACTTCCCATAAACCTAGAGAGCTGAAATTTGGTACAGAGTTAGGGTTTAATAGCCACATAAAGGGAAAACTATAAAAATTAGGATAATCGAACGGGAACGGGAATTATACAGGAACGGGAACGGGAATTGTAACTCAAGAACGTCTCAACTGATTTAGCTGAAAATTGGTGGGGAGGTAGCTTAGAACCAGGAAAAGGACAAAGGATACCTTTAATCCCGAAATTCCCACGGGATTGGGAACGGGAATTTATAACTCAAGAACGGCTCAACTGATTTGGCTGAAAATTGGTGAGGTGGTAGCTTAGAACCAGGAAAAGGACAAAGGATACCTTTAATCCCGAAATTCCCACGGGATTGGGAACGGGAATTTATAACTCAAGAACGGCTCAACTGATATGGCTGAAAATTGGTGAGGTGGTAGCTTAGACCCAGGAAAAGGACGTAGGATACCTTTAATCTCGAAATTCCCACGGGAATGATAATTCTAAAACAGCTGAACTGATTTGGCTGACAATTTGTGGGGAGGTAGCTTAGAACCAGGAGAAGCACATAGGATACTTTTTATCCCGAAATTCCCACGGAAACGCGAACGGGAACTACGCGGGTGAAACCGCAGGGCGCTTAATAATAAAATACTACTCCTAAAAAGAAAAAAATGTGTCAAATAAGAATATCTAATAAAATAAATCAATATAAACACGTTTCAACAAAAATAAATGAAATCCCATCAAAAACATTCTGTAAAAAACTAGCCAAGTCTCGATGGAGCTGCTTGTTTATCTCTAAAAAGGAATGAAATCTAGACAAAGTCGTTCCAAGTCTAAGGTTCCTTACTGCGATTTCTTTATTATTATAGTTAATGTTGTGTGACTTGGCCGTTGAACATTGTTTAAAACGTCAGTAGTGGGTACAAGTCAATTTTGTTTACACGTAATGTTATAACATTATTAAAATACGCAGCTGTATCAAGCCTATAATTGACTGGATATTGAATCAACGTTTTTCAAGTGGCAATTTGCTATCGTCAATGGATGAATGAGCGTTTCTGGCGACAGATTGGTGCAATAGTGTCATGGAGCACCTAGTTTTGTACCCTTGTGTACATGTGTACCCTTCAACGGCCAAATCACACAACATTACCTATAATAATAAAGATATCGCAGTAAGGAACCTTAGACTTGGAACGACTTTGTCTAGATTTCATTCCTTTTTAGAGATAAACAAGCAGCTCCATCGAGACTTGGCTAGTTTTTTACAGAATGTTTTTGATGGGATTATATACTTACTAATATTTTATAGAGGAAAGATTTGATTGTTTGTTTGTTTCTTTGTAACGAATAGGCTCCGAAACTACTGGTCCAATTTCAAAAATTCTTTCTCTATTGGAAAGCTACATTATTCCCGAGTATCTTATGCTATATATTTTCATAAAAATTAGGAATCCTTACTAAAACTCAATCGGGCCGATCTCGCTACACACGCTCCCTACAAGATGACCCGACCCTAGATCGTGTGCGTGCCCGTCACGATTTTTGAGTTTGGGTTAATAATAATCATGTGTCGTCACGATTTGTCTACACAAGGTCCACACAAAGTCTATACACGAGCCGATATGTAGGGACCGATCTCGGGCGCTCCCCACCACTCTCCCTAGATCGGACCCGATTGCAGGGCAATGTGCAATACTTTTATAGGTGCAATCAACATTCAATGCTAACTTACAGCTAAATTATAAGAGTAAAATACATTTTTGTTAAAGTAAGGATAAAAAATACAAAGAAATTTATTTTAACTAAGTATAGTAGGTAATTTGAAAGTTTATTTTTAAAGGACTTATGGTTATTATAAGAAATGTCGATCATTTTTGTCAACAAACGTAGTTCATAAATCATTTTGACAACATGTTCTCTACCTCAAAATGGACAATGCCCTACCTTGAAATCACAATGTCCTACCTCTCTCTCATTCTCAGTCAGACACGGAATCTCTAATTCATCCAAATCTGGAGGTGCCTATATTCAATATTTAAATCCTCAATGATAAAGAACAAGACGGTTGAACTTCCTCCAGATTTGGATGATAGAGATCCACGTGTCTGAGTGAGAGTGAGAGAGGTAGGCGCTGCTTAGCAGTGCCCCGCAAAGTTCCCGATTAGCAGCGGCTGCTAGTCTAGACATATATTAAAAAATCTATATGTCAAATATCTAATCTGTACCATAGCGTTGTAGTTTTTGCGTAAAATATACCTACCGACAATAAACTGTACATAGGGTGGCCCAAATAGATGGGAAAGTGGTGGGGACCCGGAAGACTGTAACTATACTTATTCACTACGAGAATCGAACCCGGAAATTAAAAAAAAAAAGTGAACTTATTCGATGGAATTAATGTGACCACCTATCTAGAGACCAGTAGATACTAAATCATTTCTGTTTTCAGATCTTGAATCCCCTTTTCTGTAGGTGCCTCGTTTATCGAAGTATTCTTTCCACACCCTGTAGATAGCTTGTGATCTTGCGTGATGTGAGCCATGGCCAAAGAGTATTCGTGTATAAAAAACAAGTCATGGCTGGCTAATTGATCGTCTATTGTTATAATTAAATGACAAGTTACTTCATACCTACATGATGTAAAATTATTATTTTCATAGAATCCAAATTATGTTATTTTTTTAGATTATTCTTAAATAAATACAAATAAATATTTTTAATAAAAACAACCATGGACGGTGGGGAACCCGAAGCGTTGTCCGATACAGCAACAAATTGTAACATACCTTCTACATCGGAAACACAATCTGATATCAACCAAGCTAAATTAGAATCATTGGAAAAGAAAGCTGTACACCTAAGGTAACTACTCGTATACATTATACTTCATCGATATTCATATAAGTACTTACTTACTTACCTACCAAATGTTTTGTCACCTTGTACGCCTAAGAGTTAGTAAGTAAGTAGTTATCTGCTTATTTCTTTGACAACTAACGTGGGTTGGGTTAGGGTTATCCACGTAGCAAATGTATTTTTTCATTACGCAATAGGTACTAATGTATAATAGTTATTTATGGTACAAGCGAGGTAAGTTGGTGATTACTTCCGAGGCGCTATTGAGGCCCGAGCCGTCAGGCGAGGGTCTGAAGATAGCCGAGGATAGTAATCATCAATACACGCGTGTACCATACAACGTTTTTCAACACATTTGCGAAGAAATTATCATTTTTCGCTAATAAATAAACAGTTTTTCTATTCGCGCGCATCCAACACAACAATGGTGATCGGCCATAGATTAAAAGAATATACTTATTAAAAAAAAAAACGAATGAATGAATGAATGGAATCGACCATAGACCTACCAAAAGTAAGGCAACATAGTTGAAGTTTGTTTTTAAAATGTATGGACACGATTTTTTTTGGTATCGAAACTTTTTAAAACTAAACAATTTAAAATAAAAATCTATAACTCACTAGTGAATCAAGCGTGTCATTATTCAACTGTTTTTGCACAAATAAGAGCCCCTTTATGAGCAAGTGTGTTGAAATAGTTATTTGTTATACAAGAGTGCAAAGTTGCTTTTTAACCGGGGCTCCAGTTGAGGACCGAGCCAGCGAAGGATTCTAAAATTGAATCACGAGCGCAGCGAGGGATTCAAAATAAGAATCCTGAGCATTAGCGAGGGACTCAAAGGAGCACAAGGTTAAAAATTGTTTGCACTCGAGTGCAACACATTATTTTTCATCCCCCCTCAGCGAGGAAATTACTAAATGGAAACATAAAACAGTCACAATATTAATCGAAAAGAAAATATCACGCGCAAAGCAAATTAAAAAATAAATAAATCTTGTACACCAAGAAGGTTCCGAGTTTGAATTTTAAATAAAAAAAAAGTTGTATGATAGTTTGTGAATTCAAAACGTCATCACACTTAGTGCACACGATGTTCTAAATTCAAATTTACTTTAACCTCTAGAGCGCAAAAACGACTTTTACTCCCAGTTATCAAAAATGCCTCGGGTCCTGCAGGGGCTGTCACAGCGACCCCGATACTTTCCACTCTTGAGATTAAAATCGACTTTTACCCCCAGATATCGAGGATTAAAAACATACTTTCCGAGCTAGTGGGATGAAAAAATATTTGTGTTAAGTAGTATAAAAGCGAAGAGTTGATTGAAAGCGATAATCTTAGGAAAAAGTACTTCTAAGTAACTAGATAGGACTCAGATTGATAATAATATTACTATACTTCTACTTAAGTACCTACCTGCTGTATAAAAATGTGTTCGATCTAATAGAGCTTCTATGTTGGGCAAATTCATAAATAATATTAAGATTTTTACTATTTTTACACGTAGGTACTTTAAAATAAAACTTACTTAAGTAAGTTCCTAGGTAACCTAGGTTCCTATTTCTTTTTACGTTTTCTTCATAATTTTGCTTAGAAGTACTTATCTACTTACTTACTTCAGTACTTAGATACTTATTTTTAATTTGAAAAGCTGTGTTAAAAGTAAGTTAAAATTTAACTGATTAAATAAAAGTATTGGTAGGTTAAAAGTAAGTATTGATTTATTAATTTAAGGCTTGTACTCGAAAAGGACTTTAAAGCTGCTGACATCAAATGGAGTTTATTTGTGGCGGCAGCATTTAGTTTTAGATACGAAAGTTGCCTGCGACCTTTTCCACCTGCTTTTATGAAATGTGGAGTCAAAGATATGGATGAACTAGTAAGTTTCGTCCATAAATTATAAAAATAACATAGATACTACTTACGAGTACATATCTACATAATAGAGAAATTAGCCAGCAATTATATTTGAAATACTTACTTAAATTTCATGCTTTTAATTAAGTACTTACCTTATTGTTTACTTTCGATAAAATTCTTAAGTAAGTACCTACTAACCAATCTACTTCAATGTTTTTAGCTTAGTGTTATAACGGATGTACCGGCACTGGACTTAGTCTTACAACAGTTAGACAACTTAGAAAATTTGCCCAACATCAGCGATATAATAGACCTACTGTTTTATGTGCTAGTAAGATTAAAAGAACCTGCGTTAAAAACAGTTCCAATGGAAGCGGTAATTTTTGTTTTTGTTAGTTATGTTTGTTATTTGCAAAATCATGCACATAATATTGTTTATGAATACTTTTTCAGCATGAAAGCATTCTAGCCTATACCCACTTTTCGCAACCAGCACCAAAACCGCAATACATATTTCAAGTTCTCACTTCAATGAAATCGAATTCTGAAGCTAAATGGAGGGAACTGGCGAAAAATCATAATATATTTTATGCGTTTCACGGAAATCGATTAGAGAATTTTTACACAATATTAAATTTTGGACTACAGCAACACTTGAACAAGGTACTTATACAATAGAATTATGTAATGACACGAAAGTAGAATAAGATACTTACCTGGTAAACCAAAAAACATCTAAGTAAGTATTAAATATTTAACGGAAATGTGTTTTATAAGGTTTTGTGTACTTTGTCTTGAATAACTATTAATTTATTGTATTTGTCTGCCATCAGAACACATTAGTTGGAAATGGAGTTTTTTTGTCATCGGAACTAAATTTAAGTCTGCCACACAGTCATGGTGGTTTTGGTTGGGGTGCAAGTTGCATTGGGGGTCATCTCTCTTGTGTAGCAATGTGTGAAGTTGTAGATGCCCCAGAAGGAATAAACTACCAAAAACCTGTGTCCCATGAAGGTTCGTAAAGTAGAATGAATGTTCGGTGGTAAAAAAATATATGAAATTCCCTTTAATTTTTTTCCCTTGTTTTTAGGTGACTGTTTGTATGACGACGACAGAAAAAAACATCCAGAAAATTTACCAGTCGAAAGTCCGTTAACGCAATATATTGTAACTAACTGTGACTTAGTGAGAGTCCGGTACATGCTTGTTTACGCAAAGCAGCCAGCCTCCATGAGGTTTCCTACTGCTAATATTAACCGAAACAGTAAGTTCATACGTCTACAATACAGGGTGTTTCAGAATCGACGCCAAGACGGAAGAGGGTGATAGGCCAAGCAAGTCAGTTGAATAATCAATAACGTGAAACGAGTTTTTTACTCCCATTACTAATCTTTTTTTATTATGCAATTTCGAATAATGCTTCCAACTGCCCAAAAGATATAGTAAATTTGCTTATATAAACGCCTAGAATTTTTTATTTACCATGATTCACCGGTTATTGGTTTGGCGTCGATTTCCGAGATAGATAAGTACTACCTACTCTATGTTAACTCTTTACTATAGGATTGTTATTGGTGACATTCAGTGGTAGGAAGGATACCATACTAACATGTCTAAGTCAACCTACATCCTTAGATTTTTGTTAAGTCAATATTTGTTACATAATATATTACAAGTACTTAGCTACTTATTTAAAGTTACTTAATTGATATTTGTGTTAATTTATAATAAAGGTACAATCTTTCATTTATTTTAGGTGGTGGCCTACGTCATTGGTTATCAAGGCATAAGATGCTATCTATCTTATTAGGCTATGGATTAATGCTCGCCACAATTGGTTTTGCTAACAATCAACCTATAAACCATTATTACAAAATATTGATGAAGAAGCTTGATTTTGCTTACGGCACTAATAAATTGTAAATCTACGATTTGAATATTGTGTCTACTTCACGAGATTTTACTGTTAGTACTAAACCTGCGTCCTTGGTATCTGTGGTCCCTGATCTCCTTAAAAAACAAATTAATTGTGTTATAAACTTGTAATTTTGGTGACATTTATATTAAGTTGTTAACCATATAATTGTTGTATTTTATTTGAAATATAGAAATTAATGTAAATTTTTGTTTAACAAACAATTTATCTTTACTAATTTCTCAAAAGAGGAGGACTTATTTTAATTTGTTAACAAATAAGTAGGTAATATATGTTTTGCCATATGTTTAAAAAAAATTGTGAAGTCAAAAAATGTCCCAGAATCAAATGCTGCTGAATTAAGAACAATGGAAATCAGTCATCGTTACGGTAGCACCGACCACCGTCATGGACATGAACAGGCTTTGTGTTATTTATCTATTTTTATGTCGATCTTGATGTGCCTGCCACACCATACGGACATGGCAGTATCAAAACATCAGTACCCTAATACACATTCCACTCATTGCATACTATTAACTACCATCTACACAACTGAATTACGCACATAATATACATAAAGAACATAATTTTATACTGACAGAAAAATGGTACATAATTTAAAAAATACTATAACGCTTTTATTGCTATTATCGTTTTCGATTGCTCAAGATCCAACTGTGAATTTGTCTCAAGGGCGGATAGTTGGGGTAAGTAAAAATTAATTAGACAAAAGTTATAATGTTCCATGATTTTTTTTAAATTTCTTCTTAATAATTTTCCAGACCAAAGTGTATTCAGATAAGTCTTTGTTACCAATCGAAGTGTATTATGGTATACCCTATGCCACCCCTCCAATAGGAAGATACAGATTCGCGGTACGTGATACTATAATAATTGCTTTTGCATTTTTGAAACTACAACCAACATAAAAATTAATTATGTAACAACACTGTAGGCTCCTGAGAGGCATGCTGGTTGGAGACGAACCTATTACGCTCATCGAATACCGCCTCGTTGTCCAGATCACTATGTTATTAACACCGACACCAACTTTAGTGAAGATTGCCTCTTTGTCAATATTTGGAGCACACGGGTGAGATGTGCTATGTTATGCACTCGTATATTGTTTGTTTGTATCCGGTCATGATGATGTTCTCCAAATGAAACTTTTCAGTTAGCCTGCAGACCGTAAGCCATTGCCTGTAGTGATCATTTTATACAGCGAATCATGGATTAAAGTTGGAGTGCCACTCCCATGTCAAGACTTAGCCGCCGAAGGTGTTGTAGTCGTTACTGTGGGATACCGGCTGAGTTTGTTGGGATTTTTTAATTTGGGCACAATATCAGCTCGCGGCAATCTTGCTCTACTAGACCAATATATGGCTTTCTTGTGGGTCCGAGATAACATTGCGGCCTTTGGAGGTGATCCAGCCGCTGTCACAGTGATCGGACATTCTGCCGGAGCAGATAGTTTGCTACATCATATTGTATCTCCTCGAACTTACGGTACCTACTTAATTTCAATTTAAGTTCAAATTTCGATCTGTACTTACATTATTTTTTTCTAAATACCTATGTAACTAACTACTTATCTAACTTTTTATTTTATGCCCAGGTTTGTTTCAACGAGCAGTAATAATGTCTCCCCGAAATATTTGGAAGATAATTGACGAGCAAATTTTACCGACAGCAAATGAAACACAAAAAATCTCTCGAGAAATAGCTTTTTTTCTGGGATGTAGTAGTAAAATAGACCAAGAAATTCTTCATTGTATGCGAACGCGATCTCTTACTGATTTACTTTCTTTATATTCGGTAAGTAAATATTGAGAAATTTCGTATAATTCGGTATTTTAACTTTTATTTTTCTATACTAATATTATAATGAGGAAAGATTTGTTTGTTTGTTTGTAATGAATAGGCTCCGAAACTACTGGACCGATTTAAAAAAATCTTTCACTAATGGAAAGCTAATTTATCAGTGCGTGACATAGGCTATATTTTATCCCCGTAATCCCACGGGAACGGGAACTACGCGGGTGAAACCGCGGGGAGCTACTAGTTATTAATAAGCCAATTAAATTAAGTACTTTTAGTAGGTACTTACTTAAGTAATTTAACTTAAGTAAATAAAATAAGTACTTACTTACTGTAACCAGACTAAGGTGTGGTTAGAGTACTTTTGGTAATGTATTTGTATGTAGGTACATCAGTATTACTTATTTGGACTTAGTATTTATAGTAGTATTTAGTATAAGTACTTATACTTTAGTTAGTGTACTTACTTACCTACTTATGTTAGTACAAAAGGCTACTGTAAATTTTATTTTTAGAGAAGTAATTGGACAAAAATAATGCAACCAGTGACAGAGAATTACCTACCGGAATCTGAACAATATTTACCAACGTCGTTATTCACAGCCCTGTCGGATAACAAAAAAACAATACAAGTTGACCTGCTTTTGGGAACTGCCGACCTTGATGTATTGAACTACAATGGTGTGTATAGCGTTACAAAAATGACACATTGCAGTCAGTTGTACTAATACCTATATCTAATACTTGTAGAAAGTTTATGATTAAGTACCTACTTATTTTTTGCACCTTTACAGATGAAATTATTGGTCAACATTTGAAATTGAATGCCACTATGTTAGCTGAGTACATAGATAACAAATTAATACCACAATTGTTGAAAAAGTTTGCACTTGATCTTCCACAAATAATGCCGATCGTAAGTTATTATTATGTTTACTAATGCTGAATATTTTATGTAAGTAGTTACTTACTTACTTAAATTATGATAGATATTTTAGGATGAACATTTTAAATAAAAATCTTCAGGTTGTAGCATTACATAACATAGGTAGGTAGGTACACACTTTATATGTATTTATTATCTAATACCTGAGCAAACACGGTAGTACATATTGCATGAGAGATATATCATTGTGACTTTGGCCATCGTGGGGTCTGCCTCCTCCTGTGGGCCTGCCTACTATAGGTACTTACTTATTTATTTTAAAGTTAGCACGAGCTATACGTTGGGAATATTTGAACAAGAGATCTAAAGCTAATATTGAAGATTTATTGGAGTACCTTGTTCGTATTGAAAGTTCAGCAAAATGCGGTGCAGGAATAACGCTTGTGTCAGCCAGACTTGCTCGCCGAACATCACGACTATTTGTATACCGTTATTCTATACCTGCAAAATATGATCTGTATGGAAGAACGGTAAATGTCACAGGTAAGATATACTTACTTTAATTGATATTTAGCTTTAAGTTAGTACCTATAATGATTAATACCTACTATTATTACCCCGTAACAACCCCGGGGTAGGTATTTCATTTGTGGAAAATGTGGTCGCGGCTGTCACTCCCGCATAAGGCTCTTTAGCCATGAACAGAAATGTTCTATCACAAATTGTTCAATCACCTGACGCCACCTAAATCATCTTATGTATATGTAAAGGCCTATGATGATCAATTAGGTACCTACTATAAAATCATCTGTATGGGTTTATCGACACTTTCAAGTCAAGAACGCGTCTACTTCAGTTTAGTCGTTAAGCGACGCCTCCGCCCAGAGGGGTGAAGGCGTTCGTGTTTGTGGTGTACTTACTTAGTGATGTAAAAAGTGACTAGCCATATTTTTATTGTAGGCGCAATTCATGGATCCGATTTGATATACTTACTAGGAGATGCCTTAATGCTTCAAATAACACGTCGCCCACCAACACCTGATGAACAACGCGAGTCATCAATATTCCGTCGATATATTGCCAA
This sequence comes from Timandra comae, assembly GCA_958496195.1. Classification (NCBI taxonomy): domain Eukaryota; kingdom Metazoa; phylum Arthropoda; class Insecta; order Lepidoptera; family Geometridae; genus Timandra; species Timandra comae. The sequence continues at coordinate 6,641,332 of OY292354.1, read as the reverse complement.
CTTCATAAAATATGGGTAGGTTGATTAAATATGTACCTACTTACTTACTTAGGTTAATGTAGCGACGACGATAGAAATCTTAGATCCTAAATTATTTTTTATCGACACTTAAGTAAGTAATATTACCTTAAGTAAATAATACCCAAGTACCTAATTATCAAATCCTCCAGAAGATATGCCCATGCGTTGCATAAGTACCTACCTACTTTTTGCAGTAAAAATTGTCCCTATGCTTTGTAATGATCCTTAAAAGTTTTAATCTTTTTAGACAACCTGAAGAAGAATGGGAACGATATCAAGTGGGCGACGCTCATATTTATAAAGTTGTCAGCAGCGATGGCATTGTTAAAATAACAGAAAACAATGCTAATGAAGAAGCTGAATTTTGGCTACATTATTTACCTGAATTATCAAGTTATTTTGAAAATTTGGGTGAAACAGCAAAGTTTATTACCCTGGAAAGAGGTATGTTAAAAAGTTGTGTGATTAATTACCGATTCTTCGAAAATCCTTATGTTTCCAAGCACAACTAAATTAAAAATTTAAAAACCCCCCAACATAATTACTTTCAAACCCCCATAACTTTTAAACGGGTCAACCGATTTTCATTTATCATGTCTAAGAACACGCGCACGTAAGTCCCTTTTAATACAAAAAACTAAATTGAAATCGCTTCTTCCGTTCGGGAGCTATAATGCCACAGACAGACAGATACACACACAGACACGTCAAACTTATAACACCCCTCTTTTTGCGTCGGGGGTTAATTAAAAAATCAAGCTCTAGGTAAGGTACATTGCTTTTATCTATGAAGGAAAGAATAAACGAGTTTTTTTTAATATATACAGTAGAACCTCGATAACTCAAACCTCGGTAACTTAATAAAATAATACATTCCCTTCTCGTCAGAGCCTAAAACCTCTATAACTTAAATAAATAATCTCTGTATTGGCCCTCAGTAACTTAAAAAAATGTTTCCATAACCTCAATAACATAAAAGTTTTTGTCAATGAGAAAAGTGTGCAAAAGTCAAGGTTTCGGTATATTTTGCTTGCACGTATTCACTAGTTAAATTGTTAACGTAAACAATACATAATGTTACCTATTGTTTGCTTCTTCGAAATTCTTTAAAAATTTGCGGCGGTTAGCCCTAAGACAATGGCTTACTTGGATCATAAGTTTTTTATCATAGTCCTGGAAACATCGCGTTACCTACTGTGTGATACAGCTGAAAAATGAGTTCAAAAAGAAAACTAACAACACTCATCATTAAAAAAAGCTGAAATCTTGAAGAAACAAGAATCAGGAGAAATTATTTAATGTTAAAGACGAAAAATTACCGATTCTCTAATTTAGTACAATGTTTGTTTAAAAATATGAACAAGGGTACATACATACATACCTACCTTTATATTATTCTATCTCTAATATAAACCCTTGATAACTTAAAACCTCTAGAACTTAAAATATTTTGTGTTTCCCTTGGACTTTGACTTATCGAGGTTCTACGGTAAACTTATCCCAGTGCTAACTGCAGATTAAGTAGGTCTAGGTACTTTAATCACATTAATTATAGACAGATGGGTGTCCGTTACTAAAGTAACTTTTAAATTACATTATTTTAAATACATAAATATTTGATCATAAAAGCAACTTGTAAGAATGAATATCCTACTTAACTAGTGCATTTTTTGCAGATGAAGGAAGATTACGCGGTGGGGTTTTCGCTATGTGTGGCGTTGCCGTTGTATTGCTCTTGCTTCTATTAATAAGTGTCACAATCCTTCAGCGACAGCGTCTAAGACGTCGCTTTACTGTTACAGAAGATTCCGTTAATAAATAAAAACATTTTCACACACCTGCGTACCTGATTTTATTATTTTTTAATAACGATATCTACCCATATTTACTCCAGAGGCATGTGGACTCAGTAGGCTTTAAATGGAATAGCATTCTACCACTACCAGACGCGTGTTAGTACTTATATTTACGAGAATATATATTTACCAGGTTACCTAGCAAAATTTGAGTACTTACTTTTATAATGATAGAAAGATTGTTGTTGCTTTGTAACAATATGCAAATTTATAATGTAACTTTTTTACCTATCCTGCTACAATATCCAGCGTTTATCCTACAAAATCAGTTATATTACTACTAAATAAGGGTATGACGTGACTTGGCTTCTCAATCCTTCCTTACGCACATGCTTACGAATGCCTCTACCGATTTTGTCAAATTAGGAAATAATTTTGTTTTATTACTTATATTATAATTTTTCGAGGCACAGGACAAATATCATTCGAAATTTAAAAAATCTAGTACTTATTCTTAAAAAAAATGTAAGTATAAATTAAATATTTTCAGAAAGAATCCGAGAGCACGCTTTATTAGGAATAAGTTCTGTTGTATTGGCTCCCAATAAAATCCGAGCCATCTTCGAACATCCATTGTATTCGGTAACGCACTGTCGCGTCGATGGGCACTGCGCGAAATGCGTTGGACTCACAGACGCGTCCAAGGGCACAACGATAGTTTCATAAGGACGCAACTGTGAGTAGGGGGCACTCAGTCTCTTTAAAAAAATTAAAAAGGTGGACACTGGGCGTAGATAGCGGGCAGCGATCGCGTTAAAGGGCTAAAAGTTGTACTTATAAACATATTGTAGGTAAAGCAATCTGATGCAAATAATGTAATTACGATATTTTTGTAGGACGCATAGTTTCGAGATATCGCGAGTTGCACCCCTGCATTTGTAACAGCCTGCAGCCAGCAATCCTTATTTGCGGGCGGATTGGATTAAGCAACCATAATTGATAATAAACAGAAAAAAATAGCTTTTGGTATCTAAATTGAAATATTTCCCAAAAGTCAATTGAAAATGATGTAATTATAACATTAAATTAAAAATTAAAAAAACCCCAACACAATTACTTAACTCCCATAACTTTTAAACGGGTCAACCAATTTTCATCAAACATTTCTAAAAACACTCGCACGTAAGGCACCTTTAATTAAAAAAAAATTGAAATCGGTTCATCCATTCTTATAACACCCCTCTTTTTGCGTCGGGGTTAAAAAGTACTTGCGGCCAAAGCTAGGCAATCTGGTAAATATAGATTCTCCTTTTTGTAAATATACATAAAAAAGTGGTTTCCAGCAAAAAACATGAGTGCAGTAATCCTGCAGCGGGATCCTAGACTATGTGTCACACCACTAGAGAGAGAGACGATTTTACATGTTTACTCGAACGGGTAGAAAAACAATGTAATATTTTTATAGCAATGTTATTATTTATTAAAGAAATATCAATACATTGAATCAATTATTATTTAAACAACATGAAATGTAAGAAATGAATTATATATTTAAATTACTTACTTGTTATTAGATTTAAAAGCAGTCTTTTGAGTACAAACAGAAACTTCAGCTTGGCAATAAGATAAATTAGCAAAGCTGTCTTCATGTTTAGAAAGTAGTGGTTTTTTCAGAGTATTCATTTCCCTATTCTCATGCTTCATGACCATTGGTTTGGATAATGATGATGTTAGTTTTTTTGCCCATTGACTTTGTGGTAATTTGTCTTCATCAGGCAAGTTTATCTGGAAAAACAAGATTATTATATTAGTTAATAAGAAACTTTAATACACTTACAATAATAAAATTAATAAGGTAATAAACCAAATATTTGTTACCACTTTAGTTTTCTTTGCATTTTTATATGCAACAGATGGAAGGTTGATATTTTCTTTATTCTGAACTTTATTGGCTGGGTTCTTAATGTATTTGGGTATTGCAGACGGGCCTGGCAATGGCTTTTTAGGGTGAACATCTTTAACAAGTGGAACTTGGGGACAGTTCTTTATATAAGATGCAATGGGACTAGTTATGTGCTGATAAGCATTGGACCTGCCCGGTGTCTTCTTCAATGAACTTGCTGAGGGCTTCTTGCTTGATAAAGGATTTGCTGGAGTTTTAAACACAGGAGTTCTAGTCTTAATATTTGTTGAAGATGGTGTTGAAAATACTTCATTAGATTTAACTGCACTTTTTACTGGAGTAAAGTACTTGGGTGAATCTTGAATATCAGTCTTTACAAGTGTCTCAATTACTTTATTAATTGGTTTTTCTTCTAAATAATAATTATCTTGTTTTGGAAGCTCTGACACATAATTATCAGTTTTTATTGCAATATTCATATCTTGTCTGGATTCAGGGCTAGGGACCATATTAATTAAGGGAGTGTTTTCTTCTTTTAAATGTATATTTTCTTCTTTTGAGGGAGGGTTTGCATCTAATGTTGTTGGACTCTTTATTGAAGGACTCTTATCTAGTTCCAAATCTTTCTGCTCTAAATTAACTTTGTTGTTACTTTGAACTTTTTCCTCAGCATTTTGTTTTGAGCCATGACTTAAAATATACTCGATCACTTCCAGTGTGTTGTTTAATTCAACATTATCTGAAGTTCTCGGTGTCAAGCTCAGATTTGAGACCATATTTTCCACCTTCAAGAAACTGTCATCAGATGTTTCCAAGGTGGATGAGTTGTGAAAAGATAAATTTTGAGAACTAATCTTTTTGGAAGGCCTTAAGTTAGGTTCTGAATGTGTTTCTATAATTTTGATACTTGAATTATTATCTGTTTTAACTGTTTGGATATCAGAGCTGAAAAGATACATGACAAACATTATTAATTAGGGTCCAACTGACATTACAGTTTCCATCCTCCAAGTGAAGGTTTAACAGCTGTACTTTGAAATTATATGATAACTTTATAGTACTAAATCTCATCACACGAGAGAACGCCGACTCAAACTTATCAAGTTGTATATTAAATATATAGGTAAATACAATTCTTACTTAAAGTTTGATCCATTGGGATTCCATATAATATGTTTTTTAAACTCTTTAATAGATAACTTCCCAAAAAATATTTCGTCATCGCTAATTGGTTCCTCTCCGCAACTCATTCTAGTTTTATTTCAAGACACCAAAGACTCTCTCTTTATTATCAAATAAATAATAAAAATCGAAACACAATTACTTCTTCAAATTTCAAATTTTCAACCGTTTGTTTTGTTGAATTTCCTGAATTGAAAATTTGAATTATCTGTCACCTCACCTCACCATTACGGTTTGATATAACACTGACAACCACCCACAGACAGTGACAACACGAAACAGCAACACAACACGGAGCGCGATCCGAATTACGAAAACGTTGCAAACGCTACCAACATAATATGCACACGCGTAACCAAATTGATATGTGCGCTGTTTGTGCACTATCAAATTGGACCAGGATTCTGTGCGTACGTGTGTGCAAATTTTAAAGTTAACAAAACATAACATAATCATTTACTACATCTCATTATAGTAACAAACCCCTAACTAAGCTCGAAGCTTGTATCTAGGGTATCAGAAACTACGCACACACTCATTCACATACACGCCCAGACCGAGACAAACATTTGTGGTTCACACAAATATTCACCCCACACGGGAATTGAACCCGCAACCTTACGGATGGCAGTCCGGCATGGTGACCACTCTGCCATCGAGGTCGTCGAGTTAGATTTTCGTATTCGATAATTCAAATTGCAAGATTCAGAAATCAGTTGTTGTAATTAGTAATCGATAAGAATACAATTTTTGATAAATACATTAAGTTTTTAGCCACTGTAAACACAAATGTTAATAAAAAACGAATATAAATCAAATTCTGAATCGTCAAGTTTTGAGTTTTACATTAGCGCACACATTGCACAACCTATTTTCCATGAGCAGCGTTTGCATGGCTTAATGACGTTTAATCACAGATGACGTCCCATTACTTTCGTTGGTGCGAATACGTTCAATTTGGTGACTCCCCGTAAGCGCGCTATTGATACCGATAACGCAAAGACGCGCGATTAGGACCGCAAGGACAAGGACGATAAATAAATCCATAGATAATAAAAATCGATGATAGAATAAAGCAGAGACCAGTTGTAGGTAAAAATGGAGTCCACACTTCGAATACCTACTAGAAGCATAACCTATGTATCACTATCGCGCTCTTTGTGGGCAGGCTCTCTCTTTCTAACTAAGGTAACCTCTAGAAAGAGAGAGTCCACGCTAAAAAGAGAGATCGGCACAGAGACGTACGTATTTGCCTCAAGCTGTTGTTCTAAGTGTGGGCTCCATGTTTACCTACAACTTCATGTCTAAGATGATGCCTTACCATAGAATAAGGAACACGACCAAGATTTTCTCTGGTCTCTTACTTTTCTTAGGTCTATGGTCGATTCCATTCCTTCATTCGTTCGATTTTTTTTTAATGAGTAGAGCAGTGTTACCAACTTAGGAGTTTTTCCCCCAGATTTAGGGGGTTAATAAGTGAGATGGGATTTTTAAGGGGTATTGTCAGGGATTTTTTGGCTCATTTTTTTTTAAATTGATAATATTATTTGTAATATTTGTTTCTTGACCTACTGACTTATAACGACATCTAGTACGTAATTCTACAACCAGTCTGTGGTGACTAACTGGCGCCACTGGCGGTCATTAAATTGTCTGTGTGTTTCTGTTGCATTCAATAAATTAGTCAGTTATGATATGATACTAGTTATGATAGATATTATTTCTAAATCACTATGAATTTATTTTTTATTTATTTATTTTTAGGGGGACAACTGAATAATTAAGGCGATTTTAGGGGTTTTTGACACAAACTTTAGGGATAAATATCTTTGAGAGTTGGTAACACTGTCGTGTCGTGCATGCAGTGCCTATAGTTGCGTTTTGTTTGTATTTTGAAGTTTTCATATTCCTATCCTAGTTTGTTTGCTGCTAATGAAATGAAACAAACTTAAGTATAAAGTGAGACCAGTAATCCATAATTGTATTTTGGTCTCAGTGTTAAAAGCGTTTTTTGTTATTAAGAAGAACATACAACCTACCTACTTACTAAAAGTTTACCTCTTGTTTACCTATATTAAAAATTATCTACTTGCTTGGAGTCTCCCAAATATGGCACTGGCTCTACAACGTCGTGCAAATGTAAGGACAACAATTATAATGTACTTATATTAATATTACATTTTGTGGTTATGTTGATATGACTGTATTGTACATTCTTCAAAAAAAAATTAAATTGTAAATCATCACTAAAGCTAAGCATTTAGCATAGTATTTTATAATTGCTTTAATTTTGTTTTTGCACTGCCAGGTTCGGCTTCCTCCAGAAGTAAACAGAATACTTTACATAAGAAATTTACCATACAAAATATCTGCAGAAGAAATGTATGATATATTTGGAAAATATGGAGCTATTAGACAAATTCGAGTGTAAGTTTATCCACATTATTATCCTATTCTATAGAATTATAATTACAATTGATTGTGTTGAAAATATTACTTAAAAATGAAATAGAAAATTTGTGTAACATTTTTATGTTGGATACTGAAAACAACATTTCTGGGAAATTCAAATAACTTTGAGAAACATATTTTTATCCCTTCTAGCCAGTTCCATCCTTACTTATTAAAATAGGGATGTCAACTAAAAAAATTTAATTAATCCCTTAGGTAGATTTCACAAAAATATTGGACACATATTTTCTCTTTTTTGATACAAACAAATAATCAAGACGATATAGTGCATAGAAAACTTGTGTGATGTCACAGCTACAAACATTTTTTACTAAGAATTATCGTCACAAGCCCCCACTCCTGAACTTTAATATGTTATAACTAAGTCAGTTTTATTAATTTGATAAAACAAAAAAATATGTGTCTTAATATTTTTTCGAAATCTATTTGATGGACTCATTAGAATTTCATTTTGTTTATCCAATCAACATCCCTATTCCAGAGAGAATCATTTAAAGTTCGGAAAATGAACAGTTTCAATTCAATACATTCTAAGTATCATTGATGAGGAATTCATACAATGTTATTTCTTTTATTACAGGGGAAACACCCCAGAAACTAGAGGAACTGCATTTGTAGTGTATGAAGATATATTTGATGCAAAGAATGCTTGTGATCACCTATCAGGTTTCAATGTATGTAATAGATATTTGGTGGTACTGTACTACCGATCCAACAAAGCATTCAAAGGTATTGATATTGAGAAGAAACAAGAAGAAATTGATGCATTGAAAAAGAAGTATGGAATATCAACTGAGGAGCTCCGTAATAAGTAAATTAAGCATTTTCACATAATTTGGATCATAGATATATAAAATTATAAAATGAATTACATTAAAATATGTCTGTATAATTACAAACTGATTTCCTATTTTGTATTGTTAACCCGTCTTGGAACTTCAAAAAATTTACCCTCAATACAGACATTATAAGTATCCAATTTTTGTGTTAAGATAATATTAATAAATAAGATTTCTTGGTTATTTTAATCTTTTATTACTTTTAATTTTGTTTTTCCAATTCTTCTGATTATACGAAAATTTCAGGAAATTACATTAGACTCTTAAGGCCTAACACTAAAACACCACGAACCGCGAGCGGTCACACGTCGCGTGCGCCCGAATCATTTAGCGCTGCTATTATAATTTTGATCGCGAGCGTGTATAGTTGTTTCGAGTAGATTATTTACTAATTTATTATTTGGCAAAAAGACGTTAACGGAAACAACGTCTACTGCCTTAAAAACCCATTCGCGTGTACCCGTCGCATGTCACCGGCGTGTGGGGGTCCGTCGCCTGCCGCACGCTCCTGCTCATACTATTTTCCGTTAACCCTCGTTTAGACTATGCTCCTGCTACTCGCGCTTCCGCAAATATTTCCCAAAATACTTCCGCGGCAGTACGCTATCTACACTATGCTGCAGTGAGCAGGAAAGTGGCGAGAAAAGTGGGCAGTGGCATAGTGTAAAGGGGTCACTCGTGCTGCTACTCGTCATGCCGGTGCCGTCACTTGTAACTGAGGACTGAGTGAAATAGCGTATATGTTCTCTCTCCCTCCTTTGACTTCCGCACGAAAAACCGACACTCGCGGGTGCGTCGGGCAGGAGCAGCGGCATGACGAGTATAAGTAGCGGCACGAAACTCTAGCGCTGACCGTTATTGCGCAGAAGTGAAAAATAAGGTATCACAGGGGGGCTAGAGGGCCAAGGGGAGTGTGTGCGTAGCGCCGATTGGCTAGTCTGCCGTACTCGGTCCCCCGCCATGATAGCACTCTTCGCGGACATCTGAATGAACAGTCGCGTTCTAAAGTATATTATTATTGCCGTTCGTGGATAGATTTTTTAAGTTTAAGGTTGTTGGATATTTTTGGTTTTTTATTAGTATATTTTTAGTAGATGGTCAATACTATACAACTTAATATTAAAGTTTAAGTTAACTTTAATATTAAGTAGGTAATTATTAATGTGAGCGCGCGCAGCAGTACCTAATATCATCTACATTTCGTGCATGATAGACTTACTATTTATTTAAATAAAATATGTTGTTAAAAATATTTGTTTAAGTAGTTATAGTAATTGTAATTGAGTTATAAGTAATTGTATTTTGTTCGCTACTGTACACATGCGCAGCTATCCCCTCTACGTTTCGCTCAGCGCTAAACTTACGTACCGCTACCTATAGCAGCACGAGAGACCCCTTTACACTACGCCACTGCCCACTTTCCTGCTCACTGCAGCATAGTATAAACGAGGGGTTATACACACGCCGAGCGTGCACCCGCGCGAGTTTTAACGTTGGCCCTTAATGACAATAGTAGCTTCCAATTTTGTCCACCGGTACAGTAAAGATATAGTTCGTTTTGACATCAGCTATCTGTCTTATGGAATTTTAATCAAAATTGATCTGACCATTTTTGAAGATGAGCCAGGCCAAAACAAACAAACATTAAACCAACATTGGTTTTAGAGTGCATGTATCGTCTAAAATTAAAAAGAGTACAAATGAATGTTTGCGGGACTAACTACATCTGTGGCTGGCAACACTAAAAGTCAATATTGTCATTAATGGTGCGTGTAAATGGTTTGATACTTAATATTACAATCATTATTTTCAGTTAAATCCGAGAATAAACATAAATTATTCCAGGAAATAATCTATTCCTGTGCCAAGTTTTATCCAAATCCGTTTAGTATTTTAATCGTGAAAGAGTAATAAACATTACGTCCATCCATCCTCACAATCTTCCGCATTTATAATAAAATTTAATAATAGGATTTAACCACAAGTTGTTATGTGAAGTACTAATTTACCTTAGAATCATCACAAAATATTAATGCCAATAATACAATAAATAATTAACAAGTATCAAAACCAGTTATTATATAGTATGGGGGATACCAGTTAAACGACAGTAGTGCCCTGTTTTTTTGTCTACTCTTTTTAGACGGACTATAGTACCTTTTCATCTTCTTTTATACATACATTTAGCAGAGCTGTAAACATAATTCTTGTTTTTTCATCTGTACAAGATACATCATCAGGTCCAATTTTTCCATCCACACATTTTTTTTCACTCAAATCTTGTCCTTACAGTAACAATATTGGTTTAGTTCATGTCAGGTTATGGAGTGGCAATGGGGAACTTATAAATCACAAAATTCGATGAAAATTTTAAAGGTAAACAATAAAAACACAGTGGGATAAGGGTAACAAATCAACATGGAGCTGTGCTGCGCTGGGTCGAGCTGTGCTGTTTGGTTAACTCGCTCGCCATATATTTGAATGAGGATACAATCAAAGCATGCTGTGCTGCGCTGGGTGAAGCTGCGCTCTGTCTGGAGTAAAAATAACCTAGCTTCAGAAACATAGCACAGCTCAACCCAGTACAGCGTACTCGATGTAGATTTGTCACCCTAAAGCTATAATTATTATAAAATAAAACAAAAGTTTTGTTAAGTAGGTATATTTGCAAGATTTAAAAGCTAATGATACATTGAATAGTGTAATTTTTTGATACACGAGAGAACATTTTCTGGATACATTGTTAAAATTGCATATATGTGAGACTGAACAGTAACCAAACCCAAACATCATTTATATTATGTTTATTGACAGTTACATCTATTAATTTCTAATACATGATTAAACAATGCTTATTATAGAGCATGAATAGTAGTTCGCTTACATTACAATTAACAAACTACAATAAAAATCTGAATAAGAATTTTAAAAACTGTATTATAGTACTTGCTATACAGGTCTATTGTTGAAAAAAAAAAACCTTGTAGGTTTCATTTATGAGGTCTAGTGACAATAACCTCTCATTTCCTATTGTACCTGTCTAATTATAGCTAGACAGAATTTAGGAAAAACACTCTACTCACTCTAGTCACTTACACTCATAGATTTAAGTATAACAGTATTTCTCAAAAAATACTTAGCTCATTTAAACAATATAAATAAACAACAAACATGCAACAAATAACTAAGGTAACAAAGTTTTCTTGGCAAATACATATAGGTAAGTAGTCGAATTTAAATCTAAGTCAAAAGTAATGCACTGTAGCGATATATTTTGGAGATAGATCATACACGCTACAGTTATTAATAATGGAATACCAATACACCTCAAAATTTTAGTTTTTATAAAGGTAATATAAAAAAGAATTGTGTAAGCAAACTTGCTAAGATATATTATTTTGTATATAAAATGGAATGTTTTTACTACACATCCTTTGCGCTTACACTCTACAATATGATTAAATACAGGCCTGTGTGTAAGTATCTAATTAATATTATGATAAAAATGTAGTGGGTTAAAAATAATCTGTTATCTTCATTAAAATGTTTAAAAATAATACATCAAACACAATATGAAGTTTAAATAACAAAAAGTAATTAAACAATTCTTTCTCGAAATACACCTGTTTAGAATCACTAAACAATGGTTTCGCGTAATATTCGAGTTAACAAATATAAAAACTAAAATAAATAAAAACTCATTTTGTAACCCACTAGATATAACTTTGTTATTCCAATTATAAAACTAGCTCTATTTTGCATGCCAAAGGTTTCGACACCTATGGTTCTAAATATTAAACATTTATTGAGTAGATAAAGTTTTTGGGTCAGTTATTTTCAGACTATGATAATAGAAAATAGTATGTAATAACAATTACAAGAAATAGATACCTACTTACTACTACAGAAGATGCCTCTGCTAGGTTGCCTTGCCTCAGGGCCAGTTATAAATAGACGCTCCGCACAAAGAAATCTCAAAATGTCATGTTCCTTCAAGTTTGGAGTCAAAAGAATATTCTCAATAATTGATTTATGTCAAATGTTTACGTGGTAGTGGTAGACATCAACCGCCCCCTTCCTTCGGCGACTAGTTGTTTGTTGAGATATATGTCCTCTTCAGTCGACGTGTCAATAAGTTCAAGCGTGAGAAGAGGTTCGGTCGGGTTCAATGGATCCTTTCCAACATCTTTACAAACACCAACAAATTGTTGTTCTACACACAACTCTTGAAATCTTACGCAATCCTCCACTGACCAGTCTTGATGAAGAGGCCACACATCTAATAAAAATATTTTATTTAAGTACATTTAAATTATCAAAATATAATATAAAGAAAGCAAGTTTGCGCATAAACAAGCTCACAACAACGCCAAAGCGGAAGATTTTATTTTGTATAGAAAAAAAAAAGTGCGAGTCGGACACGCTCACGAAGGGTTCCGTACCAAAAACGACAAAAAACACGTTTGGGAGACCCCCTTAAATATATATTTTTTTGTTTTTGGTATTTGTTGTTAGAGCGGCAATATAAATACATCATCTGTGAAAAATTTTACTGTCTAGCTATCACCATTCTTGAGATACACCCTGGTGACAGACGGACGGACGGACAGCGAAGTCTCAGTAATAGGGTCCCTTTGGGTACGGAACCCTAAAAAGTGTACTCACCATAGAGACGAGCCTTTATTGCTTGTGGAGGTAATGAGCGTGCTTGAGGCGCACCCTCGGGGACTGGGCGCAACTCGCTCGTAGAAAATAAAGCCAGATCTCCATAATCACAGAAGTAAACAGACACCATTTCGTCCGACACGCATCCGGCTATTACTACCCTGTCAAAACAAATTATAAATCATAGTCAAGTCGTGAAATATTACAACGACAACCACTCATCCATCCTTCACAAACTTTCGCATTTTGTGTATAGGTTAATTAAACTACTTGCCTGTACCACATACAATCTTTATTATAAAAGACTGTATACAACTCTCCGCTAGCCGGTTTCAAAGGCGCGTCCGCTTTGGTCATCTTCGGACATTCAGTCTGCAGTGATTTCATCATGTCTAGAAGCGCGGTTCTGGTACCGTTCGGTTGAACCTGAAGAAGGAACATATCTAATTAAATAAACACAGTAGGTAGAGTATACATGTAAAACGGCGTCCCGTTATACTCACGACGAAATTCCAGGGACTAGCAGCCATAGCGATGTAGACGTCGAAGCAGTTGCCGGGCGCGGGCAGCACGGGCGGCGGCAGGCCCGCCGACGGCCCGCGCTCCTCCTCCGCGCTCGCCGCCGACAGGCTTTGGAATATGCGCTGCTTCTTGCGGGTGAACTCCTCCACGTGGTTCGTCACCTCCTTCTCATCCTCTTTGGGCTTGCTACTGTAAAGCAGAACATTCGTTTCAATGCAACGGCTTTCGGCCGAAGGACATTCAAAATTAGTTCCACTCCGAAGATTTAGAATTAATGAATAATTAATAGACAAATAATACTAGAATCTCATATGAAAATACAAAATGACAATTTTTCAGCATGGATCACGCTCCAGTCTATCGATTCGAAAATTACATCGGCAGGGAAAAGTCAGTCGGAAGCGGCCGGTATCGAATCTCTTTTTAAAATAAATTATATCATAATTTATATTTCAAATTAGAAGTGACGGGCGGAAGGAAACATTAAGAGTGTGCGAAGGGGGTTACTCGCGGGGTGTGCGTACTCACTGGTGCAGCAGGTCGTACTCGTTGAGGATGGAGGTGTTGACGGGCACGAGTATGTTCTGGGGCCCCGTGCGCACGAACAGCTCCACGTGCGGCGGGCTGGCGCCGGCGGGCGGCAGCGCGCGGCACAGCACGCGCGTGTGCAGCAGCAGCTCGCGCAGCCGCCCCGCCATCGCGCCCGCCGCGCGCTCCGCCGCGCCCAGCCGCACCTGCAGCGCCTGCAACCGCACCGCTCAAGGCTTTACCCTCTAGCTCTAGATCTTTTTCTTCTTTATGATAATATATTAGTTTAAAAAAAATATTATTACGGAAAGGTCCGATTGCGAGTACGATACGACGTAATGACGAACCTGAGGTGGAAAAGCGTTCAGTGCCGGGGAGAACGTCAGCAGAGGGACGAGAGAAGAGAGGGGCGCGCGGAGAATCAACCCGCTGTCGATGAGCTGCGTCCGCACCGTGCCCTCGCCATCTAGGCCGCTTATGATGGTGCAGCGGACCCTGGTGCGAGTCAAAGAGTTATTCGTCCGATAATACAGAAATGTAGCGTAAACTAAAGGTTATGTAGGAAGGAAACCTCATTTGGATCTGTCTGGAAAGACGAAGGGAAACCATAAATTCAAATTATTATGATTAATGGGACATTTAATCGAGGGCTAATAGTCATGATAACTATAAAAACTAGGGAACGATAAATATCGAGCGCGTCCCCGGGAGGCGGCGGACGGCGGACGGCGGCGGGGCGGGGTGCACTGACCAGTCGCCGGCGAGCGTGCGCACGATGTAGAGCGTGTCGGCGGCGGGCGGCAGCGCGTGCGGCGCGGCGGGCAGCGGGCGGCGGTAGGCGCCGGACGTGAGCAGCGCCAGCGCCGAGCTCACGAGCGCGCCGCCGCCCGCGCGCGCCACCCACACGCGGCCCTCCTCCGTCACGCACCCCACCTCCACCTCGGCCAGCTGCTGCGTGACGGTGAAGGCGCCCGCGATGCAGAAGTCGTGCACGATCTCCTTGTTGAGGTTGAGGTCGCGCTGCGTGGTGGTGTCGTAGAGCACGAGCGGCACGGAGGGGTCGGCGGGGTCGGGGCGCGCGCCGGGCGCCGCCACCAGCACCTCGCCGGGCAGGCGCCGCTGCACCAGCTGCGTGCCCCACGCGTGCGCCGCCAGCTCCTCGCAGCCCTCCAGCCGACACAGCACCGCCTGCACACACTCGGTCACTGCGGCCGCCGCCCTCCCCTCCTCTCCCCTCCCCCTCCCCTGCCGCGCGTCTCACCTGCGCCGCCAGTTTCCTGAACTGCGGTTCGAGTATCTTGATCTTGGATATGGGCACCGTCTCGTCGTCCCCGTGGTCGCCGAGGAACACGGTGGCGGTGTCGTTGTTTATTTCCAGTATCTTAGCTCTTTGCCATCCTCCGTCGTCGAGGTTGACGGCGTACCTGGGAGAAGGATTTAAATGATAAAATAATTTTGTTTTTGCTTTCTTTATTGCTTTATTATACTACTATGAGAAGTAGAAGAAAATTACGATCTTATAATTGAATTTCTAAGTATATTAAGTGAAGTATGTACTTGAGAGTAGCATCTCTATAGATTTACTATTAGTTTTAAACTGGTTTTGGCTAAAACAAGAAGTAGAAGAATGAAATTCATGAATCAATATAGTTTTTATGGTTATCATGGTTATTAGCACTCGAAATAAATAATAGACATGGTAAATATCCCGTTAGTCATAATAATTTGTGTTCATGAATCAAAACACTCACCATGCGTTTCTAATTAACATTGATCTGTCAACTACAGTACCCGCTCTATCGTAATAAGTAGCCATATCCACAAGAAGTGCTTCGAAAATTTCCTGAAATATAAAAGTGATTATAGGTAATAAGATAGTATCACCTCATATAGAGAATACAGTGGTGGTTACATAATTAGTAATGATTCATAGTTTATGTTGAAGATATTTCATTAACATTTTATCGTGTGCATGTACATATACATGTATGTGTATATGAAATGTTAAGAGTGATTGATTTATTGTGTTAAGCATTTTTTTTATTTTTATTTTATCTTCCTTTTTATCATCTATCAACTCTTCTTTTGTGTTTGGTATCCATCTAATCCTTTTATTTTTATTAGATGTATCAGAAAAGATCTACCTACTTCATTTCTTTTTCGGAATATTTGGCTGGACACATAATTAACAAAGAAACCATAACTATTTGATAATGGAATGATATTAGGTACCTATGTTCAAAATTGTATGCCATCATGCGATAAATATTAAAATAATATGCATAAAGCTTACTAGACCGTATATATAATAGCTCATCTACCAGATAAATAAATAGCGAAATTGCGTGACCACTGCAGTTCGTATAGTTATAATCATATTCAAACAATTCCAAAACCATGCAACTCACAAAAAACGTAAAACAAAACTTCCTAAATTCCTCACCTTGCCTATAGAAAGGAAATCAAATATTTGAATAAAAATTAAGTAAGTATTTATTTGAACTTCTGAACTCAAGCAACATGTATTTGCAAATTACTATCAGAATTGGACAGAGCTGCAGCGGTGGTGAAAACACATAACGTAACGTAAATATAGTGTACTCTGTTGGGATGGGAAGTAAGTAAATAATATACGAAAAGATCAAGCAGGTGGGAATTAATCTTGGTTTGTGTTGTGATTGGGTTGAAGCATCGATAGCACGCCGATTTATATTCTCATAAGAAAAAATAACATTACATTGACTTCAATCTTAAAACCTGTATCTTTTTATTATTGTCTATAAATAAAAAGTAAGTAATATAGTATTTTAATTTTGCTATACAAGTTTACTTTATAATATCTATCAGAAACATAACAAGTATTTTATTATTTACTGTTCTTTGTACGGTATAAATATGATTTGAAGCAGTCTAAATTATGTGACCACCAGCGTATATGATAGTGTAAATGTGTCTGTGATACCTGTAACATGTTGAACAAATAAAAAAACTAAAAATAAACATATCTCACACTGTACTCTGCTCCAACAATTCTTATCCAAACTTCAATAGTCGAGTTGGCGACTGTCACGAAAACATTCCAAAAATCAACTCCGGGGAACTGTAGAGGTGGCAAATCGCTTTCTATTGTATCCTCGGCAATAAATGTGGGACCAATATAGGGGACCGGTGACTCCTATATTAAAACGAACAATACAATAAAACAATCGGACCCAATGCACTTTCAGCTGCGATGTTTACATAAGCAAGATCCTCAAGATAGTATCTCAAGTATTTTGTCGTCTTTCAAATGCTAGATAATAAAAAACCGACAGGGTAAACCATACTCCCAAGCATTGATGTACGTACCTATTTTAAAAGTAAATATTTCTAGCTAGCGCAAAATTTGCATAAATATCAAGCTATAAAGTTACAGTATTAATACTATAGATACCTAGCACACAATCAATATATATTGCAAATACATACTTATATAAAATAAGTAGCCGTCTATTACGCAATGTACTCTGTCCATACAGATTAAAAGCATAAAATGCATGCTAATCACAAACCTCTTTGTTAGGAAGAAGTACTAATAGACCATTCACTACTCTGTCTTTTATTATACGTGGACAGTTTTCTATCAGTTCTTGCCAGTTACTGGGTAAACTTTGTTTATATTTCTCTCTGAAAATAAAAAAATATAATTTAAAGACGTGACTGCGGAGGTTTCCCCATTAATTTTTACAGGTCATAGACAGCACATGCGTGGATATTGTAACACCAAACATACTTGTACATGTGCGGCACCGTGCTGGCCCAGAGCCCGGCCTCGTGGTCGGCCACGAGCGCGGCGAGGCAGCGCACGGCGTCGGCGCTGGCCGACGTGGGCAGCCCGGCCGCCTCCGAGCTCTCGATTTCTGCCAGTAGCTTCACTGCTGCCACTTCCCTCGCCAAATCTTCAGACGGTGACGAATCGGGGTAAGAAAACGCCGAGTATGTTGATCCAACCTGATGCATATTGTATTGTATGTTTGGATTTTTTTCTTACAAATGATGTAAGTTCTTTGTAGCTATGAAAAGTAGGAATCGACAACCAACCTTAACAGAGCAGTCATACACGACAGGTCCAGATTTACCACCCATTTCCTTGACCTTATATATTGGCATTTGCAATCCTAATTTTTTACAAGTCCATTCCAATTTAGCAACTGATGAAGTAGAATCAGGCGGCGGTTCTAAATTATGAGCTGGTATCACATGCGTCACTGGTCCACTTTTCTCCTACATACAAGTAAAGCATATTTATTTAAATCATCATTCAAAGCATTAACCATTTACCAAAATAATTTTATTAAAATAAATAACAAACCAAACATTCATTGTTTGCTGCAGGAAATTGTAATGGGATAAGGTCCACAGTACTTAGACGATCTCTCAAATTAGATAATCTCTGAGAAGCTGACAGTTTTCCAGTAGGTTTTCCATTTAACTCATTACTACGAGGCGGTTGTTTCGGCTGAAATAATTTAATGTAGTTTATATTTTATCCTGAAGATGTACCATAAACATTAATTCAATAAACAAGTACACATACTTCTACGGGGGCGTAATTCACTTCCTGTGGAGCAGCCGGGGAATTATAATTCTTCGATCCGTTTTTATCAATATGTTCGTTTGTCGATTTCGTAAAAGTTTGTTTCACAGGAATATTATTCTGTTTATATTTCGGTTCGTTCGTATTGTAATTGTATTTAACAGCCTAAAAAAATATTAATTATGTATTTTAACTAGGTGAATCATATTTGTAATTATTTGTGTATAACTTATTATGACAGACACCCTTTGTCACTTCTCCACTCCACTTCAGTAAACTCTTAAGCTTTCAACTACATAGGTATTATTATATTTAAAGATATAATACTACTTGGGTAGAAGCTATATTAGAAAGTTAATTGAAATGGACCCTGCGAAATTATGTGGTATACTTAAATAACCTTAGATATATCACAAAGTATTCAACAATTGTCACCTGAAAATGCCAGAAGAAGGAAGGCAAAACTTCATCAACAAAAAATTGTAAGACTTCACTTCAAGCTGCAGGCAAGAGGGAAGTCCAAATACAGGCATGCTTCGGCATACAAAGCTTTTGCTCTAAATATTAAATATATGCAAAAGATACCTTATAGTTGTTTTGAGGAGGGCCATTGGTGTTTGCTCTATAATATTGACTGGAGTATTGACTTGAGTATTGATTGGAGTATCCTCCACCAGCCGGTTTGCGCCAAGATCCTTGTTTTTTGGGAAATCGATTCTAAAATAATAAAGTATGGATTAGTTAATGTATCAATCCTGAAAATATTTACTTGTTTCCAGACTACATAAACTTTTTAACATATTCTTTCTGTACGATATAGCCATATAACAATATAGCCTAATACTAATAATAAAACAGAAATTATGGTAGAAGCTTCTCTTTGAAGGTCCATTACATTAAAATTGGAATATAGTAACTTTTTGGCACCAAATTTCTAGAAAAGAACAGATTTATATGTATAATCTACTGGTAGGCTTTTTTCCAAGAATTAAGGAGCTTATTAACCTTTCGTGTTATTAAGTACTTTTAACTAAAGCTATTGATTTTGAGTCAGCATAAAAATACTTAATAATGTAAGATGGGAGTAACAATAATGACAACAAGTGTGTAAGTTAGCATGGCGAAAACTTTTTACCTATACAGGAAATATTTAGGTGAGCAAAATAACTTACAGGGTAGTTCAATTTCACTGATGCCTTTTTACTTGGTTTCTGTCGCGCTACCATAGAGGCAATGTGTTGAGTCTCTTGACTGGCTATGGCGTCAACATACCATTCACCATTGGCTTGAGTAACTTTAAATCCAGGTACATCAAGGAACAATTTCTCCAATGATGGATAACCAAGTTTCTTGAAGGGTATCCATTCTCCTTGAAGTTCACGATAATCCTCTGAAAAATAATGTATCTTGTTATTTATACTGCACTATATTTCCATTGACTCCATACAATTGTTATTTTTCTATGCAGATAAATAAAATTATGAGTGTCTGTTTCTAATATTGAAAATAACATAATGGTATATGGAGAAACTTGAGCCTTTTAATCCCGAAATTACCAAAAGATCAAAATTAACGCAAGTGAAACCGCACAGCTAGTTTGTATTAAATCCATAGTTATGTTGACTAGTAAAAAAATTCACACTCATTTATTGAGTTTTATCAGACATTTAAATTATTAATAAGATTTTTAAGGGTAACCTGGGAACTAAGTAAACATTAAGTTATAAGCAAAATGTAAAAAAATATAGTTATTATTAGTTTTTAGTATCTGGACAACCAATCTGCTCTCTGACAAAAAAAGAAAACAATTGTTTCCAGATATTAGTACTAACTAGATAAAATCGCCCCTGCTAAAAGCATTAAATAAAATGACCAAAAAACTTACTGTTACATTGTTTTATTGTAATAGCCCCTTTGACTGATATTAAAGTGGCTCTTAAACATTGAATCACCTGATCTTTTTCGGCCATAATTTATAGCTGAAAAACATTTCTATGTCAATATTACACTTTGATGAGAAAACTTAACTCTATGAACGACTATCCTACTAATCCTACTAATATTATAAAGGCGAAAGTTTGTATGTATGGATGTTTGTTACTCTTTCACGCAAAAACTACTGAATGGATTTTAATGAAACTTTACAATAATCTTGCTTATACATCAGAATAACACATAGGATACTTTTTATCCCAAAATTCCCACGGGAACGGGAACTACGCGGGTGAAGCCGCGGGGCGCTGCTAGTAAAATCATAATACAATTTAATATGTTCAGTTCATTTATTTCCAAACAATGTTGTAACAAACATCATTGATATTGTAACATTTTAGCTGTGTGCTAAGAATATACTGTTACAATATAAGTATACATATGTGATCTACAAATGTTTATCTCGGTCTGTGTAAATGAGGGCATGCACAGTTTAGTATATATTTATGGTTAGTTGATTAACTGGTGTATGAGTCAGTTGCATTAATAAGATGATAGCATGACTATGATAAGTTAAAGCTCATCATCATGATACACATTATATTATTCAATGAACAGCAAATCCCTCAATACAGCAAATTAGTTTCTGTAGGAACTATGATGAAAAGTAACATTTTAATACATTTTACAAAAAATAACACTTTTTTTTAAAACACATATTATTTTGCTGCGGTTGCTTTCATTTCATCGATTTTTGTGTATCAACTTGCAACCGGCTATCGACATCGACGGATATTTCACTGCAGAAATCTGCTCGTCCGAATGAAGTCAATAATATGTCGTAAGGTAGGTACTTACGCAAACTTCTATTAAATAATTACAATCCATTTGTAAAAACTCTGAAAGCGCAACTGAAAATCAGTTAAAGAATGACGCGTATGCATGCTATGCAAGAGAAATCTGTTTAATATTTTGTACATGTAATTTTACTATATCAACGAAAAACTATTACCTACTTCATAAAATATTGTGTAAAATCTCCACAAATATTAAAACTTACTCACCGAGCCAGGATCAGGCTGAATCTGGAAATGTTTTTATATATTGCAATCCGATCCAAATTAAAAACTTCACCATAAAATTTTACGTTTTTCGTCGACCGTCCGTCCGTCCGTACCGTGCATACGTTCCTTTCTTTTCTTTTGCAATTTGCAATATTTTTTTTTAGTTGAGTTTCGTTACATTTGATCGTTCTTTTATTTTATATAAGTGAGTGAGTCTGTGGAGCGTCCGATAGAACGGCTCTTTGTAACCAAGAAGCTATAGTAAATACGACACGACACGATACGAGAGATAAATCAGGCAATAATCGTACAAAATGAAATAATTATATGAAGCGCGTGCTCAGCGTTGCGCGTGGGCGCTTTAATCACGACTCGTCCGTCGGCTTGTGAGTTAGATGGGCGCATGGTCAGTCAGCCTGTCTCGCTCCTCTCGTTGATCTCTCGGATGCGTGGCGGTGGCGCGGTCGGGCCGCCACCGATGTTGAGTTCGATGACTCAACATATCATCAATAGTTTTTGCAGCGCACGCAATATAAAGAATATTTGAGGTATTTTTTAACACCTTGGATTACATTTATTGGAGTTTTAGTAAAGATCCCTAATAAAAAAATATTTAATATAGCCTATGTTACTAAGGGTGAATGTTGCTTTTGAAAGAATTTTGAATTGGGTTCAGTAGTTTCGGAGCTTTAAGCTTATTCGTTACGAACAAACAAACATTAGTGTAGATTTATGATTCGTACTGAATCACTGAATTGGATTCAATTTTATAGCAAATCAAACTTTGCTTCACTCTAAAACTTATATAGACAATTTAACCAATTATTCTAAAACTAGATAGTTGGGCGTCACGACATGGTCACGACACGACACGACACGACACATAACTTTTGTCTCCGGCACAACTGCTGCCTGCTGGCTCATGTTCTTGCCTGCCTGGCCTGTCTGTCTCTAAATAATCTAAATATTACTAATCTGTGGTCTGTCTGTAATGTCATGCTGTGAGTTGCTTTCCGTTTCATCGAGAGAAAAAAAAGGATTGGTCTTGTCAACTAATTTTAAAGATAGAAATTAATTTAATCATGGATGATTCGAAATCATCAACCTCTCCGAACGAACACCAAAACGACAACGAAGTTAATCCAAAAAAGAAGAATAAAAATAAGAAAAAACGGAATGGCGGTGACGGCGATCCGGGAGCTCCAACCCTGCCTGATGGTATTGTTACTTTGCCTAATAATTCCAGTGATTCCCATCCCAACATATCATTGAAGGACTTGAAGAAGGCAATGGAAGTTCTTAATTTGCAGCAAAAACCAGCTAAAACTACTGAAGAAGCTTTACATAAATCTTATCAGTTCTGGTCTACCCAACCGGTACCTAAAATGGATGAAAAGATCAATTGTAATGAACCAATTGAACCTCCTAAATCACCTGATGAAATAAGAGCTGAACCCTATACTTTGCCTGATGGTTTTCAATGGGATACATTGAATTTAAATGAACCCCTTGTTCTTAAAGAACTTTACACATTGCTTAACGAAAACTATGTGGAAGATGATGATTGCATGTTTCGTTTTGATTACCAGACGGAATTCCTGAAATGGGCTCTACAGCCTCCTGGGTGGAAAATGGAGTGGCATTGTGGAGTACGTGTAGTTAAATCTGGTAGATTAGTTGGATTTATATCTGCCATCCCAGCTCAATTAAGAATTTATGACCATGTACAAACGGTTGTTGAAATTAACTTTCTATGTGTTCATAAAAAATTAAGGGCTAAGCGTGTAGCTCCTGTACTGATCAGAGAAATTACTCGTAGAGTTAATTTGACAGGCATATTTCAAGGGGTATATACAGCTGGTATTGTTTTACCCAAGCCTATAGCTACGTGCCGCTATTGGCACAGGTCATTGAATCCTAAAAAGCTAATTGATATTAAGTTTAGTCACTTATCTAGAAACATGACTATGCAAAGAACTCTAAAATTATTTAAACTTCCTGATGCACCCAAAACTCCTGGGTTTCGTAAAATGGACATTGCAGATAGCACCAAGGTAGTTAAGTTACTAAATGAATATTTAATGAAATTTGATTTGGCTCCAACATTTTCAGATGAAGACTTTAAACATTGGTTTATTCCACAAAATGGTATAATTGATAGCTTTGTTGTAGAGGCACCTGATGGTGCAATCACAGACTTTGTTAGCTATTACACTTTACCATCAACTGTGGTGTATCACCCCGTACACAAAACACTGAAGGCAGCATATTCATTTTATAATGTATCTACCAAGACACCCTGGATTGATTTGATGCTTGATGCACTCATTACGGCTAAGAACTCAGGGTTTGATGTCTTCAATGCACTGGATTTAATGGATAATAAAGAGTTTCTGGAACCTCTCAAATTTGGTATTGGTGATGGTAATTTACAATACTATCTTTACAATTGGCGATGCCCAGGTATGACACCAAATAAAATTGGACTAGTGTTGCAATAACATTTTTTGTATTGTATTCAGTTTGTATGTCTGATTTGCAGACTATGGTTTATTTTGTTTAATTTTTTCACAAAGTGTAAAGTGTTTTTATTGAATAAATATAGCCTTAGTTTAAACCTGTTTTATGCTTTACTATTTTAAGCAAATCTTTAAAAAATCCTTATGTTACTTGTTTGATGGTATGCATCATGAGTATTTGATACTCATAAAACAATATTTTATAGCTGTATTTAATTTGAGAATTGGGAATGTTTTGGTCAGCAATAAAGGTTGATTAAATTAATTCCATTAAAATTTTCAACCCTTATAAGTTCTATGATTAAAAGATTCTATGACTTAAAATTGACAATCAGCCTATAAGTTACATACACATTACATTTAATAATGGCAATACATATAAATACACTAACAGCACCCCGCGGTTTTACCCCCTTAGTTCCCGTTACCGTGGGAATACAGGGATAAAATATAGTCAATAGCCTTCCTCGATAAATGGGATATTTAACACCGAAAGATTTTTTCAAATAGGACCAGTAGTTCCTGAGATTAGAGCTTTCAAACAAACAAACTCTTCATCTTTATACATATATATTTTTCTAAGAATATATCAATCTGCTTATCAATTTGACTTTGAGTTATACATATTGAATGTGTCTATCAAATTTCATCATAATACAGTCTTAAAGTAACTTTATAGGGTACACAAATTATATGTACCTATTCTGATGAATATCTACTTTATACTTCTGAGTTGATTTTTGTTAAATATCATGTTTTTTTCGAACCTAATAAATAATTAGCATTATGACGTACTACTTGTTACAGTTAGTTGTTTACAGAAAACACGCAACCCGGTTTTATTTGCGTAAACCGGTTTCTACGAGTTCCGCAGGAATTTCAGGATAAAAAGAATAAGAATAATTAAGTATATCAAGTCCACATTTTTCACATAGCCACTATGGCACCTTTACTAGGCACTTTTAATTTAGCTTTTAAACGCCCAAGCCCATGTTCCCTGGTTCAACCTAGACCTATCTAGCACCTTTAAAAAAGGAGATAATATGGGGTTCATTTTATGTGACAGGACTGTAGAAACTAGGTTGTGATTAGAAGTAGTACAGATAATACTAAAACGATTATAAGTAAAGGTATTATTCAATACAAAGGATTTACGTAAGCATATTCTTTTGGTATTTTTTATTCCCACAATACTTAATTACACACATCTTATATGCAGTTTACTACAATATTCTATGACTTAATATAATAATTTAGTTAAATCAATTTCTTTTTTCTTTTCCTTTAAAAATTTCGTCCTTGTAAGCTCTTAGATTGGCTGCAGAGTCCTGAAATTAAAATAAGGGAGTTAGTTTTTTACTCTACTCTTTAACTTAATTCTGAGAAACTGCTACTTACCTTTCTTGCCTCGCGCCACTCGAGGTTGCGTAATCGATTTAATCCTTTTAAATTTCGATCAAGAATTCTTAAAAACTCTGCTCGTGATATTTTTGGGGTTTCTGTAGTTCCATTGACTTCAGTTACTGTTGGCTTTGTAGTGACCTGGAAATTATAAGTGGTAATTTATTAACAGTTTACCTAAGTATACATAATTCTAGGAGAGAAGGAGGTAGGTATAACCTATACGATATACATAAGTACCTACTGACAAAAGAGTCGCGGCTTAACTACTTGGTAGTTGCTAATAAAATACTTGTGACATAAAATTCTGAATGTCCAACGACCCGTTCAGGATTGTCTTCTTTCTGTCGAGGTAAGTACTTAATTATATCAAACTCCTTGTCTATCTTTTGCTGGCCTGGTTTTACTAGTCTGGTGGTCTGAGGGTACAGTAGGTACTTAGTGCAAGTCCAAGCCTGGGTGCAGTAATAGATAAGTTCTTACTTTATGATAATTTAATTTTGTGTGAATTGGTGGCACCTGGGGCACCTCAGGCGATGTTTATATTAGTGAGGAAGTTTAGGTGAAGAGATGTGCAGAAACCAGTCAGTGGTTTTTAGTACTTATCTACAAATGTAGAAGAATCTTTGCAGACATAACACAAAGCTGCTGCTGGGCTTTTACCATTTATATCTTCGACCATGGACCACGGATCATAAATACCTACTCGTATCTACTTCGACTTATCGACTAAAGTAAGTCATATTGTACAACCGATTTTAAAATAAATAAATAAAGGGTAAGTACTCACACTGTCATCAGCGAATTGTCCATTGACTAGATCAGTTATCTGATTATAAGCACTTTTGGTATCATTTACTTGCTGAAAATGTATAAAATGAGGTTTTTAACTTACAAGAAATAGTTCACATACCTACTTATTATTATAGGTACAAACATAGGCAACGATATTGGTGGATGTAGGTAAGAAAGTAAGAATTGTAAACAGAGATAAAAATAAAATAAATTGGTAAAACCTCTAATATCAGATGAAATATTGTTCCAAAAAATCCCCATTTTGGCTTTGTTACAACACTTTTACCGAATCTGGATGCCGTCTGCCGCGACTGACGATCATGTTCAATAACTTCGTCGGCTGTTGGCTAAAATAGAAATAAAAGTACTTTAACAATTTACAATCTCTAGTATCAACCTATCCCGCAAGACCTACCTAACTAGCTTTTGTCAGCACTTCGTCCGCGTGGAATAATAATTTCCGGCAGAATTTGGTTTTTTCCCCCATTTCTCCCCCTAGAGGGGAATTTCCAAAAATCCTCTCTTAATGGTATCCTACTTCCCCTAACAAACACACGTGTCATAGGTATTTCGTGCGTAGTCTGTCAGTCACAACACTTCAGGAAGAGTTTTACCTACGTAAGTTTTATTTAGATTATAATTTACTAGCTGTGCCCCGCGGTTTCACCCGCGTGGTTCCCGTTCCCGTGGGAATACGGGGATAAAATTCGGGGAGCCTATTCGTTACATACAAACAAACAAACAAATCTTTCCTCTTTATAATATTAGTATAGACTAGCTGTGTCCCGCGGGAATTTTGGGATAAAAAGTAACCTATGTGTTATTCCTAGGTATGAGGAACATCTGTACCAAATGTCATTAAAATCCATTCAGTAGTTTTTGCGTGAATGAGGAACAAACATCCATACATCCACACTCACAAACATTCGGCTTTATAATTTAAGTAGGATATAAGTACATACTTAAGTAAGTAAGTATATAAAACTCTTCTACATAATTATCTACAAGTATTAATAATAAAAAGCAGAAGTACTTAGGTATTATAACCCAAGTTAAAAGTAGAAGAAATCTGAGGAAAATGAAATTAGGAATAAGTTTTACTTAGACATGGGTAGTACTAAAGTCTAAAGCATAACATTAAGTAAGTACTTATTAGGAACTTTTTTTCAAACGTAAAATACTAACGGGCTGGGCAGTGAAGTGTGGTGCAAATATCGCGAGTACCACTAGTGTCATCCAAACTATTCCTGAACTCTGGAATTTCATGTTGCCTCGTTCTTAGGAAGCTGTTGTTCTAAAATACAAGGACGTTAAATACTTTATCCAAACCAAAACGAAGTTTCTGAAAAGTGATTTATAAGAATTAGGTAAGTACATATCTACTTATGTATGTAAATAAACCGGTACATTATAGTACAGTAAGTACTCCTTACGTAATACGATTTTGATTAGGCGCCATTACCGTACAGTCAGGGAATAAATAACTTAGGTAACATCAAGCAAACATGTTCGATTACGGAGCGGGACCACTATTTATCTAAGTACCAAACTAACCTGTCTGGTCTGCACTCTCATTTCTCACCTAAGTGCGCTGTTTTAACGTACATCCTACTAATGTCTTATACAAACGAGGAAGTAGGTATACAGACGGGTGCTTGTTTGTTGCTATTAGACCACACTGGACCGATTGGGTTGAAAACTGGTATACTTTACTTAGTTATGTAAGTACATAAGTACTATATTATTCCTAGCAGGCGAGTCCTGGATTAAAGCTACTAGAAGTAGTTACTATAAGATTATATAAATACTTACATACCTATCTACTAAGTAGTGAGAAATTTACACATTTACTTTGGAATAGGTAGGTACTTAAGATCTCACACAAGATCTTGGGCAGCTACTACGTAGCTCCGCAGGCATTTTTGCCTATGCACCTACCTACCTACACAATACATTTATAATACTGTCTTTGTATTGTTAGTAAAGGTTAAAGGTAAGTACATAGATCTATTAATTAGTATCTTAATAGGTAGGTATCTACTAATGGCAAATACCTACCTACTTATGTAGGTAATTAAGTACTTAGTCTTTTTTCTTAATATTCATTGTATGTTTTTCTATAAAAAGATAAACTACTTTTTTCTGAATTTTAAAATGGATGGTACCTAACCTACCCAAATAAAGCTTCTTGCCCACTACCTACCTACTTAACGTTTAAACGGTCGTCGTCGTATCAAAACATATTAGTTTCAACATACGAATGTTTGCTAAATATGTTCAAGGCTGTGAGGTTCTAGAGAATCTCTGTAGTAATGTGGTAATATTTTATTACTTGTAGCTAAACCACGTAAACAACACAAAATATTGCTACAAATTGCAAATTATAAAATACTAGCTGTGCCCCTCGGTTTCATACATTCCCCTTTGCCTGAAAATATGAGGATAAAATATAGCCTTCCTCAATAAATGTTTTAAAGAACATTAAAAGATTTTCTCAAATGGGACCAGTAGTTTCTGAGATAAGTACGTTCAAGCAAACAGACTATTCAGCTTTATAATAATTACCTACTTGTAGTTTGTAAAATAATTGTTGTTTACTACTAGAAACTATGGAGCTTTGTCACTGCTAATAAAAACAAATCTACTTAAGTATATTATATTGGAAGAAAAATATCATTGTCAGTAGTCAGTACCTAATAGAACAGAAAAAATATCACACCCTGTGAAAGTGTCGCTGCCAATTTCCGTTAAGTGATTAAGTTTTAAAATCTTAGTACCTACCCATTTCCATAATTTCCTAGCTCTTACCAATAAAATTACACATAGGTACCTAGGCATACACACACACACTTTTTTGGTTTACATCCAAGGTCTGAAACCAGTTTTGCTACCTAGTAAAGTATTAATTTTTATAAATACTCATAAATAGGTTCATAATTTTTTAGGAAAATCCAAATCCCATCCAATGTTAGTATCCCTTATCTATACCACCCTATCCCTTATCACACGACACAATGAAGATGGTCAATAAACAAACACTAAGTACGATACTTGACGAGCCTTGTGTTATACTAAACTAAGTTAATGAAGATTTTAAATAATAAACACGAATAGATACCTATTAGTGAGTAACAGTAGGTATATGCGTGAAGGCGCGGGCGCGGCTGTGAGCCGACGCAGACGCGGTAGCTACTAAGCTGTTGTTGGGTTGGTACGGTTGGGTCTGTGAGTGCAACTGGATGCGAAGTCCGCGCGCGCAACACCATCGGGGCCAAGGCCGCCGCTGGAGTCGATTGCGAAGTAACCACTATTAGTTATGTCAGCTTGCGTTCTACTTATGCAATAGTTTTTGATCATTTAATGCAGTTCGATGACTACCATTAAACAATATCCATTAATTAATAATGAAATACTACTACTTGGAATGTAGTAAAAAAACGATTGAATATTGGAATTTACTAATGTGACTAATTATCATTATAAATTGGATATGTTATTATTTTAAAATGTTATGTAAGGGTTCTTTTAGCCTGATATAACCAAACACATAATTCAAGTACTGTCAAAAGAAATTAAGCTCCCTTAATGACCGAAAATATTTGAATTGGGTCTTCTAATAGACAATTATTTCCTGGTTCATGTGTATATAAGCGTTTATTGATGTAGGTATGTTATGTACCTATATGTAATCATAACTACTTATGATGAAAAACTACATATTAATTAACCTGTGATAGTAGGAAAACTAGGTAACAATATACAAATTATACAATTAAACAATTTATTGCTTTAAATATTATTACAATAATGATACTCTTGTAAAAAATACTACTTACAACTAAACAACGAAACTTACCTAAACAGAATTACTAACGTAACTTACGAAGAAGTATATATTATGTATATTTGCATTACATTACATATAGCTGACT
Source organism: Timandra comae (assembly GCA_958496195.1). Taxonomy (NCBI): domain Eukaryota; kingdom Metazoa; phylum Arthropoda; class Insecta; order Lepidoptera; family Geometridae; genus Timandra; species Timandra comae. The sequence goes on along the minus strand of OY292354.1, from coordinate 6,611,185 downwards.
AAGTAGGAAAGGATATGTGGAAAGTATGACCTTTGATACATAATTTTGTTTTTAAAAGATTGTTATGTCGCGTAAACTAAGTCATGGTCGTTACTGGAAAGGCCAAATGGGAGGAGTTTATCACTCCCTTAAAAACTCTGTCTCATATGAAATCGGTAAATCTAAATCTATTTTATAATTTTATGTATAAAGTGAAATATGTATTTACGCAATACATATCACGTAATAAGAAAATTACTTGATCTAATAGATTGAAAGGTTTTTACGGCAATACTAGGGGATATAAAAGAGTAGTGGAAAGTTTTTATTAAGTTTAGTTTTATTACAGTTATTATCATGGAATTCAATATTTAGTTTAACAATTTAAAACAGAACTAGCAAAACTTTGAGCTAGGAATAACTAAGATCGGGAAATATCCCTGGGCTTTTATAGTTTGTATATATATTTTATTGCTATTAAGTAACTGGGATACAAGGTGGCTTTGACTCATAATAATTGTTTACAAACAAATTGATCTATAATTACATCGACAATCGACAAACAAGTTTCGTTGTTATATTTCTCTATTAAATGTCTTTGGTATGCAAACAGTGCTTCGAAATTTATACAACTTTTAATTATAGTAGATAAGTACACTTAAATAAAAAAATTACAAAATATATAAATGACTCAGTCGGATCCAATATAATATGTAACTTGAAACTTCTTTAATATAAATTGGATCTAAGTATAATAAAAAAGTACTAATAATTAATTACAAATACTTAATAACTAAACATGATAAAAAACCGGTCATATTGTTTTAAGCACTAATAATAGTAAAATAAAGTCCGAGAATATAAAAATGTCATAGTGTTTCTAGAATTTCTAGATGTATGAAACCATACAATATTTATAGTGATTATGTAGGCCGGAGTCAACAAATAAAACTTATTCAAATTTAGTATTATGCATATTATCTACCTTATATGTGCCAGTACATTTATTGCGGCAATTCTTGAGGATTATTATGCTCAAGAAATAGTTATTTGTTATACAAGAGTGCAAAGTTGCTTTTTAACCGGGGCTCCAGTTGAGGACCGAGCCAGCGAAGGATTCTAAAATTGAATCACGAGCGCAGCGAGGGATTCAAAAGAGGAATCCTGAGCGTTAGCGAGGGACTCAAAGGAGCACAAGGTTAAAAATTGTTTGCACTCGAGTGCAACACATTATTTTTCATCCCCCCTCAGCGAGGAAATTACTAAATGAAAACATAAAACAATCACAATATTAAGTGAAAAGCAAAAATATCACGCGCAGAGCAAATAAAAAAGTAAGTAAGTACATCAAGGAGGTTCCGAGTTTGAATTTGAAATAAAAAAAAAGTTGTATGACAGTTTGTGAATCCAAAACATCATCACACTTAGTGCACACAATGTTCTAAATTCAAATTTACTTTAACCTCTAGAGCGCAAAAACGACTTTTACTCCCAGTTAGCAAAATTGCCTTGGGTCCTGCACGGCCTGTCACAGCGACCCCGATACTTTCCACTCTTGAGATTAAAATCGACTTTTACCCCCAGATATCGGGGATTAAAAACATACTTTCCGAGCTAGTGGGATGAAAACATACTTTCCGAGCTAGTGGGATGAATAATAATATTGTGCTAATACTGACGTTTACGTGGTCACCAATTCCATTTTTCGATATTTCTTCCGTAGCGTGGAGACCGGATCCCGGAAGAGGATCGGGTCGAGACGCAGCACGGAGCGGACGAGCGGCATGTAGCCCCACGAGGTCGCGAACGTGTTCAGGCACGACTGCCGCTGGACGAAGTGCTCCGGGTCCGTCCACGACGACCTGCCGCAATACACAACACCAACATAAACATATCTCATATTGTGACCGTCTCGAATCGACGTCCGTGAGTAATCTTTTTAGGAACCAAGTATGTGCATCTTGCGGTCGACTGTTAGAAATCGAACCTGGAACCCGTAAGAGGGAGCAGATCTGTGTCGTATGTACCTGTGGTGCGCGGCCTTGTACCGGCGGCGCTGCGCCAGCTTGAGCGGCGGGCGGCGCGTGTGGTGCGCCACGAGGCAGTTGAGCAGGATGTCCTCGCAGTTGGCGGCGCGGCGCACGGCGCGGCGCAGCGCCGGCGCGCCGGCCGCGTACAGCGCCAGCCACGCGCGGTGCACCAGCGCGCCGCCCGCCAGCACCAGCGAGTACCGCGCGCCCCACCGGCTGCTGTAGCCCCACGCGCCCTGACACACACACGCACACACGCCTCACATTACGATACATTCCTTCGTTCCTTTTGGACCTTTGTGGACTTCAAAGAACATAAGAAACCGAGCAAGTTTCGTTGACGAGTCATTTGGACCATCCAATTATTTTTAAGGCATTTTCATTAAAGGCCCACTGACCGATAATATATCACGTTCACGCGAATACCGTATACATGCGTCAAATTTTGGTATATGTGGTGAAACACAACGTAGTATGATTTTCACCTAATAAATCGTTTCACGATTTTTCATCAACGTTTGGCCAGATCGTAAAATTCGCTTCGCTCGCTCGCCTCGCGCTGTGTGGGGTCACACACACATACTACGTACGTCGACGTCATAGGACGTAAGTGTTTTATAACATAGTACTAATCTAACGTGCTCTTAGTAGACGGTCTCTGAGCGTCGATCCAGTTTGTATGAAAAAAAATATGTGCGACACCAGATCGAGTTCAGATAATAGTATGTGCATGTGAACGTGATATATTACTTACATTCCTACTTTTCATATTATGCTAACTGACCTTAGCTTCGTCCCAAAAGTGACTTCGTGCCGGATAACCCACAATACGTTCTGGAAAATGTTGCCATACTCTAAATGCGAAATCTAACTCTTCTGCTAGAAGAGGTGCATCACCATCTAATGAAAATACGGCCGCCGTAGGGACCGCCCACAGCGGTTGCCATCGAGCAGAAACGCCTTCCCTGAGTAAACAATTAAATGAAATTAAAAGTTGTTGCAATATACTTACATATTATACTAGCAGCGCCCCGCGGCTTCACCCGCGTAGTTCCCGTTCCCGTGGGAATTTTGGGATAAAAAGTATCCTATGTGTTATTCTGATGTATAAGCAAGATTATTGTAAAGTTTCATTAAAATCCATTCAGTAGTTTTTGCGTGAAAGAGTAACAAACATCCATACATACAAACTTTCGCCTTTATAATATTAGTAGGATTCAAGTAGCAAAATGTATAAGCATCAAATTTTACCCAGGGTAATGAGTAGTCGCGTCCAAAACCAGAACTGGTAGAGGCTGACGATTATCGCCAGCTACACGGGACAGAGATTTCAAAGTGGGAGCTGCGCGTTCACTATCCCATACCATAACGACCTACAATCAAAGCATGGGAGGCATCATAATGTTGCCTTCTTTAGTCTCTAATAACATAAAAATATACTGCTTTATAAAGATACATTACTTATTATTAAACATATGTTTATTACATAGTAGTAATATGTATAATAACAATAGTAACAATGTTCAGGTACCTTTTCACAAAACTCGCTACTAGCAATATTAGCTAGCAGTTTATGCAGGGAAGGGGAGGTAGCTTGGACGTAGAGCAAGGCCGTAAACGAGTTACCGGGAGTGGGGGGAGGGGAGGCGAGGGGCGGGGAGGGCGCGGGCAGCGGCGCCGGCGGCGGCGGCGGCGACGGCGGCGGCGCCAGCGCCGGCCAGCGCCCCGCCGGCAGGTGCGCGCGCGAGTCGCCGTACGCCGCCAGCGAGCCCAGCGCGCCCGGCGACCGGTTCCACGTCGTGCTCTCGCGCGCCCGGCACCACGAGTGGCCCACCACGCGCTCCAACAGGATCTTAGCCAAACATACTACATATGATTAGGGGCCAAGGAAAAATGTGTAGAAACGATCGGTGTTGTCTTTAATCTTAATATGCTTTAGATAAGTACTTATTCTAGGAAGTGGCACATACCCTACTGATTATGTTTGACCCTGAATGTCACAATATTCTCTTGTTTCATACTTTTCCAGCAGCAGTCAGGTTTAAGTTTTTGTTAATTAATTATGATTCTTTCTTGACAGTACAATGTTAAATTAAATGTTTATTGTAATCATCCTTACTAATATTATAAATGCGAAAGTAACGCTGTTCCACGGGATCGGGAACTACGCGGGTGAAACCGTGGTTCACTGCTAGTTTATTATAACCCTTGATGTCGGAAACTTTATTAGTAATTAAATAGTAATAACTAATGCACATAAAACACTTGAGATAATACACTGTTCAAAGATTGGACACCAATAAAATTTATCCATAAGTAACTTCAAGTGTTTTTAGTTGATGTTTCACTGCTTAATAATATTCTAATCAATTTATTATTATTTAATAGTTTTTATTACCTCAATTGTGGTAAACACAATTTTTTCGATTGACGAAAAGTACATCTCCCATAATAACTGAGTTTGTTGCCGTAAAGCAAGTATACGTTCAGGTGGAACCGAGCGCACAAGCTCAGGGACCTAGAAAAATAAAAATACGCAACTATATTAACCACGTTTTATTACAAGATAGAATATGACAATACATAGTCTCGTTGCAGATTCATGATGCAGAAATCAAATTAAAATAAAAAATAACTATTTAGCTTATTATTACCTGTAGTAACAAACGTTCATCCGCCCATATAACTGCTCGACGCCAGTCAATACGTTCATCAAATGGTAAACGCCAGCCATTGCTTAAAAGCACTGGTATGCACCCGGCAGCAAGGGCTTCAAGAAACCTATATGAACCAAGACGTCTACCTCTTGCTACTAGACAAAATGTTGAATTTGCTAGTAGTTGTTCATAATCAAACCTGAAAACATTAAAGTTTTTATTTTTTGTATAGATACTATTGATTTAGATAAATTTGGTACAGATGTTCCATAAAACTAGGAATAACACATACAATACTACTTTTTATTCCGAAATTCCCATGGGATTGGGACTCATGCTGTTAAATCCGCGTGGTGCACCTTTAATGGGTACTTTTGATTTATACAAAAGCTTTTGAGGTGTACAAAACTTATTGTAATATTATTTCTTAAGTACTTATATAATTCCTAGTAAGGAGCAATACTCACTTGTCATATTCCTTATTATCTTCATCACATCTTTCATCTCGTAAGTCTTTCCATGACTTTCCATGGCGGCAAGTTGTAACCAGTATTAAATTATTTCCATCATGTAAATGCCACAACGAATTTCGTGTTTCACTTCCAATACCATGTACATACCTCTTGCCTTTGAAAGCAAGCAAATGTCGTTTAGAAGCAGGAAATGGATTCCCCGTGGCAGCCGGTGGGGCACCACCTTTCTCTGGGTGTTCTTTGTGGAATAATGGAAGAGATATATCAAATCCTTCTCTAAATATTGTCTCGGATGCACTAGCCCTAGCCAAAATGGCTTCTCCAGCATCAAAACCCAATGCATCTTCAGCATAATCTGGCCATGTTCCAGCATACAAATTAAATATGAGATGATTTCGTCCATTTTTCCAATAAGGCAAACGTGACAAACGTGTGCCCACGTCAGGTACATATTCAGGAGATAATGGATCCCCATCTAAGGTATCAATTGCTGGCACAAACAGACAGGCTTCATTTGGATCACCTGTGACATACCGAGATTCCCTTATCACTGATAATAATTTGCGATATGATGCGCTCACAGGACCTTCACTTGGGTAGACATAGATTTTGGGATCTCCACCACATTTTGAAAAATCAAAACATGTCTCCATTCGGCATGGAACTGCAGTATTAGTAGGTTGCCTATGTTGTGGTGAAGGTGATTCTTGTAGTTCATCTAACGTAGCGAAGCTAGTGAGTTGAGATCTTCGATCACTTTGTACAAGTTCAGTGTTTAGATTATGACTCCCAAAAAAGCAATAAAATAAAAAGGCGAAGAATAATAGAACAAGAACAAACCGTTTCTTAGCTTGCATGTTTGTCATTCATTGATGAATAGTTCCATTCGGTATTATCGTATCGCAAAAAAAAACAATTTATCATACAATTTTCTGCATAGTCGTGTTAAATATCAATTACCAGTACCACTATACAAGATAAAGGAGATAAAGGTACTCAATTTGAATAAACGATTGATATCATAAATTTATTTAGTTTATTCTGAAATATAAGTATATTATCTAATAAACTTCAATAAAGTTATTAAAATCTAGGATGATCTCTGTGATCTTGATCTGTGAGTGTGACATATGTCATACTTACTTTTGTTCATAGGGTTGGCAGGATCTAAATCTATGTCGATAGAAATTATCGATGTTTCTGACTATAAGAGATGATAACGTTCAATAATATTGAGATTAAACGCTAGGTACTAAATTAAACGAATATTTAAATTACAAAAAACAATTATTATCTTAAAGGGGTACCCCCCATCCATATCTGAATCAGTTTCTGATGGAATATTATATGAGTAAGTTAGAAATTAGATTTTATTAACTCACTATAACTTTATATCAAATGTAAATTATGAAAATGATATTAAAATATACGACAAAATTAAAATACACTTTCATTTTAAATAGAGTTTTATCTAAAATATCGATAATTTATAGTCCGTCACGATGATACATCGCCCATCACTAAACAGGTCGACATCAGTGTGACCATTTGTGGCAAATTTCTGTCATTTTGGCAGATTTCGCTCCAAAATTTTAGCTTTGGCAGATTAAGTTGACGATTCAAAAAAGTGGCAGAATTGGGCAGATTTCAAGGAAACCTTCAAAGTCTTCATTTTGTTCATTATTTAATCAAGTAAATCAATTTTAACATCTGTTTAATCATTCCTTTCGTAGGTTTCCGTGATCATTTATACCGGGTGATTCATTTATAGTACCTATTAACCCCCGACGCAAAAAGAGGGGTGTTATATGTTTGACGTGTCTGTGTGTGTGTGTGTGTGTGTGTGTATATGTGTGTGTGGCTTCATAGCTCCCGAACGGATGAACCAATTTCAATTTAGTTATTTTTTTGTATAAAAGGGGACTTACGTGCGAGTGTTCTTAGAATCTTAGATAAAGTTTTATGAAAATCGGTTGACCCGTTTAAAAGTTATGGGGGTTTGAAAGTAATTGTGTAGGGGGTTTTTTAAATTTTAAATTTAATTTGTTTGATCATAGATTTTTGGCCCAATGGAGTGTGATTTTTGTAAACCTATAATATTTTGAAATTCTCGATAAATTGCACCTGCACTGTGCCGAATAAACCATGTTAATCGAAGGAACAGACAAAGTTTAAAAGAGATAATCTTCAAGAACAAAAGATGTCAATTTTATTGTTTGTAATTTTTGATAGCTTGAAAAATGTACCTACCTCCAAATGGATAACCCGTATCAATACCTTATTTTATTGTAGTATTTACTGACTTCGATATTATTAAAATAACTCATTAAGTGCAATTTTTGAAATAAGTTTTTTTAAGTAACATGTTTTTGACATTGATTGTACTTTTTATTGTGTAAGCGACAAAAAAAAAAAAAATAATTGTATACCTAAAATGGATAACCTAAAAAAAAGTTATGGCATGCTTTTGGCATTTTCTGGTGTTGGGTTTGGCAGATTTTTAGTCAGTCTCGGGCAGATTCGCGATTTTTGAGATGGTCACCCTGGTCGACATGCGGGTGAGGTTGACTGACTGACTGATGACTGACTGATGGATGACTGCTGTGCTGAGAAACGTAGTGGTTAATTTCTCTGTGGTGCTGAGCTGAGGACGGGACGGTGAGCAAGCAAAGCGAAGTGATAGGTGATAAATTACATATTTGTTTTGTGATTTGTTCCAGAAATTGAAAATTAAGGGGTAAGTTTTTTTTATAGATATGTTACATTGTCCTGAAATCTTCAAAATACACATCATCATACTATTCGATAACTTCGATACGAATGCGGCTTTACATCCATTCGCCATTACATTACCAACCAACCATCAACCATTTGCTTCGTGACTCGTACTATCACAGCCCGGGCCATTTTATACTGTCAATAATTTATTTAATGTTAGTATCTGATATTTCCTTCTCGTGATTGTATTCAGAGAAACTTATTATTCGAGCATTCTAAGAACGTATTTTATACATTTACAAACAAAACTATTGACCGATCAGCATTAGGCTATTATTGGTCGACCAGACCAATGAATCAGAATAGAATGTAAGCCAAGCAAGACTCCAATAAAGTGTCCTCTTTCAATCTTTATCATCATTCATCACATAGTCGTCCACTTCTGAATATTGTGCTTTACACTGCTGAACTTTGGGCCTTTTTGTATATACTTAACCTAGCACTTTAACTGGATATCATACTATTATTAACACATATACCTACTTGCAAAATTGCGATATTCGCTTTGTTACATATTTAAATAAATCGAACAGATTGTAAGCTTAGTAAAAATATTGTACTTAAAAAACATTGTTGATTACATGCAACGATGAATAACTAAAATGATTCTTGCAATATTTATATGTAAGGATATTCTTTTGTTATATGAAAGGGGTTAGTTGGGTGTTTGACTACTATTATGACACTAAAAAAAATAGATCAATATATTAGTTTAGTAAGTATAGGTACTCAATAATACTCCATTTCATTCACAAAATATTTATACATGTAATGCTATACAGATGTCTTCTCGAGGAAGAGGTTATGGAGGCTATAGTGGGAGAGGGAGCTACAATGGTACCCGCGGTAGCTCATACCGTGGTTCATACCGCGGTAACAGTAGTCGGGGATCCTATGAAAGCAGAGGGGGACGCGGTGGCTATTCATCATTCAACAGTGATTCTCGTTATACAAGTGGTGGCAGTAGTAACCGTTACAGTGGCAGGGACCGAATGGAAGAATCTTACAAAAAACCTTATAGATCGGTAAGTAATACACTTATTACTAGTATGTTCATAATAATACCTTTAATTCTTTTATCAGGTATTGTTAGTACTTATGTGATTTAAACATCAACAAAAATTACAACTACACTTGTTATGGATAGACAAATATTATCATGCTATTTGGGTTTTATTTTAATGATGATTTGTGATTGTGTATACATTGTTTTATTATCAGGACAATACTGGAAGTTATTCTAACCGTGATTATGGAGGTCGTTCAGGATCACCTGACCGTAAAAGAATGAGAATGGAGGTTAGTTGATAATTTGTACATTTTATTTATAGACCCAATTAAATATAATTTGGACTTGAATGTTATATAATTATGCCTACACTAAGAGAACATACATGGCAATCAAATAACAGAAAATAGAATGCCTATAGGTTTCTATTCTAATTATACAAAGACTGTATTATACATTTGGAGAAATTACAATTAAAATATATTATGAGATTTGTCCTAATACAAGAATATGGGTGATGTATGGATGGATGATGAGAACATTGCACCAACCACAGAATTTTATGTTTGGACATGGACTCCATTATTATCATAGAATAATTATGAATGATTTCAGGATTCAGAGTATGATATTTGCAATTTTTAATATTTTTATTGCTAAACATAAATATTGCTTTGTTTTATATTTGTTACATTATGTGTAGAAGCCAAGAATGCATAATTAGACCAGACAATAAATTATGATCTATTGGATAATTCAGACACTAAAACTTTAAAGATTTTGTAATTGAAGTAGAGGACCTTATTATACACCCCAAAGGAAAAGAACACAATGTTTTGTTACATGCAATGTACCAAAGTTATTCTTTTATTTGTACATACTAAACTTATTGTGGTCTTCCAATAAAATAGAGCTTGATGAGACTCGTCTACTGCCACTGAATGTGATTCAGTTACGATTTACTACAAAAAGTAGCAGATTAAACACTATGCTTATCAGTTTTCTGAGTTGCAAAGATCTTTATACAGGATAGATTGGATTACTTTTCAATATCAGTCTAACAATCGAAAAATTCGAGCTATAGGCCGCTCCAATTTAGACATGAATTTGACCGGTCAAAACTAAAAAAGAGTCACTGATGACAATCTAATACTCCTTTATTTAATCTCTTTATGGTTTTCAAAACGTAAAGCAGGAGAGAACAAAACAGAGTTATGTACAGGGGTCCTCGAGCGATAGACGTAGCCACGATGGCGGCGGTCATTACGGCGGCTCGTACAGCGCCAGACAAGAGAGTTACAGCGGCGAGAGACGGTCGTTCGGGGGCGAGGACAGGAGACGGTCGCCGACCCGAGACTCCTACCGCAAGTCGCACGGCATGGGCCCGCCGCGCGAGCCCGTGCGCTCGGGCGGCCGCCCGCGCGCGCCGCGCCGCTCCTTCCGCGGCCGCACGCTGCGCTCGAGAACCATCTACCGAGCACCCACTCGCTCGCGTGGAACATTCTCCTCCAGGCGATTCGGTGAAAGATCGCTCGGTTTCAACCGTGTATTCAAATCTAACAAGGGGCGAAGGTAATTGAATATAATATTGAATTATTTACATTAGTTGACATTTGGTAACACGGAGAAATCTGTGAGGTGAGGATTGTTCCGGAAGGTCCACAGTCGCTCGGAATATTCCGTGAATGTGAACGAATAGAAATCCGAGATTTGTCGTTGATGACCTGGCCACATGACTGATATTGTATCCTCTGATAAAACTAATCCGATGAAAGGTCTGGCTATACACATGCTACTGAAAGAATAAGCTCTGGGAATAATGAGCTTTGTATGAAGGTCTGACTAAAGGTAGGTAAAATTTTTAAAACAATATTGCATTGACACATGTATTTATAATATGATAGATATATTTCACATTCTCTAACTGATACATTTAATAAATACAGCTCTATAAAATCCAAAGAAGAAGAAGCGTCATCGACCGAAGAAGACTGGGAGGCAGATGAAAAAGAAGAAGATCAGCCTGAAGAAAAGGAGACGAAGATTAAGTCTCCCAAGGTACGCTATGCCATGTCACTGTCTGAAAAAAATAATGGATTACCGATATGCATTTACGATAGGTGAATAATTTAAATGTTTTTTTTAGGAAACTGTGGAGCCTACGTCTGAAGCCGAACCGGAGGAAGCCGGCGAAGAGACAGATAAGGAACCCGACACCGCATCCGACGCCGCGCCGCGCCGCGCTCGCCCTTACGTGCATCTCAGCTGCGTGCATTGCAAAGAGAAATGCGCTACGTTCGCCGTGAGTTAATGTTATATCTTAACGATGTTAATTCATGGCCCTACCGACTACTGGTCACCGAAAGGAAGGAGACAAACTAACGTGAATAATATTTTCAGATTTACGCGAAACATCTGTTGTCGTCGAAGCACCGGGCGGCGATGAACACGGTGGCGCGGCGTCACAAGGCGCAGTTGTTGCGCATGCGCGTGGCGCAGCGCGGCGCCCAGCGGCAGCTGGAGACGGCGGCGGGCGCGGAGCTGGCGCCGCGCACCACGTTCTGCCTCATCTGCCGCCTCAACCACCGCACCACGCGCCACGCGCACAACCTCACCGACACGCACCGCGCCATGAAGCGCTTCCTCATGCCCTTCTGTCGCATATGCCGCGTCACTTTCCGATCGCCGATGATATACGAGCATCACATCTGTTCTTTGGAACATCTCAAGGTTTGCTTTAATGTTATATTACCCTAAAGTTAAATTGCATATTAATGAATATTCAAAACGTGTTAAGTTACATTTTCTATTTTAGAGAAAGGCTAGCCAATCTGCGCGACGTGTCGCTAGTCCAAAAGCCGAGGGTAGCGGAGATGAAGGAATGGATGTAGACCTGGATAACTTCATGACTCTCGATTCTGTTGGAGATGTTGATGGTAATTTACTTCTTATTATATTATTCGTCGATTTCCTATGAGATACTAAATACAATTTTGACCTAATAGTGAATCTAATGATAATATTAAACGTTTTTAGAAGTAGAAGACGACGATTCGGGAACTGAGAAAAAGGACGATCCATCTCCGAAGAAACCAAAAGTGGAGATAAACATAGGCAGCGAACACATAAAGAAGATGGAGGTAACCGAGACACCAGTATTTATTAATAATCATCAAATTTGTTATGTTCTCAATTAGTATGGGTAGCAAACTATGTAGTGGAGCGTATGTAAAGCGATCCCACGGTGGAGATGGTAATGGAGCGTGCGTGGTGCAGGTGTGGTGGTGCGAGCTGTGCCGCGTGTACCTGCCGCGCGCGGAGGCGGGCGGCGCGGAGGAGGCGGAGGCGCTGCGCCACCACTGCCGCCTGCGCATCCACCTCGGCCGCTACGTGCAGCACCGCGACACGCGCACGCTGCGCAAGCACGCCGAGCGCATCCACCGCCAGCTGCACCAGCACAAAGGTAACGGGACCTTACAACCAGGGAAGGGGTGGGGGCACTTTGAGTTCCTACTTCGCGCTGAGAGTGTAGTACTTCCTCCTTTAAGCCTGACTTTTTCGAAATGTGATTTTCATAGTGCTCCACCATTATAAAACTCGTACAAAAACATAATTTAGGTTAATAATATTTTTTTGTCGCAGAAGAGGAGAAAGATGACGCCGGATGTGAAGCGAGTAGCAAGGCCCAAACTGAAAAACCTGAAACAACTGAACAAAACAAGAAACTTGAAAATGGCGGTGACGCCCCAGGTATGATTTGTTATTTATGTATTACTTATTGTATGTGCATTTTTGGTTATTCATTTTATTATCATTTATATTGAGCGTCGGTGGCGTAGGGGTTATAAGGCCAGCGCCACACTTAACGGATATTCCGTCGCGGATCTTTTCGGACGGAACGTCAATACATGTCATCTATATACCGGGCGTTTGGTAGAGGGTTGACCAAACGTGGTGGGCGTGTTCCTGGACCTATTTGGGAGATACCATTTGGCTAAAAATTTTCTTGTTGTTAAAATAAAAAAATATCGCCAAAATTGCTTTTTTTTAATTTTTTCCGAAATTGCGTCTATTTATCCCTATAACTTTTTTTTAGCTGGTTTCCAGTAAAAAAAAATTATTGATTATGGTCTCAGCATCCACCTGGTCTGCTCACAGCATTTTCAGACCTCTACAAGGTCTAAATAATTTGTTATGACCACTTAACGCTAGGGAAATGAAAAATATAAATCTTATAGGGGATTCTTCAACTCAATTAAAAAGAAAACTAATTGTAATCGAGAATTTAAAACTCTTTTAAAAACTTCTCTGTTTATCTCTTATTTCAACGGTATACTACAAGAACTTGTTAAAAATTTAGGTGCAAAGTGGAAATTGACGAAAAAATAATAAGATATTTTTAAAAACAAATTCCAAGTTTGGTAGATAATCAATCAAAAAAATTTGAATGGAAATCAGCTCAAATAAAAGTTATAGGGATAAATAGACGCAATTTCGGAAAAAAAAAATACAATTTTGGCGATTTTTTTTTTTATTTTAACAATTAGGAAATTTTTAGCCAAATAGTATCTCCCAAATAGGCCCAGGAACACGCCCACCACGTTTGGTCAACCCTCTACCAAACACCCGGTATATAAAAATCAATTGCTGTTCGTTAGTTTCGCTGAAACTCGAGAACGGCTGAACGGATTTATTTTATCTTGCTCTTGAAATGTTCGTGGAGGTCTAGGGAAGGTTTAAAAGGTAAGAAAATATCGAATAATTGCTGGGAACACGGGAACGGGTACTACGCGGGAGAAACCGCGGGGCACAGCTAGTTACATATAAATTACAAATAGCGGGCACACTACGCGGAAGATCGGTTTCGCAGCGCTGCACACAACTGCAAAGAAATTCTAAGGTTGTGTGTGAAGTCAACCTACCTGCACTTGGTCAGTGTGATTGAATAAGGTCTGATCACCCTAATTCACCCTGAATTAGGGTGATTTAGGCTCGAGCCCTCGGTGGGGTCATACATGAGCTGAAAATGATGATGATTTATGTTTATACATACTCATTTAGTTCATGTTTCTTTCACACTTCATAACACATTTTCTATCAATATTTATTTTTAGTACTTAAATCACTGTGTCGATTATTGTATACCAAACATTTTTTTAGATAATATCAGAGGCAACATAAATGTTGATTGAGCAATTGTCTTAATATTTCATAGGTAGCGAAGACAAACTGTGGGCAGACGTAGACAAGGACATTGGGGAATTCTTACGTGAAGTTGATCCTCAGGGTAATGAGGGAAGTGACGACGAAGAAGATCACGCTAGGTAATTTAATTACATTGTACATAAACAATAACAACACAAGTTTTGTTTTTTTCTAAATTAAGATTAGTTTTTTAATAAAAAAATCTTTCCGTTTAGCCGCTATATGTATATCCTTCACAACCCAGAAGGCAATACAAAATTCTTAGGTTAAACCAAATATGTATTAGTCTAACATTCCCTCATCACTAACATACCGGTGCTAGAGGTTGCTTAACCGCACGAATGACACGAATATGCGGTGAGCACTGGGCTGTGAGCTGTGAGTGACTACCTATAGTATAAAATGATTTACAGATTTGACAAATTTCGAAAAAGTGACAAGAAAGCTAAAAATGGGGAAACTGTTGATAATGACTCCAATGTTCCGGAAGCCACTACAGATAACAATACTACTGAAACAACTGCACCTGAATAAAATGTTATTCTGGGTAAAAAAATTCTGTAGATAAGGATAATATTGATCTAAGTTTCAGTAGAGATTCTTCTTTATTTTCCTTTTAAAAATTAATTAATAACTACATATGCTTATACTATCACTAATACATATTTTAATACATACATAACTTTTTTTTTTAATACCTATATAAATATGAGTCCTATAAAATATAATCCATTGATTTGTATGCGCGCATTGAAAAAAAACTAGTTGATAAGAAATAGCTAATTGTTCTCTAAATTAAATGGTCAATGTATATTGAAAAAATGTTAGAAGGCTTTCTTATGTAATGTGACTAATGTGATTGATATTATGAGTACCAAGAATCTGTTAACTTCAACTGTTTACAAATAGTATCTGATTATATTATAGTAAGATTGGAGTGGTTCCACGATGTCAGTTGTAGATAAGTATTAAGAACCAATGTGCATACATTAATAGAATGTTAAAATATGAATTACATTTTTATAAGATAAAGTTAATTAGTAAAACTTACTAAAATTCTTGCAGATTTGTCTATACGCGCTTAGTTAAAAACTGACACCTTATATAGAAAAATATGTAATGTAATGAAGTAAAACAGAGTTTTCGTTCATCGGATGACGATTTATTACGAAAATGGTCGTGAACATGTTTATGAAATTGCATGTATTACTTACATAGGATCGTTGCAATTGCCAATATTCTATTTAATTAAATGAAATTTATTTAACAAAATATAAGTGCAGTATTGAACATACTGATGAACCAAAAGTCTGTTTCTAATTTTAAATAATTTTATTAAATATATAATTAGTTATACTACGTTAGTATTTTATGATCCCTGGTTATACATACAATTATTTACTATGATATTTAACTCTGTGCTAACATGGATGTAACCAAGGCCCAGCTGGGCAAAACTACTATGATGACCTTCTAGTTCTAGTCTAGATAGAGACTAGAGAGTTTACTTTCACTAACACCTGCATACTTGTACTCGGTAAAATTCCAGGAACTTAGTATATAAGCTATACTTATTACTTAGTGTTAACATTTACTTACGGGGTATATATGCCTTTATTTATGGGCATTACCCATAACTGTTACCTAGATGGAATTAAATAAGTATGTAAGATACTGATACGCGCCACCACGCGCCGGAGTGCGGTGCAGTGTGACAATGACAACAACTTTGTTAAGGAATACCTTATCAAATGTTTTTTTACTTTTATAGGTTTATAAGTAAGAAAACATTTGAATGTCTTGAATAATGTACAAGACTAAATTGTAATTGTGTAATAGATTTTATTGCAATATGAGTCCTATGACACTAGTGTTAGTGAAATGATGGTGAGGATTTTTGTTTTAATTTTTCAAATGCTGAATGTCTTCGTCGGTAGTAAGTTAAAATTCTAATAAATATATTAAATGCAATAAAAATGTAGTTTTATGAGTATTTGGTTAAACCCTGATTGGCTATCAGATTGGAAATGGTACTTGATGGATAACTTGTTTAATTAACAACATTGTAGATTTGTGAAAATCCGTTAGGTACTAAACTTGCACTGCCTTATTTGCGTTGCATTTTTAGTCCGGTTTAGCACTAAACCAGGTTTTACAATCAATTTTGAATACTGTATAAATGAATAAGAGGCTAAAAGGTCGCGCTGCTTCAGGGGAATTCTTGCATTCTCGAGAATTCCTAAGCTAAACCTTCAAGGCTAACGCTAAAACTCGTGCGGGCGCACTCTCGCGTGTGTATAATGGAAAATAGTATGGGCAATATGGACCAAGAGCCCGCTACTGCCTGACCTTCGTCATTTTATAAAAGCTGAAAGTTTGTCTACGTGTGTCCCTAGTACAGGTAAGAATGATCCCCACCCATGAAGCTGAGGCAGCGGTGGCTTTGGCAGATATCAGGTAACAAAGGTGTATGAAATTCCATCTCAATTTCGTCATAGTATAAAACTCTATTTTTTGATATTTGATGCATAATGATATCAAAAATCACGTTGCTCAATGCCGGACAGCTAGTATGGTTCCAACCCTCTGCCGGACACCCTTAAACTATGGTAATTTATAATTAAACTTACGTCATTTTATAAAACCTAAATTTTATATATAATTTTTAGGGGGCCTATTTATCTATGTTTCCATAATTGCCGGACAGCTACGACGGTTCCATCATCTTGCCAGACGCATTCAAAGTGATGAGCAATAGCCCGTGAATGCCTAACTTTCGTTATTATATAAAAGCTGAAAGTTTGTCTACGTGTGTCCCTAGTACAGGTGAGAATGATCCCCACCCATGAAGCTGAGGCAGCGGTGGCTTTGGCAGATAACAGGTAACAAAGGTGTATGAAATTCCATCTCAATTTCGTCATAGTATAAAACTCTATTTTTTGATATTTGATGCATAATGATATCAAAAATCACGTTGCTCAATGCCGGACAGCTAGTATGGTTCCAACCCTCTGCCGGACACCCTTAAACTATGGTAATTTATAATTAAACTTACGTCATTTTATAAAACCTAAATTTTATATATAATTTTTAGGGGGCCTATTTATCTATGTTTCCATAATTGCCGGACAGCTACGACGGTTCCATCATCTTGCCAGACGCATTCAAAGTGATGAGCAATAGCCCGTGAGTGCCTAACTTTCGTTACTATATAAAAGCTGAAAGTTTGTCTACGTGTGTCCCTAGTACAGGTAAGAATGATCCCCACCCATGAAGCTGAGGCAGCGGTGGCATACTACATATATGACTACACGCTTTCACAGGATGTGATTACAATCCTGCATTTTACAGAAAAGCAAAATTGAAACCGTTTAGATTGTTAAAAAAATATGTAGAATTTCAACAAGCATTCATGAAATTTGGTGACAGCAAAATAATCGAAAATAACAATGAACAAGTATTAATCTTCGATATAATTCAAAGTTTTATCTGCTATCTATACAATATGGGTGATATCAATGATGTTAATGCTGCTAGGCTACAAATGTTCATTAATTCATATACAGTATCTGATGTGAACGAAGCTTTTAATCGAAAAAAGCTGCGAAATTTCGATGCTAGCTGTTTACCACCTTGCAAAAGTGAGCTATTGCAGCAATTTTTGCGAGCGAATTATATATGTAGCATATGGAACAACGCTCACTTACAAAAGCCAACAGCATATAAACCAGTAAATAATGGTTGGATACTGGAAAATGACCACTACTATTTTAAATGGTTTGAAGGAGATCAGTTACCGAATTATGTCAGCGAATCTCTACAAACAGTTTCAGGTATTTGATAATTATGTTAAATTATTGTACATCAATTTTGGACTATTTGTAATTAAATTAACTTTTTTTTACTATTGCAGAAAATAATGAAGAAGGCAATATTGAAGACGATCAATCCATACAATGGAATAATAGTGATGAGGAAGACGAATGTATTGACGACGACGTCGACGACGAAAATGATGAAAATGTTTAAAGATTTAATTAAAATAACTAAACAATAAATTTTACAACAAAAAATGTCCTTTGATTTACTTTAATTCATTGGTTTTTCAATTTTGATGGAATGGAATGGGAACATAAAACAATCACAATATTAAATAAAAAGAAAATGAAGGAAATGCAATGTTCATAATAATAAAAAACCTAAAATAACCTTATACCATTACACTGTTTTGTTTTAACAATCTACGTGGATGATATTATGATAAATTGATATGTTTAGTACTGCATAACTCTGTTTGGACTAAGATTTGGACCTTGACTCCTTAGGAACCTTTTGTCAGCTCAACTATGGCTATCCAACGACATATTACACATAGCTATTGGAGAGGGTAACAGAGTCCAAACATATTCTGGCATCATCCATAATAGTTTAAGGGTGTCCGGCAGAGGGTTGGAACCATACTAGCTGTCCGGCATTGAGCAACGTGAGTTATAATATGATTATGCATCAAATATCAAAAAATAGAGTTTTATACTATGACGAAATTGAGATGGAATTTCATACACCTTTGTTACCTGTTATCTGCCAAAGCCACCGCTGCCTCAGCTTCATGGGTGGGGATCATTCTTACCTGTACTAGGGACACACGTAGACAAACTTTCAGCTTTTATATAGTAACGAAAGTTAGGCACTCACGGGCTATTGCTCATCACTTTGAATGCGTCTGGCAAGATGATGGAACCGTCGTAGCTGTCCGGCAATTATGGAAACATAGATAAATAGGCCCCCTAAAAATTATATATAAAATTTAGGTTTTATAAAATGACGTAAGTTTAATTATAAATTACCATAGTTTAAGGGTGTCCGGCAGAGGGTTGGAACCATACTAGCTGTCCGGCATTGAGCAACGTGATTTTTGATATCATTATGCATCAAATATCAAAAAATAGAGTTTTATACTATGACGAAATTGAGATGGAATTTCATACACCTTTGTTACCTGATATCTGCCAAAGCCACCGCTGCCTCAGCTTCATGGGTGGGGATCATTCTTACCTGTACTAGGGACACACGTAGACAAACTTTCAGCTTTTATAAAATGACGAAGGTCAGGCAGTAGCGGGCTCTTACTCCAATAGGAGTGGGTGATATAAATCGTATAAAGATACAATACGCATGTATTAGCAAAAAACCCAAAAACTGTATATCGTACGGCGCGATATCTATGTATAGGTATTGGTGTATGTGTATTCACCGCAGTTGATATAATACGCTGTATGCACACAACCATGAAATATACGCGACTAGTGTACAACTACAGTATCACAATACACATATATTCTGATATCTATGATACTGACCTTGAAATGATTACTTGAATGGATTTAGGTACGATACGATTCCAACGACCGCGCGCGAGCGCATGAGAGAGAATTACAATTTATGAAACAGCTATATCGCACGGCGATGGGTGTGTTCAGACATTAAGGGTCAATTTATACTAGCGCAGAGTCGAAGCGCATCGATGCGAATTTCAAAAACTGAACATAACAAACTCGACCTTAACTCCACAGCGTAACGAACACATTACTTCTGAGATTTTAATAAGACACGCGCATTCTTCCGAATTCGCGCGTCTGCGCGCGATTTTGCTGATTGATACGCTTTTAAAACATCAGAAGTAATGTGTGCGTTACGTTGTGGAGTTAAGGTTGAATTTGTTATGTTCAATTTTCGACGCTTCGCTCCGATGCGCTTCGACTCTGCGCGAGTATAAATTGACCCTAAGTCTTGCTTGCTAGAGTTATTAGTAAAATGGTGAGTTATTTGTAAACATTTTCTGCCTGAACACACTCTATGTATGTATGTACGGGTATTGCTGTATCTGTTTGTGTATGTGTATTGGTGTATGTATCCGCCTGCAGAGGTGCTACAGTATCATAGATTTCAGCGTATCGTAGATTTGCCGTATCATAGATTTTAGTCAATACATAGATATTAAAATATATAGATATGATATCCGATATTCAATATCAAAATATAGATACGATTCGGTACACGAAAAAAACGATATTATCCAAGTCTACTGGGCAAGCGCAGGCGCGGACGCGGGCGACGGACTGTCACACGCGCGACAGGTGGGGGCACCATGAAGTTAAAGGTAAAAATGGAGTCCACACTTCGAATACCTACTTGAAGCATACCTATATGTATCACTATCGCGTCTCTGTGGGCAGGCTCTCTCTTTCTGGGCCGCGGAAGACTGCAACCGCGCGCTCATGGTCCCGGCCACAAGTACGGTGACGTCACATTGGGGTTTTAGTCGGTAGGGCCGCCATCCGTCTGCTCCTTGATGGCGGCGAGTCCGACATACCCCGTCGCTCCCTTTACAAGCGGCGGGGACCCGTCAAAAAGGTTTCCCCAATTAAAAAAAAAAAAGGCTCTCTTAGGGCTGATTTTTCCATCGCCGGCAAACATTATTCAAGGAATAACTTTGAAATTTTGACAGATATTTCATACAAAATCTGTCAAACGTCAATTTTATTCGTCGAATAAAGTTATCCGGCGGAAAAAATCGACCCTTAGTTGGTTGACCACCCCAGACTTCACTTCATATGTTCCCCTTACTCCAATTTCTTTTAATAACTTTTAAATTAAACCTTATTCTTTTAAATGAGCATGCATATAAGATTGTTGAAAAGTCAAAGTAACACCTTGCCTGAATACTTAGCAAGGTATCGTTATTCACCTGACGCCACCTAAATCATCTTATGTAGATGTAAAGGCCTATGATGATCGTTATTCACACATTTATTGAAAGTTTCCCTTACCCCAAAAACCGAGAAAGGGGAACACTTGGACCGACCTTAGGATTTTGAATTATTATATAGGTTAGGACTTTTATATCAGCAAGCTAGATAAATATGCAAGCTACAAATGAATCAAAACTAATCAAATCTTATATGGAAATTAACCACAAAACTTTCGCGCAAAAAATGAAGTATGTTCCCCTTACCCCACCTGACCTTATATATAAACAGGTGAAACGATATCCGCCCGCCTAGTTATAAGCATCTTCAATTCTTTATTTTATTTGCAACTAGCTGTGCCCCGCGGTTTAACCCGCGTAGTTCCCACTCCCGTGGGAATTTCGGGATAAAACAGCCTGTTTTTCCTCGGACCATAAGCTACCCCTATACCAAATTTCAAGTCAATCGGTTCAGTCGTTTAGACAAGAGTTACTTTCGCATTTATAATATTAGTTAGGATGTCGTCGTGGCTTTGCTCGATAGTCCGCGGTATGAAGACGTGAAACAAGGCTCTTTCGGCTCGTTCGTATATTATACTAGTAGGTGGTGTTTGTAGCTTAAATGAAAGATAACATAGATTTAAAGAATGTATTTAATTAATCACTTCTTAGCTTTCACTTCTTTAGGGGCAGTAGGTGCCTTGGTGACATCGTCAGGGTTTTCTGCTGCATCCTTCAACCTCTTGGCACGGATACCCACTAGCTTAGCAATGGAACGAGCCTAAAATAATACATGGTATATAAGTCATACAAATTATTTAACACAGTAAAAACAAGTTATAATTTTGAAGCTTTTGTAGACCATTCACCACTAAACTTCTTTGATCATCACAAAGGATATGGAGAAAATTGTACAAGACGCACTGTTTACCTACCACCACTATTTAACTAGCATTCATTTGATCTGTTTTCAAAAACTCATTCAAAGCTGTTCAGTTTGTCAAATTGGCTTGATATAATATACATATTGAAGTAATAAACAATTTTTTATTGGAAAAGAATGTGAATGTTGGTATGAAATGCTAATACACTCCAATGACACTTGTATTAGGAATAATGACATAGGTTTGACTTACTCCTCTAAGGTATTGGTAAGCCTTGAAGTTCTTCTCTTCTTCAGTAATAGCCCTGGCAATGGACTTAGGTGCTGGTTGTTGCACAGGCATCAGAGGGCCTCGAAGTTGTGTTGCCAACTTACGCTCTTCCTCATTAGCCTCTCCCTTCAGGACCTAAAATATTTTGAGGTAATATGAATTTATAAAATATTTAAAAACAATAACTAAGCTAATAAGCACTGAAAACATTTCAAAATCAAAACATTAAAAACTGTATAAATTAAAGAATTTGAATGTTAATGTAATTTTATGTGAAATATTGATAGTTATTTTTTACCTTTTTACCCTTGGGGAACAAAATGAGACGAGCTCTGTATTCTTTCAGTCTCTGTACATTGACTTGCAGTGACTCAACTGACTTGTTACGCCTGCGTGGGTCTACTGAAATACCAATAGTTCTAGCAAAGGCAGGGCTGAGTCCAGAAGCCTAAAATAAAGAAAACATATTTCATAATGCTTACTAACATACTTTTTACTGTTTGGGTTTAGAAAAAATAATTTCTGGAGTTTTGTAATTGTATTGAACTTTTGTTCTAATAAAACTAAAGTCTCAATTAGGTTCTTAGCCCATTAACAATTAGTACAGATTAGTTGCAGTCTCCTTGAACACCTCAATATATTTAATAAATGTATGTTTTAATATGTAAACAGTTGACATAAACATTGATACATATTTGATTGCTCTGGTGTCTAATTCTTCCTAATTATAATATTGGTTATATGTCAAACTTACTCTGATTTCACGAAGAGTAAATCCTCTACCGGCACGAACTTTGGTGTGGTACCGAATAGTAGGACAACGTACAACTGGTCTGAGAGGTCCAGCAGCGGGTCGCGGAGCGATAGCTTTGGCTTTCTTGATTCTGTTTTGTTTCCTGCGATGTCTTCTAGCAGGCTGGTTAAACCAAGTCTTAACGAATCTCTGCCAATCCTTATGGAAATGGCCATTTGGAATCATATTATTCCCTTTCCCCATCTTGACTTATTTTGTCCTTACCTGAAATTAAACATAAATACGTAACATTTATTGAAGTTGGCGATATTCTTTAGATATCAGAAACAAATAATTAGGTTTACAAACGAAGATTAATTCAATATTTCTTGATTTAAAAAACAAGGCACTAACCTACGGAACAAATGGTCACAATAAAAGAAAGACCGATAACTTGTTTGACAATGACAGCAAAAACAAGTACTAACGTACGTCAAGAGTTCTGTCAACGAAATTTTATTTCAAAGTCATCTAAAAGTAAGTCTATCGTTAGATCTGTGGATATGATCGAGGAAAACTTATGGCGGCTCCACATTAGTGCCGCGAATTCTCGCCGTGAATTAAATTGAACACGCAACGAATCCATGCCCTCCACATTCACGAGATGCTCACAACAGTTCGAAACCCGCCGCGAAATGGACGTAGAAGTGGCTGCTGAAAAATAACTTTATTTGCTGTGTCCCTATACCACCGTGACGTGAATGTGGATGTGTAAGCGTAAACGCCGCGTGAAGGAGACGCGAACCCTTTATCGCGAGATAAAATACCGACTCTGATCGGGGAACAGGCGTGAACGTGCGTGAACCCCGCGAAAACTGTCCACATTAACGTTCACGTTTGTTCACGGAGCTTCACGGCACTAATGTGGAGCCACCAAACGTCTTCTGATCAATCAAAACAGACTCTCCAAACAATAGGACACGGTCAACCTTTGATTCTTAGCTTTGATTTCTTCGAATTATAATAATCCTCTTCACCCATTAAATAGATTATAATCTTAATTTTTTTAAGACCATGTCATTGTGGTTCCACATGCACTAAACTTAGAACAAATAATACTTAATTATAAATTAGAATGTAAAGGAATGGCAGTATAAAATTATTAATTACTCATATTTGTTTGAAATACGACAATTCTATTCTAATCTATTGCTTTTATAATGCGGTAAAAAATATCGTAATAGCATATTAGATCCGTAATAAGTTTTTAAAAAAAAATATGTAGACATATAATATGATTAATATACTGCGCTCAAAGGTTAACTTACTTGACAATTTTCATACAAAATATATTTTTATAATGAATAGAAGTAATTAATAATAAACTGGGTGTGGTAATAATAAACGGTTAATAAAGTTTATTAATACCACACGGTATATAAGTTTAAAAAGTTATTAATATTTTTATTACAATTTAGTTTAAGTTTTGACGATTATAAGTGATTATATCAATCCTTGATAGGTACATAATAAAGATATTTTTGAATTTTGAATTTTTGAATAATAAACGGTTAGTGCTTAGGGTTAGTGCAAATCGATTTGCACTCGTTGTTTTGGTATGTAAATTATTTTGAAAAATCTATTCAAAATGTGCGCCTCAGCCGGAAGTTCATTTATAATAAAATAGTTCGTTACACATACTTCCTTAATATTTTAGTATGAATCCACGTCACTCAGTCAATAGGTTTTATTGATAAATATTTATTAAAAGTTTTCAGAAATAAATACTAGAAACTCTAGAAAGTTGTGTCACTTGATATTGAAGAAATGGGTTTCGCCTATAACGAGTTTTTTGTAACTAAAAATAATTCGTACTTTGAAAGTTTGAATGAATTTTTCGAGTTCCGTATTCAGTCGCAAAAGTCATTATAATAGTTGACTTTTTAATTTGTCTATGGTTTGCTTGAAAACTCAAATGAGTGACTGTGCATGACCATGCCAATGGCTGCTGTTGCGACGGCCTACGCTATGTTAAGCGCCATCTTGGTTTTTGTCAAACGTCACCTTTTCCTTTGGTGAGCAAGGTGTGTTCACGTGAGGTTGTGTGTCCCCAGAGTAAAAGGTCACACAATCCTCAGAATTTCGTGAAATATTCTTGTAAAATAAAAAAAAAAATCATAAAATTATCAAAAATCCAAAAAAATAGTAAAATAACAAAAAACAAACGGGAATCACTTGATTTTAATAAGTGTACGTAAGCGTGCAACGTGGTCTGAGGAATGCGATAGTCATTGTAAAGAGAAAGTGAAGTTGTTCTTTGCCTTCGAAGTTAATGACTGTGTACGAATAAAACAACCAAGTCAAAGATGAATCCAGGACCGCCAAATTACCCAATGGCATCTCTGTATGTCGGAGATTTGCACTCGGATATAACTGAGGCCATGTTGTTTGAAAAATTTTCAACCGCTGGCCCGGTTTTATCCATACGCGTTTGTCGTGATATGATAACTCGTAGATCCTTGGGCTACGCTTATGTCAATTTTCAGCAACCTGCTGATGGTAAGTTGAATTTTATATAACACGTAAGAAAATTATCACTGTAATGTCAAAATGTTAACACATTTTTCAGTTCCATATGGTACCTATCTAGAGGATTCAATTTACGTTCAGGAATTTGGTGCTCTTGATCATGATAAATATAATGATTACAATATTTAAAATTTACAGTTTCAAACTGATGTAATTGCAATAAATAACCTAAAATTTTTATTATTTTTGTTTTAGCTGAAAGAGCTTTAGACACAATGAATTTTGATATTATCAAAGGAAGACCAATTAGAATCATGTGGTCCCAGCGTGACCCTTCTCTTCGCAAATCTGGTGTGGGAAATGTTTTTATTAAAAACCTTGACAAGACCATAGATAACAAAGCTATGTACGATACTTTTTCTGCCTTTGGTAACATATTGAGTTGTAAAGTAGCTCAAGATGAGACTGGTGCCTCCAAAGGCTACGGATTTGTGCATTTTGAGACTGAGGAAGCAGCTAATAAATCCATTGAAAAAGTGAATGGTATGCTTTTGAATGGTAAAAAAGTTTACGTAGGCAGATTCATTCCTCGCAAAGAACGCGAAAAGGAACTTGGTGAAAAAGCTAAACTATTCACTAATGTGTATGTGAAGAATTTCGGTGAAGACTTTTCCGATGAAATGTTAAAAGAGATGTTTGAAAAGTATGGTCGCATTACAAGTCATAAAGTGATGTATAAGGATGACGGAAGTTCAAGAGGATTTGGATTTGTTGCCTTTGAAGATCCAGATGCTGCTGAGAGAGCATGCATGGAACTTAATGGAAAAGAATTAGTAGAAGGTAAACCATTGTATGTAGGACGGGC
Source organism: Timandra comae (assembly GCA_958496195.1). Taxonomy (NCBI): domain Eukaryota; kingdom Metazoa; phylum Arthropoda; class Insecta; order Lepidoptera; family Geometridae; genus Timandra; species Timandra comae. The sequence continues at coordinate 6,585,025 of OY292354.1, read as the reverse complement.
TCAAAAGAAAGCTGAGCGTCAAAAAGAACTGAAGAGAAAGTTTGAACAACTGAAGTCTGAACGTTTGACACGCTACCAAGGTGTTAACTTGTATGTTAAGAATTTGGATGATACTATTGATGATGAGCGACTTCGTAAAGAATTTGCTCCATTTGGAACCATCACGTCAGCCAAGGTATTGTTCTTTTTTAAAAACTTAAATGCTACTATATTATTCTAATTTGCTTAAATTTTTAGTAAGTTATTATGTAATGTAAATACATAGATGTATTCATTCTGATTAGTAGTTCCCAAGATAGATGTTGCAACAAATTATATCAGTAAAGATAAGTTTATCATTACCTCTTAGTCTTTCAGTTGCTCCACTGGTCCTTTTTGGTATTTTCATAGAAAGCCAATTTTTTGGGATTTATTATTTCTGGTTTATGCTATAACAGTATATTTGTGTTCATTTTAGGTCATGTTGGAAGATGGGCGTAGCAAAGGATTTGGTTTTGTTTGTTTCTCTTCACCTGAAGAAGCTACAAAAGCTGTCACTGAAATGAATGGCCGAATTGTTGGAACCAAGCCACTTTATGTAGCTCTAGCCCAACGTAAAGAAGATCGTAAGGCCCATCTGACCTCTCAATACATGCAGAGAATGGCGAGTGTTCGTATGCAGCAAATGGGTCAAATATTCCAACCAGGAGGAGCAGGAGGATACTTTGTACCAACTATCCCACCAGCTCAGCGTTTCTATGGCCCAGCACAAATGACTCAAATTAGACCATCACCTCGCTGGACTGCCCAACCGCCAGTTCGCCCCAGCGCGCAGACAGCGGCATCGGGTTATCCCAACATGCAGGCTACCTTCCGCCCAGCTCCCCGGGCGCCGGCTCAAGCAGCTCTGCGAACATCTCTCGGAGCTAGACCCATTACTGGCCAACAAGGGGTAACTGCCGCGGCATCAATTCGTGCCCCGCTTGTCAATCAGAGTGGCCGCCCTGCAGGTTACAAATATACTGCCAACATGAGAAACCCGCCAGCACCTCAACCAGCAGTGCACATTCAGGGTCAAGAGCCATTGACAGCTACAATGTTGGCGACAGCACCTCTGCAAGAACAAAAGCAAATGCTTGGTGAACGTCTTTTCCCTCTGATTCAAAGAATGCATCCAGATTTAGCTGGTAAAATAACAGGAATGCTCTTGGAGATAGACAACTCTGAGCTCCTCCACATGTTGGAGCATGGTGAATCATTGAAAGCTAAAGTTGATGAAGCTGTTGCTGTGTTGCAAGCTCACCAAGCTAAACAACAAGCTACTAAAAAGGAATAACATTGACCCATAACAGCTGGTCAGTCACATATGTAACAGCGTAACATGATCAGCTTTAAATAATTTTCAAGACTGTTCTTGATAATTATTATGCTTTGAACACCATTTAAATAATAATTATTGATCCCGCTCATAAAAATACATAATAAAAATTGAAAAATAAAAAAGTGGGTTACACTCTCTACAACATTATTAATAAACCATTTTATATCGGGGAGTGTAATCTACAAACAAAAATAAAGAAACTGTATCAGAAGAGTGTTTGGCTCTTCAACTTTTTACATTTGACTTAGAAGTTTGTTTTATGTTTACCATTGGAATAACTATATTTCTTGTCTTGTATCTCAGAATATGGAGTTGGCTTTTTGTTCTTTAATGTATCTTTTTCTTTTCATTAAACAGTTTACATTGAAACTTTGTACCTTGGATTGTAAACTTGGTCCCCAATGTAACTGTTTATATCCTTTTTTTGTTTATTAAATAATATATTCTTTGGAATATCCACATTAATTAGTTGTTTTATTTCGTGTATCCTAAGGGAAGGTTTCTTATCTGACGGGACATGCGTCGCGTATTATCGGTCGCGTAACGCCAGAACAGACAAATGTATAGAAAAACACTTAACGCACTAACGTGTAATCGGTTAAGGTCAAAGGCCAACGCTAAAGCCGCGAACCCACGGTCACGCAGCTCTGCTACGTTGAGCTATAGCCGAGTCAGCCACGAATGTATCAATGACGTCATTTTCGTGCGTAGCGTGTGCGTGTACTTCGGTGGGCTTTGCCTCATACATTTTCGTTTGTTGCGCGTGTTACTACTGGTATTACTACTAGTAGTAACGCCGTTAACTGAATAAAGGTCTCAGCACACATATGGGATTGGAAAGGGATCGTAACCGTAATGCCTTTCGCCTCGCTGTCAACCAGGCGTCAACCTACCGTATGCACGTAACGAAAGCGTATCAGCAGCGCCTGTACGTCAACTCGGCTACGGCTAGGCGACACCGCGCTTACGCCTAGATGAGAACGATCTACGAAGAGATGTGAGCTCGGGTACGGAGAGACGTAAGCGCGGGGACGGAGAAACGTAAGCGCGGGGACGATGAGCCGTAAGCGCGGGAATTCAAGTTCGGAGCCTGTTCCGAGGCGAGGCGATTACGTTATTATTCCGATTAGTGTGCGTTGCAGTAGTGAGTTTAATACAAACCATTCTGAACGGCTCGAGGCGATACGGTGACCCATATGTGTGCTGAGACCTTTACCCTACTTACTACTTTAAAGTTGAAAGTTGTTAGAATAGTAATAAAAAAATGCCAGTATTACTACCGTAAAATTACGCACCGATATAGGATACCACAAACCCCTATAGTTTATGTTCTCCTAGTAATTAATGGTAAAAAATGTAGTAAAAATACTTATAATGATTTTCATCGCTTACATGAATTCTTATTCATACGAAGGGTGAGGCCAAACGAGCGTAATTTTGTGAGTCTTGAGTCTCAGAATTTCGTGCGCAGAAATTCTGCTGCTTTCAGTTTCATAGAAAAGTCCTATTTGATTCACACGGCGACGCAAAATGAGTTGTTTGCCGACTCACACGCATAATATCAACTGAATTTCGGTCGGGGTGAGGTGGGAAGCTTGCACGATACAAGGATCCGTACAAATGTTTCGGATTACAACTGAAAATATATCCGTCTATTATCTATCGTATAAATTTCGCGACTCACAAAATTACGCTCGTTTGGCCTCACCCTAAAACACGGACGTGCGCACGCGGCGAGCCATGAATCGCGAGGGAGCACCCGTCGCGTGCGCCAGTCTCATTTAGCGCTGCTATTATAATTTTGATCTCGAGCGTGTACAGTTGTTTCGAGTAGATTACCATGAATTATTTACTAATTTATTCTTTGGCAACCTGTCGCATGGGTCCGCGCCGTGTGACCCCAGGGGAGCCAGGTCTCCAGTTGTTTGCCGTAGTAGAAATCCCCCTCGGGATCCTACGGCACCCCAATGTAAGGCGGACGGAAGTCGCTGTGTTTTTTGTGGGTAGGCCCAGCCCTTCTGGCTGGGAGAGCCCTACATGCCCCGGGGGTCCTCCCAATATCGACTCACGGTGGTATGCAGTTCTATGCACCGCGTTAAAAAAAAAGTTGTTAAGTTGTCCCTCGGTTAGAAAGAGAGACGATCGCGGTTATTCGTATAACGACTCAAATGTTTGTACAATAATAGGGTACCGCGATCTTCTCTCTCTTTCTAACCATCGGACGTTTCCGCTTACAGGCAGCCGTATGCCTTCCCTATCTATCTATATCCCTACTCTATCTATAATACCTCTATGGTGACAGGCCGTCGTCCGCCTAGGAGAATCCTATAAGGTCGTCCGCGTCGTAGCTCCACTTTGGATCGACTGATTTGTGACTATGGCTCTATACAAATTAATGAACAGGGAATAAACCAAAATCATGACCAATCGCGTTGAGACCAGAGTAACGGTGGATGGAGAACACCTAGCATACGTCAATGAGTATATCTACCTGGGCCAAATAGTCTCCTTTAACGAAAGGCAAAGTAAAGAAATCGCTAGACGAACTGACAATGCCTGGAAGACTTTTTGGTCCATGGGAGATATTATGAAAAGTAAGCTTCCATTGATGCTAAAACGAAAGCTTATGGACGCATGCATCCTCCCCGTACTGACGTATGGTGCGAAGACCTGGTCACTGACCAACATTCAGAGGTCCAAACTCCAAGTTTGCCAATGTGCCATGGAGAGCAGCATTTTGGGTGTCAAACGTACGGACAGGATCCGAATCACCGAACTGCGCTCCAGAACACAAATAATCGACGTAGCTCACAAAAGTGCCAAGTTAAAGTGGGACTGGGCTGGCCACGTCTGTCGCATGCCAGGATCGCTGTGGGCCAAGATAGCCACTGAGTGGCAACCAGATCCAGCTAGAAGGCGACGCGGCAGACCGAGGCAGAGATGGCGGGACGAACTCGACAACTATCTCGTCAACTGGAGAGAAGTGGCCCAAGATCGAGTGTCATGGAAAGAGGAGGGAGAGGCCTTTGCCCAACTGGGACAGCTGTGGCTAATAATAATAATAAAAAAAAACAAGTATATTATTAGTTAGGAGATGTTTATTTCTTAATATTTCTCTTCCTCAATATTTTTCGTAACTTTTTTTGTGAAAATATGTAGTATTGCGCGACAGTCAGGGTAACATTCATACTTAGTACGTAATATTCCATTACCTAATCTTTTTTTAATCTCTTCTTGATTAAGCATCATTTCTAAAGCCTCGTTATACTTTAAGTTGTTTAATTCACGAGCCTTGACTTTCATATCACATCTATCTGCTCCATCTACCTGTAATGATATAATTATGTGAATGCAATGCTGAATGTTATTATAATATGTACTGCTAAACTACACAATGGATTCAATGCATTATGGTTACATTTTATTGTATTCATGCAAAATGTCCACCTTATCGAATAGGTTCACCTAATGAAAAAATCAGAGTCTTCTAACTGTGGAGTTACAGAAGACCTATACAATATATTGATGGAATGTTCGGAATACACATCCTAGAAAAAACATTTAAAAAAATGAATATAACATCGGGCTGTGTAATCGTTTCTAAGTTATCAGATAAAGCTAAATTGATATATGACCTAGTTAAGTTAGGTTTAAAAAACCTTAGTATTGTATACTTAAATAAATAAGTTTAGTGTAAGCCCTACGAGGCGACATAGTTGTTAGACGACAAAGCCTCAATAATAGTTATTTATGGTACAAGCGAGGTAAGTTGGTGATTACTTCCGAGGCGCTATTGAGGCCCGAGCCGTCAGGCGAGGGTCTGAATATAATACCATACAACAATTTTATCCCCATATTTCTACGGGAACGGGAACTACGCGGGTGAAACCGCGGGGCGCCGCTAGGGACATATAAATTAGGTAAACTTTAATATTTTATGTGCCTACATAATTAAAATACCCCTATTAGATATGATTCAGGACAGGCTCTAGCCCCTCCGTAGGTAGCTGATGCTGACCCCCTAATATCACTTTCACGCCACTACCTCTTCCACATCACTCTCTTTCCACACTAATACATCTTCCACACCGCTCCCACTTCCACATCACTCATCATTACTTATTTCTGGTCTTGTACCCTCGGTAGGGAGATCAATGAACTGGTAATGATGATTTAAAACACATTGGTACGTGGTAGGGTTTCAACAGGCACCTTCCGAACGAAAGTCAAAGGCCTTAACCCCTATGCCACCGACGCTCTACATCACACCGTCCTACATCCACACTAATCCCATTTCCACATCTCTACCACTTCAACGCCTATCCCGCATCCACACCACTCTCATTTCCACTCCACTTCCATCCCATTTTTTCATCTTTTCTTCGGAAGAATCGGCGTTTCATAACACAATACATATTCAGTAGAACGCCGATTATCTGAATTAATTGGGACCGGGGTCGATTCGAATAATCGAAAATTCGGATTATCGCACATAGACTGCACATAGCTGGACTCGCGCACGAAGGGTTCCGTACCAAAAACGACAAAAAAACACGTTTGTTGTATTGAGAAGCCCCGCTTAAATATTTATTTTATTTTATGTATTTTTTCCTATAGCGGCAATAGAATAGAAATACATCATCTGTGAAAATTTCAAGTGTAGCTTTAGCCATCACCGTTCTTGACCTTGAATATGCATCATTCTCAGTAATATGGTTCCGTTTTTAACCCCCGACGCAAAAAGAGGGGTGTTATAAGTTTGACGTGTCTGTGTGTATCTGTCTGTCTGTGGCACCATAGCTTCCGAACGGGTGAAAAGATTTCAATTTAGTTTTTTTGTATTAAGGGGGCGTCCATTAATTACGTGAGGCGTTTTTGTAAATTTTTTGACCCCCTCTCCCCCCTTGATGAGATATCGTAAGATTTTCTTCAACTCCCTCCCCCCTCCCCTAATCTCACGTGAGATTCTTGAAAACTTCTATTTGAACTGTAAACGTGTTGGATTATTAAGAAACAATCAAGCGCTACATCTAATAATAGTTATTTAAATTAATGTCTAGATTTATAATGTGGGGTGAAGAATATTGATAAATATCTATTAATAAGTAAAAATACGGTATTTTTATTTACTTATAGTTTTGATACGCTGCCTCATTTTCCGTCAATTTATTTTAGTCCGCCATTTTGACATTCAGCTGTCAAATTACAAATTGAAACACATGTCAATGGAGTATTGATATCAATATCGACGCAAATCAACCAAAAAATAACTTTTTACCCCTTTTTAATCATGTTAGGTGATGATTTTAAGAAAAATGAGTATCACATATTTAATTAATCTTTTTGAAGAATATTTATGCCAAGTTTGAACTAAATCAGACCGAGGAATCACGTTGTCCCATACACACTTTGCAACCCCTTTTCACCCCTTTAGAGGAGGAATTTTCAAAAATCCCTTCTTATCGGACACCTGCGTAATACAAATAACACACTCCTAGTTAACCTCCAAGTTTCAGGTCTCTACGATAAGCGGTTTAGGCTGTGCGTTGATCCATCAGTCATTGGGAACAAAGCCTTTTATATAATGATATAGATGATGATCGTATATAGATTAGAACCCTAAATAAGATTTATTATATTGTTTAGTACTTATCTAATTACAAGCTAATATAAGTTTTAGTATAAATGTGCTATAAAAATATACATACTTTACATAGATAAGATAATTCGAAATCGTGGTCTACTTTGGGCCAAGTCTGTTCAGTAACATTTTGTTGCCAGTCAATTAAATGTGAGTCATCAGTGAGCCTATGAGGCGCTGATAGAAATCCAGCCCATAGTTCAGAACAAAAATGTGGAGTTATCGGCGCCAACATGATTATCAACGAAGCTAATGCCAATTCGTATTCCTTACTTCCAAATATAAATTCGGCTGGGACTCGGTTCTGAAATCGTTACCAAATACTTAAAGTAAATATAAAATGAAATCATAATAAAAATATTATAGAATGTATTACTTAACAAGTTTTTGACTATGTTTACCACCAAAACTTAAAAAAGATATCAGAAACTAAATGAAATAGAAAAGCATTGAAAGTTACCCTCAAAGTACTTGTAAGACTTTGCAACCTTGAGATACCAACACTAAACTTTTGAGTGTACTTAAAATGATAAGTTGTAGTTGCTGTAAAATAATTCCGTGCTTCTTTTATCTTAGTTTCTAAAGCTGCGAATTCTTCCTTTGTCAACGGCTTTTTGGTACTACTAATTCCATTTCGATGAATTAAGAATTCTCTGATAGTCATCCATAAACGATGTTGCCAGTTGAGAACTCCAGGTAATGCTGAAAACACCATATCATTTTTTATTATTAGAGTATTATTATACACCCCTATTTTTAATTCGAGATACTTAATCACACAGCCAATGTAAACGACGGGTGACAATATAATAGTGAAGTTAGTTTTTTTCTTTTGCTTTTATTTAAAAAGTTATGATAAGTCAAAGTTTTTTAAAATCTCGCCGAATTTTATTGTTATTCTGCACCGAACAACAGGCGTACGCTGCGATACACAGCTGAGCGCGGTCATCGACCCGAGCCGTCACAGAATACTTGATAGCTAGTGTGCCGTCTGGTAATACGGCATTTATTTAGTATTTTTTAAAGATAAGTAATCAACTACCATTTTTGATATTTTTATTGGATATATGGATTCAGTTACTGCTACAGATATTCTGATTTTAATAAGTCCCGTAATTTCAAAATAGGGGTGTATTAATGGTTAAGTAAACGAGGTAATGTGGACATTACTTGCATCAGACCATTTTCTAGCAGTAGCAGGTGGTACATCAGCGAGAATAAGTAACCGCGTTGTGTCGCAACCGTAACTTGAAAGGAGATTGTCGGGATTTACACCATTGTACTTAGATTTGCTCATCTTTTCCCATTGGACTAATACAGGTTCTCCTGAACTTTTCTCTTTGTAGCTTTTACCAGATTTTTCGACTTGATCAGGTGGCAAATACTTTCCAGATTTTTTCAATTTGTAGGACTGACCCATAACCATTCCCTGAACAACTAGTTTTTTGAAAGGCTCAGCTGTAGGTGTCAGTCCCAGAGAATGCAGGAAATAGCTCATGAACCTAGCATAATACAAATGCAGGACTGCATGCTCTTTCCCTCCTATATAAATATCAACCGGTGCATGATTTTTGATTTTGTCCAAATTGAAAGGTTCTGTGTCATTATGTGGATCTAAAAATCTATAGTAGTACCAAGAGGAATCAACAAATGTATCCATAGTATCAGTTTCTCTCTTTGCTGCTGAATCACAATTGGGACATTTGCAATTGATCCATTCTTCTGCCTTTTCAAGTGTCTGTATACTGTTATATGAAGTTTCTAAGGTGGGCAGTTTTACAGGAAGTTGTTCATATGGGACAGGAACTGTTCCACAGTTTTTGCAATGAATTATTGGAATTGGCGTCCCCCAGTACCTCTGACGTGATACAAGCCAATCCTTTAGTTTAGAATTAACATAATATCCTCCCTCATTTTTATGGAGTGCTTTCTCAATGGCTTTGTTATTTTCATTTTCTATATTAATATTAATCTGCTCTTGAATGGCAGGTATTTTCAAGGACCCTGCTAGTATTCTATCGTTAGGATCTATTGATGAACAACCTAAATAAATATCTCTCCCTTCTGGATATTCAACATCATCAGTTACATGTATAGGTATTTCTATGTTTGTTATTGGATTAAGAGCTATCAATTTATCACTTATTATATTAAGTTTTTTCAATAAAGCATGATTGCTTTTCATAGTCATAAAGTTGCTATGAATTAATTTATAAGGTTCGGCTGTCCATACATCAAAACTTTCCTTGTTATTTAAGGTGAATGAGACAACTACACCATTACAATCACCTATCCAGTGTTGTTGTAAGTTTATAATGTCGTTCCAGTTTTCTAAACATTCCTGGCTCAAACCATCATATAATTGTTTAGCAAATTTAGTTGTCTTTATATACCACTGTGTGAGGTATTTCTGTTCAACTTTAGCTCCAGACCGCCATGAACATCCAAGTTCATCTACTTGTTCATCTGCCAATACTGTCTTATCAACTGGATCCCAGTTAACTTGTGCCTGAAATAAATAGATCCACAATTATATTTATATTCTTACATATTCTAAAAAAGAAGATATAAAAACAAATATTTACATCTTGGTTTATTACCAAGCATGCCATCTATGTCTGTCTATAATAAACTTTTGTAATTGTTAAGAAATTGATGTTTAAATGAACAATTTCTTACCATGTTCTGATATGCTAAGCCATTTTCAAAGAGTTTTAAGAAAATGTACTGAGTCCATTTGTAATATCTAGGATCACATGTGGAAATTTCTCTATTCCAGTCAAAATCAAATGCAAGACTTTCTAGTTGTCTTTTCATAGATTTGATATTTTGTTGAGTCCATGAATCTGGTGCAACATTTCGTTCAATGGCTGCATTTTCAGCTGGTAATCCAAAGGCATCCCACCCTATAGGATGTACTGCACTGATTCCATTTAATTTCTGAAACCTGGCAATTGTGTCTGATATTGAATAAACTCGTACATGTCCCATATGTAAATTACCCGATGGGTATGGAAACATGGGTAGGACATAAAATGTTTTTCTTGTTTCATCTTTACTCTTATTTCCAATTATTTGCTTTTGCCAATGTTTCTCTATGTTTAATTTTATCTCAGTATTGATATCATGGTTCTGTAAATGTTAAGTTGAAGTTACTTAAAATATAAGAATCACTTAATAAGTATATGTAATAATTAATGGATTTTATTTTTACTATCATCATCATCATCAGCTCATATAATGTTCCCACCGAGGGACACGAGCCTACCCTGAATTTGGGTGATTAGGCCTTAGTCAACCCCGCTGGCCAAGTGCGGGTTGGTCGACTTCACACACATACCTTAGAATTTCTTCCCAGGGGTGTGCAGGTGTGTGTGTTTTAACTAAATATTTTAAATTATATTTAAGTAAATTTTGATGCAGACTAATCAGAAATGTCTGTTATTTGAATTTTTGTGAGCCAGTCTGAAAGTTTATCTTGAATAGAACATTCTATGAAATAAAATAGATATTTTATTAAAATAACAGTCTATTTCCAAATAATCAGTAGTATTCCTATAGGAATAATACAAACAGGTGATTCATAACTGATCAGTTACATAAACATACCTACCCACATATTAAGACTTTCAAGGCATTTTCTTCTACAAAACCTTTTATTTATTTGTGGTGAATTCCAAAAGTGTTCGCATTTTATTCGCAGACTAAACATTCTTGTAACTTCTGTAAAAGATTAATTTCTTTGTTTTTATGTGATCTTTACTCTTTGAAAACTGATTTAAAACTACTAGGTATAGATTTTTATTCAGAATTATGTATGTACTCAAGTATGTTATGTACATAATCAGTAATGTATTGTATCTAATGTCTGAGTCATTCTGAAAAGTAATTTGTATTAGACAATTCACAGTCAGCACATTGCAACTATAAATAATATTAGGTACTCTACATATAGGGAGACTTATTGTGATTATGGTTAATTAATTAGAGGACTGAGTGTCAATATTTGTTGTGGAAACATGTAACATCATACTCACGAAACAATACGTTTGTTTTCTAAAGAAATACACTCAATAGTTGGTTGCAATAATTTAATTTTATGTAGCCGGTCGTTAACTTTGTTGAGTTGTGGCTGGATATGGTAGTCCTCCTTCAGTCTTAGCTCAGTTTTATAACTAAAACTAAGGCCTAAACCTACCCCGTAGTAGCCCGAGTTGATCCCTCTGTTCCAGATTCTAGCTCAAACTTCTAATTCTAATCTAAATAAGTAACTAGATACAAGCTTCGAGCTTAGTTAGGGGTCAGTTACTATAATGAGATGATGTAGTGAATGATTATGTTATGTTAACTGGAACTGGTAAATTAAAACAAGGAAGGACCACGACCTTATTAATCTATGACCACGACCTGCAGTCTGCACTCAGCCAGCAGTATTATACTGACCAATTGACCATGAAGTTAAAGGTAAAAATGGAGTCCACACTTCGAATACCTACTTGAAGCATACCTATATGTATCACTATCGCGTCTCTGTGGGCAGGCTCTCTCTTTCTACTAAGGTAACCTCTAGAAAGCGAAGGTCTGACTAAAAAGAGAGATCGGCCCACAGAGGTATTTGACTCAAGCTGTTGTTCCAAGTGTGGGCTCCATTTTAAACCGACTTCCAAAAAAAACAGGAGGAGGTTCTCTATTCGACGCGTATGTTTTTTTGAAGTGAAAACTTCTTTAGCGGCGCTGAGCACTTTTTTTGTATGGGTAAAAACTTTCAAACTCGCGTCAGGGTCACGTGATGCTGATCGAAAAAGCGTAAGATCAGCATCACGTGACGTTTATGATAACTGAAGTAAGAAACAAACATTGTATTCTACCTCATAAATGATAGTACTTTTATACTTATAATTAAACACAACGTTAATATTGAAGTTTTCACTTCTGCCGGCACTCCCGGAGTGCTACCTTTTTTTAAATAATTTATCTACAACTTCATGGTACTGACTGTCTGGACTGCTTGCCTTGCCTGCCAATGCCAAGCCAAATGCCATTCAATCAATTGACAGTGACAGTTTAGACAATAGGATTCGACAGTAAATAAAAACGATGACGTTTACCTGACATAACAGGCAGATACATTTGTCTTTCAGTTCAGTCAAGACTTCAAGAGACAATCAATCATTCATCTGGCAAAATTCTTTCTTTCTTTTAATCGGAGTAATATAAAATTATTCAGTGCGTTCGTGCAGTTTCAGTCTGGTTGGATTAAGCAGTACTTCTAAGTCACACTCTATTATCAAATTAAACTGATTAAAATCTTCGAAACAAGAAGCAAAATATGGCTAGACCGAGAAATGAAGATCCAGCAGAAGATGCGAAGAAGATCGTTGAAGACGCCAAGAATTTTATTGAAAAAGCAATCTCAGACATTGGACAAACATCTGCAACAAAGCAACTAATTTTAGGAACTGCGTCAGGATGGTATCTACGCTCTATTGCAATTCTATTTTTAATAATTATAGCGTATGAAGCAGTATTGTTTACATTAATGAGATTCCCAGGCTAATAAAGCCCATTAATAATGAGCTATAATAGCCTGGAAATAAAGTTCTTGTAATATAATTTTAATGTTATGTTTATTGCTATAATTTTGGTGTTCCTTCTCCTTTTATAACAAAGATTTGATAAAGACAAAACAAGTACTTACCTTAATTGTATATAAATAGGAAGAAACTGTGGCTTAGTCACTTAAATTGATGTCATTGATGGTGATGTAATACAAAATGTAAACTTAATGTGATTGTTTTCTATTTTAGGATTACTGGTTTTATTTCAATGAAAATTGGTAAAGTTGCTGCAGTTGGTTTGGGTGGTAGTGTGATACTACTGCATATTGCAAGCCAAAAAGGTTACATTGACATTAACTGGGATAAAATCAATAAGAAAGTCGATAAAATTACTGACAAAATTGAAAAGGAAGCAACTGGAAAATCCCCCAACTGGACTGAGAAAGTAAGTTGGAAATTACTTATCTAAAATCAATTACATGCCTTTAGCTTATCAGTTTAACTAATATTTAAATATGCACTAACATTATGTTTTTTTGTTGTGTTATTTTATTTTTATTCACCTAATAAGTACACAATATGATAAACAAAACATACAATTGTCAGTCTTTGTTATTCATTGGCAGCAGTTGTTTGTCCTTGAGACAGTGAAATACTAGTCTAGGCAATAACATTAAGAATTTGCATTATAATGACAATATTCAGATGTTATTTACTAAATTTAAAATATAAAAAACATTTACACTTTTATAAATAAATATAATTAAACATTTAAAATCAGAAAATTTTCTAAAAAGAAATCAAAAATGTAATTAAAAGGTTAATTATTTTGCCTGAATAATAACAAAACATTTTGAATTTCATTTAGTTCTACTTTGTTCCAGGTATTATTATTTGTCAAAAATAATTCATATTATTCAGCAGGGTTCACTGGAGGATTCTTTTTTGGAATTGCTTCATCCTAAATTATTATTGTCTAAAGGCGAGTGATATTTGAATTAGTTTATTTAATATTATGAAATTCTACAAAGTTATTTAAGTAAAATAAAAAAGAGGCACAAATAAACTCGATTAATAATGAAATACTACATTTTTTAATTCATAAATATTATCCAAATTACATTTTATTTTATGGCATTTCAAATAAATATTATATTAATATGTATAATATAAGGGCACTTCAGGCAAATAAAAATAAGATTGTAAGATTAAATTTACATTATTATTCTGAGTTTTTAAATACACTATATATATTAATTATCATTATTATATTGTAATTGAAACAAGTTTATACACACTTTCTATTTGTACAAGCTTTAAAATTGTCCTATTAGTATAAGTGTGGGTTGGATGACAATGCATGGTTAAGTGATAATAATTTAAAACTATTGTGGTCAGTGGCGTAGCGTGGGTGTCGGCCGCCCGGGGCGGAAGACAATTTTGCCGCCCTCTTATTTAGATATTTCAATCGCAAGTCGTAGACGGTGTTGCCAGCAGTCGCTACAAAATATCATTCAAAGAAAGGGGATTCCCCGAATCCGTTACAGAATAAGTAATGAAAAATTCCATGCTCTTTTCAATCGGTCCTTTGTAGTTGCGTTAAAAATATGAAATGGTTCAAATATTTTTATTATTTATTGTGAAATTTTGCCGCCCCGCTAAAATGTGCCGCCCGGGGCGGGCCGCCCCTGCCGCCCCCACTACGCTACGCCACTGATTGTGGTAGACTAGTATTTTTAATGCACCCATTGTATCAATGAAAGGGTTTGCTGTTAAGAGCATGATTTGTTTCATGGTTATCCTAAGAAAAGGATAGGTTGTTTTATCGTAATTTCTAAGAAGGGTTCCTTCACTTCCTAGTGATATTTGATTCTAATCACCTGGGAGACAGATGAAGTAGGTGGCAAGCTAGCTAGAATATTTTAATATAACTGTCTTATTATTTATAACTTCAAATATTGTAGTTTAAATTCTTGGTGTAAAATTAACTCCAACCTAACATAAACATACAAAATCCACTTATGACTCACACTCTACATTTTTACTATGTGTCATGATTTTTTTAAATCTTTGCATGTACTTGTGTGTATTTTAAATATACATATATTAATATATAATGAATAGTTGTGTTGGAAGTTTGATTTAAATTGGATTATCGATCTATGTGTTGATGATATGAACAGTCATATGCCTTATCTCACAGTACAGCTCGCCTTGCTTTGCCTTATACATCCATGTTATGTGGTATGATGCAAGCTGTATCAAGATTACCTAATGTTTTTTCTTTTGTTTTAGGTTGAAAGATTTGTTGACAGAAAACTCGATAAAGCAGAAGAATTACTCAAAAAGAAAGAGATTAAAGCAAAACGCTGGTACAACAACTGCACGGGCGGTGATCACTACCGCGCCACAGAAAGCCACGTGTTTATGGCATCTTTTGTTGCAGGAATGGCATTAGGCCTCCTTTGTGGTAAATAAATAAAAAAGTACAGTTGATGCAATAACTTCCTTCAATGTTCTAATATGCTTACCTATTTACTATTTGTAATACACATTTTAATTGTTTTAGTATTAACAAAACACGAATATTGTAGGTATAGTTATAGTCATGTTTTACTATTTAATAAATTGTTAAAAAATCTATGTACAAGTTATGGATATTTTCTGTGAAAATTTATGGCTTGCTTTTTATGTAAATTTAATGCAAAAATTATTTATATTCTGCTGCTGTATGATATTTTTTGTTTTTAATTAAGAACCTCAGATTTTAAATTTAAAGTGTTATAAGCTAAACCAAGATCTTGGGCATGAGAAGTCGCCGAAACTAATGTAGTCAAATAAGATCTAAATCTTAAAAACTATTGCTAAACACTTGCTAGTTGTAGTGGTTATTTATTAGTTATACCTTAGACTTGGATTATGAAGATAGAACTATATCTAACTAGCTGTGAGTGATTGATAAGTTAATCCACTGTAATGTTTAAAACCTTAATAAATAATCAGTCTTAATATGTGTTATTATTTATTGATTGGTTTGTTGAACTTTAGTGTGAACTTATAGCATAATCATGGACAAAGAAGAACAACATTTAAGGTACACATGGATCAATTACCAATTCTTGTTTTTTAAAATGCTTGATACAAACTAGGTGGGGTTTCATACCATTGATACAAATTATCCTTTTTGAAATTAGTTTATTAACTCATTCATAGAAATTAACAGTTTGAAAAGGTTTTATTATAGTGCTCAAACAATTGTTCATTAGACAAATTTTCTAAATAATTTTTATAATCACTGATGTACTTTTTTTTGATAACTAACAATGCATTTGTATATGCCCTTTTATTCAAATTTGATAAATCACTGTAACTTTTAGTTACATCTTTATTTAAAATATTAAATAAATCTCGACCCTTCCTGTAAAAGTAAAGTTATTAAATTACAATTATACATATTATAGACAGGTCATGCGCTAACCTTGCGGCTCACAAAAACAAATTAAATACTAGACGTTTATTTATGCGCATGGAGAGAGATTAAATGAAAATATTTGTTACTGGCAATAGTTACATAATAAGAGATATATAATAAGTATGTACACATGAATTAGAAAAATAGCGTAGCTACACTTGTTTAACTAAGTAGAGTATTGGTGCCTTTTCACCATTTGGCACAATTTATAAATACTTACTTTACTGGTGGCATTGGTTCAGTGACATTTTGAATTGCATTTGATAAGTTACTATTTCTATTACTAGGTTCATTATCTGCATTTATAGAATTTTCATTGTCAATATTGTGTTGACTTAATGTATCGGATTTATCATCATTTGAGAGCTCATTCCTGGAAAAAGATATTAATGGTAGTGTTTATTTTATGATTAAGTCAATATTTATAGTCAAAACAGTGGTAAACAATAGATATTTGTTATACAATAGTGCAAAGTTGCTTTTTAACCAGGGCTCCAGTTGAGGACCGAGCCAGCGAAGGATTCTAAAATTGAATCATGAGCGCAGCGAGGGACTCAAAAGGGCAAAAAAAAATTAAAAATGTTTTTTTTTTAATAATGTTAAAACATTACGTGTAATCTAAATTGACTTGTACCCACTACTAACGTTTTAAACAATGTTCAACGGCCAAGTCACACAACGAACTATAATAATAAAGAAATCGCAGTAAGGAACCTTAGACTTGGCACCACTTTGTCTAGATTTCATTACTTTTTAGAGATAAACAAGCAGCTCCATCGAGACTTGGCTAGTTTTTTACAGAATGTTTTTGGTGGGATTTACTTTAACCTCTAGAGCGCAAAAACGACTTTTACTCCCAGTTATCGAAAATGCCTTGGGTCCTGCGGGGGCTGTCACAGAGACCCCGATACTTTCCACTCTTGAGATTAAAATCGACTTTTACCCCCAGATATCGAGGATTAAAAACATACTTTCCGAGCTAGTGGGATGAAAAGATCTTTTTTATTAAATGTTTAGTGTGCATTTTCACTGTTGTAATACAATTTAAGTTATAATTAAAACATTTATCAACATGAGTACCTATGTAATAAGGATTAACAATGAAAATAGAAGAAATTTGGTACTAAATCTTTTTTTGTAAGTGTATATAGTTTTCTTTATAATGTTTCATAAGTTTACATACTTATATGAAATACTTACACATTTAAAACAGAATTAGCATCTGAAAATTCATCTTGTACAACAGAATCATAATTTAAATTTTCATTTGCATTTTCAGTAGTAGTTCTGCAAATGAAGAAAAAAAAATACTTATTTAAATCATGCCAAGTAGGGACAAAATGGTTTAAGATATAAAATATTTCCAGGATTCCATTAAGAACAGTAAATCAATTGCTGCTAGGTGATTCCTATCAAGGACTAGGAAATTCTTAATTACCCAAAAGGAAGGACAAATTGAATGCGGGTACTGGATACTGCCTAGTATGTTTTGATTTTAAATTATTATACTTACATGTTAATTAAAGATTCAATTTCTACATCCATATTCTCTCTAACTACAGAATTAGGTCTGTCTTCAGCATGTTTTTCAGTTTTTCTTGAACTGGCACCATTACTTTTTGCATTTAGATATGGTAGAGTGTAAACTAATTTTTGTGTGTTTATCACCTGCCTTCGGATTCTCACTGTATTCTTAAAATGCTCTTTCCTCGACGGTCGAAGTGAAAGCCATGATTGAAGAGCGGTTTGAATTGTTTCCTTAAATTAAAAGGCTCGTTTTAACCGGGGATATCAAATTTTATGGTAAGCAATCCAATATTCGTTTATTTACCTTACCTCTGTAAAACTGCCCTTTTCCTGACAATAGAGTTGAACATATAAATCTTTCGGTCTATATGGGAGTTCAGTAGCTTTAATTTTCATTTTCACTGTAGTATTTTTTTAATCTTTCACAGTCACAACACAAAACAACACAATAAAATAAAAATTGAACACAACTCGACTCACGACACGCACGAGCGAGGTTGACTTATGCATGCCTCGCATGTTGTAAACAAATAAATGTCAATTCAATTATTTACGGCGTTTACAGGCCAGTGTTTGTGAAACAGTCTGCAAAAGCCAGAAAAATAAAGTGAATTAATGGAAAAAGAGATGCCTCTCGTATTTAGTTTGTCGATTCATCGATGTTTGGTTTTGATACATTTTTATTCATATACGAAAGAATATGATAGGTATTTACTATTGTTATTTATGTAATTTAATTAAGGGCCTATTTCACGACCATCAAGTAAATTTATTCACCAATTAAAATAAGTGTTATCTCTTTCTTACTCTATATCAAGTGACAAAGACAAAACATGTAAGTAGCTACTCGGAACGTTACTTGAAGATGGTGAAATAGGCCTTAACTCTTTTATTTAAGGAAGGCCATGAAAATTAAATGTAAGTGATCGCAACTTGATTAAGGGAGTAGACACATTTATTCAGCTCCATTCGCATTTAGCTGAACGATTTTGGTCACACTTATACAGCTCTGCTTCTATCAGCAGCGTACGGCGTCGTAAGAATGAAAACAGCCGTCATAGCACGCTATCCCCGCAAAAAAAGGACGGTGAATGTGCAACGAAAGACATGCATATATTAATAGTACTCGCTGGCAGTGTGTGTGAACAGGCGAGTAACTGTAAATGATAATATGCGCATCTCTTTTGTTTACACAGAATGTGCATTCAACGTCCTTTTCTTGCGAACGCGGAGGAACAGCGCTGAACGCGGTGGAACAGCGCCTAACGCGGCGGAACAGCGCTGAATGCGGCAGAACAGCGCTGAACGCACTCTAAAGCATTCGCATGATAAAAACACATTTATCATAATTCTCTACTGGTTCGCCGCGAAAGCTGAATAGACGCGGAAAGCTGAATGGATGCGTACGCGTCTCCATACAAAATCATTGTTTTGTATGGAATGAATGGAGCTGAATAAATGTGTCTAGTCCCTAAAAAATCTTAATTTGTTAAGCTATCCCAAAACTATCCAGTTGATATTTTAATTTATACGGAACGTATCTATCGATGTCGCTATGTTTTCAATGTTCAAGGACTTATTTTATTTATATGTGAAGACTTCTTCAGTATGGTGCATTTTTGTATGAGAAAAAACTATTAAACTCGTTATGAATATCGATATTATCGATAATTGATCGCTACACTAGTGTCATCTGTCAATAAACAAACTTTTTAAAGTTTGGTTCGTGACGTGAGGCTGGTAGGCTGGATAATCAATCCAGATTGATTGAATTACGTGCATCAAACGTCAATTTTAGGAGTTTCACAATTCGTCGGGCGACTATCTACATTACTGCACGTTCATAAGGATTCGTAAAATACCAAGTATTTTGTAAAAAATCTAGGTTAAGCTCCATAAGTCCATATCACCTTCTTGGAATGAAATAAATTGACTACTAGAATACCTAACATCAACGTACAAATATTAGATTTTTTACAATAGGATATATTACATTAAACCTTGTATATATTGTAAAAATGAGTGAAAAAAAGTAAGTACTATCCATCATTAATATCTTAATTTTATGAGAAGTTTCATTTGATTAAAAAATATACTTATGTACTTATTACTTCCAGATACGGTCTCATTATTTCAGATAAAGGAAGTTCAACATTGAAATTTCAGGCTTCACGTAATGTATTTGGAAATGATTCCGATTCAGATGATGAATCATCTAAAAGACCAGTATTATTTAAGCCTAATGTTCCAATAAAACGACAGGTACCTATCTTAAAAAATAATAAGTTTGTTTCTGCATTGCACTTTGCCCAATTTTGTTTTATTTACATCTCTGTTGCATTATTTATAGAATCCATGTTAACAGAAAACAAGCAGAAAACTGTTTTTGTCAGATAATAAATAAAATTAAAATGCTTCTTAAACTTGTTTTCAATGTGTTGCTTTTAAGTTAAAACTGTTTTTTGATTTATTAAATTTGATTAAGATACAATGAATTGTAGGTTAAAATATCTCAAGAAAAAGCTATCAATGAAGATCCAACGGTGTATCAATATGATGAAGTTTATGATCAAATGGTGGATGAAAAACAAAAGGAAAAGAATAAAACAAAGGTGGATAAAAAACCAAGATACATTGAAAATCTTATGAAATCAGCAAGTAAAAGGAAAATAGAAAATGAACGAAGAATAGAGAGACAGGTACTTTACTATTGATAAATAAAATCAGTTGGGTGGGATGTAACGAGTCTATATTGTAAAGAAATTCATCAAACAACATTTTTTAGAGGTGTCCCTTTAATTGGAGACCATAAGTATTAAATAAAAATAAAAAAATGCTAAAGTTTTAGTTCAATTATTAACATAAAAATCATGTCTGCAAGTTTAAAACAAATGAGAAAATAGGATTTTTTTTAATATAGAACATGAAATACTTTTAAAAATAAATCTGTGTTTATGTAACTTGCTATCTATAACCTATTTTTTTTTGTTCGTAGATTCAAAAAGAAAGAGAAAAGGAGGGTGATGAGTTCAAAGATAAAGAGGTATTTGTTACTTCTGCTTACAAGAAGAAGTTGGAAGAAATGCGCATTGAAGAAGAAAATGAGAAAAGAGAAGAATATTTAGAAAACATTGGTGATGTCACCAAACAGAGAGACTTGGGTAATTTACATTGTTAACATTTCTGACACATATTTCTTATAAGTACATGAATTTAAATTTTATTCACCTCTTCTGACCACACTTGTTGGAAACATTACATGTATGTAATCAAAATGTTCAACTATTATATTATTGATTAACTCATTTTTAATCTACATATTTCTATAAGATCTTATTGATTAAAAAGCATTTAATTTTGTTATAGGTGGATTCTATCGTCATTTGTATGAGCAAAAGCTGGGAAAAGACAAAACTACATCAAATGATGAAAGTAAGGAGCCAATTGAAAATAAAGAAGAGTTAGTGAAAACCGATGATAAAGGGAAGGGGAAAACGAAACAAGATGAGAAACTAAAGAAAAGAAATTACAGGAAGAGAAAATCATCAGAGGGTAAAAATAACTTATCGGAAGGTGAAATAGAAGAATCTGATGAAGAAATTAATAGAGTTAATTTGAACGACATTAGACAGGCAAAGAAAAGCAAGCCTTCAGAGGAAAACATTGATGCAGACTCGGACTTCTCTATCAATGACCCTAGTGATGAGGGTGATGATGATGATGAAGAAAAGGTTAAATTGAAGCCATCTGCTGACAAAGAAAATATATCTAATGAAACAGTCTCCCAAAAACAAACTAAACAGGAAGTAAATAAGTCTGACATTACTAAATTAGAAACATTGAAACCTAATAATAAAATTGTAGAAGATAAACCAAAAATAGACATCTGGAAAAAGAGAACAGTTGGTGAAATATTTAACCAAGCCCTAAAGAGATACTACGAACGGAAAGCTGCAAGAGGATACTGAATAACAGGACATGTCATATAAATATTGTAACATTTATTGAGACTTAAAATAAACTTATACATATAATATAAAGCATTATTTCTATATTATTTCATACGACGACATAGTGGGCTTTGCAATGCACTGAAACAAAAATAAATACTTTTAATATTAAATAAGTAAATAACAAATATATCTCCTCATAAAAACTTTGATTTTTTAACTTTGAATTATAGACCTTTCAGAAATCAATAATAATGGAGTTACTAGAATTATTGTTAGAACTAAATAATCAAATTAATAAAATTATTTCCATCGGATTTTTCCTTTTCTCTTACTCTCACTCATTTTATAAACGCAAAAAAATGTAATAGAATGTAACGTAATGTACCTATAAATTCTGAAACCGGGTCATTTTCACCTTCAGCCCTCATGGTGCCAGTTATTTCTTCATTTTCCACCATCGGTAAAACAAGTTGGACAAACTCTGGGGTATACGGCGGAGCGATGGCGTCAAGAACCTTAAAATATAGAGAAAATTAGTGAATCCGTGAAGGTATATTTGCGTATTTTCCAGAACAAATTGCGCTTATTTGAAAATTTGAAGTTGTTTATAGGATTAGATATTAATTGAAATGTATTTTTTCAAGTTGTATTCTTACCTCGGTAATAAAGTAACGAATCAGGGAAATATCAGTATCGCCGCGTTGCCAACATTGTTTGATATATCTCAGTACTGGTACCACACATCCGCGGCTTAGCAGATTGACCATACGATCAAGGAGCATCTTTCTTAATTCCAACTAGAAACAAATTATATAATTAGATTTTATTTTTGTTTTCTTCAATTTGTAATACTTAGAACGATATTTATTTACTATTTATAGTACCTGGACCAAAATTTCCAATTCATCCTGTGGAGATTCAAACAGTTGCACAAGAAGTCTCAAGAGTCTATGGTGCAGTAACTGATGACAAGAGGCGACCTCATCCAGTAGCGCTAGATGAACAGGACAGTGTTCCGTACACAGTTTGAAATAAGAAGGTTCTGTCACAACACATTCCACCCATACTAAAACACCCATGCCCACGACAGGAAATCTGAAAATGATTACATATAACAATTTTATACTTGAAACTAAAGGCACAAAAACGTTAAATGTATACATATTTATTATATACATACCTTATACAGTGATATAATGTGGGTAATTCAGCAATGAGGTCGCTGGAACTTGCAGAACTGCAACACAGAGCATGGACCTTCTCAATAGCTTGAACAGTAGCCTTCAGTTCATCTTTAACTGGTTTGCCAGGCGTGGTCGCTTCGCAAACGCTGGCGGCGTACGCCAGGAGATACATGTATTTCGATTTATGTTCTGGGTTGAGTTTGCTTCCCAATTTGAATAAAGCATCTACCAGAAGTTCTGAAATTTGAAAACATAACAATTAAATATACCTAGTCAAATTATATTATACAATCAGATTTGATTTACTTAAATGCTATTAAACTCGAAAACTCTTTATTTTATACCAAGTCCTTTTTTGTCTACCTACCTATGGTGATAACCCCATCAACCCACAGCTGGACGAGGTCTCCCCAAAATATTTCCAACATTTCCATTTCTAGTGCTTACTTAATTATAATAAAAAAGAAAAGCTTAAACAAATATTGTAATTAGTATCTTACCTAAGAATTGTGGTATTCTAAGGAGGTGTACTGGAGGTGGTTCTGGTTGTGTGTAAGCCCGGAATAACACTGATATGTCTGCGGGGTTGAGAGCGCCGCGGGATAGCATGGCCGCTAGCGCCGTGCGAGCATTGCGCCACGACTCACCGGCCGTCAGTGCCAGGGTTATTGGAGTCACGTCGTGTCGACTGGACAAAAATAACCAATGAATTCAGATATCACAACAGTATATTGAAAATGCTTAACGAAATATTGATCTGTGGTTATGAATTTACCTTTGTTGAGCACAACGAGTAATTTCCTGCCCAAGTCTTTTCATAATAGCTCCACCTCTTGGTTCTTGTGATAGAATATGAACTATCACTTGACTGTATACATAAGTGTGAGCTCCATGGCAAACCATTTTCTAAAAGTAGAAAAATAAATGCTGTCATACATTAAAGATAATATAACAAAAGTTTTGAAGAATTCCATTGCATTGCAACTTTAGCATAATTTTAATAATAAAGCTTGATTTAAAAAAAAATGTTTTTAATTTTAACATCAATAGAACTTACTGCACACTCATTGACATTATTTTGCCAGTCATCAGAACTCTGCAGAAAGCCAACAATTGAAGATTTAAGAACTCTTGAAAACACTTCAATTTGTTGTGCTGCTGTGGAAATGCTGGTAATTTCACCTTGGAATCCTGCATCTGATATTAGCTAAAACAATACAAAAATAAATAATCATTTGCCTTATAAAATTAGATATTCATCAATGATACCATATAGAAACTAACCTTGATTGTGAAGTTAAGCATAAGACAGTCGGGATATTCCTCAGCCAATCTATATATCAAAGATCTCCAAGTTGGATGTTCAATCATTTCTGTCAACCAGGCTGGGGTCTGGAATGATAACAAATGGAAACACATTCTGCAGCTTTAAACTTATATTTTGCATCTGAAAAATGATATGCAGTACCAGGTACAACTACATAGATTGTTTTTATAGATATGGCTAACAATTATAATACATAAATAGAAATAAAATGGCGCACAATATATACATACCTCACCTTCTTCGGTAAATATGGTGTCAGCCTTCTTAGGATCAAAGGTTTTCAGTATCATATCTTTTAAATGGTTCTCTACCATAGCTTGGACTTCCGTTACCTTGACACCTATATACAATAATTTATGATTATGAATGTTGACAGGTTTTAATACTTAATGGGAGTATTAGTAAAAACTAAACTATACTCTGAACCTATAATCTGAATTAAAAAATATATGTTTTGATGTACTGTTTATAAAACAGTTATTATATTTTAATGTTACTTTACTGACCTCCGAGAATTAACCATTCAGCAAGTAAATTTGCCATTTGAGCAACTGCACTATAGTTGAGAGACAATTGCTCTATAACTTGCTCTGGATTGCCTCCAGCTTGGAAATAGCGCTTTAACTGTCCAAATATACCAGGCTCCATAATATAGTCTGGTGTTTTAAATTTCTCCAGACACTCAAGTAATACTTCTTCAGGATTTTCAATAACATCTTCATTACCATCTTCTTGCAAATTCTACAAACAATTATTCATTCTCAAACCGGTACTTATTGTAAAATGAATTACTTAATTAATGTTATTATCCAGACATTACCTCAAACTGATTATTACTGGATCCTTCCCACGTACGCTCTTCCTCGTATTGGCTAGGCATGTTTCTCAGTTGGTTTTTTCGTTGTCGTAATCTAATTATTTACTACTGAAGTTGCAAACAAACATACAATTAGTAAAATAATCTCGGTTGCAATTAGTAACCTATTATTCGGTACCGTTATATTCGTTTCACGAGATTAATAACGTATCCTCACTAGGTTTTCTTCTGTCTTTTCATTAAATAGACCTACATTAATAAACAGAAAATAGCACAATTCCAAAAAATAAATAAATCAACATCAACAACACCACATTAGCGATAGCGATTCAATCAATCAATCAAACAAAACAAATCAAATCAAATCTTCTTTCAAGCCAGCCAACCAAGCAGTCGTGTGGTAACAAATCAAGTCAAGAATATACCAATGTCACTGTCAAGTCAAGCAGTTCACCACAGATCTTATACAACCTCTTTGTCGAAGGACAAATAGTAATATAATTTTAACCCTTAACTGGAATCGCTATTTTGGACGACGTAAATGGAATCGTGGGTCCAAATGGACCCGCCAATTAAAATATTGATTTTTTATTAAAAATAACGTTATTAACCATTATAGGGAGTTATAGGTGTATTGAAACTAGTTTTTTGTAGCATGTAAGGCTGTTATAGTAATCAAAATTTTTAAATAATACAATATTTTTGGCTTATCTTCATAGAAACCAAATTCAGCAAAAAAAAATCAGTGTAAAGTTTGACATGTAAAATTAAAGTAATAAAAAAATATCTTATGAAACTAATTTAGGTACAGGGTTTAATGTATCTTCCCTTTAATAAAAATAAAGATTATTTATGAGTTCATTCAAAAATAAAAAAAATGGTGAGTTATGAAAAGTTAAAAAAAATCTGTCATTTTTATCATTTTAGGTATGGCCCTGCAACACAAGTTGGAAGTGCTACTTGGCATATAAACTTGTTGTTGCATCTGTAATAATAATAATAATAATATCGCTTTCTTCTACTAAATTGTAATCAGATGAAGAGTAACTACAGTGGGAAGTGATACACGTGCGGTATTTTCATTTTCATCTATGTTTACTTCATATCAAGGTTCAAAATCACTTAATGGTTCAGGACCTGACTCATTTTTATCCAAAAACAATTCTTCAATATCGTTATTCGTAAAATTACACGTAATTGTTACAAAAAATATCAATAACAATATTTATTACCGAAGTGTACACTATCATAAAAGTTACGTACTTGGAATCGTGGGTCCAAATGGACCCACGATAGTTACTTTACTCCACTTCCAGTAAATTCTAAGCACCAATCTTCTGGCACCTGCTGCAACTCACCACGTAATGAGATTAGACGGGCGCGCAAAAGTGTAACTGCGCGCGTTTAAAAAATAACCGGGTTTTTAGTTTTCGTCGGGTTCAAATGGACCCACGATTCCAGTTAAGGGTTATAGTTATTTGTTACTTTTTGTTGACAGTTTGTGAATCCAAAACATCATCACACTTAGTGCACACGATGTTCTAAATTCAAATTTACTTTAACCTCTAGAGCGCAAAAACGACTTTTACTCCCAGTTAGCAAAATTGCCTTGGGGCCTGCAGGTGCTGCCTACAGCGACCCCGATACTTTCCACTCTTGAGATTAAAATCGACCAGATATCGAGGATTAAAACATACTTTCCGAGCTAGTGGGATAAAAATATTATTATCGAATATTAATCACGAAATTCTTAAATTATATTGAATCGATGACAACGATGATTCTTTTTTTATAATTATTATATTATGTTATTTTGGCATTGCATATTAAATAAAATTGCTATCAAGGAAGTTGTTATAAGTCCTGGATTTAAGTTACAGTATGGTCACAGTAGCACTTAAAAATTAAAACAAGTGAGATCATATTTTTTTCATCCCACTAGCTCGGAAAGTATGTTTTTAATCTCCGATCTGAGGGTAAAAGTAGATTTTAATCTCAAGAGTGGAAAGTATTGGGGTCGATGTGACAGCCCTTGCAGGACCCAAGGCATTTTCGATAACTGGGAGTAAAAGTCGTTTTTGCACTCTAGAGGTTAAAGTAAATTTCAATTTAGAACATCGTGTGCACTAAGTGTGATGACATTTCGAATTCACAAACCATCATACAACTTTTTTTTTAATTGAAAATTCAACCTCGGAACATGCTCGAAACCTTCTTGGTGTACAAGACTTACTTATTTTTTCATTTGCTATAAGTCCTGGATTCAAGTTACAGTATGGTCACAGTAGCACTTAAAAATTAAAACAAGTGTGATCATATTTTTTTCATCCCACTAGCTCGGAAAGTATGTTTTTAATCTCCGATCTGGGGGTAAAAGTAGATTTTAATCTCAAGAGTGGAAAGTATCGGGGTCGATGTGACAGCCCGTGCAGGACCCAAGGCATTTTCGATAACTGGGAGTAAAAGTCGTTTTTACACTCTAGAGGTTAAAGTAAATTTCAACTTAGAACATCGTGTGCACTAAGTGTGATGACATTTCGAATTCACAAACCATCATACAACTTTTTTTTTAATTGAAAATTCAACCTCGGAACATGCTCGAAACCTTCTTGGTGTACAAGACTTACTTATTTTTTCATTTGCTATAAGTCCTGGATTCAAGTTACAGTATGGTCACAGTAGCACTTAAAATTAAAACAAGTGTGATCATATTTTTTTCATCCCACTAGCTCGGAAAGTATGTTTTTAATCTCCGATCTGGGGGTAAAAGTAGATTTTAATCTCAAGAGTGGAAAGTATCGGGGTCGATGTGACAGCCCGTGCAGGACCCAAGGCATTTTCGATAACTGGGAGTAAAAGTCGTTTTTGCGCTCTAGAGGTTAAAGTAAATTTGAATTTAGAACATCGTGTGCACTAAGTGTGATGACATTTCGAATTCACAAACCATCATACAACTTTTTTTTTAATTGAAAATTCAACCTCGTAACGTGCTCGAAACCTTCTTGGTGTACAAGACTTACTTATTTTTTCATTTGCTTTGCGCGTGATATTTACTTTTCATTTAATATTGTGATTGTTTTATGTTTCCATTTAGTAATTTCCTCGCTGAGGGGGGATGAAAAATAATGTGTTGCACTCGAGTGCAAACAATTTTTAACCTTGTACTCCTTTGAGTCCCTCGCTAACGCTCAGGATTCTAATTTTAGAATCCTTCGCTGGATCGGTCCTCAACTGGAGCCCCGGTTAAAAAGGAACTTTGCACTCTTGTATAACAAATAACTACTACCGGGATAAAATCATTATTTTTGAACAAAACTAAAAAAAAATGCTTTAGGAATTCTATTATGTATGTACTTAAATAAAACACAAAATATTACCTATTCACTCGCTTTATTGTAATTGTTATGCAATAGGTAGTTTAAAAGCCACAACTTCATGTAATTTTCATTTAGAAAATCTATTAATTAAGTATAACATTACATTTTAAAATGTTCAGGTTTATATCTTGGCCAAAAAGCCAATTTCCATGTACCTATGTTTCTGTACATACTATGTTAGAACATAAGTACAAAATAAAAGGAATAAAACTAAATAGGTATAAGCAGCAGGTGTAATATCGGAAATTTAGAAATTTAGGCTCCATGCATATTCGTTACACAATTTTATATGTATTTGTTACCACCTTCATAGAAGATACATAGGTAGGTAAAATTAACCATTAGGTATCAAAATATTTTTCAAGTATTGTACTAAAGCTCGTTAAGTTTTTGAAGCTTTTTGAAGTGCTCTAATTCGATTCATACGAGTATAACTTATATATAGATAAGTACATAAGTATTTTGTTTTGCATTTAAAATAAAATAAGCACCTACCTGAAATTTTGTATTATGTTTGTAAAATAAATCAATTCATATAGGTAAGTGACTGCTTTTCAGCTACTAGCTATCCTTATTTTATACCTAATAGGGGTATTTAAAAAGGTTTAAGATCAGGTAAGCTTATTTGTGAAAATAAAGCCAATAGGTAGGTAGGTACTTATTTAAATAAATCTACATACATTGGTTTAATATAGGTAAGTAAGTACTTAACTTATCAATATCGGTCTAGCCCGTTTTATCATAAAATTTTGGTAACTAGGTACAAAAGACGTTGTATTGATTAGATGCCACCTCCCAAAGATAACTAGGGATTAAAAGCAGATTTTTTATTATTCAGTCAATTTTGGTCCACAGCTCTACTCTATAGATAGATTAATAAACTTACTTAGGAAGTAGTTAATATAATTACTACTTATGTCTATTGACCAACACAAATGAAGTAAGTAGCAACTTACTTATTTACTTAGTTATACACGTACTTATGTAGGTACATGTACCTACGAGTATAAAAGACTTGCGGGTGTCAGTGACTCGATAGGAATACATTAGGTTAATAGATATAAGCAATGATGATATTAGAATGACTTCGGAAATTAAAAATATGTACTTACTTATGAAAAAAAAAAACTGGTGAGCGGTATTTTTTTTCACTGTTAATCATTAGTCCATCATTACATAAAAAGATTCGATAGATAATAAATTGAATTAGAATGGTTTATTATTTTAAAAGTTTTAAGTTTAATAATGTTCAGGATTTATTAATCTAAAGTTTTTCTTTATTTTTTCACTCTAGGATAGGGTGGTACCCCAAACGGGTGGCACCCGGGGGGGATGCCCCTCTCCGTTAGCTATGCCACTGCATCAGTTCATTATTGAATTTTAACACAAAAATGTAACGATGTTTAGTCTACGACCTGAGTCAGCAGAATTTCATGTAAGTACCTAATACGTTTAGTAGGTAAGTATCCAATTTGTATGAGTAAATATACTTATATAAGTATTTCATGTTCTTTAAAGCTAAAGTTAATAAGTAAGTTTTCTAAAATAAAATGTTATATTCGGGAGGTAGCTTATCTTTGTAATTTAATGTATTTTAGTTATTATTAGGTAAGATACAGTTTACATAGGTACAGTGGGCCAACGAATATGTTGAGCACTTTCGGCCTTAGTCCTAAGCTCTGTTTACCTACCTCTATAATTTAGTCAAGCATCACCTATGAGCTTCATTAACTATGGCGACGTAGTCATTTATTTATTCATCTGAGTTATGATGATCAACAAGAGGCACGGTATGCATAACATTACTCATGTGTGTCCAGTCCATCACATTCATGAAAGAAAAATCATTGTGTTCGTTCGCTCAATGTACTTATGGGTCAATTTCTATTTAGCATGATGCAAGTGTATCAGCCCTAGAAAAAAGGGCTCCGATTGATCTAGTTTAGGTACTGATTAAAAAATTGATAAAAACAATACTTGAAAATTGCCCGAGAAGATATTTCTCGTTTTACATAGAGTTTTTGTTTTATGCTTACTACTCGTATTAGGGAGTTTTCAGTACTTAGATTTAAATTTCGCCATCATGCCAGCACCACCTTGATAAGATATCCTATACTTAGTAGGTACTGCCAACCCATTATTGGCTAGACATCGTATTATAGGTATTGTGAAAGAATTCATCATTTCATTTCCTTGAATTTCGTTTAAGCTTAACATTGTTTTAGGCCCACTGCACTAACAATAATTAACATTTTATTAAAATCTGCAACGATGCGGTAAAAAGACAAATTTATTTATTAAATTTATTAAGCATATCACAATTTTTCTAAGGTCTAACAGTTAGGCAAAAGTAGGTCCCATTGTACTTATTATTTTATAATATTGAACTGGAAGGGTTCATAGTCTAAGTAGTAACAGTAAAACAATACAAATAAAATTTACATACATACCTACTTACATAGATGTTTGTTGAATTTGTGTTTGTTCATACAGATTTTAGTATAGTATAAAAGGTGTTGTTTTTTAATTTCAGTGAAATACCTACTCGTATAGATATGGTATAGAGGTGTTTTTGGTAAATAACAACCCGAGCTAGTTAATAGGTAATCCTTAGCTAGATTTTTTTGAAGGTAAGTATTTTTGTATTATCAATATTAAATCTTACAAATTTAATTTGAATTTCAGGCAATCTTTACCCTGCTTTTATATTGAAAAACATGTTTAAAATGTTAAAATTGGTTCAAGAATAGGATTTTCTAGTAAAATAAGTACCATCACTGGTACAACAATAAGTACATATATTAGTTAAGTAGTAGGCCAGTACAATTAACCTACGATAGAGTAACTTTTAAATTAATCTAAATATTGTGTTGGGCGCCTACCTACTTTATTGTTGGTAGCAAGTACCAAACACCTTGATAACAGGAATGGTACTTGTTAGGAATATTACATATGAAAGGTACCTACTTTCAGTGCAATGTATATAATATATACTTAATATAGGTATATCTATCACAGCCCAGTGTATTTGTCATTTCATGGTCAACGTTTCAAATTATTGTACCGAAATACCTTTTGTTAATATAGGAATATATATAGTGTTTCATATTTTTATTTAAAAGTACTGTAGTAATCTGCATTACGCGACTTTGAAATACCTAAGTAGGTATTGATATTATATCTAGTACATACCTACGAGCTACGTAGTGAAAGGTTTCACACTGACTGTGGAAAAGTTGGGTATAATAAGTATGTAAGTATATTGTAGAGTAGAGACTGCTAGATTGATATTTTATAAAGATTACTACTAGATACGATTTGTTTTTTTACTATAAATATGTACCTATATAAGTACTTCAATCATTTGTTTTAAATATTAGTTTCTGTTCAAGTAGGTACCCTTCATCATATTTTATTATATTTTGTGTTTTATAGCTCTTGGTTTGATGCGATAATAGGTAATAATAAAATTCTACTTAGATCTAATTTAAAGTAGCAAATATCTAAATTACCTTAACATAGTATAAAATATTTACAACATAACAAGTGTCTTATTAGGGAATTAATTTCATTGGTTTTTTAAATCAATAAAATCAAAGCACCTAAAATAAAAACATTTAAAATTCAACATAGCAATAATCAACATATGTTGTAAATATGTATATATCTACATAAACATAAATAATGGTGTACTTACATTTAGACACATTAAAACAATAAGCGTATTAAAATCTATAGATACTTACTTTACACTTTACAATTATGAAGATAATCATTCAAAACATCGTAATCAAGTGGAAGTGACAATATTTTATACCTACTTACCATACCGGCTCGTTGTATATTATTTTCGATTGTTCAAAGATTTAAGACACACTTCAACCATTATTATTAACTAACTTATTCGTAGTAAACTATCATTGCTCTTTTTTCGAAAACGAAGCACCTATCAACAAGGAAATTTGTGAATGGACAGCATTTTGTGTCGTTATTTTACTATTATTGTGCGGAAAAGGCCATTGTGGGGATTTAGTCAATGTTCGAAGGTCAGGGTGACGCTAGACGTCTGGCCTGAGGAGGTGCAGGTCGACGGCCACATCCCGCTTCTGGTTGCGCATGATGCGTGGGTGCGCGTGCGCCGCGTCGCCGAGCAGGGCCGCGTCCTCGGCGTGCGAGTCGCCGGAGCCGTAGCCGCGCTCGTCGGCCTCCCCCTCGCCGCCACACCACGACGCCGCCGAGCCCGAGCTGCCCGACCTCGAACCACCCGCCTCTGCTTCTTCTGTCTCCACCTCTACTGAACAGGTCCCGCACACTTCTGGAAATTATTTAAAAGCTATGAACATACACATAGTACAGTACATACACATTTTTTCGTAAATCCTATTACCAACTTAGCACTTAAAATATTTTCAATCACACTGTTCAAATGAATCGTAAATTAAATAAGTACTTACTCACATTTATTTCTGACAATGTAAATATTATATGATTGGTTACTTGTGTAAGTAATTATAGGTAAGTACTATCAATCGTCTTGTTTAGTAATTATTGAATTGAACTAGCTAAAATAATTAGATGTGAAATGTTCGCTGGATTGCTAGCTGTTATGTTCGCTGGATTGAGTAAAGAAGAGACGGCATACACCATTTTGCTATTTAAAATAAAGTTCCTATACTTACCTAATAATATACCTGCTTACACTTCATTATAAGTTGGGAAAATGTTGATGTACTTGATAGGTATAAGTACCTAAATATGTATTCACATTTGATATTAGGTAAGTACCTAGCACTTATTTACCTAAATACACAATACTAAACTACTCCACATAGAAACATGCTCAAATGGATGCAAAAAGAAATGATAAACAACGTAAACTCAGTAAATCAGACGTAGATAAACGAGGAAATGAGATTTGGTTTTACAGAAAGGTTTATTCAATATCCATCCATTCATCTTCGAAAAGAAAATTTCTTTGTGTTTCTGGTTTCAAATAATTGATTGGCAGAAACATAAAGACTGATTTAGGGACGTTTAAATGCCGGGTAGGTAGATACGTATAATTATTCATACTAAATCGTTGTATATTTGTAAAATATTCCATTGCAGTTAAATCGGAATGAATAAGGTATGTATAGGCGCGATAGAAGGAAGAAAATTAAATAAAAATAGCTTAAGAATGCAGCAGAATCTAAATCTAACAAAAAGTTGCACAGATGTCAATTTAAAAGTGACATCAGTTAAATACACATATAGACTGTTATTAAATAGGTACTGAGGTAGGTTCTATTCTAAAACACAAGTAATAGTAGGTATACATTCCACACATCGAGCAGGGTTTGGACTCACGTCGCCTATGATGTCCCAAAACAATGGGGTTCTCCCAAGTTGACAGTCAGAGAGAGGTAGATGACGAATAATCTTCATAAGATGCTGCAATTTTGTAATATGCGCATATTTATACCTAAGGCAATGATGTTATAATGGTTAAACTGTAGCTCAAACATATTATGTCGTTACAATTATTATATAAATGGTTATGTACAAATTAGTGCTATGCTTACGATGAAATGCCACAATTTAATACTCGATCAATGAATGGAATGTGTGTAAATACTGTTTATGTATTTTCTTAATGAATATGTGTAGATTTGTATTTTTGTGCTGGTTTTTAAGTGCCAGTGTTATGTGATCGTTAAATTATTTATGTGTTCTCATTAAATGTGCTAAGTGAATGTCCTTGGCAGTATCTAGTCTGATTACAATATCTACGACATGTAATAATAAGTGTGTATAAACCTGAGCTATCAGTGATCAGACGTGGAGGTGTATCTTCTCTGTCCGTAGGCACTACAATTACCACTTCGTCGTCCCTCGGGGAATCTCCGTTTCGACTTGATGATGTTCTGTAAATTTAATATGTTGAATACATGGAGGCATACACATATGCGAGTACCTACCTATATTATGTAGTAGCTAGTAGCAAAAGTAAGTAATTTTATAAAAGCTAATGATATCTTAATGTAGACGTACATAATACTATTAATAAGTAAACAGTGCTTACTTTACTATAACTTTTTTCTTCATAAATCTAGTACCAAGATCTGAATATCCCCTGTTCATGGGTCGTTTGAAGGGTATGGGCGGCGCGGAGGCGGGCGCGGGCGCGGGCTGGTCGAAGGTGCGTGACACCGGCGAGTTAGGTTCCGAGCACTGCTTGTCCGTAATGGCCGGACGTACGCGCAGTGCCATTGCAGACTCTCCGGAGGTACCACTCTCTCCTCCCATTACACTATTACCTATCCTTCTACTCCTCTTATCTTCTTCAAATAGTTCTATTAAATGATCCAACTTACTTTCTATATCATCTACCTGTAAAAAACAAGAGTTATTAAAATAATTTGGATGTGTCTTCCGAGGTTTTCGTTAACCAACCGGTACAGTGTACTTACTTGTCTTTCAATTTTTACTACTCTGGAAGCTAAGCTGATTTTGGATGCGTAGACGTCTTTAGCCTTTGAACCTTGCTTACCAAGGATTTGGTCTAACCTGCGTTGAAATATTAATAAATCAGTTATTATTATTACCTGTATTTGTTTGATTTGAGGTAAATTTGGGATATATATTAATTTATAAAAGTTATCTAGATATGCGGCTATTTCGAAAATTATTGAATAACTTGTCTAATAGACTCTATAAGGCCTTTGGAACCGAGCGAAAGCAAGCATCTCAACCTCAATATAGTACTAGGCGGATACTCGTATTACGAAAAATTTCGTATTTGATCAAATAATCAAGAGTAAAATGCACTTGTTTCAAAAATGTTAAGCTATTAGGGCCAAAAACATTAAGTGAAGTTTGAGTCCCTACTTTCGTATTGAAAAGACGATAAACATATTTTATGACAATGAATAATAAAAACAATTTATGTTTGCTTACTAAACGTATTTTAATGTATTAAAATTTATAATAGACAATGAAGCCGATTAGCTTAAATATCGTAAGACCTTGTCCCCCCTCACATTCATTAGATAAATTGTTATCACGACCTTAGTTTTCAGTTAGTACATTTTACACCACCTTCACAACGCATGCAAGAAAACATAAAATTAAAACAATATTCTATCTACTATCACAAGCTGTACTACAATCACTAAAAGTAGATAAATAAAGTGTGTATCTAATATTTGTCCATCTACATTACATATCTTAGTACAAAATATCTAATGTACAAAACTAAGTGCATAAAACATTTGCTTTGACTAATCTAAATAATGATTGGGAAAGAAACTTGTTGAGTATTAATAATTACCTACGTAGTTGTTATGGTCGTACCTGTTTTGACGTCATTACTTGGTCACATAATATTCACAACATTGTTAATTTGCATATATAAGTAGACGTATGTGTAGTACGAGTACTGTCTGTTACGGACAGTAAGCAATAAACTGAATATTAATTAATCGGCTAATTAATAATTTACTGATCAATGAATATCTATCGTACGCGATACTTTATGTACAGTCCATGTTCGCAACTTCGACGACTGATTTAGTTGATTCCAGTAATAATTAAAACCGAGTACTTATACCGCTTTAAGTCTAATATTTTCATGTAGGTACTTACTTACCTAATAAATACTTAGGTAATATACAATATAAAAGAGACTACATTACTAAACATAGATTTAAAGAAGGAATGAAGACTAGAAGTGGTAATTATATTATTCGAAGGGTGGTGAACTAAAAGTAGGTACAAGTGTGATTTTTGAGTGACT
Source organism: Timandra comae (assembly GCA_958496195.1). Classification (NCBI taxonomy): domain Eukaryota; kingdom Metazoa; phylum Arthropoda; class Insecta; order Lepidoptera; family Geometridae; genus Timandra; species Timandra comae. The sequence continues at coordinate 6,549,032 of OY292354.1, read as the reverse complement.
TATAGATGTGCATAAAGATGATGAATTTCTACTGTATACAACTAATGATCATGCGAATAACATTAAAGACAAACGTACAACATAATTAACTCAAAATGGTTAGCACTACGTCTGATCGTAACAAATGTAGAGCTATCTTTATACTGTAAACTACTGCACTGCGCCTGTGTTCATCACGTACTGATAACAGATATTGGTGGCTGGGTACGGAATAATTTCGATTTCAAATTGAAACTGCCTAAATAATTATGTTAATCCACACTGTTTAACATAAAATCTGACAATGCTGTGGTAGACAGGCGGGTTTACTCTGATAGATTTGAGCAAGAGTGACCAGGAAGCATCCGACGATGCATAGTCTAAGATCATCAAAAATATTAAAAGCGTCTATCGCATCGAGTGTAACATAATGGCTAAGCGCTGCACAGTACATACTTAACTAAACTCTGAGCAACGTTACATGACATTTACTACTATATCTACTTGATCATTAAAATATATTTAATTATTACAAATCTCATTAGTCTGAATCCTAGCCTTATCTGTGCTCTACGTGGCTCTACCTATCTACACATATACGCTGTTTCAGTGTTCATTGCCATTAAGAATTCACATTCTCACTGTCAACCCAATTATCATTTTATTAAAGGAAAAGAGCGCCATAAATTGGATTGGTTGAAAATCTGTTTATGCTCTATCAGATTCAAATTATTAGTAGATAAATTGTTTTAGATAGGAAACATGTTAAGTACATGTCATACCAAATATAATATGTAGATAATGTGGGTAAGTATAATTATTATTTAATAAAATGAATGTACACAAAGTCACAAGATATACATCCTTTGTTAAAATGATATGTATGGGAGTGAAATTTTGTATTATCGAGAATAAATTAAAATTAGTTTATAAAACTGGGTTCAAGTGCGGTATCCAATGAAAGTGGCTGCAGTGGATGATGTTGATGTGGGCTGGGCGCGCGCGTCCTCCCGGTCCGATAACAAATCTCGTCTCACCTGTACTGCAGATTCTTGGTTCGGTTTAGCAGGTCAGCGTGCCCCGAGGAGTACTGCTCTATGACGTCTTTCACGTCATAAGGTTTCAACGCTTCTCTAAACCTCTTGCGCGCGACAAAATACTTGAGCTACACGGAAATAAAACACATATCCTGATGGCTAAGACATATTATGTCATAGTTAAATTTTGAATAGACGATCATAGAACTTTTCCCATTTTTACTGGGAAAGTTAACATTAAGATAGCCCGGATATTATACCTACTTACTTAAACTTATAGTAGTTTTGATATCCTAAAACAACAAGTATACGAGTAAAAAACCATTGTGTTGTGACCAATATTCATGTTAACATATTTTATTTATCTGATAAGTAATTAGTGATTAGTGGTATTTTTATTTTTATTGGGTGTCCTATCACATATAAGTCGTTACAGGACCTATTACTAATTGAGCGTCATGCTGTATGCTTTGGTACGACGATGCCAGATTTGGGTATGTCTAGTATTTTTTATTTTTATCGGATGTCATGTTGCCATGCGTATCTAAGGTATCGTAATGCTACGTTGGGACGGAATCCGACCTAAACCTACCTAGGTCAATTGCTAAAATTGGGTGGCACCCACACTTTTGAGGGACCTACTTGGGTAAAACCACTGAAAATTTCTTTATTTTATTATTTAATTTTTACAAATGTTTCTCGGCGTAAATTAGATGCGTGCATCAAAGTACATAAATTTACTGAATATGAAGTTTTCAGTGTTAAGTCAATTAGATAAGTACTTATATTACTTCAAAATCGATGAAATGATATTATAATACTTAATGCACCTATTTCTGAACTATACTTACATGAGTTTATTGCATCTATTGAAGATAGCAACTTTAGCAGTGGTCACAAAAATTGATCAGCGATTTTGAAGTAGTCAGTTTGCTTTAAGTTATGCTTTTGAGCAATGCAATAACTAGCTACAAATATACTAAGTAAGTATAAAGGTAAACTATTTATGTTGGTAAGTATTAGATTCAATACGAAATCTGACTACAAAAGTTAATATTGCAAGACAAGTACAGTCCAGAGAAAGTATGGAATGAGAGAGTAAATGGTAGTGCACAGTGTCGGAAGGTTGTCTGACTGCAGTAGGTACCTAGTTTGGACGTTTTTCACCCGGCCGAGCAGGTCCACATGGCCCGCGGAATATTGTTCGATAACGTCCTTGACGTCGTATGGCTTTAGGGCTTCTTTAAACTTACGTCGGGCCACAAAATACTTCATCTGTCAGAATTCCACAGTAAGTACAGATCAATAATATTACTTATTCTCAATTCCAAATAAAAATGATTATTGGCATATGATATTTTAAAGAATTGTGTTCGGCCATATCCTTCAATTTTCTTTAAAATGAATGAATATGAAAATTTAAGTAAAATGAGATAGGTTGAAAGTTGGCAAACAACTTTAAAAATTCATTAGTAACTGAAGGCTGGGCAACAGTCTAGCTACCGTTAAGTCTCATTTGTTAAACACAATTTTAGTTATAACATTTCAATAAAGAAGTATTTTGTCGTTAGTTTCATTGGTGGGTATCTAAGATGCGCACTGAATTGTATTTGAAATTATTTTTAGGATGAATGTTTCTAGTGAGTGTAAAATGTAGGTCACTGTAAATTGTTACTCGTTTTACATCTATGTATGTATTTAGTATCCATAAATCACACTTATTATAATAACAGTATTGTTATGGTGACCGTGAAGGCTGAGTAGTATACGCCAGGTAAGTACGTTTGATAAAGTACCGAGTACCGATGGACTATACCGACAATTTGTTTTACGGTAATTGTGTATGTTTCCTATTTAAAATGATTTTAATTGAAGGCTTATTGTAATGGAATGTATATGTAGCGTGTATGTTAAAGTGACGTACCTTTCTTATGAATCGTATAGCTGCCTTGTGACGCGGTGTCAGCGTCACACAGCGGGGCTCGTCCTCCTCGTCTGCACAAACAGAAAATATATATTTAGTGACGTTTAAGTGTAAATTCCATTACACAGGATAACGTAACATTCCCATTATATATTTTAATTTATATGTACATTTATCTTAACGTGTATTGTTTATGCCATAAAACAATTCACACATTGAATGCTTCTTATTTAATTTTAAATCTCATCAATAGAACACCGAAGACTTGTCTATCATCAATAAGTTTGTGTTAAGTTTTATGTAATTAACCAATTTAAATGTTATGAACATTTGGCACTAATTATTATTTGTCAAATAATTTATAATTTATTTGTATTTCTAATTTATGCAAAAACAGTCATCGTATGTACCGCGTAGGTACGTACTTACTCCGCAACCGATAAGTATTTGTTCTATTGCTTATTGTTATAAGGCACTTCAAAATACGTATTTCAATTATCTTTCTCTATTCCGAATACTCGTACTAGTTTGGATGGTATTTTATCAATGTCTCCAGTAATTTAATTATATTGCGCAGAGATATTGATTTCTCATTTCGATACGTGCAGATAACTGAAGGTTTAAGTATTTTGAGAAACACTTCGTAATATTCGCCAGGGAAATGTGTTGAAGATATTTATGTTATGATTCCCGTAACATAATTAAGTTTGTTTGCTTTTGTTTATTTATAGATTTGTATTTTAATTAGTTTCGAAATCAACTTTTTCAACGTTCATTAAGTTTTGTAATAGAATTATTCAATAACATATGTATTTAATTTCTCATTTTAGTTATTAGGTATGTATTTATTTCTCATTTTAGCGTCGTAACGCTGCACGCTTTTAACTTCTTTCATTTTGATTACAATCATTTAACGTACAATCGATATAATGTTTACACATACTAAGTACTTCTTATTTAATAATTTAACAACCATTTGTTTAGGTATACGGTTTAAGAATATTCTTAATGAAAATCCTTACGGATTTTCGTGGATAGTAATTGCAAATGAGGACATTAAACGGGTGAAACTCGGGTGAGGCCCTGAGAGTGAACTAAAGGTCAAGGACGAGGTAACTGGAGGGACCTTGATAGGTTTCATATTATTATATGGGCAGACATCCATGAACGGGTTGGAGGTTAAGTGATTATATTTTGGAAATAATTTGTCGAATGCTTAATTTTCATTTTTAATCTGCTTTAGGGCTGATTTTTCCATCGCCAGGTAACTTTATTCGAAGAATAATTTTGAAATTTTGACAGTTATTCCATACAAAATCTGTCAAAAGTCAATTTTATTCGTCGAATAAAAGTTATCTGGCGATGGAAAAATCAGCCCTTAAAAGACATAATGATGTGGCTATCCATCCATATCTTAATTAGTGTATAGACATATGTATAGGTAACCCTATGGTTATATGTCTATACAAAAAATAAAATAGAGTCGACCTGTAAGATCCTTTAATTAGAATGGATCTGTGAAGAGGAAAACTGTTTCCTAAGATATATAAATTAAAATAATTTACTTCGTACCGGCAAACACTGACGAGTGTTCCTACAATTGTACATTTCAATCGTTAATTCGTAATTCATACGTAAATAGGTTAGATCATACCACAGCGTAACGTATTTCGGGATGCTTTTAGTTTACTTTATTGGCATTAGATCAATAACAAAAGAAAACACATTGATTTCAGTACGTACTACTTATGTACCTACTATGTAAACATAAGCGGTACATTAGGTATATGCAGTACACATGTGTTAACATATACTCGTAGGACTCTCAAATACATATTTAATACAATTATTTTCATATCTTTCATACCTTTATCAACAGATACGAAAAAGTTTATAGATAACGGAAATATTATGGTATAACACCAAAGTTCAGAACTTAGCTCAAAAGATGCCTTCATCAAATTTAACTACATAGGTTACCTATAGAGCAAGTCTCACTTATTATTTTATCACATAACTATTGAGTATAGATACTTTTATGAAAATATTCGAGTATTTTGGGGTACATGACCTACATTTTACCGACGAATTTTACTTTCTAGATATTCTCTCGGGGTTTAATAGGAATGTGAATAAAAAAACAATTTAATTTTTCATCGTAGTGGCTCTACATTGTGAAGTTCCGCCAACAGACGATTTTCGCGGGGTCCGCGTGTGTAGAGTCCGCCTTTGCAGCCAATTCACGGCACTTATGTAGAGAACTTCCTCAAAGTTTAGTTCTAACCTTTGAAAATATTTTGCTATTAATTATATTAAGTTCACCACACCCACTTGAAAAATTCATCCTGTATTGTATATAAACAAACATTTATCCCCCACTTACATTAAGTGAATGAAAACACTCAAGGATGTTCACTGAAGTCTGTCCTGCGATGATGATACAGATAAAGATTACTAATTGCACTGTGCATTAATTTTGTTTTCCTTTTGTTGTCTTTCGTTTTTTTCGGATTCAGACATGCCATTTAAATTAAATCTCTCTTTGTAGGTTTTGTTATTTTAAAATGAAATGAGGGTAAATTTTCTTCTTAAAATATTTTTTACTCTGTAATTATTTTTCACTATACCTATTTAGCCTCGCTTGCCCAAAACACAGGAGTTCCTAATACGGGTCCACGTTTTAATTTTTTTACCTGGATCATTAAGTGTTTTTTTTACATATACTTACCGAAAATGTTTCTACTGGTAAACACAGATATACATAATAAGTAGGTTCTATCTATAACAATAAAATAGGTACTTCTGGTTCTGCTTTCCGAACCGTTGTCTCCAGTCTAATTTGGGTTGATTTTTAGTTTACAAATATTTTGACTGAATTTGACGTGGAGTGACTGCCATCATACCTCCACAATCCAGAGACTACTTTAACAAAATTGACTGGAAAAACACGCGATAGCCTGTGCTTGAAAAATCTATTCAGGTCGTGAAATTTTAGTAAAACGTGCTAAAATTTCCACTAGATGTTGTACCTATAGTAATCTTTAAATTTTACCTAGAGAAACTGGTAAAGTTAGTTGCCATAAAAACAAAGCAGTGCTATGTACATTTATAACAACCATTTTTCTTACTTTCTGGTTCCGACCTCTTGTTTGAGACCTTATTATATTTTAGTGTTTCAGCAGTGTAATAGAGATCTGGTGTATCATCTAAATAGAGTTTTCTTCCTTCTATCATTGTCCAATATTTAACTGTGGTCAACTATAAGTTTACCCAGATTTGGTGCCAAAAGTCAACAAGTGTTAAAATCAGCTTTTTCCGTGAAGCAATTGGCGTATCGTATCGTGTCCCACGATTTTAACTGCGTCTCTCGTATATTTCCGATGCGATGAATGTTTCGCGTAAATAATTTATTTGGCATTCCTGGTGATAAGGAACTTCTACCTGTTTAAATTCTTCCTCATTCGGTTCAGTGGTTTTTGGCTAAAAGAGTAACGTGCATCCATCCATTCTCACAAACTTTCGCATATGTAAGAATGCTTATGTATATTGCATTTTACAAGATATATTTAACAAACCTCGTTTGTTGATTGTAATAATTACGAGTATAAGTACGGAATAATGTACATGGTCATGAACACAATGCCGTTTTAATACAACGAGTAGGTATTTCGTTACGCATAAGTAGGTTGATGGCGGTTTATAGTAGCTCTCACTCCCAGCGCATTGAAGCATTTCAGTGTTTGCTGACATCGAGAATGCATTAAGTAAGTATTCAACGGGAATGCATAATGTCACTGCCCTTTATTTAACCCACATTGACTTTAACAACATTTGCTTCAATATAATATGGTTTCTGCTTATGACGTCCTAATGGTTAATTACTACTGATTCTTTTGGTACAATAATAGATATTATTGGTATAATAATGATCTATCAAGATATTCACTGAAGAATGTCATAACAGTAGAAATAGTAGGGGTAGGTATGTGTTTTTTTTGTAAAATATTAATTAAAAAATATTTAAGTAGATCAATTAATAAAAACTTTAAATACATATTTCAAGGTATTATACTAATAAAGATTTTGTTTTCAAAAGCAAGGGAACCGAGCCCTCTCATCTACTATTACTTTTATTTAATTGTTATTTTACTCCATAACACTTATTTATAACGTGATTGTTATTTATTAACATAGAATAGAAAGATACATATTTAATAACAAGCAGTGTTGAAGAGAATAAGGTCGTTAGTTAGGTACCTACATAATTAAATAGTAGATATCTATAAATTAACATCTAACATCTAAGTGTAACATTCAATTGTGAAAAATCATGAAGACTTAAGAATAGTGTCACAAAGAGGTATTTGTGAAGACAACAATACACATTCACTACGCCTGAACACATCTAACGTTACGAAGGGTAGTTCTACTCGAAAGCGACAGTAAGAGCATGTCAATGAACGGTCAAGTTGATCTATACGGAGCTAGGTCTGCCGCAAGACATGTTTCTCAACATCTTACCGTCGGAGTTTCTCTTGGAGATTGCCGTCTCTGCCACCGAGTCCTCGCTGTGCGAAGGGTTGACGGGTCGTGTTCGCCCTGTGCGCCCGTTCGTCGCGCCTGCCAACCCACACAACGTGAGCTTTCAACACTTACTCTTTCATTCTCTATTTCACATCTCAATCTTCCTAACTCTACCCCGTACTTTAGGTCATCATCCCACTTTAGTTAATTAGTTGGTTCTAGATATTTCAATGTGATTAATGATTATTTACCAAGTATTGATTTTCCTAACAGTACACAAAATCTCTCATTTTATTTATAAATCCATTAGCTTTTCATAATGTCAAAGTTAAGATTATAAGTAAGCATTTTAAAATAAAAGTTTAGAAAGTTTTTTTATAAAACAAAATTATAACTTTTTGAAGGCACCTACTTCACTCCTAATGATTCAGATATAAGTGTATTCATAAAGTTTACCTTTTACGTAGAAAATGAACTCGTATTATCGTACCTACCTACTTTAACGACGTAATCTGCATTATAAATTAAATAATATATTTTCCCGAGTTGAATCTTCAAACGTGGTACACAAAACGAGCTAAAAAATGACATTTTGTCATAGCTTATGCTAAGTAGGATTCGTCTTTCATCTTTTATATTACAGGGTCGTAAAAGTCTCTTTGAGTGTAAAGGATTCCTACATATTTTCTTCGAAGAACATAACATTACTTATGCGTTGGTTTACTTTGTGATCAAATAATATGGTATAAAGTATCTACTTAAGATGTTTATTAGGAACAAACTATGTACGCTAAGTATTTTGTAAACATTTTTAAAGATTCGTATAACATATTATTACGTATTTTTGTTTAACTTTTCTCGTACCTAAACAGATGATTCTGAAATTAATATATTAAAAAAAAACACTATGCACTGCTCTGTAAAAGTATTTAACAATTAACTTGTACGAAAGGACCTTCAAAGTGTGTTTTTCACTAAAAGCTGTCTCGTAAAAATCCTATAAAGGACTAAGTACTTACTTACTAGGTAAGGTACCTATAATTGTCACAACGTTTCCATGGCACAATGAGAGGTAACATTGGAAAGACAAGAATTCTATACATCTTTTAGTTAGATACCTATCTATCTTTGTAAAAGACATTGTAACCAATTAGTGGCACAACATGAGTTAGTTACAAACTCGTTAACTTTTGGATTGGGTTTCTACTCAAATCGAAGTCTTGGAACCTTATAGGTAATTGATTAAGATTCACATTTGGCTGGACTTAATAGTTAACGAACCGAACAATTACGTTGAATTTCGTATAAATATTTTCATGCGCGTACAGTTACAGGAAAAGCTTCCCTAATTCGTAAAAAGGCACTTATTTCGTAACCTGAATACATCGACTTTTATTTTTGTAAAATAAAATCGAGCGCTGCCTCTGACATCCTTTAAGGGTAACTTTAACAAAAAATATACAAATAGGGAAAAACATTTTATTTAATTCCCTTTTCCGCGTTCGTGAAACATTTCAGGACGATGTAGTCAAACAAGTCATATTAATTGTCATGTCAGCGTTTGTGTACTTTTGAGGGAGGTATATTGTATTAGCAAATAACATATATAGTCATAAAAACCGCATTATAACGTGTGTACACAAAGATAATTTAATTTGTACATCTCCTTGTTAACTTACTGACAATTTATTGGCTACGTAATAACGTTTCTTAGAGATACCTACCAATGATAACTGTTAAACTAAGCCCGTTTAGTAACGTAGTACACTCAACTTAAATAAAGAACTATTTTTGTATAAACTGCCACTATGTTGTTTCTATTTTAGTATGCTCATAGAGAATTGTTAAATATACTTACGAGTTCTGAATCTATTATTATCTCTTTGTGGCGTTTATTGTAAATATCCACAGATATACAATCCGAGTAAATTTAAAATAACTATACTAATTTTATTTTTTGATAAGTAAGTATATGATTTCCGGCATTAAGAATCCAAGAAACACCTGAATAATGAGGGCAATGCAGCGGTTGCTATTTAATGTCTCAGGCAAACTATTGATCCATGTTCTGTCTCTTTCTCTCGCAGGAAAATCACTTTTATGAATCAACTTTTCACATCACAAATCGATTCTACTTAACATTTACTATTTAATAAATGTTTATTATAACATTTGTATGTCTAATTATTATAATTCAAGAGATTAATATTTGAAGTTAGAAATAATTCATAACATTCGTGTTCGATACTTAATTGAATATAACACGCATTTGTTTATCATACAAATTAAATGTCAACGGTTCGATATCGGTATCTCGTCGTTACTTAGCTACCATGAAACCACGATAATATTGACACGGCAGGTAAAGCAACAACCGGGCCCTTTTAGTTAAATTGAATAAACAATACATAACCGTGACTTCGCTAAAACTGTTACTATACAATGAAAACATGGAAAGAACTGACTGTGTTTTTATGACAGCAAAATGTTGTTTACTAGCGTCAATCTCGCTTCACGTTTTTGTGATCACAAAACAACCACACGACAGCAGATATTGCTTTGATAACGATTATGATGTCGATTTATTCTAACAAACAACCCTATTATAATATATTTTCTCAAATTTTTTGTGACATATGTATGTACCTCAACGAGGGGAAGGATCATACTTTTAATAATAAAAACAGACTATTATTTTGATAAAATTGTGTTTTTGTCATTACATCATACTTGTTTCTTAAAAAAAAACAAACACAATAATAATATAGACATAACAATAATAATGCAATTACAATTGCACAAGAATAACCTTTCCTAATAATAATGTCAAATTGCTTCGTGACAACTGGTACCTAAGTTTTACAAATTAATTATATTTTACAGACTCCTATTTATCTATCTGGCATGCATAGTAAAAAAATGCAAAGCAGTGTGAAATTACCTATTGTTTGATTTGGTACGTATGTAACTGAACTCAAAAGACAAGCTTTGAATGAAGCCATTCCAATAATATGAGAAACCTACACTAGTCTTGTAACAATATTTTGAAAATCATGTAACCGCACTCTATGGATGCTAAATGAACGCAAGTTGGGCAATCGTTATAAATCATTTCAATATCTCTAACTAACGTAGCACTTACATTACGCGGAAGCGATCATCATTTAGAAGCCACTGTTTAAAAATATAAATAAGTATTTAAGCTTCTTATTGCATTTCAAGTATTTTTAAAATATTTCGAAGCGATTTTTTAATCTACGCGGGTGCATTCATATTTCAAAAAGTGAAAAAAAATGATAGAAAGAAGTAGAAAGTTGGTAGGATATTAGCATCGTGTCTGGAGCTAAAACGTAGCCATAATCGCCGGAAGGCTGGCGTAGTGTCCGGTCTACATGCTACGGTTCAATATTCTCGCATATCTGTGTATTCACATTTGTTCCGGGAAAAGTTTTTACTAATAAGAATAATTAAGAAACGCAGCAGAAGTTTATCGACTGTAATATTGTCATGCCATAGTGCCTTCTAAGAGATTGGAATAGAACCTTTAAAGCAGCTTTTCCAACAATGGAGTAGGCAACACGAACGGTCCCCTCTGGTTGTATGATTATCTAAGGAACAGGGCAACAAATAATATCACTATCCATTCCAACAGTTTATCATATTATCTTAATGTTGGAATTAAATGTTAATTGATTATTGTTGTCAATTAAGGTTGAAAGTTTATTAATCTGGTAGATATGTTTTCTGGAGGCATCTGTGTTTTAATGCTGTGGAGTTATATTTATGATTGAATTAAAAATTAAGTTTCAGTTTTAGTTGGTAAAGTAATTCATAATTTTGTTGTTTAAAACGATGTCTTTTAAGCTTAGTACATTAATGCAATAAGTAGAATTGTATATATAAAAAAGCGTAATTTGTTGTTTTGTAAAGGTCTGCAAGTATAATTTTGAAAACTAACCATCTTATTGAGTGCCAGGTCGTTAAATAGTAGTTAATAATTTCAAATAAGTACAACAAAAAAAAAACGAATTTTTTTTTTAACACTTACTGTACTAGATAACTGTGTATACTTATATATTAATAATGCACCTGTTTAATTCGTTCATTCTAAAGGTTTTGTGTTGATACGGCGGCTGTTGCTATAACATATAATTCGAATTTTACCTTAAAATTATGTAGGAAAGTATTATGCCTATGTTCATAATTACATTTTTGAAAAGATATTTTTATAAAATAATCTGTGTAGGTAGTTTTTTTGTGGTAGAGCGTAGTTGTCGGAGCCACTTTAGAGGAATGATAAAACTGAAGTGTTTTCCGTATGTACGAGTGATATTAACAGATGGCTTATCGATATTTTGAAGGTTTGTTGGTAGATGTTTGTAGATTTATGCATCTGTGTGGGCCATTAAAATGCAGTAATTATAAAAGCAAACAGCTCACCGAGGTTTTCAGCGCTGGCGTTGACGTCGTATCTGTGAGCGGGTTTGGAGTGCGGCGCCGGCGAATGCAGCGAGGTGCTCTTGTGTCGCCGGATCGTAGGCAGCCGCGACACAAACGACGCATTGTTCTTGAATGACGCACTCATCACTCGACTGTCAAATATACATAATGCTTGCCATCCTCTCATCTCATCCACCTAACAATTGTTCACAATATGGTCTATTTGAAATTTTATACCAAGGCCCGCATAGAATTAGCAATCTCACTACTTAAAATATTACGAAGTAAAAGTAATTAATGAGATTTTTCGAGAGACACCTATGAAGGTTGAAACAAATCATAAATGAAACAGGATATTATTAAATTGCAATAGTAATAAAGTTGAGGTATACCTGTACCTGGTTTGAGGGCTCGGTAATGGCACTTGGTGTATCTTCCAGGTGGCGATGCTGATGGAATGTTCGTCGGCTGCGTAACACCTCCACAGCGCCTGTATCAGCGTGGCGGCCGGCTGCCTCCGCCTGATCATGTGCTTTTGACGTTGCTGTTGTTGCACTTTGAGTGCAAACCCCGAACCTAATATACCCTAGTGGTCAACATTTTTATTGTTAGACAATGTAGAGTGGCATTGATCAGTGAATATATGTATATATCATTATCGTAATGAGTGGTACTCACCGCGGGGAGTGCGAAGAACGATATCCCTAGTAGCGCACAAAATGAAGCAATGAATTTCCCTTGCCAGGTCTGAGGAACCATGTCGCCATAACCCACAGTGCACAGCGTGATCTACAACCAGATTATTCAGTAAATAAATTAAGTTGAGTACTTATTACGATAAGTATCTACATGAGATTTCTATGCATGCTTAGTAATTATTTATTTCGTAATTATAGTTCTAAAACGTATTAAGTTAGTAGTTTAAGATTAGATACTCACAACTCCCCACCACAATGCTTCGGCAAAGTTTTTAAATTTCGTATCAGCAACGTCTTTTTCTGCTAGATAAACCAAAAATGATGCAAATATCAGCCCCAGAAATCCTATGTACAACGTTGTTATTAATTCCTGGAAGAACATAAAATTATTTTGATTCAAGTAATACAATTAGCAAACATATCAATCACCCCACAGAAATAAATACACATTTTTAAAACCTATTTGAGTTGCTATGCAGTATATTTATAACACATATACTGAACCAAATCCTAATCGTAAAAGTTTAATCTATCACGTTTATGTTCAAGAACTATTTCTCAAATGTAGACACCTGCAGAAAATTGAATACCTTTTCTTTGTAACGAAGCGTGTGCAATGTAAATATTAAATTAGGGAGCGGGAAATGCGGCAAGAGCTTCGTTTTATTTGCTCTGCATTGTGATCATGCAACTTTAACCTGAACCGATTGGAAGTAGATATTGAGTTTCGACTTGTATAATAGGTACATTACCTATACATATTATACTGTAGACCTAGTGGCCGCCGCGGTAAAGGAAATTGCGGCAGACCCGCAACGTGGCTTGCTTACTCAGCATGGTGAAGCAAAAGTAATCAAAACCTTTAGAAAGTGTGGCTGGCCTGACCATTGCCACGTTGGCCGAATGTTTAGTGTATACATGTGTAATGTTAGCAATATTTTTTATAAAAATAACGAATCCAATATATTTTATTAAGCATTCTAAGAGTCCGTGAAAAATATTTAGCACTTTTTGATGGAAGTTTGTTTACGTATTGTAAACAAGGCAGGCATTGTCAGATAATAATAGCCACATTATTGTTTCTGGTGTGTATCTATAGAATCAACACTCCGGTATGGCTGATGGAAACGGTGGATAGAAATACATTTTATATCTTATTTTTATATGTTTTGATTAATACATGTTGCCGAATTAAATCATATCAATATACATACTTACTTTTCGAATATAAATAAAATATCTGGTTAGTTAAAATAATATATTAATAAGAAATCATTGTATAAATTAAAAAAAGGTATTTTTAATTGTTAAATTAGTACTTGGGGATATTCTGGAAACAATTTTATATTTATACTTGGGTGTTTTGGTTTCATTAATAATTAATCAATCTTCATAATTAATACAGTCGTTAAGACAAATTAAATTAAATTAGGCAAACCGTAGAATAAATCAGTCAGCGTTGGGCATCTGTTCTAATTTATTGTTGGTAAATGTTACGTAGTGCCGTTAACGTAGGCGTACAGTTACGTACCGACAGACCACTTAGTTTTATGGCGTAGAATTACTCTAACCTCTGTTACTTATATAATTTACGAGTTTATGACCTGATTTACATCCAGTTAGAATTAACGTTGGCATAAGTTTCATGTGCGATTTCGATTGAGAAATATTAATATTGCTTTACTTAAAACTATAACAATAAAACCTCTTAATGGGTTCATTCGATATATTTGGTATGCCTTGTTTAATATTTATTATGCACATAAATAATACGCGGAATATATTAGTTGTACGCAATAGGTACCTATTAGGTATGCCGGTGCCGTGGTTTTTCATTCATGTATTGCGTAAGGTCGAATAAGTTGGTGGGCGACGCAGCGCGGCGGGCGTACGGCCGCCGGGCGCGGGCGGTGGAACTGCGCGCCTATGGCCTCTACTCGATAACCACTCCACTAGCCTAATATGCAAATTTTTGACGAACGTTCTACTTCCGCAATGAACCCTACTTTACAGCTCACAGATTGTAGTAACTAACAAATGCTCCACCACTAAAACAATTCTATACTGCACTTTTTGTAGTGTGTAGGACTAAGGCTATGCTTATAAATTGCCCACCTAACCTACATACATAGAATTAATATAAACATGCAGAACAATTAGCTGATTCTGATAGGATAGCTACTAATTCTGAAAGTAAGATTAATAACGCAATAAAATAAATAAAATCTATGTACCGTATAATCCGTATTTACGACTTGGTGGCACGTGTGTGTATGTGTAGTCTGTATACTGTTGTTGCAAACATAATACAAATAAAAGAGAACTTACCGAAGTACCTACTAACTTTAACTGAAGCAGTTTCTGAGGTTTTAAAGTTTTATTTAAAGACGTTTGGTAAAAAGTTTTAAATGTCTTTCACATTTATCCACCAGCCGTAGGCTACAATATAATTTGGATAGTGTAAACTGTAAAGTATAGGTACCTACTTGTGTGGAGGTACGGGATCCGGAGTTTCAATATAGATGTAAGTGAACGTTAACCTGTCGATGTGCGTATACGACTGAGCCAAGTAGTTTCCAGGTGCCGCCGCGCCTGTCCATGCGCACCATGCGGAGGATCTGGAAGAAGCGCAGCCCTCGCAGCGCGGACGCCGCGAACACCTGCCCCGAGGAGCCCATGCCCAGCACCACCAGTGACGCCAGGATAGTGGTCACATCTGGGGCCAAACACACATTACACAACTATGGTATGCTGTACTTCCACACCAAGGAAAATATTCCATTTTCTCTGTCTCTTTTATTCCATTAGCACAATAAACAGTTACCAAACCCAATACAAAATTAATAGATCTTATTAGAAAACTAGTTATTCTCTACGTCGCGTAATGGTCGCTTGTAGGTAAAGGACATCCTAATGGAGTTCCAAGTGACTTTATATTATAAGACGGCATTCCTACAATACCCAGAAATCCATTATGTATTTGCAATATTAAAATTGTCTATGAAATCATTTGATGAATCACTAAAGTGATCGGTAATTGCTTTTGCATCGGTAATGTCGTTTAAATTTTACACGGATAGCAAACATGGCATGTTTGCTGGGCAAGTGCAAAGAAACGAAGCATTAATAATCCAGAATAGGATGAATAATTAGGAAAGGTTTGTTTATTGTCGGCAGCATTGTGTAGGTGTGTTTGTTGGTGGGTCTCGGGCGAGCAGGCCAGCTCCCCGGGGAGCGGTGCGGCGGTCGCCTGAGCTCCTCTCAGGGGAAATGGGGGAGGGCATGCCTGAAATGCGAAGGTTATCGCAGATTGCTGTCACCTGAAATAGGGTCACTTCGTCACACTTTATAGACAGTACGTGACTTTACTTGGACACCGAGGGAATTGCCTCCTATCTACTTATATTACAACTACAAAACTCTTGTTTGCGTATCTGTTACATGCCTATTATTTTTATAAGTATTCATATTATATCCATAAAAACGATCTATTTTTCTGGCGGAGTGAAAGTTGTTTTAATAACACCGTTTTATTGTTATGCTAATTTGGTTGGCGAAACTTGATATACAATTGGCATTTCGTTAGTAGGCCAAGGCTCAGAGCTTTTATATTTGTTTAAAATACTTCGTTCTATTAATTTACAAAATGCAAAAAGTTTATTATGAAAATAATTTTCTGTTGTCAGTTGTTTCTGTAATTTACGTGGGCAGAGTGGGAAGTCACGAACAAGAAACGTTTTGTTCAACTGCAAACATGCGAACTGGTGCGGCCTGTTGCAGTCGTAGGCACTTGCTTACCCGAATATACAATGCCTTCATAATTATATGTTACTTACGAACGTACGAATAACGTGTGCCAAAGAAAGGCGCATAATGAGTACATGAGATATACCATAAATACCACTACCATTACCATACCATTTATACACTAATCTAGATTAAAATTATAAGTGGCATATATAAGGTCGTATTAATGTAGCATGATAATAAATAAAGTTTCATAGCTCACCGATAATGCAGAAGGGTCGCCGCAAGAACTTGAGGCGACCCATTGACCCTTGATACCTCGACCTGCATCCTGACGACCACAATCTACAACAAACACATTCAATTATTCAAATCTGACTCATGATAAACTATATAACAGACGTGTACCTACTGGTATGAGTGTAATGGTATTACTCGTAGTATGCCAGAGAATAATTTATATTACTTAAGTATAATGGTTTTAGTAAAGTTCGGTCATTACAGGCAGTGTAAAAAAACATTCTACACTACCAATATATTTGTATAATGTTATGATACAAATATATTTCATAATAATAATCCGTTTGTTAAATAAGTAGTTGAATTTGTTTTAAAACAATAATATCATAGACATGTTAAAAATTATTATACACACACAATATTAAACACTTAGTATGTATTAAAATAATGAGCTATAGGTATAGCATAATGATGAAAATAAATAAATATAATCACTAAGTATATAATTATCGTAACACGGTCAGTTGATCGTTTATAAACGTACAATATTTCAATTAACGGACGTCTTATGAAAGCGTGTTCATTCTGTAAACGTATCGGCACCTTACGGCTCTTGTGTTTCTCAAACAAAGCCGACAAATTACTTTGGGCGTCGAGTCTGAGTGTATTGCGGAATGTGTTTGATCCATCATATTAGAAACAAATAAAAGAAATGATTACACCACAATGCGGTAATCTGTCTTTTTCATCTGTCAAAGACTGTAATTATTGTGGAGTGTTTGTACATATTATGAAACGAATCTCTGTTAAATATCCATTATTCCAAACAAAAATGGTCTGCACAAGCAAAGCGGTATCGGAACTAAAAACAAACGTAAACTAAGAGCACGCAGATTTACTAACCATGTGAGCAGATTTCTACGAAACATACCAAAATAAAACGGTATTCATTTTCCTTTTCATAATAACGATATTTATGTAATTTATTAAGGAAGATATTTGTTATTATTGATAAAATGGTTGTTTGAGTAGAGACTTACTTCATTCTAATTATAGGTCAATGTACTTATAGTCAGAGCTCGAATGTAAGACGATAATAGCGTCGAGATATGATTGACGCAGTCTAGTTGTTTATTAAACTACCATAACACAATTACAAAGTAAGTATGCTGGTTTTGATATGTACTCCCATTTGTTCCATTTAACAGAGTTGAAATTATTATGCGTAATTGAATTGTATCTATTGCTATAAGTACAACATTTAAATTGGCTATTATATGTATATTTTGCTACACGTGTACTATCTAATACTGCATACACATAATGCGTCTACTAAGCAGGATGTTTTTATGACCCAGATTCAATGTGAAAATCGGTGGATGTACAGTGTTACGGAAAGGAGGCACATCCGTGCAGTAAAATTGTTACCTTATTTTTGTTTATATATTAATAATCTATAGTTAGTTGCCTATAAATTCATGTTCTTATTTTTTTAACTTTTTGACGATCATAAATACTTGTCTGAGGCCAAATATGAATAAATATTTTCGGTATTTGAGCTTTGAATGTATTGTAGTTTCTCTTTGTCTATAAAGCTTTAAAAACTCTGGAATAGAATTTTAGATATATATTGATTTACGATCAGGTAAGATATATGTATAACTATGAACCGTATTGGATAGCGTTGTTTCTATAGTAGGTTAAGTACCTACATAGCTGTATGCTCCTTTTTCAATTATTGTTTAGGAAATATCTACTTACGTCGTATAAGGTCCATTTGAGAAATTCAAAGTTTTGAACTAGATTTTGGCGATAAGTACTTATGTATTTAATATATGGAATGGTATGGTTCTCCTTTTACCCTCAATCGCTTATGAGACAAATATCAACGAGTAACATAATAAAAATATAAATAGTAAAACCATTTAAACTTTTAAAACTTTCCGTCGTAAAATATATAAAATGTAGTATATTATGTGTGTGTGTGTAATGAAACTTCTTCGACCGACGACGACCCATTTTACTTGTCATTGTGTTAACATATTGTTTCTGACAACAAGTTCTGATGAATTAAATGCTTCTTTGTTATATTAGCAACGCGGCCATAAATAAATTAATGCCATGGTATTCGATATTTCAGCAAACATTAAATTATTTTTTCTTTATTTTGATTAGGTTAGGTGGAATATGTAATTTTTAATACTTGTCTGTACAACCTTTAAAATTTATTTAATAAATTAGGTGGTTTTAGTTTTTTTACATGATAGCTACTATTACATTGTCATTGTATCAAATTATACACCATTTAGCAATTCCGTTTTGTGCTATGAATAATTTAGAGTAATAAAATTATTGATCCGACATGTGTCGTCTTGGTCGTAGCATGTCGCGTAGCACTCGTAGCGAGGTATTATGCTACGCACGCTACAAATGTTAATCGGTACTAATCGTGTGCTGGCATAGGGTAAAGTGATGTCAATGTTATTACATACACACAAGTTTTTTTTCCACACTCTATTATTAAGTATTTATTTTAAACGCTTTCGAAATCGATCTTGTGGGTTTTTACATTTAACATGAAGTGTTTAGTAATTAAAGCATACTACTTTAGTCACAACGCAAAGAAAAATAAATCCGCAATTACATTGATGTTTTGATTAAAATGCATTATGTATAAAATGTATATCCCAATATTGAAATGAGAACCTTAAGCTCGAGGGAGGTTTACCCTCGCACCGTAAAAACGATCAAGTAAATGCTTATTGCTATGCTGGAGTTTCAAAGCGTTCATCTGATCAGAGGAAAAAGTAAAGTAAATTACATTGAAATTTAAATAAAGTTATATCAAAGGTTAAAGTTGTAAGTACGACGACGTTTTTATGAAATAAAGTTAATCGCTCGATACCTTAAAAGTGTATTTTTGTTATCGGTTGTGTAAGTACATAAATAGTGTGAGACATGTAAATATGAAGCGAGCGCCTAACCATTGTTTAATGTCCTTGTTTAAAAGTAGGTCTCTGATACTATCTTTTATATATGAATAGGTAAATATGCCCATTATGTGTCGTGTTAGTAAAAATATAAATTACAATACCTTAGAAAAAACTCAATAGCGAACCAGACGACGACGACTGTTTCCATATAAAATAGCACGATGCCCGCTTTCGCCTCGTATTCTTCTATCGTGGAGAACACGGAGAGCGAGAGGCACATGAACACCATCAGGAACCTGCCACACATTGTCACATTTCATTATGACGTCACGATCACGCCGAAACATCTCTACGAGTATAATAGGATTCTCAGTGAGAGCGGTGCCAAATGTGACGTCGCTCGCTCAACGTTCACATTGGATCTCTACCTTTAATGCTATTTGCATATATTAGTTGAATTCGCAAAATGTATATACAGAACATCTCATAAATGTATTACGTCTCTATGTAAGTATTGAATTACTTTGCTGAAACTTTATTAATATTAAATTTGCTACTTAACGTATGGTAGCTATGCCCGCACTAGGTTAATGTAATTTACTCATTGAAAATTCTTATACTTGCTTTGATGATACATTTCATAATTAATTCGAATAGATTTCTAGACTTGTTTGTAGTTGTATATACATATAAATTACGTAAACGTAAGGTACATTGGCATGTATATATATCTTGTCGTATTTACATTTTTCTTACAATAGATTTACTAGCAAGGCCCCGCGGTTTCACCCGCAAGTGTCCCATCAATAAGTATTCATAGGGACAGAAATCGGGAAGCGACCTTATTTTATACTATGTAGTTTTTTTTAAACAATAATTGTAACAAATCTCTAAATGTTAGTAACGCTTAGCTAACTATAAAGTATATCTTACACGATCATATGATAGAGCACTGCCTTGACACCTCTGGGTCGTTCAAGAAAGTTGTATAATTTGGACTGTAGCCGACGGCAACGCGCGTCGCGTCGCGTGGCGCGGTAGCTGAGCGGCTTGCCCAGCAGCGACATCCGCGGCGTCGCCAGCCGGTCGCCGCCACTCTTACACTCACTGCAAACAACCAACCGCCTCCGCCTCAACGTCAACACTCCGAGCACAGCGCACCTCCCGGACTGCTGCTTAAACATTTCACCATATCCAAACCATCATTTGATTAGAATAGTTCCATTTTTAGTAACATAAGTGAAACTCCATAGCAGAGAAGGCCTTTTAATATAACTTTTTAAAATGAAAATTTATTAATCAACCAACCATGTGTTAAGTACCGAGTTTAATAAGATGTAACGCAATCAGTTAATAGTAAAACTTCAAAACAGCACACGTCACTCGGTTTGTAAACTTGTATAAGTTGAATTGCTGTTTCACAGTGACTACGTACAAAACTATTTTCAACCAGCCACGTTCATTTACAGCACAGTATTGTAGTTGTGAGTCGTGACAGTCGAGTTTATCAACAAGTCGGAAACGCGATGAAATCGCAGCGATAAACTTGCTTTCTTGCCAACGGGGACAACCCAATCTACACCTAGTTTGCCTATAGCGAGTTTCTCTACCATGTTATTCTGTATGCCTTTGTGTCGATTCAATAGCTTCAAAGTTTCAATTCCCCAACAAATGTTATTAGGTAGGTAAGTACATATAAAATGCAAAATGCAAATAATTTATGCAACTGTTACTGACTTTGATTTCGGAGATCAATAAACAGCAACGTACCGTTTAACTATTGATCTCAGGAAACAGCAATCACTTTAAATCCCGAATATAAAAAGTTAAACAAATATCCATTTCAATAATGAACTGTTCTGGACTAGGAGCTCTGCGAGTTCTCTCTAGGTTTTAGATTTAATTTCGATAGTGGTAGCGAAAAGAGATTGGCCGGGCCGGGCTTTGGCCAGTTTAATCCTTTAAACTATATAAGAGCCTATTATATAGAGACGTTAAAGTCAGTGTACCTATACCTTTATAAGTACTTATTATATGCTTTTCTTGACTTTAACATGGTGAATCATTTTGTAACAATTCAATTCTACGTAATCGTAGAACTCATTTAAAATGTATTACACCTAACCTACGGTATGTGGATTAAAACATACTGTGTTACATTCAAATTATTAACATTATTTATGTAGCTGTTAATTAATGGCTTGGTATAATAACCATTTAAATCTAAAATGTTCAATTAAAATAATAATCAAACAAATCCCTTGTTTTCATTGTAAATGTAATTAATATTTAATGGTACAATAAAACATGAGATAGCTATTCTATATCAATCTGGATGTATTAAATTTACCCAATCAGGCTGCATCTATTAAAATTAATTCAGTTGGACCTCTTGAACGTAGATAAGAGCGTAAATAAGGATACCCGCTGTCTCCTAAATTATTAACTACTAAACCTAGTAGAGATTTTTTCGAAGAATTGGGTATTGTAGATAAGATTGAGGAATTGTTATCGTAGAAACAGGGCTGGGAAACAGCTTAACCGACGATGTTTTAATTCTATACCCAACACTAGACATATTGCAAACAAAAGTTAACAAAAATAATATTTCACGTCATCTAATGAGCCAATTTATACTGATAATCCGTACTAGTCTGTACTTCCGTACTATCCTAACTAATATTATAAATGCGAAAGTAACTCTGTCTGTCTGTCTGTCTGTCTGTCTGTTACCTTTTCACGGCTAAACTACTGGACCGATTGACTTGAAATTTGGTACAGGGGTAGCTTATGGTCCGGGAAAGAACATAGGATACTTTTTATCCCGAAATTCCCACGGGAACGGGTACTACGCGGGTGAAACCGCGGGGCGCTGCTAGTAATATTATAAATGCGAAAGTAACTCTGTCTGTCTGTCTGTTACCTTTTCACGGCTAAACTACTGAACCGATTGACTTGAAATTTGGTACCGGGATAGCTTATGGTCCGGGAAAGAACATGGGCTAAGTTTTATCCCGAAATTCGATGGGATCGGGAACAACGCGGGTGAAACCGCGGGGCACAGCTAGTAACCAATAAAGCCTAAATAACTGATGGACCACATCCTGGTTTATATTGATCCGTAATTTGTAAAACCACGATTGGAAAAAGCTACAGATTAGATAAATTGTAGCTACACAAAGTATGTGTAGCGAAAAGAAACAACATTTTCGAACCCTAGTAAAGACAGAGTTTATTTCAACCTATAGGTTAGGCAACCAGATTAAACCTAGAGCTTTACTGACAACGATTGACGTTTGTAAAAAAAGTTTTAGGAAATATTTGTCCACAACGGTATCCGTTTCACTGAAAATAATGTATACATACATTCATAATAAGCATTTGTGTTAAGTATTTACATAAAAAGCTTAGTCATTTGTTGAACGACGACGAACGAGGATTAGGAAATATTTTGGCAACAGAGAATAACAAAACACAATAATTTTTCCTCCTTTTATCGTAAAAGTAGAAATAACCCTAGTTTATCAAGTTTTGGTTTGAGTTGTCAGGAAGTTTTGTGATATAGTTTGTTAACGTGTTGTGTGTCGGTTGTAAGATGGGGGATGTAAGCCGTTATCAAGTCTGTATTAAAGTTCCGTCCTTAATTATTCTCACACGATGAATATAATATCAAGTATACAGCGGCAGGTTAATTACCTCTGTTGGGGAAATTAGTCTGTACCAAAATGACTACGAGGCGGTAAAACTCGCAATTTTACACAAGTTTACGAAAAATTCGTTGCTTTTATTGTTTTGGTATTGTAATAAAATAGTATTTGATTTACATGAATTAGGACAAGCTTTGAAGAATAATTAGTTAAAGTAAATGGTTAGTTTTAAATAATTAAAGTGTTGTAGATTTAATTACAATAATTAATAAAGATTAAGTAATTAATTCTATCTTTTCACACATTATTATAATACTCAGGCATCACCCGGCAATCCCGGGATAGTACAAACTATTCTATATCTATATGTAATATCTAGTAAAGTAATAAAATAACACACGAGTCAATGGTCGTAATGACATCGGGTCGAAGTTCCCTCCGGGGATGAAATTTTGGTTCAATCTTAACTTTATTATCTCATAAACAAGATTATATACAATATTACCTTCTTTGCAGAGATAATACGAAGGAAAAATGGAAAAGTCATGATAAACGTGACAAAGAAACAGGATTCTCGAAGGAGCGCTACGACGGTGCAAGTGAATATTGTGTCATGTACATATTTCTTGTTTATTCAAAGCCATTTCAGTTATATGTGAGCGATAAAAATATTTAGGTACAAAAGGAAATAGAAAAACATCTTTTGTGATAAAGATATAAAAACGAATAGAAGATAGATATCTTAGATTAATAAATACACATAGGTAGAGTACCTAATTCTAAATTGTCATAGACTACTAAAATTTGAGCTTTTGTTTGTACAGAGAGTAAAGTCTCGCTAGTTATGAAAAAAATATTAAAATATTTACATTAATACGATTAATGTAGTATAATTGCATCGGTCACGCAATCAATTTATACTATTTATACAATATACAAGTCGATAATTATTATTTGTATTGCATTATTGTATAAACTACAAATTATGTTTTAATAAGGTGATGAATGGTAGAGTTCAGAATTGTTTGATTTAATCCGTAATTCGGTAGGTTATACATATATTATGTAGTTATAGTAAAGTTTATTTAAAGTTAAGGTTGCTAAGGCAGTATTATTAATTAAGTAATCATTTTTTTTCTATAAGTTATTATAATAATATTCGTCTACCATATGGTATGTGTTTATATTTTTATCGTGTCCGATTTGCGGTTCAATTAAAATATACCTTGGTCATATGTATTAATTGAAACTTTACCTACTAGTAATTTAAGATGGTTAAAGTTAGTATAGATAGACTTAATAGTTAAGGCAAATTAATAATAAGATAGAAATTTAAATTTGTCAAGTTTAATTAATATTATTATTTTTTCAAATATTATCTATTACAAACTATATTGATTTACACTAACTACATAGCAAATTAAATATTACGTTTCTACATTAATAGTTATAAGATGTTTATTTTCCTGAGCATGTTTTGTGTCTAGAAATAATTCAAAAGTGTGTAAAAAAATAGTCTACATGGTCTACAAAATCAGACAAAATTAATGTAAAAACTAGTAGGTACTTATGTATAATGTAGAACGCAATGCATTACCTATGTCGTATTGCATCTTCATGTACCCGAACACGCCTGGACGTTTTCATTTTCACCTAAACATTTATGCCAATCAATAAAATTCAATTAAAGTTCTGAGGCCAATAGAAGGTCGGCACTTTCAAGATCTTACAGACAAATATTTGACAATATCCCTTTTTCATTCGCTGGGTAATGGGATACGCGATTCAATATGTACTTAGTTACATTAAATATAATAGCTAATAGTATAACTATGTATGTAACCTACCCACCTATACTTTCAATATATTCACAATCGATATTGTAAGCAATAACTAAGTGGGGTAATGATACCTTTGTCTTTATGAAATGTTTAACGTAGTGATTGACAAATATTTTATCTGATCTTATTATTCTGTGAATCGTGTCGTGACTCTACCTTCAAAGTTTCTGTGGTGAGTATCTATGAACTGTGGTTTGCGTTATAGTTAGGTGCCTATACTTAACCAAGTAACTTATTTAGAGACGACGTTAATAAAATTGAGCTTTACAATCTTAAGTAATAAATAGCGCTCCGAAGGCCATAAAAGAACTTTAAGAAGAAATAAAGAAAATACAAGTAGATCTAGTTTGGGGTCAAATTAAAAGGTCAGCGAAAACTCTTTGTTGTTCGACTTTGAGATAAAGGTTTATTTAATCTGCTATGCCATACAATATTTGAAGAATATATACACACACCAGCTAATAAGGAACAAATATCGATGGCATTTCTTTAAAAGTTTTACAAACAAATGTTTGTATTAGTAAGTATACCAACGTATAAGTACGTGTATATGGCTATTTGGCAGGTTCGCGGCGGCGCATTGTCGATGTCGGTCACTGGCCACCCTGTTTTAATCGTGTATTGTGATGCAAAAAATATACAATTTGGAACAAAACACTACTAAATAAAATTTATTGTAAACTATCGATCCAAACACAGAAGGGTAAATATGTATGTAGTTCGAGCGCCATTAGACTAAAGCCATCATCATTAGCAATTATAACGACAGACAGAGCCACAAAGAACTATTTACTCGACGTTGTAGAACTGGCATGCATTTCATATTTTTAATATTTGTCTAGTAAAATTTAATATTTTTATGCCACCTTATGATAACTCGTTTAGAGACACTAATTATGACGTGCAATATAGAATTACTTGGGTAATTATTTACGTACCTTAAAATTTACAGCCAATCTAAACAACTGAAAACTGACATCCATAAATATTTACATTCCGGTTGAGGTGAGTGGAGTGATCGCGTCAGTGGCGAGGTGGTGCGTCGTGTGTGTGGGGTCGCGGCGCGTGTGCCGACGGGCTCGCGGCACGTATGTCGTGGCTCCGGGGCGCCGGCATAATACCCGCCTCTCGTCAGCGTGCGGAGGGCGGCGCCGCGGGCGGCGGCTGCAGGTCGCGAGCGCCGACTGACGCGCCCGCCCGCCCGCGCTTGCCCGCGCCCGCCCAAACCCGCCACCGTCTGCCCGCTGCCCGCGCCCGCACCCGCGCCCGCCCGCTCCTCTAATTCTAATTGTTGGTACTACTTCTGACGATTCAGGTCATCAACTACCTACCTGCATTTTAGATTATTTTCTTAAAATTCAATGTTAGAAACCCAGATGGGATTTGAATATTTAACGCGGTTGATTCAATCCCTGCCGAGATTACGCGAGCCTATCTACACTTTCATAAAAAGTTACTAGGCTATAACTTAAATCAATTATTTAACAAGAAGTTGTAACAACAAAACCCTTAATACGACGAGGTAGACTTGTAATTTATTTTCATGGTGAGGCGAGATAGGCGCTTGTATAAAAGACCATCAACGTTACTTTCACTGACAACAATAAATCTTACGATTTTAAAGTACTTATACCTTGGCGTGTTGATTTTTGGTAATTTCTTAAAATGTTATAAGTACGTAGTAAAAGCTGAAAATAAGAAATAATCGTAAGGATAATCATGTTTAAGTATGTACGTCGGTTGGTCGGTACTTCCACTAATTCACCACTAAGGAAATCCTCGCGGGAGTGTCACTAATCTGATTGTGCGCGGCTAATTGCGATGCAGGCTTGTCTGTATTATTGTGTTAGTGGAATGTGTACTTTGGTGTATTATGATAACTATATCTATTATTTAATTACGTACTTATAATTCAATAGCTGTGTCCCGTGGTTCTACCGGAGTCTTTTTTTGTTTACCGGTCCTGTGGGAATCCAGGGACAAAATAGGCACGTAAGTACTTATCTATCTATATTTATTAAAATTTGATAACTCATGCATAATTAAAATTTTAAAAATCCTATGTTTTAATCAGTCCCGTATTTTACGCGTTGTAAGCATGTACAACAAGTAAGTAGGTAGACATAAAAAATATCCACAAACTTTCACAAACTCCTGTGTCCATAAATATGCCGTAGGTGCGATGTAACTTGTAACCTGTTATGTTCTAGTATTTTTCAAAACTATAGTTAGTACCTACTTAGTAAATACCAATATAGATGGGCGATTCAACGTCTAACATAAAGACCTATTGTTAGATGGAATTGGAAAATTGTTAGGTATAATAATTAGATGGAACATTTTTGAAAATACTAGTAAGTACTCAAATGGCACAAATCTCGCATCTACCCACAACAAGTGACATCCAAAGCAGTTCCGAGGATTCCTTAATTTTCAGGGCACATTTAGAGGTTCTAGCGTTTAGTTTTTCATATAAGTTATGTATTTTCATTGTGACCAGAGTCAACATGCCGCTGGAGTAACGAACACTATAAACAACATAACATAATCATTCACTACATCATCTCATTATAGTAACTGACCCATCGTTCGAAACTTGTATCTAGTGTATCAGAAACTACGCACACACCCAGACCGAGACAAACATTTGTGGTTCACACAAATATTCACCCCGCACGGGAATCGAACCCGCAACCTTACGGATGGCAGTCCGGCATGGTGACCACTCTGCCATCGAGGTCGTCAAATTCCCATTCATTTATTAATACTTTCCAGCAGAATTTAAAATTCAATTTACTAAGTAAGTATATAACATACTTACTTATAATTAATTACGAGTATTCTAACCAAATTACGTAACGAATAACCTACTTCATTATATCCTTCTGGTATTTAAATTCCCTGATGGCAAATACCAAATATTTACTTATAGAAACGGTTTTACGGCTAAATTTCGGATTACCGACTTATTTAAAGCTTATATAGGAACTTACTTATACATATATAAATAATTCTGTAATAAATCTGAGCTTTGATATAACATAGTATAAGCTATGTACTTATTATACCTAACTTTAGGGACACAATTACTATACGAGTATGAAAGTTAAATAGAGGTTGCAAATCACCCATGCGGGCTTATTGACATAATTACTGCCTACATGACTATTCTTTAAAGAAATGTGAAAGTAAGTTGATACCTAATTGTTATTTTTATGATTATTTTATTATTTTCATCGCATTTAAGTACTTATATAAAATCTTTGTTTGCATGATTTACAGGTCTTAATCGCGTATAACATAATTATTAAAATTACCTCGACGTTTCGACCGGGTTACACCGATCGTGGTCACGAGAGACTCGAGTCGAGACCTGTAAATAATGCAAACAATGAATTCCGATCGCGAAAATTTTAAGAAGTGTAAGTAAGTATATAAAATCTTGTTTTATAAAATTGCTTTTGTGCTTTTTTAAGTTATTTCAGAATAAGTTTTCCAAATTCCTCATCTCATTTAATTGAACATGGTAGAGCCTTTCCCGGTACCTAACTAATTTCGAACAGCTTAGTTCTTGAATAAGGAGAACTTTCTACTTAATTGACCTATGACCTCGAGGGCAGAATGGTTACCATGCCGGACCGCCAACCGTAAGGTTGCGGGTTCGATTCCCGTGCGGGGTGAATATTTGTGTGAACCGCAAATGTTAAATTGTAATTTCTGGGTGTGTGTGTGAATGAGTGTGTGCGTAGTTTCTGATACCCTAGTCCTAGATACAAGTTTGGTACTTAGGGGTCAGTTACTGTAATAAGATGATGTAGTGAATGATTATGTTATGTTCACTAAGGCCACGTATGCTTGTCCATTTACGAAGAGGTCGACAATATCAGTGTAGACATTTTTCCATGGTTATACTACTTATGTCTACTGCTATTCAAGCCCTGCATTTTGCCCAATATTTGATGGTATGTCAATAGTAATTTCTTCTTTGGAAGTATGGCCGTATGATTTCTGCAATATACCTATTTAATGGCACCATGCATGCACCAGGCCTTTGATCACATTTACCTGCGTTGTACCGCAATATCACCTTGGTCCCAACAAAGTTCGACCTCAATATTACATTCGAGGACTTCAAAGACCCCCATCACCAAAATATCAAACAGATTGGAGTTTATGACTGCCATGTACTTTTTTTTTAACTCACATTCGAATTGGTTCCGTATTTAAATATATTGCAAGTTAGTTAAAATGATAATGAGCTGCGCAATATTTATACGAGTCTTGTGTTTTATGCTACTAGTCTCATGAATCGTGCTACTGTACGCATCAAGAAGCTACAGACGCTACGTAACATTGACTGATGCTATGAATCAATCACTGATGTTACGAATTAAGCTACTGATGCTACGAATAAATCACTGATCCTAAGAATCAAGCGACTGATGCTACGAAGTACGAATCATGTGACCGATACTACGAACCAATCACTGACGCTATGAATGAATCACTGAAGCTACGAATCAAGCTAGTGATGCAAATTAAGCAAGAGACTGATACTACGAATCAATCACTGATGCTACTACAATGCATTTTTTAATTACAGCTACGAACAAATCATAAACATGTGACTGTTGCTGCGAATTAATCACTGACGCTGCTGCGGATCATTTGTACCTATGAGTCTAGTTGATAAGTGTTAGTAAGAATTATGTTTGTAATTTTTTTATTTAGTTTTTCTAATCTATGTACTTATTAAGTACTTACATATATTGTTTTTGAATTTTAGTCCATACAATCGAACAAAAAAAGTAAAAATTAAAAATTGATATTTTTGGTTAGTTTATATTATACTGTATATCATTTTAATTGATATATTGTTTTAACTTGATTGCATGATAAACTCTGACCCACTTTTTTTTGGGATAATTGGGGTCAATTACGTTGTCGAAAAATAGCGACCCTAGTTGAGGGGTAACTCTTTTTTCGGTAAACCAAAGGGTTTTCTTTCACCTGCAATTTCCGTTCTCTGGAAAATATAGGGATAAATATGGCCTATGTTACTCGGTAAAGCTAGCTTTCTATATTTGTGAAAGGATTTTAAAAATCGTTTGTTTTATAAATAAATCTTAACAAACAATCCAAATTTTCGTCACTTAATATTATTATGAATAGCAGTATAGTAATAAGTAAATTTAATAAAATAAAACAATATATTATTTTCTAAACTTATAATGTACATACTTATATTAATTCTCAATTACACAGTCCAAATTATTTTTAATTTAAAGTAAATCAACCCAACAGTGGTTGACTAAAAAGTTTGCAAGACTCAAAATTATATCGAGAGGTTGTTTTTTTTATTGCTTTTGAACTATTATTTGATAAACAATTAAGCTAATATTATCCTCCTTTCTTCCACTTCTCACCAGGTGTGTATTCAGTCATAGGTTTCCCTGAAATGCCACAGGTGCCTATGCCTACTCTTCCAGCCAAATTGTCAGGTGAAGCGAATATGCTCTTAGTTCTAACACCGGGTTTCTTTGCGGCTTTTGTATGGAAGTTCAACCATTTGTTTTTTTCAGTTTCTCTCTCTTCTTCAATTTGTTTAAATCTTTGTTGTTTCTTTTGTTTTTTCTTTTTCAAATACTCTCTGTTGTAACCTTTACCTCTGAAATTTAAATAAGACACATCATGAGAATACACCAATTTCTTATCACAAAAAATAATAAGATAACTCTTGTAACATAAATATGGCCGATTTTTCCATCGCCAGACAACTTTATTTGACGAATAACTTTAAAATTTTGACACTTATTCCATACAAAATCTGTCAAATGTCAATTTTATTCGTCGAATAAAAGTTATCTGGTGGTGGAAAAATCGGCCCTTTTTGACATGTTACATATTTCTTTTTAAGATGAGTCAGCCGGTTAACATCCTTACTAATATTATAAATGCCAAAGTAACTCTGTCTGTCTGTCTGTTACCTTTTCTTAGCCAAACTACTGAACTGATTGACTTGAAATTTGGTACAGGGGTAGTTTATGGTCTGGGAAAGAACATAGGCTATGTTTTATCCCGAAATTCTCACGGAATCGGGAACTAAGCGGGTGAAACCGGGGGGCACAGCTAGTTATACATAGTTACAAAAAGTTCTTACCACTTATCTTCCACCTTATGATATTTATTAATAATCTATACATATTATACTTACTTGCCCTCATCGCCACTTAGAGGTCTTTTAACTCCGATGCCTAAATGCTTAACATCATTTATTGATACAACTTCTAATGAAGTGTAACCATCAAACTTTACTTTTAATGTATCGTCAGCGACATCCTCAATCAGTGCTTCATAAAACCTAAAAGATGAATATTCTCATATGTATAATCATTCTAACCAACATTTGTAGCACAATATTGATGTAGGTACCAGAACATGATACTAATTTGCCAATGGTCAATTTGTAATTGGATACAGTAAATATATGAAAACTGCATGTCACTAGATTGTGAGTATGCATGTTATTGTCGATTTAACATTGTGTATGAGAAAAAGTTGGCTACAACAAACTGAAAAGTTGGCTAAAACAAACCCAGCTTTATGATTAGTGTACATTCAAGTCCTATTTCACTTCTTTTAATAGCATTAGTTTGTTTAACGGAGTGCATAAAGTAACTTACATTCCATCTGCTCTCCATTTTGCAAGACACTTTTCACCAATATGCCATTTGGAATAAGGTTTATCTGCAGCATATCTACCGCTTTCCTCCGCCGCCAGAAGGGAAGCTGTAACATCATCATCATTACTAGAACCATGAATATTGGGTACTTTCGGGTCACCTTCTTGAGTTTTTATAAGATCTTGTGTTAACTCAATTACTTCCTCCAAATCAGCTTTCAACTTCAGAAGTTCCTCATTTTGTGCATCTGTGAGCAAGGCTGCTTCGACCTGTAAGCAGTAATTGCGAATTTTAGTTAGAATCTCACCCATACCCAACTCTCAACTTCGAAACATACACAAACACTTTTGTTGGGGCCGTCGAGTTACAACATTACGATGTGTTAGAATCCACAGCAAGGCCTCTGTGTTGATGGTTTTTAATAGACTATGACTACATTGAGACTGCAAAATACCACGCATGAATAAATAAAACTGAATATTTGTATAATCTATTCATAAAGCATAGCTTTTTACTATAAATACCTGTTGTAACTGCAGCTTGTAATTTCTCAAATCGTCTGCCATATTGTGATTATTCTATATTCTTTAGATTGTTATGTATTTATATTAAGGGAAATCAGAAAGGATTCAATAACAGTTACACAAAATCATTATTTATTCAATATTCACTGCGTGCTGAATCAATCAAACAAAATGTATTTTTTTTTGTTGCGTGATTGCTTGCGTGCGTTACAAGTGAAGTGAATAAGGAAGGCTGTGTCAAAAATATATCGACTATCGATATAAAAAATTTCAATGTAAAGTGGTTTTAAATATTACCACAAACATAAACAATCACTTGCCGTAGCTGGTTTTTTTTATACATATAGGTTGGCTTAACCAAATTAATAAAAAAAACAACATTTGGTTTAAAAAAATATAGTATATATGTCGTATAGCCCTTTGGGTTGTGAAGGCCTGATGGCAATCGCTTCTTCACGTAAAATTCTGACATTCCCCCAAATCTGGTTAGAAAACCAACCACAAATAGACATGGGATAAAGGTTCGGAAGAAGAAGAAATATTGGTTGGCTTGAATAGTCCACGTGCTGGCAAAAAAGAAAATGACGTTTAAACATCCAACAACAGTGTTTTAATATTAAAACTAGTATATGTCAATATTAGTATAAGTTACAACTAGAGTCGTATTTAAATACTAAATAATAATTATGAAAGTTATATAATCAATCTATCGATATTTTTCTGGAGTTGCCCATGACTACTATAATACTGGACTGGTAGTGTTTGTCTATGACAGCTCTAGGATTTTTGACACTTGACAATTGTGTCATCAAAACAGATTGTGTCAAACCGGAGAGAATCTTGGTCGTGATCCTTATTCTATGGTGTCCAAGATCTTTTTTTGCTGTCAGTCAAATTAGGGAAACCATAGAATAAGCATCACGACCAGGATTCTCTGGTCTCAGAGGGAAACAAAATTGTAAAAAATCTTCGACGATTACAAAACAGAATCGGCGATTTGGTTTTCGCACTCTTGCTTGCACCGTATTTTTGAATTAGTTGTATGCAATTGATTTTTTACTGTAGACGCCGACGCCTTCTCTTTGTTGTTCTCAAAGATATTAACTTTTATCTTTTTCTAGATATTTGCCTAGCTAGATAAAGGACTATAATTAGGTACTTACTTACTTTTAAATTTATATCCACATCATTATATACATATATTTTTGTCTTAAGTAGATGCTATGTTGGTTAAAACTTGTTTTAAATTTTATTGTCATTTTATTTTTAATTTTTATTGTCATTTCATTTTTATTGTTATTTTAGTTATTTTTGGTGTCAACTACCTACCTCTCATGGCTCTCATAACACCTAGAGAGCAGGGGGCATCCGAAAACCAGCGCTGTACTGAACCTTCAGTACAGCAACAGCTGAGATGCCTCCTCTTGCTTCATTTGTTTAGTTTCTAAGTTTAAATGTGTGTTTGTTTTTTTATGGGGCAATAAATGTTTTTTTACTTTACTTTACTTTTATTTTAATACATATGAAAAAAACTGTCATATAAAATATAATTTATTCAAAATATTATTTACACAAATATCATGTTTGTTAATAAATTATAAGTCTAAGACTGAATCGCAGTGGACACTGCATACCGATACAATACTGGTTTTAAATTTTATAATCCAGTTAAAAACAATATATGCTAATAAAAAAATAACATTTCATTTTCGTAATTACATAATTTAGTACTAAGATAGACCAGTCACATCAAAATGTAATAGCGAAGGTAAAAGTTGTAATGTAATGATTAGGTAGTCATCCGAGGTTTCGGGCTGGTTTTATAGTCACGCCGCTGGACGCGCCGATGGACAGCGCGCGTTTGAACAGCGGTGTACCATGAAACAGCGCGCGCTTCGATACTCCCAGCCAACAGTGCGTGTTTGCCCACCGCTCGAGCGCACGACACAGTAACACAACTACTACCACCATACATCTCCAAATGCGCGCGCTCCGACGGCGCTGCCAAAACGCATGACCATAAAAACACCTTTACCCACATCACCTTTACAGACAGTTCATGTGTGTAGTTATTAACATAGCTTTGAAATTTACATTGCGAATTGTGCAAAAAATAGATACTTATTTTTATTAAAGCTAAATTTACATGTTTCGAATGTCTAGTGCTTTACAACGTTCTTTAACTGATATTAGTAAATTATAAAACTAATGTTGTTAAATTACTTGATTAATTATACGTTTAATAAATTAAAAGTTCATTACATAATAACTATTCATTCTAACGCAACCTGACTCATGATGAGGTGCCTATTTATTATGTAACAACCATGATTGAAATTATTAGTTTAACAAAATATTATGGTAAAAATTCAAAGCTCTAAAAATAGTATAGCTTTCTTCTGTTACTTATCGCAAATGTTAAATATTAATTTAAATTTCAAGCAATTTTTGATCTTGTGTAATAAAATTTCAACTATCAACACTGACAAGATGACTTTGTAAGGCAGTCGACTGATGGTACCGCCGGCGCGAGGCGAAGTCTTCATTGTCGTCGTTTAGCCTTTCTTGTTCCACTGATATATCTCCGTGCACTGGGGTCACGACTAATTGCTCGTACTCTAACGGCCTTTTTCTGAAACAATCGTATGGAGAGTTATGAGTATGTTTTTGTTTAACTATTTTTAATATAGATAACAATAAATTGTTGCCTTAATTATGTAAATGAGATACAGATTTAAAAGAACTTATTTGGGAAAATATGTGGTATCTGCAAATAATATCACAAAATCGAACTAGTGACTTACCCAATGGCTTGTAAGAAAGATATTTTAAGCCAATGGAAGAAGTGAAACTCTGAAGCTCGTCCTGGCTTGACTGCAGGATTGGCTGCACCAATGTACAGCCATAACAACCACAGTATGCTGAGACATCCAAGGGCGTAAACCCAGTTCACCAAGAACATCAACAAAAGCTTAATAGCCACCTGAAATTAATAAAAAAAACAATGAATTTCTACTTTTTAAATCGAATTAACTATACTTAACACGTTTTTTTTAAATTGTATTTTTTGTAGAATTATACTTTTATTGAAATTCAATTAAATATCAATAATATTAAGTTCAATCACACCTTTCAAGATCATTTCAGAATACTTAAATTAAAACAGGGTTAACTTGTAAATATAAACCATACTCACTCCAACGAGAGACAACCATCGGTTACAGAGATGTGAATACCAGTTTTTGTTTTTGGAATGTACATTTATACTTGGTCTGCGCACGTCTCCATTGGACATGCGTCCATTCATTATAGCTGGATCAGTTGGCGATGGAGTGAAATCCTAGATGTAAAACATTGTTAAATAATAAGCAAACCAAGAAGCAAATAATCCTATAAACTCTACCATGATAAGAAACTGATATAATAGTTTATTAAAAGTGACTCATATTTTTATTAGTTATTAGATTACAATACTTACACCAACATTCTTATGACGTATCCTTTCAGGGAAAAGCATATCTAAATCACTACCAGTTGCTCCATATACTTGGGGATCCCGAGGCGAATGGCCTTGGAACCTGTAACAAATAAAATGATTCTATATTTTGTAAAGAAAACACAATTATTGAAATACAATATAAAATAAGTATTAATAATAGTCATACCTCATTTCACGTTTATGTTGCAAATCAAATGTTTGAGCGAGAGCAAAATAAGAATAATCAATACTAGCATAGGTAATGAGAAAAGGCATTGTGACAATGGGTGCGAGTTTATTGATGTCGCCAATAATAATGAAGGTTACTGTCACTATCGCTACTACAACCATGGAGTATATTGGCACTTTGTTCGGCCCTCTCTGTAAGTAAGTTAATAACAAAATCAAATGAAGAACATGAAGGTTATTGTGAGAAAAACAAAATCAATAACACAAAAAACAATACAAACTTACACCATGTCCGAGTACATCAAGTCCAGGTATCACTTTCTCATTAGCAATACTTTGTAGCACTCTTGGAGTTCCGTACATAGCTCCGAGACATGAACTCATGGAGCTGACATATAAACCAGCCAATAACAACACTCTTACTGCAGATATATCCGCTGTTATCGAGAACTTTGTCAACAATGCTTCTCTTGTCACTGTGGCCGCCAGAGTTATTATAAACATGAGGTATAAAAATGTTCTGTGGATTATGAACATCAACACTTTAAATACTGAAAATAATGTTACTTAATACTTACAAATAATTTAATTTAACATACCCAGTGCCAATAGCAGCCAATGATCCGTTAGGAATATTGATTGATGGGTTTTTTAAGTCTCCGCTCATGTTTATCCCGGCCAATATTCCAGTGATAGTGGGAAAGAATACTCCAAAACATTTGAACCAAGTGTAATTGTCTTGGTAATCGGCCCATGTATTGTTAGCCATTGTGCCTCCGAGCCAACCTTTGAAGTCTTCATCTGGAAGTAAAGGTTAATTTGCATTATATCTTTCACATGGAAGTTGATCAACCGTGAACTTGTACATGAAATAAAAATGTGGGAAATACCACCATTATGTAATAATTAAGCTATAAAAACCTTTCTCACAATGCACTTTGATAGGCAACAAATGAAAAATTATTGCAATTAAAGCAGAATATAATGAAAAACACTTAAACGGATTTTTGTCGTGGTTGTATTTTGTTTTGCATTTTCTGACATTTAAGTGTTTTATTTCAATGTGTAGTATTCATGTAAATCAAAGATATCAATATATAACCCAGAATATAATGCCTTGCTTCATCAATGTGAGAATAGACACTTCAGTAATAGTTTTTCAACTAAGTTTTACTTGTTATAAACTTATTTGAGTTTGATTACTTTCATTTACAAGTGTCTATTTATTAGTCTAGTTTTAATAAGATTTAAGCCAACTTACTTGGATCGGTAGTAAGTGATCCAACGAAGAAGTCCAGAGCTGCTAATAATATGATAACTAGAAGTGCAAACTGTAACTTTATCACCCATTTGACTCCCGCTACATTGATAGTGCCCAGCAGTAACACAGCAGCGACAGCAAACCCTCTTGCGGCCCAAGTGTTGTCAGTTGTCAAAAGGTTTGCCATTGATTCGCCAAAACCAAACACATTAAGGGCACACCCGACTGCCTGAAAATATATTACAATAAATATTAATATATTAACCATAACTTATTAAATATTATTTTTATAATACAATAAATTAATTTGGACAAAATGTATAAAAATATCTTTTTACTTAATAATTGAGACACATATTGTTATAATTATTTTTTTACAATAACTGGGAGAAGTAGGAAATGATTGCATAAAGCTACTTTTAATTAAAAAAGTTTTGCAGGATAAAACAAAAGTGTAGTAAAAATTATATGTTTAAGCTTAGTAAATTCTGATAAGAGTAACACTTGAAAAAATAGTGAATTATAAGAAACATTCAAGGGAAATTGTAACAGTTTTATAATGTTTGTTTTCACTTCACTTCAATGAGTTTATGCAGCATCTTACTGAATGTTGTACCTACAATATTGAAAACAATAAATATAAATTAATATTTTTTTAACAGTGACATCATCATACCTGTCCAAAACAGTAAACCATCCCCAATGCTCCACCCATTCTCGAGCCCAATGTATGAGCCAGTATGAAGTACACACCTCCACTTTCTATTCTACATCGCTCACAAATACCAACAGCTGACAATACTGATATCAATGCTACAAACACTAAAACAAAATAAAAAAAATGTTTTAATATTAGAATAAATTCAAAGTTTAAAAGATATACTATGTAAAGGTATTTGTTTAGGTTTCTACTTTATTAAATTTTTACATGAGAGATATTAATGTGCTATTATGTTATGGGAATAAAATGGGTTTACCTGTAAAAATTACTATAAATATTCCATTTACAAGTCCAGCCTGTCCAACGATCCAACCAGATCTTAGGAACACAATAACACCAAAAATGTTTATTAGACACGATGTGAACACTCCGTCCCATGTGCCAAATAGTACTGGTTGGGATATGAAGAAGTTGGACTTCCACCACGGCACATCACCCTGGAAACATCATCTAAATATTATTTTCATCTCTAAGTTAAAGAGTATTATTGATATTACGAAGATACCAACTTGAATATCGGCAAAAATTTCATTTGCTCCGGAAGCTTGATGACCCCCCGTCCCATATTGTGATTCATTTCCCAGGTCCACGAATCCACCTGATTGCCTCCTCATACGAGCCCTATCGAATCCAGGCTCGTCACTTTGAAAACTATCGATATCCAAATCATTTCGTCTTGAACGATTATTTGAATCCATGTTTGTCACTAATAATCTACCTACATTGATTATTATTAAAATTATTTAACATAAAAATTATTAAAAAGTCCGAGAATTCAAGAAATATACGTTTTCATTTTTTGTTTGACATTTTCATTTTTGCCTATTTCTCAAAAGATGACTGACACAGACACACGATGACTCATCGGTGACATTGACTGACAATTACATTACCAGTTTGATAGCAAAGAGATTTTATAACCATCCCTAATGTACCTGTTTGGCACAAAGCATTTATCATTTTGTGATTTACGTTGTTTGTACGTATAAACATATGTTCATAATAATATTAATCTCTACTTTTATAATAAAATGCTAATCCTGTGGTTTAAACACGGCATAAAATATAACATAGAATAATGCTCTGCCCAACACAAGAAAAAGTAGAGTTAGTTGATGTTGGTATCACAGTGCTACCGACATTTTAGTATTTTTGTGATTGGCAACCGTTTTAATTAAGGATCGACTTCCGTTTGGCGCACTTTTTAAATATAAATAACGGTCGGAGCAAATTCAAGATTTTGAATTAATTTAGACATTTGGTGCTCCATATTTATCCAATTCAATTTTAGTCATTCTAAAGTTATAGCATGACCAGGGTAAATAGGGATCATTTGCAATCAAATAAGTTATGGTTTGGATTTTTTTAAAGTACTTATGGTTTTCCTTCAGACACTTCGTAAGGACTTCTGCAGCACACACCTGCAAATTCTAAGAATGTGTGTGAAAGTGTGAAATCGACCAACCCGCATTTGGCCAGCCCAAATGAGAGTGTGAATGCCACTGATGAATGTAAGTAGGTAACTGATATTATATTTTTTTTATATTTCTGCAATCTCAGGGTATTCCTTCTTTTGATATAGTAAGGGTGAGTTTCCAGTAGGCATGATCGAATCCATAACTCGAAAAAAATATCAAAGGTCTCTCGACTCCAGTTTTAATGAAAATATAATTATTGGCACTAAGAAGGTTTAAAAAATACTTACATTCATATCTTCCACAATAAACTTATCTCCTTTTTTTCCCTTTTATATTTGTCCTTATGTTTTTATCTAAGTAGATTAAGTTAATGTCCAAAAATAATTACTTAGGTACTTATTAGACTCATTTGGAACTTAGAACTTAGTTCCAAATGAGTCTAATAAATAGATCATGTATTTTTTTAATATGGAAATGTATCTTCACATTGATGAACAAAATGCCCCGACACTTTTCATCTATTTAGAGCCAGTTCTTTTACAAACTTCCTCAAATATTTCAAGGTTATTTCTCTATCGAGTTGGAGGACGACCTTGAACCCTGCGGACATTAGCCTTCCACTCTAGAAGTAGATAAGTACTTACATTTAGCCATCCATCTATCTTATTGATGTAACCTACCTTATAGTATTTTAGTCTCGCAGCTAACAAATCATGCCTGTGACGCTTGTTATGGAACCACATGACAGCGTGGGTGTGTTCTTGGTCCAAGTAAATGTACCATTTGATGACTTACTAGTCCATGTTGATCCTACGTTTCTATCATATCCTAGAATCTAGGACCTAGATTAATACGTCATCAGATGTGTTTTAGTTTTGACCACATCAGCAAAAGACCACCTCTAGGCGAACACGAATCAGATCTTGTATTGTCTCGTACCTACATGAGCTTTCATCAGTGCCAGCAGCACCGCCTTGGAGTACTGCACCTGTTCTACCTTATTGCGAAAGAAAATGCAAATTAAAAATATTTTTTTTGACATGCAAAGTATTTTATGTCGGTCAGGAGTTCAGCTAGCAACGCTTACCTACGAAATTCAAATATAACGGTTTATTTATATACTTATACTGGAAACATAGCATATATTGATTGTAATTATTATTGGGGTATATTAGTTTCTGTTTAGATGTAAGTAGTGTAAAAGCCGCTGATAAACTTCCCTGCAAGTACCTAATCCTGGCGCTTTTTGGGTAAGGTTCAATTTGGATGCAGACTTGTCAAACTTTCATAGTCATATAATTTTTATATCGATACAGTAACGTCTCTTTCAAGATGTTAATTAATAAAATCTGCATTTAGGAAATTTAAATTTTAGCTTTACCTCTGTTCCGAATATTGAGCCTAACTACGAAAATAAAAAAAATATTTTAAGAAAAATGCATAAACAGACGTAGGGAAATATATCTAGGTACCTACTTAAATAAAAAAGGTATAAGTAGTTACCTATATCTTTGCAAAATGTTTCAACTCAACACCAATAAAACGGTAATTCGTAAGCTTTCAGGTAATACTAAAGTTAAATACTGAAATCCCCTTTCTAACAAAGAATTTATGAGACAACCTTTTATTACCTCTTTAAACTCTGTTCACCTTGAACTCCCTTAGCAATATTGAAGTTTGCGTGCAAAGTACATAATATTACGAAAAGGAAAATTGGTAGGCAGGTAATAGCTCGAGGCAGGGTCGGCACTTCGACACCATTTCGGGCGCTATCTTAATCGTCCAGCGTTTAAGCATATTTATGTAGCAATAAGTTATCAGGAGGCTAATTACGGCCGCGAAACCACCTGTCCGCTATCATCTGTACATAGGCCTTCGCATATACTTCCGTGCGTCTTACGCGCGGTCCCTCCCCCTCGGTGCGATTGGTGTATGGGCGGAGTGCGCGCGCAGTGGCCCTCCTCGCGGCCGGCCGCGAGATGCTGCGACTCCGAAGGAGCCGGTCGCCGCCGCGATGTCGACCCGCGGACAGTTCTCTCGCGACCACGCTCACACGCAACCGCCGCATCTGACGCACCACCCGTGCACCCGCACACCACGTCTCTAACACGATAACCACATATTCTTATTATAATCTTTTCATAAACACTTCTTATATCAATTGTTATTTAGTAAAATTGTTACCCAAATAAAACTTTTTAAAGTATTCAATATAGACATTAATTAGTTGAGACAAAGTTTGTAACTTTTTGAACTTTGAAGTTTAGTTGGTGTAAGGACAGATAAGTTGGTGATGTGCTATGGCTAAACGTAGGAAACTCTTGGGCCGTGGAGGGGTGCAATGCGCGCGACTTGTGGTGGCCGGGTGCGCGTGGGCATGCGCGCTGCTCTCCGCGGCCGCAGCTGAAGCACACGCCGATGTTGACACATCTACGGGTCTCAGTGACAATACACTCACTAATTCAGGTTAGTCAAATAATTTAAACAATCTGGTATTTTATTAAAACAATTTGAATACACAAATAAACTTGCCTGCAAAAATAGAGAATAGACTTTGTACGCACCCCTCGTACACATTGTTAAAATAAGTTTGACTGTCAGAGATTTTTTTATTCCTTTTGTATACAAAAATACTTTCAAAGATAAAATACTTATTCTTTTAAAAGTATTTTCGCTCTGCTTTTTGACCTCGAGGACAACTTTTTTCTGAGCTTTCAAAAGCAACGCTTACTAAGAAAGCATTTTCAAGGGAGCTTTAAGTTTGGGAAGAAAACGTTTCTCGGTTTTTGCGAGACAATGATGGGCGGAGACTAAACAGAACAACTCCTTCTTTACTGTAAATGTGCGTACAAAACTAAGATGAATTATATTTGTTTATTTTTACTGCAATATATATATATTTTTTATGAATTATATAAATTAATATAAATTCACAAGTAAAAAATTTCCCGTCGGCAAAATAGTAAATCATTAAATTAAGTAAGTACATATAAATATTTTTTAATAAACATGTTTAAATTATTTACAGCCTTACTAATAAAAAATACCCAATGTGTATATTCTTGATATAACAAGTGTGAAGCATATTAATAATTCGTTATATCAAGAATATACACAGTGGGTATTTTTTATTAGTAAGGCTGTTAGTCTTTAATATATGTATATTATACCACGTAATTATGTAGTCTATGCATTTTTTTCTAGTTACTAGCATCATATTTTAGTTAGATAAAATATTATGGTAAGTGTAGTAAGTAATAGCTACAAAAAATACAAATAGCTACAAATAAATATTGTAAGAAAAACGTTGTTTTGCAACCGAAATTATTTTGTTTATGTGATTATTATATCAGTCGGTTTTTTAATGCGAGATGTAAGTAATAATATAAATAGATTTAACCTATAGTTTAATTATATAATTAAACTATAATTAAACTATAGGTAAAATCTACAATAATCTACCTACTGTAAAAATCTAAGTTGAAAAGTGTTTAAATTAGTATTTTTGAGTCCAGTGTAAAACTAACTGAAACGGAATTAATTCGTGGTTTAAAGATAGCTCAGTGAAACTATTCAATTCTATACTTATTTTTAAAACCCATGAAAGTACAACATAGTCGAGTTCAAAAATTATTTAAAATACCTAATTAGATAGTTTTTTATTCAAAAAGGTTTTTATATTATATCATCATCAACGTGGGTAGAACTATGGGACATACGAGTATTTAAGTATTTACCTAATAGAATATTTAATGTTGCGTTAAAAAGATTTAAGTCTTTTGCGTGATTCCTATGTTGGTATAGATTAAAATGACACTTAATTTTTTGTGTAATTAGTGTTTTTATGCGCTGCAATAAGTTGTATTTTAAGTACTTATACTAATTACATATTCTAACTGTTATTGTGCGATTTTTCCGATGAACACTGATATATATTCTACTTGATATTTATCTTAAACCCGGGATTTTGTACTTATGCTTATTTAAGCATAAATAAGTACAAAATTCCGGGTTTAAGTATCGTATCATTGGTAATAAATTAATAGAATAGGATCTGTAGTTCCAGTGATCAGTGTGTTGAAACAAAGTAATATTTTGTACTTATATTCTGATTGTCGTCTAAGGTATAAGTATATTTCAAGATTAAAAGCATAATTTTAGTTAGTTTATTATACTATTTTTTGTGTAGAATTCCGTTGTATCTACATAGATTTCATTATAAAGCATTTTGTATATGTATAGTTTTGTTTTGACTAGATTTGATTGATTAGAGAAAACTAACAGCTAATTTTGACGTTATATTTCTTTTCACGCTTCTTATTTAGTACTTACCAGGCTCTAACAAAAATATCACGCTACG
Organism: Timandra comae; assembly: GCA_958496195.1. Lineage (NCBI taxonomy): Eukaryota > Metazoa > Arthropoda > Insecta > Lepidoptera > Geometridae > Timandra > Timandra comae. The sequence continues at coordinate 6,505,388 of OY292354.1, read as the reverse complement.
ATGCTACAGTGTATTTTTTGCACTAGATTAAAAAAGTTGTCTTTACAAATCCAATGATTTTAGATCCAACTAAAAAAACTTATACGACTATAGTAGGCAAGACACTTTCCAGCCTGTAAGCTAAGCCAGTAAGCCGCGGAATATATGGGGACCTTTTTTATACTATGGACCTTAACAACGTAGGATTTATTCACATGAACCCCTGTGTGCGATTAATACAACACTGCATCTCACATTGAAGTATCAATGTGTGCGTTTCCTCGCCCCCTAAAATTAACTAATTCGGTTTCTGCTTTTGATGTTTTGTATTATATTTACTAACATACAAACATTGCATAAAACAAACTTGGTGTACATCTTACAAATGGTATTTTGTATACTTAACTTTAATTTCTATGATGTATAAATAAGTAAGTATTAAGCAGAGGCTACAACATCGGAATATCGCTACTTTAAACGGATGAAAATTCGTTATTTGTATTATTTTAATTTTGAACCTAAAGTCTAGTGTCATCGTCATCATACGTTTTGTATGTTTACATATGTAGAATACATACACATTTATTTATTTAATTCTTTTACTACATTTAAAATATAAAATAAATCAGATGTTATTAAAAAAAAAAATAAACTACGAATTTAATTCGTTCATAAATGTTGTTTCTGTAAATGTTGTCTTTTATAATATTTTTTCTAAAAAATACTATCTTGAGATTTGGAAAAAATCCTAGTCGTCTAAATAGTGAAACAAAAGTTTATATTTTTAGATACTAATTCATGGTCTTGGATGTTCATTTATAGAACAATTTGGAACTGTATGTATAAGTATTTCTGCCAATGAGACCCTGCAGCAGGAACAAGACTTCTCTACCGCTCAGGATAATAGGTGTGTGTGTGAAATATTTAGACTCTGGAACCTAAAAATAAAACAAATTATTTACTTATTCAAAATTCCTAATCCAAATTATCAACCTTACACATTACTAGAATATCTTCATCTTGAATGTAATTACGTCAAGAACGTAGAGGATTAATTGCTCAAAGAGAGCAAAGTAAAAGTAATAAGTTAATTTAAATTTTGAATATAAAATGTATTTGGTCTATCACTTTATTAGAAAAAAAGAAAATATTAACAGGTTTGAATGAAAACTAAATTGTGTATATACAATTTTTTTTCGTTGGTAAACTTAAACCATTGAATAGAGCCTAGCTAGAGTATCAGAAACCAGAATCAGGCTACAATATTTTTATTGTCACCGAATTATATCCGGCTTTAGATTATATCAAGTACTTATTATAGTTGAAAATAGGTTTGTTATTGATTTACACGAACACTACACATTGAAATAGAAAATAAGATGTAAAACAAAATATAACCACGACAAAAATACGTTAAAGTAGTTTGATTTCAATAGGTTTGTTAATTTAAAAACAAAATTAATCAGTAAATAAAATCAATAAATACAAACATTTTTAGGTTTTCAATAAATAAATTGTAAACAAATACCAATCGAAATCTCCTTAGTTAACGGTCACCCATGCATCAGATAGGCAGACACAATGATGTCAGTAATTTAGCTAGTCATAAATTACTCGTTTAACTGAATTACGCGGGTTGAAAGCGCTCTGGCAGTGCTGAAAGCGGACTGGCTACCATTCCGTGGCACTCCGGCGCCCACTGATATGTAGGCATGCGAGCCACTTCACAAAATGAGCTTTGAATCAATGAAAATTAATTGGCATGCCATTCACCACATACAAATTACTATTTACTTATTAGTTATACTTTATTTGACATTTTATTTTATTTTAAACGAAATGTTATGTAGAGACATTTTGATTTTATACAGGTTCTTCGTTTGATTTCCATCGACTAAAATACTAGTCAAAGCTAATGGTGATATATCGTACTAGATTAAATTCGGTACGTAATATGCATGCATAGTACGTATAAAATAATTAAAATATAACAAAAGAAGTAACAAACGTACAAACTCACAAACATACAAACTTTCGCATTTATAATATTAGTAGGAAGTAACAATGTATTTTTACAAACTATCGCTCACTTTTTAATGTCTTTAATATGAAATAAGTAGGTAACAATATTACGGTTTTTTTATCTGTTAGGATTTTTGTAAATTTGTACTTAGGTAGGTACATAGTAAATTAGTACGACTATTTCTCCTCACTGAACTAATATAAGTGAGAGAAAGGTCCCTTTTTGTTCTGCAATTGGATTTTGCAACCAAGCTTTCCGACCATAAACACCTAAGTAGCGAATAAAAATTATAAAAGTATCTTCAGCATAGCACATGCAATGTTATTTATGTAGTCTGAAGATGTTTTATTGAATAAAACGTGTGCCAACTTAATGCTGCCGAGGTTGTAATATGCAAGCTTTTAAGTAGTACTACTTTTAAAACTTAGACTAGCTTTTAACACTAGAAAAGATTTATTTTTAAAAGGTACCTTAACAGTAATGTGTAAGTATACTAGTAGATTGTAAAATGAAAAAAGTACTTACAATAAATTGTAGATTACTTATACTCGTAGGTATACTTATAAATTTTAGTCTTTGTGTCTTAAAGTCAACGTTTCCAAATACCTTACTACCTAAATTCCATTTGTACATAAATTTTACGCCCGTATTGGAATAAATACCTTAAAATATATCTAACATAATGAACTTCTGTAATAATTCAAACACAGAATTGAATTTTAGAATTATTTCTATTGAATGGAACTCAGCAACTGAAACTACCGACAACCAAGACGGTGTAACAAATTAATCAAAATTTCACCTCAGGGCCTAATATGAGCCGTGATTTCTGGCGGTGAACAATAGAGGTGGAAGCGTATTCGAATCGAAGTTGAATCACAACGTATATTCGAGAAGTTCCTTTGTTACTGAACGGAGTAATGAAAGCGCTAGCTGATAATAATTTACGAACAGCAGAAGTGTCGGTGTTTAATGGTGAAAATAGGGGACCGAGGAGCATTCCAGCGAGCGGAGCGGGCTCGGGCGCGGCGCGGCGGGCACCCGCCCGTCGTCGAGTGACAACCGCGCCGACACCAAACTAAAATAATTATCATCATTGTCCCTGGCCGCGGCGAGCGCTTTAATTGTTCATTTACATTTGCAACGATGATACCAGTTCGGAACTATTTCGCTCGACGTTTATTTTACTCCCGACCGTTCCGGTGCCGTGTTATTGTTCGGAGTTAATGGCCTGAAAAATAGAAATGAATCGCAATTTGTATGATGTTATTACTGTGTGTACTGGAGGTGCGTAAGTTATGGCTACCGCTTAATTTAGTTATGGGAAGTATAATTTACTTGATAGGTAAATTATAAGTACTTTTAGTATGATTAGATGGTACTTATTAACGTAACAACTCTTCGTTAAATTAACAGGCTTGTGTTCAATAAATCGATGTTTTTTTTTGCATTGTGTGTTTATGATTTAGTTTGTCACAAAAACATTCTTTATCTTTATATTCCTGTGGGTGGGATAAACATTACGTACATATGTACCGCAAAACACAGTTTGTATAAAATGTAATTGGGTTGAGTAGAGTACTGTGGTAATACGGCACCGCACATCCTTAATTTTGTCAAGACATGTATTAAAAGAACGTCGTCGGTTGTATTCCACGTATTGTATTGTTTCCCTCTTTACACTCGTGAGGGCCCGGTGGCATTACAAAATGAAATTACAAGAGAAACTCGCGGAGTCCTCCCACGGTATTAATTTGTATCAAGAATTTGTAGAGATTTAGCTTGAGCCGGGACAGAGTGTTCATCGCAGCCGGCGAGCGTTAACACTTATTAAGGGGGTGCATCCCTGCGACAGATGTAGGGGAGGACCCGCCATTTGCGTAATGTCAGGAATGGTTACACTCGATTTAATAAAACTCCGACAGCATTTCGTTGTGAAGAATTTAAGAGTCAATTCGTTTTAAACGCCACAGCAGCATAGCGAGAAAAAACCGTGAGCCGAAACGTGCTTGGAATACATTGCGGAGGCTTGGATTTCTTATCGGTAGCAATTGAGATGAGTACTTATGGCTTTTCGAGTGGCTCAGCTTCGTTTAATTTGTTGTTTCAGCGTGGAATTTTTATTAACGTCTCCCCTCACTTTACATTTTAGGAGCGTGGTTCTTATTGGCAAGTCAAGCAAGGTGAAGAGAAAGTTTCATTTACAAGTGTTTCTTTGAAGGTGTGCCTGTGGAAAACTTTACTGGCATCTGTATATTATGGCGAGATATAAAATTCAAATACCAAAATATCGTGTTGGAGTAAACATTGGTTACCGATTTGTACGAGTGATAATGGCAAGTACTGGCAGTCAAGGTTAATAACATAAGAATTTTCTTCAGATTTCTTATAAAGGTTATATTATAATGGGTACGCATTTTACTTGCAAATATAATCACATAATGTTCTAGCTTTGTGACAGGGTGGAGAAATTAATAGCGAGGTTGAGCTTGTGTCGATCGGAAAACACAAGGGGACCACTCAGCAGATGCTTATCTGCACACGGCTTTGCTGCCTCTAACAACATTTCTGTTCGTACGTGCCAATGTAAATAGCTGCTTATTATCTTATTTATCATATTTTGTTAACACTCATTTCATTTTATTACTAATAAACGTCCTGATGCTGTGCTTATTAAATAGAGTGATCATAAATATCACAAGAGCCACAGTAGAAATTATACTAAAAACCAAAAAAGACATATATTTTATTTATAAGTATAGCGATCAATTATCTTTTCGCTTATATAATAAATGATTTTTAATTTGTACAAATTAAAAATCATTTATTAAAAAAATATAACGTTAAAGTTATGGTATATTAATCGTTACATAGAAATCGAGTGTAAACAATGTTGTATTAAGTACATATGTACACCATCACCAACTACGCACAGTGACATGTGGCGTGTAAATGTTACTAAACGTAATTAATGATCGATTGTAGCTTCTCGACCATAGAGAATGGTCCGGAACCCTCCGAAATCTTTTTGTCGCAAAATAGAAGGCCCAAGGGACCACCGCGCCTTTTAATTTGCAAGTATTAGGGGTGCACCCTACTTTCATTCTCCATCCTCTTGTGCTTAGGTATATTTTTAAAATTGCCGATCAATAATTTGATGTGTGGGCCCCTGCTTCGAATTTTTAATCGCTACCGTTGATTAGGGTTTTGGATGATGTTATGCCTCAAGCTATACCAGCTGAGGGGTACACAGAATTGTACATTATAGAATAGAATTAGTATAGGGTACCATTAAAAATGCTTGTTATTTAAATATGATATTTAATTAAATGGTATGACTTGTTTATTTTTTGGTTCTACGACTCTACCTAATCCTATGCATAGAGTACTTTTACTACCTAACTTAGCATTATTACTATAATGTACTGGTATAAATCGTACCGAGTCGTAACGTACCTAATGCGTAGTACGTTATTCATTAAAATTTGTGTGCTAATAACAATGATAATTATAAAAACCATAACGTACAAATACTCAAAATAATATGTTTTTTGCAATCTGTTAAATACTACAGCGAAAATATATTTTAAAATTGTCGAAAAAGAAAAACAAATCTCCATTATAATTTTAAACTATACCAATTCAAACTAATTATTTTGTTAAAAACCCAACAATATATTTTGTAAGTACAATATATCAATCCATTTATTGTCAAATTAGATTGTTGATATGTTTCGTTTCGTCAATCCAAGATAATGTTGGGCTTATGACGTACAAAAACGCTGAATGAGGCACGTATCCAATCGTAAATCAATTTTGTGGTCGAAAAATGCGATATCGATATTGGTAAAACGGCACACGCTCCCTCGGTATAATATGAGAAGGCAAGTCTGCCATAATGTTTATTTGATACCGACATGTAAGTAACCGATTGGCGGTCGCAGCCGTCCGCGACGCTCGCTGGTGGATACCGTGCCTCTCACTCGCCGCCCGCGCCGTCAGGATTATGATGATTATTCCCTCTAAATGATGATTTATTACGGGATTAGGCAGGCACACGGTCCATTTTGCGCGGATATTGGTTTTATTTATTATTATAATAACGTTCCCGCATTAAATCGACATCAAATCCGCTTTGTTGTTTAATAATCACCAGATCAGATTTTAATCAGTCAATTTTTGAAGTAACTTTTTTGTACCATTTGGAACGGTTTTGCACAATGATCGTTATAATCCGCTTTAATGGCTGATAAAGTTATGAAATGGTTTAACGCAAGTTGAATCCAATTGTTTGTTAAATTTTTCGTACTTAATAATAAAAAAACACCGAAAGAAGTATTATTGAATAATGTTTCAAAGGATTTCTTTTAGTTACTAAAATTTTTATAGATTTCAATACACTAAGCCTCTAAGTAGATAATACCTCTGAAACATAAATTTCTCTAGATTTGAATTAGAATTAAGTATATAAAAGAAAATAGACATGTATAAGTTAAATACCTTTTTTCAAAGTCCTTGTCTCATGACGTCATTTTGCAAACAAGTATTTAATAATTTTCAAATTTAATAATGTTTTCTGACCATGATTTAAGAATTTAATATTAGCAGCAGCTTGTTTAAATGGAGATACTTCTTTCGTTGTCATATTTTTAGACGCGACATAATTAAATTATGATTTGACAAAAAGTGGTTACAAAAGAAAATGTTTTAAACGGTTTTTACCTTTGACATTAAATTAAGCAAATAAGTAGCTTATAATAAAATACTGGATAAAGAAACATAATTAATAGTCTGAACAATTTCATCTGCTTTGAACATAAAAACTAATTTAAAAATCTAAGAAAATTTTAATTTAGATTTGTGAACTTTTACCTATTGACTAAAGACTGTTGGTTAGTGGTAGGTACATATAATCTTTTCTTTTGTAAACATTTTTATTAAAACAAACCTCAATCTAAATCCTAATCACATTTTCCATTTTACCTTCGCCAAGTACAAAATGCATAACTTCTAACTTCGGCCAAAGAATAACAAAGACGCCATTAAAATTACTTTAATATAAGTTTGTTTCTTTGAATCGCAACGTTGTTGGGGGAAATTTTCGGAATTTATTTTAAAGCATTTCTTGTAAAGAAGAAGCTTCCGTCGTTTTCCGGAGTTAGACGGTTCACAACATGTAAAAAGTACGAATAAACTTATAACAACCTCATAACTACCGATGACATTTAAGTATACCCGCCCGCGCCGTGAACTAGTGTTATGAAGTGTATCGTGTATCAGACAAGTGAATATAAACTAGGACAAAAATACAACTTTAAAAAATCTACTTATCTATAAAAATATTGTTATTAATAACATATAGAATCTAATGTTAATATTCTATGCACACTGATGTGGTCCACCTTGTATCGGTGTATTTTCCTGGAACGAGACTTGAAAGATAATATACAAAACCAAAAGAAGTGGTGAATGTTTCCAAACTGCAATCCATGTTAATATAGGTAACATGCCCCGCGGCAGCCATTGATTCGAAAGAAAGACAAGTATAGAAAGTTTCCCGCCGAAGACATGAAATCATAGAACGATTTCTTTTACGACTTCGGTTTCAACTTCATAGCGATGAATTATGCAGAGAGCAGAGAGATTTCCTGCGATAAAAGTCGTAACACCCAAGAGTGTTCTAAAAAGAACTCTTAGGATATGATAAGGGAACTAGACAATATCTTGGAATTATGTAAAGCGTAAAATATGTTTACCTTGAACGTTTATCTTCGTTTTAGTGCTATATCTTTGAAGTTATAAATATTTAATAGATTTTTATGTAAGTATGATAATACATTACCTGCACATGTTTACTATTAACTGGGTATTCATAAGTTCCTGTATAAGCTAGTTGCAATTAGTAATCATTCGTAACAATTAAAGTCGAAAAGTTGTTACTAGAAAGCGGCAGTGCAAGCGTGTAATTGGGGTTGCAGTAGCAGCAGAAGAGAAAGCGCGTCGTGCGCAGCGGCATGAGGCAGCGCAGTGAGCGGGTGCGCGTTCGCCTCCTGAATACCTAATTGACTAATATTAGTTGCTGAGGGGGAACTTCCTTATAGGTGAGCGCAAACTTGAGACAAAGAACACGTACGAGCTTCGCAAGGGCTACTTTTTAACTTTTAATACGTGAACTTGGACGATGCGGCGTTCCTCGATACCGCATTATTAACTTTTGCTTTAATTACTCTAAGTACTCTCGCAACTACAGCGAATATTTTGTTTTTATTTTTATCTTGAAATACGGTATTGATTTTTTGTTAGTTAAATTGATCTTTGTTTTTTTATTAATCTTAATTACGTGTATTTTGTTTGCAAAAACAAGTATTTTTTAGCAAACATAAATAACATTTTTGTTTGACACGAAACCGCTAAATGCAGCGTAATTACTTTGCTCAGTAATATCTTTCTAGATAATAACAGTCTGTCCAATTCTACGACATGTTTTGTTATAATTCCGTTGAAATGCCAACCGTTTTTAGTTGCACAAATGTACTCGTCGTGCTCAAAGTAGAGGAGCGCGAGTTGAAATAAATTCCATTACCGTGATTGGTAACGAAAACGAGTTATCTGTACATCTCGTTTAGTGACTCCACTTTGTTACCTCGCCGCAGTCACTCTATATTTTTTCAAATTCCACGCACACAGTTTTTCAACCTGAGTAATACATAAATACGCCGAGATTTCTAAGTTGTGAAAGGCGACGCATTCTCTGAATACAGTTCCAGCTTACTTTGTTATGCTAATCTTCATAATTCTTCAGGCGGTAGGAGTTTCGGCAAAGTAACTTTTTTCAAAATAAGTTGTAATTCAGACGTAATTTGTTACGCTGTTGAATGCTTACGCATACGAATAAAAATGTAAGATTCATAATATTTGCTACATGCTTTTTAGATATTGATTAGGAAGGTTTTAACGATGTTATTTTAACTGAACAATTTAGGAACATTGTTCGCGGAACTATCCTGACAGTTTTGTAAAGCCCCTGCCTTGTTCAAATTAACGAAGAAAACTTCTCGATCAAGTCCGTCTACCTGAAAACACAAAGTAAACTCGGTGCCTTCGCAACTTATCCATTAACTTAAGTAGAATCTGTAGACAGCACGAAGAGAATAGTGCTTTCTCGTTCGTGTTACACTTAGTTTGAGCATTTTATTTGAGACATTTGTGATATCAGATTGATTGGTAATGTACGATGTAACTTCTGTTGTTTCACAGTTACAATCAAAATTAATGATCTTGTTATTGTACGCTCGTGTACGGGGCTTTGTTACACAACTTTATAGCATAAGATTTTATGAAGTTTGTTAAATAAATGCCCATCTTGCATATTTCCATTATTGGATTATTTTATAATTATGAATACTTATTTAAAATTACGTGAATTCTTAGTTAACCTGCTAAAAAGATATTTTTAGTAATAAAATTCAAGGCAAGTAATAATAAACTGAGTTTAAAATTTTGTTAGCTTATTAAACAAGACTACAATAAAAATTATAAATTAAAAACGAAACCTACAAAAAGTCAGTGATCTTTATCCATGAAATCTTCATTAATTTTATGAAACTCTAACAATATCCCCTTTGACTGGGGACCCGAAAATGAAAAATTTCTTCTTGAATTTTTACTTAACTTAAAATCTGCACAGCGTTGTAGTCGACGACCGCTTTATTATTTATGACAAGGAACACGAAACTCATCTCGAGTTATAAACTTCTTGGAATTTCTCCTGAAGTAATACAGAGCTATTATTATGATGTCCCCACAAAAAATATTGGTGGTGTGCGGGGCTAGGGTCGGCGGGGCACAGGCGGGCACAGGAGGGCGCGACGGACGGCTCCTTGGCCGAACACGGCGGACGGCGTCACCACTCACCCTCACCGCTCCACGCCAGGCGCACGCTTCTATAACGTTTGTATACACTAAGCGCACAAAATTTTACACAAACCAAAGGATCATTTGGTTTATAAAACGAAGTGTCGTCCGAATTACTGGACGACTTCCAGTAATTCGGACGAAAAAAATTATTTCAGTCGTCCGAATTACTGGACGATTAAATCTTATTCATCCAACTAGCGAACGAATGACATTATATTAAACGTCCATCCTAGCGGACGGCTAGCAACAGCCTTTATAAAAACTAAAAGATAAAATATTATACGGACAATTTTTTTGTAATAAATTTTATTTGTTCGTTTAACACACAAAATGTTATTATGAAAGTTTATCCTCAAATATTAAGTTTACTAAGTTTTTATTATTGTAAAGGAAGGATTTCAAGTGTGTCTCTTTATGAGTTGATCCTTTTACGACTATTTGACAGTCGTAAAGTTTTATCGTCTCCCTTACCCGAGAACACCTCTATACCCCTTCACTACACACAACAGATCTTCAGAAAATATATGAACATACCTAAAAATAAACGTTCAGATTTAATAATGATACCAAACATGAATCTCAATGTATTACATACATATAAAATTATTATAAAAGAGATTTTATGTGACGTGATACAATTTCATAACAATAAAAATCTGATTTACTCAAAATATACAGGTATCAATTTTAGTGAGACATAACAAAGAAATAGTTCATAGTTACACGCTCGAGTTCCAAACGTACAAATGGCACTCACCTATACAAAAGAAATATGCCTTAAATGGCTTACGACAATAAAAAAGTTTTTTCTGATGTTTTTCTTCCAAACCACTTAACAAGGTTGGCGCACGTAGACATGTTTGCGTCTTGCTTGCATTATGACACCGTGTTACAATAAGATTTAGAGGGGACAAAAGTGAGGAGACATCGTGGCGCCAGAGACTTAGTCATAACTATCACGCCGTGGATATGGCGTGTTATATCTACTGTCGGTCGGTCTAATGCCCTGATCGCTGCTCTACTAGTTAACCTACATTCACCGTCAACACAAGGTTACAGACACACGAGGACACTCACATCGTACACACGTTTGACGCAATCGACTTGTTGTTCATGTTATTGTGATTGAAACTAATTTTTGTATTTGTATAATAGGTAAAACGAAAAGAAAAATCGTGTATGATTTTTATAAATACATAAGAGTTTTTAATTAAAAGCTTATATATTTTAATGCACTAATTTTATCCTTATTATTTTTATTAAAAAATAAATATTTTCCTTTTAATATGCGAAGAAGGAAATAGGTACACATTTTCTTAATAAGCTTTAAACTAGGGACTAAGTAGAACAACATTGTGAGGATGTTGACAAATAGTTTTGTTATTACAATAAGAGGAGCTTTTGAACTAAAGTTTCCCAGATTTACTCGTAACATAAAGTATTTTAAAAATGTTTTTAACTTAGCAGCGTTATACAAAAAACTTTATTTAATCAAATTAACGTGCCTCAAAAGTGTGAAGTTTTTACATTTCCATTGTAAGTACTTAAACAACGTTAGATAGCTAATTTTTAGTTAACGATGAATAACGCGCATTATAACGTGAAGAAACTGAGTTAAGGAGCACGCAGCGGGCGATGTCTCGGCTCGGCCCAACGTAATATACGCTAACGGTCCGGGACAAGACAAATGTGTTTTTCTCTCGCTTGCTTAATAGCAACTTTCCGCTGGCTCTTGCTCTCATGCGCCCCCCGCATCTTGATTGAAAACTATAGCTTATTATTTGGATTTAAAAGCGAAATGGCACAGATATGGGTGATATATTTTCTCTTTTCCATTAGCTTACGTAATCGCGTTACACTTAGGGAAAACTTGGTGTTTTTACTAACGTCGAATTAAGGAAAATAAGTTTTAAGTTAACGGAGAATTTGGTATTAGAGCGTGGGAATAGAGATCGTTAGATAGATATAATATAAAGACAAGGGTGGAAGCATTCACGTCGCAGCTAGTTAGCAGCGCAAACTGGCTCGTCGCCGGCGTTGGCGCAAATTGAATTTGTCTCGAATGCTCTCCGAGAGTGGAGTAGTGCAGGGCCTGCCGGCTGCCTCCGGTCACTACTGGTACCTGCCGTGAGCCGCCTAATACGGAACTACAACATGCCTTACATGTGCGCTAACGATAAGCTGGGCTAACTTTGACAATTTACACAATGATCATACTAATTTTTTTAACTGTTGACGAATATTTTTTTATTATTTTGTGTCGAAATTAGACAAAACTAACAGTAAATTGATTTAATTTTTTGCATGGATAGTCGGAACCCTGGAGAGTTTGGGTTGTCATTCCCATAAATTTTGATTCTTAAAGTTTAGAGATATTAGCGATAAAATTGAATTCCATTCCATGGCTAATGACACCAATTTTTATATGTATCACTATTTTTAATCCCGATAGTATGGCTCGATGCACATTGTTTTTAGATAAAACCGTAGGACAGAACTAGTGAAAAATACTTTACATAATGTAAATGTTGTCTAGAGAAGTGACAAATGGTTGAGCGTAACTAATTTTAATAAACGTTATTTTGTCACGTGACGCGAACGTTCAGCGGTAGATGAGTTGCGTTTTATCGAGTGTTCACGAGATTAATGGCGGGCGACGCGCGACGCGCGCGCGACAATTACACGCGCAATGTGCCACACAAACAACGTGCTTTTATTCTCCATCGCAAATTACAAAGCCAAATGTTTCCTGATGCTATTATTATAACGTTTTGTTTATAGAAATGAAATTGTACCCAAGTTTGTTTCTAAAACTAAAATTTTATAGTAACGGGTTACGTTACGGGTCCTGTTTATAAGGCATATAAAAATTAGAAGACAGAAGAAGGTAATTATATTTTTTCCTTATAAATAATTGAATTGCAAAATATTTTATAAGTACTAAAATGTGATTTAATAAATTTGATAAATTTAAAAAATTAAAATAATCTAAAATATAAAATGTTATTCAAGTTCAAATTAATATTATCTTTCACATACTAAAATAAAATTATAACCAAGCACAATTTCTTAAAACATATTCATTAAAGATGCAAATTGTATAAATATTCGCACAGCACCTACATATTATACATATGAAACGTTCATTCATAAAATATTCAAAATGGTTTCATGCTCCTTAATTACCAAGGTTTGTACGCCGGCGAAAAGTTCCATACGTTTTATGAAATATGGTTTTAACACTTCTTGTCGTTTACATTCACTAACTGGCTCAAGAGGCTCACCTTCATTATGTATTCATTAACTTGAATGAAGTACAAATGGTACCATTGTTTTTAACAACTCGACATTTTGAACCGAGAACCGCGTTATTCAATATTGTTCTCACAACGGAACTTTGTTTTGATTGTTGTTTTTAACTAATTAAATTATGTTTGGTAATTGATATTAATGAAGTTTAACGCGTATTGATCTGTTACTTAGTTTATATTTTGCGATGTAGTGCTTACTAGTTTCGTCCGCGTGGTTTTTCGGTTATAATTTTCACAGAATTATCACTAGACTAGTAGTTTGGACTCTACGTTGATAACTCAACTAGTCAGAACTAGCAATTAGTATTAATTAAGAGACCAGTAATATATTTGTAGATAAAAACATGTAAGAACAACTGACTTGTGTTATTTACACAGAAGAACCTCAACATAAAATATAAAAGACGCAGAATTCAACTGGTACAAGTTTTTGTTTAGTTGGTAGAACAGCAATTTGCCACGAATAGAAGCTACACTCGGTGGCGAATGTGCGTTTACCATTTCAAACCTTATTACAATGCAATAAGATTGTCAAAACTCCAAAGTGTATACGAGGATGGTATATTTATAACAAATGTTTGCCAAAGTTTCACAACAGTAATGCAAGGAGAGCGCGGTGCGACTCTGCACGAACAACGACGCCATAAAACGGTTCACACATAATATTTGCTAGACAATATTCACTTATAGGTAATTGTTTTCATATTATTATTCTAAATATTATAATATCGCATGAAAACAATTATTTGAAATACTTATAAAATGCTTAAAGTTACTTCATCTATCGTGTTAATAGCCATAAAACCACAGCTACGCGACTACGGTATGTTGCTACGAGCCGTAGACGCGTGGCGTAGTACTGCGTAGTATGTAGTACTTCGTAGAGTCGTAGCTTTAAATAGGCGTCTATTTGTTTTTTTTTTGAATGAAAATAATTTATTCAAAGCTTTTCAATAACTACCTTGTTCAAATCAAAACATACGCAATAAAACCTTTTAACAGGGAATCTAGTCGCTACGTGACTGAATCAAAACGAATTTGTCCCACTAAAGCCGCAGCTTTTTTTCACATCCGATGGACAGATAGAGATAGTGGTCCCTTCTCAAGAATAGCCTTAGTAAATCCAAATCCTTAACACTTCGCATTGACTGCACCTTTTCCTCCCTTTCAATGTTTACATGTCTCTATTATGAAGTTTTAAATGGTTACGTTTGTCGTATGACTTGGATTTTTATCAATTTAAGCGACATAAGTATATGACTATTTTTTATATTATATAAAATTAAATTTCCTTTGATTGCATAGTAATGCTAGTAATTATTTAATAATAATATTTATCTTTTATATAATAATGTACGTTTTGTATCAATAAAATGTAAGTAACGAATTATGAAAGGAGTGTTCAGTGAACGTAGAAGGCAAACGCGTCTCGTGGGGCTTCCACCAGGTGCAAAGATGTTTCATGATTTAATTTGGGACTTAGGGATCTGCTCTATTGAATCTATTGAACCGTGCAATCTTTTTATCGCGCCCAACGTTCCGAGAACGTTCAATTTATGTCCCCACATTTACTGTAAACACTATTAATCGTTCATCATATTGACTCTTTGAGCCAACACAACGTACTGTTTCTAGATAAACGTAATTTAGGGTCCATATTGGCTCACCTAAAGTTCTTTACCCGAAAATGTTTTTCCTAACTATTTGTAGTCCGAATGATCATTCTTCCTAAAATTTTTCATCCTAAAGTTTTAATTCATACTATTTGTAGTGCTACCGACGATGCTCATAACACTCATTTTTCCGAAAATTTTAATTCATAACATCTTTAATGTAAATATATTTAAACTCCTACTGTTTTTTATCATAACGCTTTTATCCCTAAACATACTTACCATAATATTTTCACTCATGCTTAGAAAGAAACATTTACCAAGTGTTATAAAAAATATATACGGGTAGAAGATGATATTTATAGTTTTAATGATTATTATACGACTCGTTTACGGTTATGCTTATGGCCTGGGAGTTTACCATAACCATAACTAAAGGACCAATTCGGTTCTGGCACTTCGCCGGCCGCTGCCGCGGCACGCTCGCTACGCTCGCTCGGCTCGTGCGTTGGGGTCACAGTTCTAACATAACCTAAACCAATAATTAGGAATAGGACCGATTCGTTACTGGAACTTGACTGAATGATTGGAGCAGGACTCTGGTTTTGCTCGCTCGGCTCGTGCGTTATATGTTATACCTACATGTTATGTAAAAACAAAGTTACGAAAAATTTATGTATATAATATTGATTATAATAAATAAAAATAAATCTAAACAAAAAAGATATGACTTTGAATAATAGTATGAACGATGGTTATGTTGAGAAAATATAGGAAAACAAATGTTTCGGAATTAAAACATTAGTGACAAAGATTTTAGGAGTTGCGATTGTTAGGATAAAAAATGTTAGGAAGAAAATTTTCGGATTTCCAATTATCGGAGTTGAAATTTTAGGTGAACTTTGGCGCACCCCGTAATTTATTCAAACATGTGCCGATTGGATATGAAGTCGCAAAACACGCATTATCGCGGGCTGCGTGGAGCGCTGATCAAATATCGCCCACTGTTTTATTTCAGTACAAATGGCTTTGGGAATGTTCAAATAACCACAGTAAAACGCACCGACACTGAACAAACGCACAGAAACAAAGTCACGCATGGTCGGGCGCGCTGCGCCGCGAGCCGCCCCAAAAATGAATGGGTATTTTGCAATAATTGCGACCCCAGACAGACAATACACATTGCTTTTTATCGATACCCTCTAACTATATATCAATAATCATATTTTATATGCAGATGAGATATTGTTCTTTATTATAAAAATTAGTGAATAATATGTCGGAAGATATTGTGTATATTTTGTGCACGTGTGGTATGATGTCTAGTGTAGGTAACGTAGGAGCTAATGTTGGAATAGGAGGCGCGAGGCAGTCACCGGACGGGCGCGCCGTGCGACGAATACCAAGTGACCCTCGCAGCCCCCGGCTAATATTGTGCTGACTCACATACCGCTCCACTAATATACCACAACATTCATAGTTTTATTTGTAGGTGCATCACGAACTAGACTCGCAAACCTGTTTTAATTAACAGACACACACTATCTTTTTCGAGTATAACGAACATCAATTCAAATTTTTAATTTGGGCTGAGGGACGTTTAAAAACCTTTCATGTGACTGCATAAATATCGGTTAATTTCAAAATAGAAAATATAGACTTTAAAAATAAAATGTATTTACCGAAAATAATTTTGGTTTAGGATGTAAATCTTAGGAATCTCAGAACACGCGAAAATTATGTATGTTATGTTCTTAATTCACATACTTTAACAGATGGTGTGTTAAAAATTGATAATAAGCAATAAAGAAAATTAATGCAAACCTGATTAAACCTACAAATTAAATATTCGTTAAATAAACGGATATTGTGCATAAATAATTTGTCAGTATATTCGAAATTCACTTTGTCCTGTGTGTATTATTAGTGGTATTACAAGTATTTAAGCGATATTTTAACGTTGTTGCTAATAATATTAATAACAAAACTGTTGTTGGAACAATAATGTTTTAATATTCCAATTAATTGAATGCATTTGCGTGGCGTTTTATTAACGTTGTGTGTAGGCATTCGGCACGGTATGTTGTGTCACATGACTTCGTTGTTATTACATCCCAGTCTGGCACGATCACAATGCTACATGACCGAGCATACTGAGAGGAACACAACATTTATCTTCACTTATTACCATATAATCTTAAAAACGCTTTAAGTGCGTTAATCCCGCAAGGAATACCGACTGAAAGTAACATTTCACCTACTTTATCGTACCAATGAAATCGTACTTCTTTGTGAGTAATCCCTCCACGTCCCAGCCATGTCGCCGACGAAGATAGAGCACGATCTTCACAAATAATGTCACATGCGATTCGTTTCAGACGACGTGACTCGCATCACCGTGGCCACCGCCGTGCCATGCATAATGGGATAAATATGCTGCGGTTATGTACCCACACATGGCCCTCAAATTAAGTGAACGCTATTTACTGCATGCGGCGAAACTTCCTTCCCCGGTTGATTAACTAGACAGTGTTTACATCCACCTTATTAAATGCAAGATGTTCTTCGACAAAGAAACTGCGCTCGGTGTGTTACCACCCCTCTACTCTACATGCATTACTGACAGAAATAATACCTGTTATGTCACCAAACGTAGTAAGCAGTTGAAATATTATGTAGTACAGTCAAATATTCTATGCCCATTTTCTTCTAAAAACAAAGCCCTGTAGAGCAAAACTGTATTACATTTAAAGAGTTTGCACGCACATACATGAATGTCTTATTACAAGTTATCTAATTTCTCCGCGTCTAAATTGTTTTAATAATGGCTTTTACGAAAAAGTATGTGATTCCAGGAACGTCTCAAGTAAAATATGTAATTTGAGATAAAGCGGCATCCCATTCCAGATAAGACGCAGCACGACCCACGTCTAGAGCCATCCGACTCGTTACGAGCCGCCCGAAGCGAGGTGTGATACAAAATCATCAATCTTTCCAGAGATTGTACTATTAAATGCCTCTTCGCTCCTTTCCCTCGAACTCGAGACCAGAAACAAATGTAAAAAGTTGTGTGATAAGTTCAATTTGAATTTGTAAAGCCCTTTTCACCGTTTCTCGCCTGTTTATCTTGGCAAGGAGAGAACGGAAAATACAAAAGTAAGAGATAGGAAATGAAGAGGCGGAAAAAAGTGTCGGGCTCGGAACAAACGCGGAAAAGTTGGTGTTATCCGGGAGACAAGTTAAATCGCAATTTATTAGGGCGTACTAGCAGCTTAGCGCGGCCCGCCGCGGCCGCGCGGCCAGCCCGCGACCGGCTATCGCTCGCCGACTGATGCATGGGTACATTCCAATGCTGCACCCATCCATCATGTTACCTGTATCTATAATTTACATACATCATATTAAATAACAACTTGTATAAATAATCTCAAACATTCAAATGACTTTTATTTTATTTTTCTTTGCAGATTCACTTCATACAGTTAGCCAAGTTACATTCGTGGTAATAAATGTTATGACAAGACGTAAACAATACTTACGGTGCATTTGCAAGCAAGGGGCGCACGTGCTTATGCCTGGGTTCTGGTATCGCACATCTACAGCCTCATTCACAAATCTTTATTCATGCTCCATGAATACTGGCAA
Source organism: Timandra comae (assembly GCA_958496195.1). NCBI lineage: Eukaryota > Metazoa > Arthropoda > Insecta > Lepidoptera > Geometridae > Timandra > Timandra comae. The sequence goes on along the minus strand of OY292354.1, from coordinate 6,486,900 downwards.
CAAAGCCACATTGCCGCTCCGCTGCAAGTTACCAGTATCCATTACATTTATTTTTACAAGAGTGTCGCCAAATGTTGTGTTACTATCATAGTTATGGTTTCATGAATAGTAATTTAAACATTTTTGTATAAGTAATTAAAACAAATATATTTTTCTATCATCACTTTTAAAAAACTGTTAATAGCACATCATTAAGCTGTTAGCTGAATATATAATTTATCAAATTTGAAATCTTTTCTAGGTTCGTTTGCTAATTGTAGCCAAGACTAATCGGATCTGTTTCCGTGTGCAGATTCCATTATCTGTAGGATCGTGTTCATCCGCCCATACATATTCATATGGCGCTCGTCGGTTGTCTCGCTATACTAACCAACGTAACCTACCTACAAGTACATACATCAACTAAACATTTTTATAAAAATATAACATGTAATATGTTAGTTTAATGAAATATTTTTACAATATTGATGTTGTAAGCCATGCTGTAAATTGGAAGACAATCAGATTCTAAATATAAACTTGATCAAATCAACGCCAGTTTCACTTGGTTTCTACTTCGACTCAGAAGTTCCAGGAACAAACTTTTTAATTAGTCTGCGAGGACAAACAAGCTGCGTCTCTTAGTTCGATACGTACACTTTGCTGGCGTGTATATTTATTTTCCAAATAGAACTCCGTCTCAATTATTTCCAGTGATTTATCGAACAATGTATCCGGTGAATATTTCAACAGCTATTTTATTGCGTTAATTAATGAACTCCGTACACATACACGTTCACACGTTGGTACATCTCTAACAAAGTTGCAAATTAATTAACTACGTAATTATGTACGTGTATCGGAATCGCTCCAACTATGCAGGAAATCTAATAACATAACAGGATTGTTTGTCTTACGGCGAGATGCTTTAATGAATAGTCAACAACCGACATCGTCGCATTGTGTGTTCACCATTGTTTTATTACGGTTATCACGGCAAACTTAGACAATACTCTAAACAAAACTCATCGATAAATAAGTACGTAAGTTTGTTGTATATTAATTGGATTTGCAATTAATTTTATTACTTTAACCTCTGCTCTTTGAAGTTTTTCATGAAAAAAGAACTACAGAATTATAACTAATATAAATTTATTACTCGAGTTTCAAGTTAAAATCAATAGCTAAATAAAACACAGGTCTCAATTAAGTATAAAACCATGAAAATTATTTACCTCGACGTTATATGTTGGAATAAACTTAAATAAATTCAGCTCGCGAAAGAAAAAAAATAGTTTTGTGACTAATTCGTTCGATATTAACGTTAAAAGTCTTGACAACATTCTTATTTTTTGTATCTTGACTTACCGTTACCAGTATATATAGATGTAATAAATACTTATACTTAAATAGAAAATAAATATTATAAAAAACCTTAATTAAATAATAATAAGACTCCTACAAATATAAAATAAATTTTATATTAGTTAATTTGTTTGCGTGGAGGTGACCGCAAGTGAGGGCATGGACACGCGTCCGGACCGCGACACCCAGGCGCCAGGCGCCACAATTACACGCGCCTCTAAATCATAAACATCAACCCCCCATTTAATCCAAATAGTCCGTCGTTAGTCGAGCAGCCTGCGTCTAATTTGTCTCCCGTAACTCGAGATTAATTTATTAACATTAATTACATGACAATAGATTGTGCCACTTTGTTACAGCTTACTGCATACGTTACTTGTTTGAGTCATCAGAAAACTATTGTTATACATATATGTACTCAAATCACGATTCCAACAAGTTTTAGACTTGTTTAAATAAAGTAACAACAACAATGTGTAACTCGTTTTAACCGTTTTTTAGTTTTAAATAAATACCCTATAAACTGAGAATACAGCACGATAAAGTATCTAAATATATTTATAAGATACTAATCCCACCAAAATTCATCTTATTTATCTTATTCAACGTACCCTAATATTATAATACTTAGGTTAATATATCAACCGCAACACAAGTGTTTTCATTTTCGTATTTTATTAATTTTCTTTGGCAATATGTTGCACGCGCGCCCTAAACTATGACTAGCTTGGATGAAACTAAATTGAACATAACTTTTTATAGCCAAAGATCCTATTTCAACTTTCAACTAATATGGAGGAACGCTGGTTTTTATACAAAATAACCTTACTCTACTATAGGTAAATACCGGAAAGTAATTTCATTTGATAGCAATTCTGTTTCCGTCCAACCAATCGAAGCAAAAAGAGTAAATAAACCGTATAATACGCACCTACCTGTGGTAGTGTGGGCCTCCATTTCCAAAAGAGAAATATTTTCAAAGTGCTATCAATACATTTCAGTCAATTTGCATAAATTTTAGTTCAGTGCAGAGTGCTTTGACCGTTTTTATTGATGCATTTTAGTTTCTGCGGTTTCACGACTCTTTCATAATGTGTGCTGTGCGTTCGAATACGGTGCGGTTTGTTGCTTTTTTGTATAAAAAAGGTTATTTGATCATATATTGAATGAATAATGGAGAGTAATCTATACATTCGTTTATTTTTAAACAATTAACATTAACACAACAAGTACTATTACTTTTCGAGCACCTAAGAGACACCCGCGTGCCCCTGTATGCCTTATTTGTGCCCCCCTTCGTAAGACAGTGCTCGGTTACAATTCACCTATACCTAGAATCACTAGACTTTTCAATAGATATTGCGAACATATTGATATCAATTTTGATTCATTAAATAACTATCGAAAACAGTTGTTGGAATGTTAAGTAAGCCTACTAGAGATCAATAAATTATTATTATTAAGTATAAATATTATAGATCACATTATTATATTAGATTAAGAACTTAACTATAAGCTACATTTTTGTTATTAATTTAGCGGTGTTTACCTATAGAAGATTGTGCAATTAGCGTGTACATTCATGATTTGTTAGAATTAAGTTGATTAATTGTACCAATTGTTGGTAGACCTATAAAATAAATAAATTAACATTGTTTCATGTTTCGTTAATTAATATAGTTAATAATTAATCGTTAGTTAATAATTAATCAGTATTAAAATTATTTTTTGTTTTGAACAAAAGGGCAGGGCTTGATGGTTGGGATTTTGTGGAAAATTGTTGGCGGAAAAATGAGAGAGACGAGCGTGGAGGTGGCCACATGGCGCAGACGATACGCCCTACATAACTGATGACTTTTCAATGGGCATTCATCCTGCGGGCAGCGCGCCCTCGCCGCGCCGCCACACATAAATTCATGTAATCGTCAACGTGCTTCTGAAACAATTACCTGTGTCATGTACATGATTAATACAAATCGTTAATCCACTACATCGCCTTTCATTGCATGCCGAGGAACACCAACGAATTGTGTTTTATCTGGTTTTTAGATGAAATAAAGGTTATCAATACTTTTGTATTATAATCTTAATTAGCATTAGTGGTTGGATTCGAGCACAATTCATTAAATTATTAACTATATAATGATATTGATATTCGAAGTTTTTGCTTTTAATATTAATACTCGTATAAAATACTTAGATCAGATAAGATAAAGATATAAAACTTAAACTCTTATTATTGCGTTCAACTAATTAAAAACTTTAAAGTTTATCTTTCAACGGCTTGTTTGTCTACTTCAGCAAACATTCCTGTACCTATAAAACAATATTTTTACAACCATATTTCTTTAGGATAGTTCAAAATAAAAAATGTGCATCTTTTTAAACAAAACTTATTTGCTATGAATCCTATTTATAAATACAATTCACGTCGCATTTTGCAGTTTTCCGTGAATATTTCATTTCAAAATGTATAATACAACAGAGGAAACTTGGCCTTATAGTTAAAACCTCCGGCAAGTTTATGGTATCTTTGTGTTCATCTGAACATAAACGGTTGTATTCATCGAACTAACGATGAGACATCGCGCTTAACTTACTCTTCCTCTTGTAGATAGGACTAGTTTGATCAGTGGGTATCGCAGTTTCGAAATTGTATCAGTCATGATGCCGCCCAAGTGGCCTTGTCTATACAGTAGTTATCTAATGGAATAGCGATTGAATAATTTATTTTACAATTGTCACGGCGTGTTTGAACAGGTTGAAATATGGCCGGTTCACTCAGCCAGACTGTACCGTACAAAGCAAAAGTACCGGGCATTCATCGCTTCACTGCACCCTTTTTCCGCCTCCCAACTATTAAAATAAAACAAAATATCAATAAAAATATCCCTCAGATGCATACGAGTAAACTACGAAATTAAAACAAATAAGTATGTGTACAAAAATACCACATTTAAATGGAACAGTTAACATCTGAGATTAACACAAGTACAAACAAAATAAACGATTTTAAATTCGATTGAAGTATGAAGTACGTTTTGGTTGGTGTCATGTTTCTATATAAGTTTAGTGACAAGTGACGTGAAGTAAATCGTTATTCAAAGGTGCTAAGTAGTGGGGAGTGTAGTCGGAGACGCGGCGTCCCCCGGGATGCGGACGCAGCCAGGAGTCTTTTGATAAATATTTTATGCTTCTCCCGACTCCATACACATAACTTGTGATATTTCTTCTTGTTTAGATTAAAATAGTTTCTTTTACTCTCTTTTATGTGAGCTCATTGATATTCATGTAGCTTCTCTTTGTGTATCGTCCCATCAAAACTTAAGATAAACACAAGAACAAAACTGAAATGAAATACTTATCTTTCTATTTTGTGCAATATTTACTCATATACGTAACTATAATATACTCCACTTATCCGGTTTAAAGAATCTTGTAATTTTGTGAACTCTTTTGAAAGGGCAGGAGATTGTGAAGGGTCACGTTGAAAGGTTGCCGGATTAAGTAAGGTGGGCGTTGTTATTACACCGAAATAGAAATAATAAAATAAATCCTAATATAGTTCGGATAATCGAACTAAGTAAGTATATCAATATTTTAGATAACAGTATTCTACAACAGATTCTTATTATTTTAAAATAACTTTTAAGTCACAATGAATAAGAACAATTTTTAGTTTCTAAAGAATATAGAAAAAGTGTACATAGTTAAGAAATATAATGCCAAGTTGCAATAAATATAGAGAAGCAATAGAGTAATGTTCTAACATACGAGGAACTTGTTTTCGATGTGGCTTCGCTAACAGTTAAATAAATTAGATAAGACGGGATACAAGTCGACGTAGGCACTTAGTAACTTTCTGTGTTGTCAACATATTTGTTTTAGTATCTATTGAACGGTTCACCAATTTCTTGATACGGAAGGAAGGTGTTTTACTTACAAAAATAATATTTATTCAAGTATAGAAATCGTGTTTATAAAATATGTTAATAAAAAATATTAAAATAACAGTGATGTAATGTTAAGTAAATTTAATATTTTTACCGTGATTTTACTCAGTAAGTATATCTTACTAAACTATTCACAAAACGCTAAGGAGTACGAGCCATGTTTTGCATAAATCAGGAAATCAAAGGAACGTTTTCTTTTTATCGCTTCCTCTTTGAGAGTCTCGTAAAGCAAAGCCACAGGGTCTGTGAGGAGGCGAGGAATATTGTCGGAACTCGTCGTATCTTTAGCATTAGAAACTTCATTTAATCAAAGTCTTATTCGCTTTTATAAAACTGATGAAATAAAAAACTAACTTACCTCAAGGTTTATTTTTAATAATACGAGTACCTACTAATATTATAAATGCGAAAGTTTGTATGTTTGGATGTTTGTTCCACTTTCACGCAAAAACTACTGTATCGATTTTGATTAAATTTGCCACAGATGTTCCTTATAACTAGGAATAACGCATAGGATACTTTTTATCCTGAAATTCCCATGGGATTGTGTATAAGTAATCGTATGTTTTATTGTAACTTTTTGTAGTCACAAATCCTACTAAAACTACTTTTAACACACGATGGTGAATTGTGCCGAGATTGTATGATACTACGAGCTACGCATTCTCACGGGAGCGGGTACTACGCCGGTAAAACCGCGGGGCGCTGCTAGTGTACAATAACAAAAAGAATTCTCATAAGTATATTAAGCATTTCCTTATTATGTGACACTTATACGTCGTGTTGTCACCAAAGATATGCAATCTTTGGTGACAACACGACGTATAAGTGTCAATTCTACGAGAGAGAATTTTAGTAATAAATATGGATGTAACGTAATAACATTTTTTATATATCATACCACCGTATAATTTGTATGTTATAATAGAAAGAAGGAGTCGGTTCTAGGAAAGTTTTAATATCTATTCCGATTAGATTCAGTGTCAGGAAGGAACGCAGATAGCGTCGGCGGAGTTGGAAGGAAATATTAGATGGATCGGGATTCGAATACAAATATGGGGAGATAGGGAAATCGGATTTGCCAGTACTCCCAGGCGTGTCGTATTATCGGGCTCTTTTTGTGAAACATATGACATTTTAATAACACAATCTTACATGGAAACTTATCACAACCTTGGTACAGAGTTATTTTTGTTTATTTAATAAACAAAACACGAACAAAAAAATGATATTTAACTTTGAAAATGGAGACCAAAATAGTTTTTAAAAGGTTTTGTCATAAACTAAAAATATAATTGCAAAAAGAAACCCAAAAAGGATTTTACTATATTTTTTTATATCCTGCATTCTCAAAATAATCTAATCTCGTAATAATTCTACGTATGTTTCAAAGAAACATAAGATAGGTAATACATATTCCTATTTATTATGAGGTTTATTATGGATATAATATTTAGTGGTAGTGGTGGTGTGGACACCGGCGAGGCGCGGAGTGAGGGCCGCCATGCCGCCGACCGCTCAGATTGTTCTCTCACTAATTAAATCTTGCCGAGAACGACGCGGTTTCAAACCGACAGCCTCTTAATTATTGTTCCGGCTCTTAACATCTGTCTTAATGTCACTTTCCGTTTAATTCTCGAATTCTTCGCTTCTCGGTATGTAATAAATGTTAATTTGTTCGAATATTATCTTTGTCTTAATTACAAACGTTTGAACCTAATTTTAATCTATTCATTATTTATTAGTGTACTTACTTTCTTTTTTCTTAAAGTGTAAAACACAGACGTACCTAAGTTTCAAAGAAACCCTTATTTTTGTATGTATAATCTTGTAGTAAATAAAACACTGCGGTATACTTAATAACTTGTTTCAAATTCTACAACATTGCTTCCAGATTAAAAGCTTTTATTACGTTAGAAGGTAAATGCGAAAACATCCAAAAGTTTTTAATTTTCTTACTGGTATACAAATTGGTTTCTGAAGCTACAAAAGAAGCATACGCTCGCTCCTCTCGGCTGTCCGAGGGTCGAATACAAATTAAGAGGCAGACTTCGTTCTCACAAAACTAGTTAATGTGTGCAACGTCTGGATTTGAGATAGTTCTGAGGAAGCAGAGGACCACTACTTGTGAAGGCGAATAATTCACTTTATCGACATAAGACGAGCACTTCCACTTCAATTCCTTCACGTTTGTATAACCCTCGGTGGGTACTTGGACCAATTTTATTCCTTCTTACTTAAAAATCTGTGACCTAAACACAGCACACAGGTCATAATATATAAAACAATGATAGGATAGGTAAATATTATTTTTATATGTACAGTCACGGAATAAAAATTTTCGTCACCTTAGAGTCGGTTTTCACTTGCACTAGTATTGCAAGAAACAATTACGCCAACATAACAGTGTAAGAAACAGTGATGCTAACATTTAATAAATAATATGACGTTTGCTACCAAATAAGGTTTTGCTTAATTTTTCTATCCTTTTTTTAAACACTGCCTTGTGCTCGCGGCGTATAAAAACCTCTTTGATATTTTGCAATGACATTGACCGATTGACAATAGTTTTAATAGAAATAATAATGGCAGGTTGAACCAACAAGAAGGTTTTAGTTTATCAAAAATCTTGTTGACAAGATATTTATCCTGTCACACAACACTGATCTGAATAATTTTGAACTTTATTATCGAGCAGTAGAACATTATTTTCCCTAACCCGAGTCTATTCTGTACCATAGTTTCAAAAGGTAATATGTTTTCGCGACACATTATACGAATCAATTTGAAAATTGACGAACCTTTTCATTCCGAGACTGTACATTTGTAACAGGATTGTAAAATAGAATTAAAAAAGATAAAATGGTTTTCTTTATAGGTAACCGACAAAAAATTCTAATTAGTAGATAGTGATTGTAGTCAGTTGGCGGGCGCCGGCGCTGGGGCAGTCTGCGTCGAACGTTTCCTTAATTATTTATGCGCTGCAGGCTGAATAAGGAACATGCTCTTGCTTCATTGCGCCAAAATATAAAAAGAAAATTAGGGATTCTCCAGGTATTCAAATGGAAAACATAAGCTAACGTATGTAATATATATCTATATCTGTAACATTCAGAATATACGTCAATATCATAGAGATTCTTAAAAATAAAACTGATAGAGAATTAGACATTCTATATACTCAGAAAGAAGGAATATTTTACGAAACGTTTAAGTATTTCTAAGTATAAAATATAAAAATAAATGTAAATGTATAGACCTAACAATGTGTATGTAGGGTAGGTAGGCACAAGTATTTTCAAATTATTTTTTTAGTTTGATGAAATTGCAAAGTGGGATTAGTTTGTGCGTCTTTAAAAAGCAGATCAGGCTCGGGTCGGTTCGAGGCGCACTCTCGCACAAAGGGCCCGAGCACGGCGGGCGGAAAGTTTTAATATCCCTCCGATTGGATTCAGCCACAGCTAGGGACGAAAGTACCTACTTTCGGTCAACATTCGAGGAAATGTTCTCTATTGAACACTAATACGAAAATCGGCGATAAGGAAATCGACCAAAGCGCCCACAGCTTCCGTTTATCTTTTATTTAGTTACGTATTTACTTGCAATTATCAAAAAGTATGTTTAAAATATATTCAATAAATTATAATTGCATACAGTCATACACTGTACAAGTGTACATTAGTTATTGAACACGAATCTAATGAAAATAGAGCATTTAATTTAAATATTATTTTTCGGTTGTCCAAACGCATTTGCGGTTGTGGGGAAGTGACATGAAGCGGACGGAATAGGGACGACTCTAAATCCGTATTCGATCTACGGGATCTGCACTGAGCCGATCTGACAAGCTGCCGATCTGTTTTGCATATATATAAATAGCTCTTTACCTTAATATCAGCGTGCTTCCATGGGAACTGACTGACATTTTATACTTATAAACTGCTTTACTTACGGTAAAATTTACAGATGTTATTGAGACTGTGATATAATTGGTATGATAATTATTAATTGTTATAAAATGTACATAGGTAATAAGAGGACATACGTATTATGTTGGGCGCGTGGGGTATGCGTGTGTCGACAAGCTGACAGGAAGCGGAGGGCGGGTGCGACCGGACCTTCATCAAGCGGTTGACTGGTATTACGCCCTGCAATTGTTCCACTGCGCCACATTCCAAGCTCCCATACCTACAACAAACATTTTGGTCTGTGATTTCACAAATTAACACTCATGTTCAGGAGGGAGCAATTTATTTAAGCTCCGATGTGTCGTTGTTTCAACGTAAATATTTCGTAGCCAGTGCACAATTAAAATGCCGTTAATCCTACATTCGTTTTACATCGCGAGAACACCAACTGTTTGTTTAAGAGGTGTAATTACAAAATCCCTCGTGTACTGAATTTTCCGATGTTTTCGCGGGACGTGCGAGTACGTGCCGTAAAAATAATTCGCCGCTCCTCTGGGATCGTTTGTAAAACGTCACGCGTAAAACATATTATAAAGCCAATAAAACGTGTTTACAAGGGTGAGTAGAACTCGCCGTCCTCGGGGCGTTTCGTTTCCGCGCGATATCCGTAAACATTTTAGCGCTGCAATAAATTTAACATTATCCAAGTCGCGACATTCTGTTTTCTTCCGTCCCGGGATCAGTCGGTTAACGGTTGTAATCTCGGTTGTCTCGGATTTTCTGCTTTCTCCTTACAGGAATTATACAATTATGTGGAATTCGCATGTTGTTCCGCTCAGCTTTATTTATGAGGGGTATTTTTGAGATATCTGTCCCTAAAGACTCCACCCGTGTACAGATATAAAGTGGATTTTACTGAGAATTTTTCGTATTCAGTTAGTTTACTCTTTCTAGATTACCATCATGTAAGTTTTAATAAGCGTTTGTATTCCACGTTTCATATTACTGTTTGTGGAAAGTTAAAACTGTTTAATGAGAATGATTGTTATCGTTCACAGTTTTCAATTCTTCCATAAAAACTCTTCACTTTCTTTCATAGAAAAACACAAATAAAAAGGAATCCTTTGGTTTTATGGGAGGGGTGTGGGTGAAGTGTCCTCAAAGGGAATAGGGTTTGTGCTAACAGTTGGTCATCTGCCTTCATTATGTCGTGAAAACACTCGCTCTTTATGAGTCTTATAAATGTTTAAGGAGATATTTAAGATTGTTTGTGTAGATTGTTACTGTATTCTTTTAATTTTACTATTTACATAAGTACTAATATCTAAGCTAATGAAAGCTTAATAAAAAACATTGCTAATGTAAAAGCCTCAGAGCGTTGGTTAATAGATACTTTTACAATAGATTAATCAGAATCATGTCTGCGAGCTCTGTCTGCATTGCAATGCCCTTTTGCAACGCTGATCCACTTTTCTACGGATGCGAGATTAAAGGGGAGTGTAACAAAATGAGAAATGGAACGATTTCAGAACGCATTGTTAGACGGCCGCCCGTTGTCGGATTTATGACAAAGAACAGCGGATGATTCAATCAGTCCCGTTCTTTAGTTTGTTATATTCATGTTACAGTCGGCCATCTGCGAGTCTTATTGTTATCGGCGTTGTTGTCTTTTTGCTCCATTTGTTCATGCTCTCTCCGCTGAAATTCAGTTTCCTTTCGTATTGGAACGAAAGCTTTCTTGTTTAAAGCAACACAATTATGCTTTACGGACGGTACATTATACGTACCTACATAACCGTATGTATATGTTAAACAAAGAAATACTTATAAGTAGTTGTGTAGACATTACAGAATTAAGCAAAATTGCATAAACAAGTTGGTGGGTTTCCGGGTGATTGTGTAAAAAGGCAAACTTTGAGCAAATAGGTATTCAGTGCAGAGGGCAATTTACAATTTAAATATTCTTAATGTTTCAAGTTGTCGCAGCGGAGGGTTCGGGCACACCGGCTTCCACTACATCAATCACTCGCGGACGCTGCCTCTGAACATTTCTAATTATTCGCCTCGCTTTGTACTGGTTAAATTCTTACTTAACTCTCAAAACTTTAGCAATTCAAGCGTGTGTTATATTTATTATCCATGGGTTACATATTTTATGGTCCAAAGTACGAGTAGTATAGAACTATGCCAAACTTCAGTCTTGATTTTATACATATACATACATTTTTAAATTGTTACATATGCGTCGGTAAAAGTGTTGTTGATATTTGAGATTGTTTGCCGAGGACTCCGGTGTGGGTGCCGAGCGCCGAGGGCCCTCGCCTCTAGAGCGGCACAAGATGACAGCCACGCCTAATCTACACAGCTTAAGGTCTATCCATTCACGCACTCGACTCCAACTCTCGAGGGTACTTCTCACAACACGGTATTGGGAACTTGTTGATTTGTTAATTAATAACTTAATCAATATAACTGAATTGCAAATGATTACCCATAATAATGTCACATCAATATGTAAACAGCGTTAAATTATAATCAATATTCTAATAAACTATAGAGCAATTTATACATTTTAAATATCCCATCAATCTGGTATTTACATAGTTCATTAATAGTTTAGCTAACCTGAATAATGTATGTTATCGATTTATAAATATTATTAGATCTGTGTGTATTACCTACATTGACTTAAACGAGGATGAATTGTGATAAACGTATGCTTTATCATGGTTAACAAGTAGGTACCTACTGAGACAGATCCAACGTATTGTATATATAAGTACAATCATTATTATATGTTTGAACTGCACGCAACACGCATTGAAAGCGATGCCAAAAAGTGTCGAGACACAATAGATGTGTTTACAGGAAATCCCGAGCATGTGTGAACGCCTTCTCGTCTCTACTAACAAACTTAAGAAGGTGTTTGCTTCATACATAAACATTCCACGTTCACACAATGTAAAATGCCAATTTCTATAAAAACAAACTTTAAAACTCACAACTTAAGTTTTTAATATGAAAAGCATAATATAAAATAAGGTAATAGATAAAATTCTTTATCCAGTTAGTTATTGCTGAAGTCATTTTCGTTCCCCACTTCAAAATATCGAACTGTACAAATAGTAGTAGCTGTTGAAAGCAACTATTAAGTAGCTTTTCATTCGCCGCAATGTAATTGAAGACGTTTGCTATAACGCAGACGTGTACCGGGAGCGGTAAAATGATTGCCGAGTTCAAAGTGCTCCTCGATAAACTCGGCAGTTCTTTGAATGTAGTCTCTAGTCTTCCTTTTAAAATGCCTGTATAGGGAATACTTGGACTTTATTAAGATGATAACGAGGAGCATTCTGTTTCATTGACTGATTTGTTGGATCCGACTCGTATTTGTATTCATTCACAGCGCTGAGGTGGTGTTATGAATAAGTACGCGTACGGCATGTCGCCGGTATTATCTTCGTGTTCGGTAATGTATTCAAATATGTATCAAGCCCCATCCGCACCATGTTGCCGTTGTTATTTTATTTCATACGCGTGACGGCACACCAGCTTTATTTTTTCGCGATACAAGAATATCATATTGTCCCGCCGCTGTTGCCGGCTCCTATGCTTTGCATCGATATATGTGGTGATAGGTGTATTGATCGCAACGTTCTGTCTATGCGAGCAATGTACGTTTTTTAAAAGATTCAATCAAATGTTCTGAAAATGGATTCGTTCACGGTTTAAAACAATGTTATAGAGAAAATTAATCGTGACACAACAATTTATCGGCATAGTCGTGAAAGAATGGCAAGAAAAATTGCTACACACAGGACAGCTCTGTCCATGCTCTCGGTGTTCAACTGATATTGATTACTTGTCTGTAAGGAATACAAATGTATCAAGGGAACTGTGTTCTAGTGTTCTGTGAACGCCATCCTTTGTATTGACATCGGACATTAAACTTCATAGCAGACCTCGTCTTCGATGTGTTTCGGGTTCTGTATTATATCGGTCACGAGAACTTCGACAGGTTAAAAAGATTGTTTTCTTATATCGTTATATAATATTTTTTATTAAATATTCCTACGTTTAGTTTCAGTTTTCATATTCAATTTCAATTCAAATTAACTACTATTTTATAATTTGATGAGTAAGTAACTATCGTGCAGTGCAATGAGAGCCTAAGGCAGCTAGCTAACTAGCAGGTGCACGTTAGCAAAGAAAAATGAAATAACGCAAAAAGGAAAAGTCGACTCCTCGGGTGTAGGGGGACGTTGAAACCGTCGGGGTGGTTCTTTCGTGGAAAAGCCAGTTTCCTTTAGTGGAAACAGATAACGATCCACTGCCGACGACAGAATACGTAACTGCACTCTCTGACTGTACCAACCATCACACTTTTAGATTCTAAACTTGAGGATACTTATAGCTTATCTAAACGTATCTCAAAACGGCAGATTTTATGACACGGACAAAAAGTGCTTAGTCATGTCACGATCATATCTCACATTTGCAACCCCTACTGCGAATTCTATACATTTTTATAAGAGTCCTACTATATTTTTATATTTTATGTCGGAAAAATAAACTAACTTCACTTTTAAATATTATTTTTTACGCTTTACTACGAATAAATATATTTGTTGAATTTGTAAACCATAAAAATAAATACAGAACTATATTGATTTTACTGGGCCGATAGGGTATGTGTAGCATGGTCCGATGTATTAAAAAATGCTCGGATTTTCATAAAAATATATTGTGTAAAACACTTACGGAGGATGAGTGTAACAGCCTGTTATAAATTGTTTATTTTCCGGTGACTCTCATGTTGTGCTGATAGTATTACGGCATTGGTTACATAAACATATTTTGCATAAAGTTGAATATGATGTGTATAATATGTTTGTTGAGAATACATTCAATGGTACCTGTGTTTGTACGGAACTACATACACACATACGAATATCGGTTCACGCTCGTGACCTGCATCCGGGAACCGCAGACATTGTGTCAGCACCTTCCTATTACATTCCAATGCCATTTATATCTGTTTATATATTAAGATTCGCTATGTTTACTCAAATTACAAAACCGGAACCTATAATTTTCTCAATTTTACAGAAACTTTAACTAAAAAGTGTCTATCACAAAAGGATTAATTAATGGGCTTCTTTTTGAATTTACAATTTTCAATGGAGCTTTACAAGAACTATAAAGGCAAAAAATGGTTTTAGGATAGACAAGAATATATCTAAGCAAATAACAGTATGAAAATGCTAACGATCAGTTGTTTAAGGTACACCGCGCTACCTAATAGGCGGCATTTGCCATTCTAAGTCAGCAGGTAAAGCCAGTGAGCAAGTGGCGCCCCGCAACCACCTCCTGAATATGCATGCAATACTACTGCCATTGCACGTGCCTTTTTGCTTTCTAATATTTACTCGTTGTTACCGCTTCAACAATTATTTAGCAATTGTAAACACTAGAAACACATAATGTGGAAGAGAGCGTGAATGTATCTCTTACAGTCTTTAAAGTCACCTATTTATAAAGACGAAAAATATTTTATTATAAAGAAATATTGTATTAGTTTGAATTTTCACAGACGGAAATCTATTTTAAATATAAACTGTCTGAGAGCAGAAAGTTATCAACAGACTTTCTTCATAATTGTATTATGTAGTTCGTCGGTTGTTTCTGTCCAGTTTGCGACAAACTAGTTAAAGTGTGGCCTTTAAAAGGAAAGATGGAAAGTTACTACTACTTATCATTTAAGTTTTATGGAAACTATTTTATGGCAAAACATTTTGGTTAAATCACGGATCATAAAATGTTAAATGAATGATTTGATATTTATACCATATTGAAATACGTTTAAACAATACTTTCTCAATATTCCCTTTGTTGTAACATTTTATTGAAGATAAATAAATATAAAAGTTATATAAAAATGTTGTATGAGAGTGAATTTCCCGGCGCCTAAATTTGCGTGGCAACTATGAAATCGGTACTAAAAAATATAGTTATAATGTTTAAAACTCTTTTTTTGGTTAGATGAAATAGTCACCTATGTGAGGCACTAAATATTTCATTACTGGGATTAATAGGTACTCCAGAAAAAAATGTTAAACCTCGAAATCTTTCATCGCCGTGTCTGTCCACAACTCACCTTGATGTGTATTATACCTCCTTGATGAAAACCTATTGGTTGAATACATTGAAACCTAGTTTTATATGATACTTGGATAGTTAAGGTATTGTTACGGAATACACTTAATCAAGTATTTAAACAATACAACGAATGGTTACTAGAAAAACATTTGTCCCAGAACTTCCTTTCATCGCCATGTCAAAAACATTTTTAAACATATTGTTCCACCTAAAGACTTGCGTCTTCTTCTCTGTGTGCTAAACGTTGCCCAATAGTACCGCCTCAGTGCTCGACGTGGAAGGACGTGTCCACGTGCCTGCGTTTTCAAGCTATAAATGTAAGTGTATCCCATTTTCGTTACTGGACATTTTTTCTTTCATCGCCGTGTATAGGTATAACTTCTATTTGAACAAGTTTATACTCTTGATTGAGCATTCGATAGAATGCCCATACTCTTCTGTTTATTTGTGAATTGTTTAGTTCTTAGGATACCTAATAGATTTTATGTAATTTTAAATTTTCGACTCGTTTCTCATCGCCATGCTTTCATTTCCGTGGTTTCCATAGCAAATATTTGCTATGGCAATGAAAAAAAAGACACGGCAATGAAAAAAATTTCATTGCCGTGTCTTTTAAAACAAATTACTTTCATCGCCGTGGCCAGGTCTTTCATTTCCGTGACTTATATTTTCATCGCCATGGTGTGATTAGGCAAGGAAAACATATTTACCTGTGATACAGTCAGTACCGAATACTGACAGTACAGTACTCGTCAAGTAATATCTCTGCAATACGACAAAAGACTTAAGTAAAGACTTATAAGTACAGTAAATAACTCATTTGTATTTACTGTACTCCTTCTAACTCGTTTTCTTGATTCCTTAAGATCGTGTCCGTTCTGATGCACTGTAATGGAGTCGTGTACCAGCCGTTCCACTCCGCTCTGTCTTCGGCTCTTCTCAGAGCTGGTAATTGAGAGCCCTGTTATTGCCTTGATCAGGTTTGACCAACGGGTAGGTCGGGTAGGTCTACCTTTCCCGCCACAACCAGCTTGTCCAGGCTGTATGACCGTTGTAGCTTCAAATGTGACCAAAGTAGGTAACATATCGTAGACAGTCTTGTTTTTACGTCAAGTTGTTCTAGAATAGACTTATTCGTACGTCTCGCTGTTAACAGTATGTGTGGCATCCTTCTCCAGCACCACATCTCGAAAGCCTTAATCTTTTTTCGATCTACAGCGCGTGGATAGACCAGGACTCACAGCCGTATAGAAATATCGAGAATACCTGAGATCTAATTAGTCTCATCTTTGTTACGTTTGGAGATGGTTTGGACATTCCAGATTATCAACATTTTGCTTATTGCTTGCCCATCTCCACACAAATTCGAATCTCTTTCTCGCAGCCTCTCTGATTACTGATCGTCCAGCCTAGGTATACAAACTTGCTCATAAATTCCAGGTCTGACAATTCTCCTGTGCGTGTGATCTGTTCAGCTCGGTCAGTGACCATAACCTTTGTCTTCGACTTGTTGACCTAAAGTCCTACTGTCTTGGTTTTGCGTTCTACTCTGCTGAACATTTCAGCAAGTTCGTGCTCAGAGGATGCGGCCAAAGTAGTGTCATCTGCATATCGAAGGTTGCTGATCTTGTTCCTGCCAACAGTAATGACTCCCTCCCACCCTTTTAAGGCTCTCCTACTTATATAGTTTCTATATAGAGCTTATGGAACATCTACCATGTATGGGTGACGTTTATCGGTTTCCCTGCTCATTCAGTGGCAGAACGGAGATGGGGGAATTAAGCGGTGTAGTTCCGATGCGCACTCTCCAAAATGTATCCGATAAAAAACCTATAGGCTAGCAACTTTTTGCCGGTGCTCAAAACTCTGGAGTCTCGAGTCAACAAGGGACTGAACGAAATGAGTCTCTTGGTACGCTTCTCTAGGGACTCCAACCCCTCAAGTTGATATTTAGCTGATCCATCCTAAGGGTGCGAACAGTACTCCATGCACGACAGAACTTGTGGTTAATAGGATTGGAGCAGCTGTTCTGGCGTGAAGTACCGTCGCACCCTTGAGAGGACGCCTAGCTTTTTTGCAGCCAGTTGAGCCTTTGACTCAATGTATGAACCAAAATTGAGAGGGTTGAGGTCAGCGTTATTCCAAGAAGGTCTGGGTAGTCCACTATAGGTAAGGATACACTCCGGAAAATAGGAGCCAGTTCAAACAGCGTCTTCCTTGCGGAGAAAAGACCCGCCTGGGTCTACAAGGCATTGAACTTGATCAGATTGGTATCGCTCCAATCGGAGACTGCCCAAAGGGAAAAGTTCGTGTGATCGACCATAGCCTCTCTTAAATACTGTGTCACGCGGGATGGATATGTAATTCTCTACAACTGTGCAATCATTTGCATACTCATAGGTTCTAGGCTTTGGCAGATCATTGATATGCAACAGGAAAAGTGTTGCAATGAGTACTAACCCTTGGGGAACACCGGCATTAATCGCCATTTGATCGGACGAGCATCTATCAAGAACGACCCGTATCGATCGATCCCGCAAGAAGTCCGATATCCACCCACACAAACTAACAGGCAGACCGTATGATGAAAGCATGCATATAAGGCACGTAATTTTGTGGACCCCTTCTTGAGCAGAGGGATCAAAAGCGATTCTTTCCAATCTTTAGGCCATATATCATAGGGGTTTTATGTTAGTCTCATAAAGAAATTCGATCAATTATTATCATTCGATGTGGCGTAGATAACCCGTCTGGGGGAGTATGCCTCTCCTTCTCGGAGACAGGCGTGTATATATTGTATGTTAGGCTAATATAATACTCATGTCAGTATATAAAAAAATTGTTTTATGTATGGATTTTCATTTCCGTGGTGATTCTTTCATTACCGTGGGACAGTTTTTTCATTGCCGTGGACGCTTGTTTCATTGCCGTGCACGCATGTTTCATCGCCGTGGCATGAAATTTTTAAACTTGTGTTATTCGTTAGTTTTTTAAGTAATCAGCTTGATAATAAGCAAGAATACATACATTATCAAGAAGTATAATAAACGCTAATTATTTTTGAAAAAAACTTAAAAACAAAAAAATCCACGGAAATGAAGATTTTTGGGGACTTGTTGAAATTCACTCATGAAATATAATTTAATATTTTATTTGGTTCAGACAGTATGTCAGTCGGGCCCAAGACACGATTTAACGTGAGGAGAATATATACCAAGTTATCCGCATAAAATATTCTTCGATAAACTGATAAAAAGCATATGGTTCGGCGTCACCGGGTGGCATGTTAGAGCAAAAATTGCCAGTGGCGGCGTGTGGTGCGGGCGTCCCCCGCCGCTCGGCATTGTGCCCGAAATGACACGCGAAAGGCGTCGAGAGCGGCGCGCTCCCGACTTCACAAAAGGCTTACAGATGCGCGCACCAGAAGATTTTAATGAGGCAACGACTCTGTGTGATTTTATCGCGTGTGCGGTAATGAGAAATAACCAGGCGCATCCTCTTTGTACACACTCATACGGAGCTGCCGGCAAAAATGCTACAAGTGACAACCCTGCTGCCTAATTTATACGGCTTTCCTATGCAAATAAATGCGAACGTAATTTCGTATCACACTGCGCTTTCTAAACTAAAGCTATGAATTTTTAACAAGCTTACCGCATGTCGTTAGTGTTTGTAGCTCCGTGGATGGTATCTACATACGAGTTCATGCCTACGGTGTGTACGCCTAATACGTGAGCCTTGGTGCGCTTCAATGTGCGCATCAACTCACTTCCAACATGTTTTTGTTTTACTCGGGCAAATGTTATTTTGAACAGTATTTTCATGCAGTTCTTCATTAGCATAAAGTAATTATAAATTATATTTTCACAATAAAACCGGTATCGGTTGTACAAAGGCAGTAAAGCAAATTAAGCGTCGAAGTAAGTTACGAGGGCCGAGGTACACTGGCCAATTTTCATCAATGCAAATCACGTTGTCGACTCGTCAACCCAATTACCAAGAAGTGAATTTAAATAAAGATAAGTATCGCCCTCGAGGAGACAATGCTAATAGGAGGTGGAGGCGTGTTAATAGGCTCCGACTGGGGCTCGGCGGCGGCGGCGCACCGCGGTAGGTGCTTTAATTAGATCTCTCGACTTACGCCCTCAGCCTCAAAACACTTGTTCAATTAGTGATTAGCCTTGAGAAGTTACTATGCAAACATGACCCGTTCGCCTAAATGCTGTCATTTAAATGCTTAACGGTTGCTCGACAATTACCTTTGTTTACTTCAGTTAACTTTTCAGCTTTGCTTTGTTAAATACTTACAAGATTTTAACTATATTTCCTAGATTTTTGAAAACATTTTATTTTCTTGTTTTTTATATTTCACTGGTTGATTTATTTGAAACAATCGATATTAGTTGGATCGTCCAAATAAATATAATAAAATACTTTTTCATAAAACGAGGGAATCCGATTGGCAAACTGACATTTGATAAAATGAGTAGATTGAATACGTGTTCAGGTTGATGGTGAGTAGCGTTGACGGGCGAGCGGAAAGTCGGCGAGGGCGGGCGGCTGTCAACATCTGCTTCCGCACTTCCGCCTAACTGACCGCGACATCGCCCGCCCCAATGACCCTACAAATATGTTTTACGAGTATTGGATGACGTAACTACACTATTACTCTTCACGATGTAGCTTTATGTAATAGTTTCCAAAGAATATTACAAATGGACGCCGATCTCTTATCTACTCGAATCTCTTGCGATGGCCCAAACGGAAAATATTATAACGTTTCTTTTACCTTTGAAATATTTTTATTAGTTTGCGTAAAATAACACCCAAAGTACACATATTGTTTGTAATATAAGGGCAAACATAAACCATATCATATCAAATAAGACAAGAAACGGATACCAATAAAACAAATGTCTATTATTGTCCATATATTTTCCACAATCCGTCCACTAAAAGATAATACGTATGTAACTTTATTTCTATTTTCTGTATTCACTCAGGGTTTATGTATCTCGAATAGTCACGTCCCCGGCCGGCGAAGGGTGAAGCATACAAATAAGTGAAAGTCCGAAACCGGCCGAACACCCGCCGCCATGTTCTTTATCTCAGGATCTCTTAAAAGAATTTGATCGCATATGAGAATATTACGACCAACATCTGTGACAAGGGACGTATAAACTTAAATATTTGGCTAGTGGGTTACTTCCCTTAAGGAAAACATAAACAGACCACATGGAGATTTACCAGATTCGAATTCAATTGGGACAAACAATTTCATTATACAGATTGTTATACCAACTTAGTAATATTATGACTAAACTTATTAGGAAATTAAACACTATTATTGTATGTGCCTATACTTACTCGTACTCAATAAGCATAGCGACCTATCACGTAAAAAACAGGTAGTTTTTTGTGTGAATCCAATATTACTCTCGTTGCATTTGGAAGTTTTCCAGTAACCTTTTTTTATAAAACTTCAACGCACAAATATCTCTGGAGATGGCAAACATGGGGGAGAGAGAGTTCAGTGATTTAAATGTATAAGTTCCGTAAGTGTAAATTTATATTTAAATAATTTAAAAAGCATCCACAACAAAGATATATGTTTTTTTATCAGACATTAAAATATTTCAAAGCCATGCATTAAAACCATACCCGATACGAGTAGGATACAAGAAACAATAGATACAAAAAGACAAAAATAGTGTGTGAGCGATTTCGTTGATAGGCTAAACAAAAGACTGCGAGACCGATACGCTATTTGTCAAAGCATGTCATTGTATTATAACGAGGTGTCTGTGCGGCCGCAATCAATTTGTGTGTACGGCGCTCTCGGTCCGTGGCGGTGTGGACGCTGTCAATTTGCGGCGGCGAATCAGTGAGGGTAGTGCGCGCTCCTCGCGACTGCCAGCCAGCCCTATGATGACTTCCGAGTGACCGCTCCTGATTTGCATAAGGGCCAGCTTTAATATAAGATTATTCTCGAGTTACAAGTGCCCCGACCGGCCCTATTCGTTATTAGTTTTGGAATATTAAGTCAATCCAATCTCGGAAGTAATTATTTAAATTGCCACTACCGCTTAATTCCATTGACGGTTATCATAATAACGTAAATATTTGAATAATACACACATCAAAAGTGTCTAGGGATCAACATATATTTTTGCAATAACTTTTCTCCTGATTGATATTAATTAAAATTTTCTTTAAGGATTCATCAAATAAAGTGTTTTCGTTTGTCACAGTAACGATAAACCAAGTCACCTTTGCATTAATAAAGAAATTTGCCATTTTCCTAATAAAGGGATTTTTGACATTTGAACCACTAACATTAAAGTTCGAAAAAAAGACTGAAATAACAGTTTTCTTTAAAATTTTATTGGGTAACTTAAACAATTAATAATCCGTGTTTCTACCGCGAACACTAACAACACAAGAACATCGGTTTGGCATACTCAAAATGAGTTCATCCAAATCACGCTGTGGAATGGCCGCCCATGTTCGTTGCAACAACAAAAAAAGGTCTTCTTGCGACTGGATACCCTCCATATTCGGCAGAGCTCTTCTCTGTAGCATATCCCATGCATGCTCAATCGGGTTCAAGTCTGGCGACTGAGCAGGCCAGGGCAGGACATTGATGTTAGCTGCGGCGAGAGTCTGTCTTACAACTCTTGCGGTGTGCGGTCGTGCATTATCATGCATTAACTGAAATAAGGGACCGATTTGCACTTGTAGAGGAACGATGACGTCTGATACAATCGTCTCAGCATAAATTTGAGCGTTGAGGTTGCCTCTGATCCAAATCAACTCAGTTCTTCCGCCGATCCAAATACCCGCCCATACCATGATGGTTCCACCACTATAAGGATGGACTTCCTGGCAGGATTTTAATCGCTGTTGGCGTCCAGGGGTTCTCCAGTGTCGTATACGTCTTGTATCCGGTCTCATACCAAAACGAGACTCATCAGAAAAGCACACGAAACGCCATTGTTCTTCTGCCCAATTTCTGTGTTCAAGAGCCCATTGATATCGAATCCTACGATTGTGCATTGCTATAGGTGGTACCCGTAGCGGTCTTCAGGAATGAAGGTTCACTTCATGCAAGCGGTTTCTGACTGTTTGGTCGCTAATTAAGTTCCCTGAAGAGTGATGAAGCCGCACGGCTAACATCATGGCGGTTATTGTTGGAGCTCTTCGAGTTAAGATTTGAATGTATCGGTCTTGTCTCCGTGTGGTGCAGCGATACCGTCCTCCATGGCGCTCAGCCACGGTACCAGTGCTTCGGTAACGTGTCCAAAGTCGACTGATAACACTCTGACTTGTATTCAGAGCTAAAGCCACAGTACGTTGCCGGGAACCAGCTTCTATCATTCCCACGGCTCTGAGCATTTCTTCCCTGCTTAAATGACGTCGCCGCTCCATAATAACGTTGGTTTTAATCAGTAGTAGGGAAACAGTAGCACTAATAATGTCTTCAATGCGTTGTATGTTTTTATAGGGAAAATATTGACAGCTGATTTTCATCTTTTACTCGAATTTGATTCACAGTTCCTGATTCAAATTATGAAATGCACCAAAAAGGATCCATATAAATTTATAAAATCATAAATTTATTACAAAGCCACATCTCAATCTCAAGAAATCCGCATAAAAATGCTTGATCCCTAGGCACTTTTGATGTGTGTATTTTAACTCAAACTTTTTGTAGCTTTGCTAGGTAGCCAATAGCTATTTAACATTATTGATTTCTGATGGAGCAATTAAGCTATTTGACCAAGCATCACTACTCATAAATGTTATTGTGCAAATAAATCTTACATAAAAATAACTATTTGACTATCGTATTGGGCTATGGCATGCCATGACGTGGAATGAACAATAGAAATAACATAACATGTAGGTACGAAGCGTCTTGCCACGGTGACAAAGGGATTACCTTCTCCCCTCTGGCCCCCTCGAGCCGCGCCGTCTGCGGTTTCTTAATTAACCCCTAAATACCCTTGCAACCGCGCCGCTACGGTACGAAAGATTATTGCCAGCATTACCCTTGTTAATTTTAATGTATGGTATTATTGAAACAAATAAGTACAAGTCCATGCCTCCGTGAACTTCTTAGCGCGTTAAAACATGTCTCACGTGCTTTTAATTAATGTGAAAAACATTTGTTTCCCGAATCGGTTCAGTTTTGCTTCATTACCATGACGACACTAGTTTTTTGATATTATGAGTGGAGATTTTGATTTATTTATGTCTTTAGAAATAATTCATTCTGACAATTTTTGTTTTACTTAGTTTAATATTGTAAATGTTTAAATAAAGTTACTGTATTCGGATTACATTCGCGGTTTTACTTTTCTCTGCGTTACAGGTTATTTGTAGAACCTCAGTCTTTGTGACGGTTGTTAGTGAACCACCGACCGACACATTAAATATTTAACTAAATGCTCATGTATTGTGCTTATTTGAGAATATATAAAACAAGGAAAATGAAATGTGTTTTAACAATAATAATTAACCATTTCGTTTGTGCAAATATTGAAGATCCCCTTTGCTCTTTATAAAGTACATATCTTTGCTATTTGTACTCTTAAATATTCATTAGCATTTCATACGTTGCCGATACCATGAATTTCAAATTGGCTGAATTATGAAACTGTGGAGGGTTAAATCGATTGATACATTCACGGTTACAGAAACGCATACACAGCTAATAGGGTGGGTTATAGAGGTAATGTGCGATTTACATTCGTCGAGTCAGGGCCACCCAGGTAGAAAATGGAGCGTCGTGGTTAGAGCTAATACGATCAGGTGAGCAAACACGCAACACAGCTTTCATCTTCACTCGGGTATCTCTTGGCTGTGCGCACAAACACACAAATAATACACGTATACTCGTATAAAGTGAGTATAGCGGAACGGAAACAAGCCGAGCCCGAGTCGCGACGCGCTGCACACTCGATTGTGCCCGCTATTGTTTTTGACCACTCGCCTGAATAGGAATCGCTTTATTATACGTAATTAATGAATAAATTAACAAAAATATGCATCGATAATAATTATTATACGCACTGTTGTTATTAATGTTAACCTTAATTAGTTATTTATTTGCTGAAAGTATAGATATAGTTTCAATGATAAATTTATTAGTGTGTAGTTTGCAAACGCTTTACAAAAAGCAATATGGCTACATACAACTATTTCATATAATATAATTTCAAGAGACAGTTTAAATTTGATAAATTAAGTGTCGAAATAAAACTACGTGAAAAGAAAATTGGCGGTTTAATTTTGTTTTACTTACCAAAAATTCCATTCAAACAGTTCCGCACAAAATCTGTGGAAAGGTATATTTTATATTAATATGGTGAGGATGGTATTTATGAATTCGAAATGAATATCTTATTTCGGTATATTACGTGAAGAAATTATGTTTTAAAACTCTTTTGGTTCACGGAACAGAAAAAAGATATGTATGTTATTAAACATACTTACATACCTATCTTTTTTCTGTTCCGTGAACACATCACAATCACAGGGCTTTAATATAAATTATTATATTAAAGCCCTGTGATTTTATTGCTTATCAACTTTTTATACTTATTGGTTATTTTCCTAATTTAATATTTTTATACTGTAAACCATATCCTATAAGTTCAAGTATAATATTAATTTTCCCATTCTTTTATAAATTTTAACCAAGCCGCATCCGTTACATTGCCGACGGTAAACAACATCGGTTCTCGTATTTATTTATACTTCTCTATTTGCACTACTGTAGTTACTTTATGTACTAGTAACTAGTGTTAGAAGACTAGTAGACTATGAAACTTGACAGATTTCAAACAAACTTTAAAATTAATAGTGTGTTCCTTTAGAATGAGAATCGATTTACTATTTATACGGTATTTGAACATAATAACGCGAGAGGAAAACAAAGAGCGCCAATTTGGCAAGTCGAAGACAAACGCATTTAAAATGGGTAGAGCATAGCTACGGCCATCTATCTTAGAGCTTGATAAACGACGACATTATTCCTTATCGCCCACTCAATTTGTTTAAAAGCGTTCTGCTTTGATAATTTGAAAATTACAAATCGTATTTTCTGACAAAAATGTCCCCATAACTGCAAATACTCGACAGCTTTTTGATAACACTAACAAGATGAATCGTTTCAATTTATCTAAATTTATATCTTTGGAATACTGTTCGCGCCCGGTACCAAGATGGGACAAATATAAGAAAGATAATACGTGATGGAATTTAATTTGTTTTATTATATGAGATTTGTTTTCATTAAAATCGTAAATCAAGTTGCTCTATGAAAACAACTGACACCCGCCAAATCTGGTAAAACTAAAACCCAACCCCAATTAGTAAGAAAAATGAAGGTTTTCATTGAAATGTCTTTTTGTTTCAGTTGTGGAAGAACCTGAATTTACTGATGTCATACAAAATGTGACTGTACCGGCCGGGCGCAGCGTGCGTCTCGCTTGCTCGGTTAAAAATCTCGGCTCATATAAGGTAAGGATAGTAAAACTATAACTTTTACTAAATAATAAACTAAGCTACATACTAGTTACGAAATAAAATTACTGTTCTAAAGTAATTCCGATTCAATTACCCATACTACAGACAGAGAACTGCAAAATCTTATTTTACACAACTTAACAATTCCCATTATATGTACGGCAAAGAGGAGAGGACAATATGCGAACAACGGCGAAAGGAAACATAAAATAAAAAGCATTTTATCATTTGATTTAGAAGGCGGCGTCGTAATAAAGTGTCCATATAAATAGAGGAAGATATGATTTACAACCGTTACTGTGAGTTTTCACCTCGCTCTTGTATCTGAACAGGTTTTAAAACTAAAATATTTTCTACCAAACAACTTTTAAGTATTTAAATAAAACCATGAGTATTTTTACAGTTTAGTGGTTCATCAGTAAGTCTGTAAAAGTGTTATAGTGGTTTGGTGCATCTATTTATAAGGAATTTTAGTAAAAAATATTCTAAGAAGTCTCAAGACCGACTTTCATGAAAATTATAATTCTCACCATTAGATTCTCTTAAGTAACCCTAAAAAGTGGTATGAATTTAATAGGACTAAAAATCACCTTTTTGTGGAGACAGCATTTGATGGTCTAACCCATTTTATCCATCTGGAAACCTAAATTGCATTGGATAAATTCAGCTACAGAGATTTTTCTTAAAATCAAAATTTCACGCACTTAGAAGCCGGTACACCTTTTAGGTCCACAAACTACTCGTACATGTTCATTGATATGAGGAAATTGAAGTGATTAAGTAGTATCAATTCGTCTTTCGTGTCGGGTATCATTTGTAGTGCAGTGCAATGTGTCGTCGAGTGCAAGCAGCTCGGGTGGCTTGTGTGCGCGGTGCCGGACGTCAGTCGGACGACCGATAAGCCGCAAGGTGACGCCGGCGTCGGCTAACTACCGGACCGCACGGGGGGACCGGTTCATTTGCCTCACCCGAGCACACCCGCACCCGCTGTTACCCAGAAACGTAGATTAGTTAGAACTAATCGTCAAGTGTCATGTACCTAGTTATACCTCCCAGTTCCACCGCTTGCTCCGGGAACCTAACTAAATGCAGTCGCTATGACCGCGCCAATTTAACCACATCAACCATATTGAAATACTAAGAATCGTTCACTAGTTTAAAAAAAGTAGCTGTTTCATTAATGCATTTACAAAATAAACTATGGTCAAGAGAGCATCCATAAATTTTCATCTTGTCATTACAGTGCATTTATTTATGTCTGAGTCCGCTTGTGTTGCGAGCGAAATAAAAGCCGAAGATAGTGTTCTTCAGAAATAAAGGCTTAACTGAGGGAGCCATCAAGGTTGCCCTGTATTGACAACAAGAAGCGGATTTTCCCGAAAGCCTCGCTTGCGCCATTAGTTTCCCGCGTCGGTTAAAAAGATTTGCTTTTTCGTCCCCATTTTTTATTTAGAATTATAGTCGTATGCGAAATACAACGATGAAATGACAAAATATCTCCCTTCCTTTTATCGAAATATTGATTTACTAACATGGTACATATTTTTGAAGTTTATAAACGGATGAGATACTTTATTACTTTTTACTCGATATACGATGATACTCTTTACTCGGATTCATCATATTAATATATACTACTTACTTCAAACACCATGTATTTGTTCATCAATAAAATAAGGGCATTCAAAACAAGGAATGTAATGGGCGTGTGTATCTACACGCATAGAATGAATGTCTAAACAAATATGAACCAATTGAATACATTCCATTATTGTTGAAATTTTGCTAAGTATTTTCACGAGGTTGTTTCATTGGCATGAAATGTCAGATAGTCGGCAGTAGCACGTATGTGGGTTTGCAATAACATGCCACAACGAGTCGTAGCAATGTTACACTCGCGCCGCATGCGAGCACCGGCTGTTCAAATTCTGGCATATTTCTCGTGGTTTAATACTGAGCGTGTACCAGCAAACTGAGCCCAAGATGTGGAGTACACAGGGTACTTGTTCCTGCGACCGCTCACACTGCACCAATGAGCGTGCTCCCCTATCACGGAACTGAGATTACCGATTCACGTTTTAATTAAAATAACACGATTTTTTCAAATTGAAATCTGTTTTACCAATTCATGCAGTTAATAATAAACTTTTTGTTTATTTGCAATCACAAACTTGTAGCAAAGATCATTAAGTTTTATGTGAAGTTTAAGAGAATATATGTATGTAGTAGGCTGATTTCGATCACATCATCCCGAGAATATCTCGGGTGTCTATCACCCAAAGATTTCGCGTAAAGTTCGAGAGCCCTCGGCGTAAATCCGTTGGCGAAGAGATCTCTAAGTGGGCTTTTAGCAGGAGTAGGCTAAGCCGTCTTGTGCAAGATGTTCATTTTATCTCAGCCATTGCATTAGTGTGTCAACATATTACTTTTATTGACATATTGCTAAAAGTTAAAGCTCAGAGGGAATTTCGGAATTGTATGTATTTCTGTATAGATAGTTCGTAAAAGTAAAGTAAGTACACGGCTTTATATTATTACTTGATTGTCGGACTCGATGATCCATGTTAGGTACAAAGAAAGAAAACTTTTCCAACATCTATTAGGAACTGTCTAACAATTTAAAACAAACAAAGCTCCGTGCAATATCTTAAGATGAAGCCCATTAAACGTCCTATAATTAAATCTGTCTTAATATTATTAAATACGTCTAGGAATCATCTCCTCGGGCGATAGGGTCCGTCGTTAAAGAGGTTCGGTGCGGTGCGGCGCGCGGCAGAATGGGCAAACTTTCCAACGAGTCCATTATAAATCAAACGACGCCTCCGAGGCATGTCCTGAGGGACGCAAACATCTCCCGTGCCACCGAACTTCAACTTTGCCTCCTTAATGCCTCAACAATTAAGATAAAAAGAAAGAAGGGCCTAAATTAAAGGTGGTTAAAGATAACGAGTTAATAGGTCTTTCTAACTTTGTCAGTGAACCGTAGAAATTATGATTATAAAATTTGGATAAAGTTATTTCTAAATGTCACCTGTACTTTGGTTCTTTGTTGAGATTTATTAAAATTTCGTGGTGCAGGTATTCACTCATAATAAATGGGTATACTTTATCCAGACAATATTTCTTCAATTAAAGATTGTCATAGGAAGTTTGAAAAGTTTATAATGTAGTTTATATAAAGTAAGTAAGTACATACATAAGCCAGATATCACTTAAGTGCAGACCTTTAACTACCTTTGTCGACAAATATATTTTGGAGAAGAGAGGTATTATACCTTTCGGAAGTTTAATCAATTAACCATAGTTATCTAAGTGTAAGTTCTTATTATTTTTCTACGTATTTTTACACTACAATTCAAATTCCAGAGACATAAAATATGTATTATACATTATTAAAACTTAGTTCAAAGTGAGTTGGTTATTAAAATTATTTAGTTAAACAAATTGAAGAGAACACGAGGTGTGGAGGCACCAGCCGCGCCGCAGTTTGTATAACGTCATTCCAACTAATTCGCCGGGGATCCGCAGACGAATCAAATTAGTTAGCCACTGCAGCCATTACGAATATTTTATTTGCATCTGCCGCGCCCGTCGGCTTCGTTACTTTCCTATATACAAATAAAATATTGCATTACTACGTATTTACTTCATTTTAAACAAAAATTACTTTTGCCACTGCTTATCTCACTTTAGTTATAGCTCGTAAATTATTACGGTAGTGGAGAAGATTTTAATGCAAAACGGCCACAGGTTTTTTGTGCATTAGCTAACGCGTTGTTTGTCACTTTTTCACTAATGTTTACCCTAACGTAGATTAATTAAAATATGATAAGTAAAACAATAAATAAATTTATATGTTTAAATAGATTAAAAAATGCAAATTATTGAAAATAGTACAATGATAATTGAAGATAGTTTCTAAGCTTGTTCAAAATTATTGCCTTCTGTTACTAATAACTTCCTATTCTGGATAAAAGATATTTTCACATATGTTTATATGTGTTATATTTCAAAGTTTAAACTTTGAAGTGTATATCGTTAACAGTTTGGTTGTATGGGCAACTTGAACTTACTTCTGCAGACTCGTTATAATTACAATTTCAAAGGATTTGATTTCTCTTGAAATTACGAATGCTATTTGAAAACTTCGTCAAGTTTAACACTCAACGTTTATCTCCAAACCACTTATAAAATTTTGATTCCTATTTAATTTTATCTTAATTGTTCATTGTGAAAGAGAAGTTCGGGTTATATTGCTTCGGGTTAAGTTATAACGGCTTTAAGTGGTTCGATGCTCAGTTTCGGCAGAAATCGTGCAATTCGAACAAAGTATGGACCGACCACTTGTTACTGATTACTAATTTAAATTCGATTTGTTAATTTATAACTTTTACTAACAATTATGAGGACAGAAAAATCGCGGTTAAATATAACAACGGATCTAAAACATTTGATGTAATTTAATACAAAAATGATCAAGCTTGAAAAAGCATATAAGCTTTTTCAAATTATAAAGAACCAAACAATCTAATCGATACAATCGTTGTTGCGTGAAGGCGAAAGAATGGATATTATACATTTACTATATTAGTAGAGCTTTTATATAGTTGTACCACGTTTACAATTATTAAAAAATATTGGAAAGTACGTCATCATGTTATGAAATGTGTTGAGGTGGCGTCGAGGCGGCGACAGAGGCTCGTAATTCAATCAGTGCGGTGCAGAGGGACACACTGCCGTCATTAGATTAGACGCCGGCCACAATTACGTAGATCAGATTTACATCCACCGTCTCAGCCCTAGCGACGCCTCCAGAACGCCTTCGGTTTAATCAGGACTTCATGTTACAACCTATTTTGACGTAGATTTCTATGTTGATGGTTTGTGTTGAGTGTGGAAACATATTTTTGGACTATTGTAAACCTTACCTTAGAGCTTACGCGTCGTTACGGTTTGAAGTTTGATTAAATACAGATTTTTATGCAAAAACAAAAAACATACAAAAAGTGTTACTTTTCATAAACACATTAACAAGAATTCAACAGACGTCGTCATGTAAATCTTGAGAATTATATAACAAAGCCTTGTTTAATATCTCGAGGTCCAGGTTACCGCTACGAGTCAGGTCGTCGTCATTAGAGGGGTTACCGTCCCATTGCATAATAAAATGACCGAAGTTTCCACAAGTCCATTATAAATTAGACAGCGGAGAGCCGCATCACTTAAGATAGGTAAGATGTGACCCGGCACGAGATTTAGCCAACTTCCCCTATATTGCTTCTACGATCTTGATAAAAAGAACTAAGTACCCATGATTCAGACTTAATGCTTGATTATTTATGAATTGATGCTCGTCGTGCTGCCTACTTTATAGGTGCATTAAGCATTTACAGTAAATATCGTAATGATTGTAAGAAATACTTACTATAAACAAATATAATAAAAGAAAATATGTATAGAACAATACAGTAAAGGAATCATTCGAGAGACTATAAAACTGGTGAGATCATTATGAGTATAACAATCTGTGTAAAATGCATTTTAAGCGTTTAATGCTGTGGAAATTGGTGTGAAGCGGTACACGTCGGCAGCTTCATGCAATTACACAAATGTCGTGGAGACGATCCCGCACCACTACCCTCGGAATTTCACTCAAAATCGCTGTTTACTTCTCATTGCTCCGTAATGTGACGTATCACAGTAAAAATCTTTCTTTGCAATACTAAAAGCAATAGGAACATGACTCCTTTTAGGTTGCTTTGAACTCAAAATTTTTAGAAGGAAATTTTGCACTTAATACGAACATATCCGCAATGGGCTATCTAGTGTTAAATGAAATTCGATTTCACTGGATTGACGTTCATCAATAACATAAAATGGGACACGTTTACATTATGATAAGTAGATAATAAATCAAACCTTCAGAAACATGATGAGAATGTATCTAAAATGCCAAAATATATAAGTAGGTAGTATAAAGGTATGTTTGAAAAGAAGCGACATTTCTTTAATTTCCGTTACGTCACTCGTCCAATTGGGAGAAATTGGAAATCATTGAAGCAGGGAGTTCTCCACCCCTCAGCATAACTCATATTTTTCTCGGTTGGAAGTAGAAAACCAAAATTAACTTTCGAAGCTATAAGTAATCTATTACTTGTGTGAATAAAACTTATTAAACTTTTATTTGTAAGTCAAAAATATTTTATAGAGCCTTCTTCAATATTTTTACGAACTCTATTATGTATGGTTAATATTGTTGAGTTAGATTTAGTATATTCGACACTTATTTACTATAACATCGGTGAGAGAGATATCTTAACAGTACCGGGAAAACTACAGGTCGATACTAAACTACATTAACCCCTTAACATATTTTTGTGACTCACTACATCTTTTGTTCGTTAAGGTGGCCTGGATGCACTTCGAGCAGTCGGCGATATTGACAGTCCACAATCACGTGATCACGAGGAACCCCCGCGTGAGCGTGACGCACGACAAACACCGCACCTGGTTCCTCCACATATCGGACGTTAGGGAAGAAGACAGGGGACGGTACATGTGTCAAATCAACACCGTCACCGCCAAAACACAATTCGGATACTTACATGTTGTTGGTAAGTATAACATGTAGTGTAACCGAGGTTTTGAGTTGGTGATTAAAGCGTTGTGCGGGCCTAATTATAAAAAATCTATTCTATTCAGTACAAGTAAATGGTTCATGAAATTAGAAATTAAACTTTACATTAGTATGGTAAATATATGAAATGTCATTTAAAACACTCATGTAATTTCTTTACATTTAGCTTTATAACTTCAATTGATAAGGTATTAGGTACGTTTCAATCAATTAGCTAATTAGAGAACACAAGTGTGTTGCACAAGTAATTCGATCGTCACAGTGACATTAGGTACATACTCGTACAGCGTTGAGGGATGTTTGTTTGCAGTGCCGCCGACCATCGATGACTCGTTGAGTTCGAGCGACGTTATCGTGCGGGAGGGCGCCAACGTCACGCTGACGTGCCGCGCTAATGGCTCTCCTAAGCCCACCATCAAGTGGAAACGAGACGACAACTCAAAAATCTCCATCAGCAAGGGTCATTCTGGTGAGACACCATTTGGTAATGACTTTAAACGGTATTAGTTTTACGACCTCTCGAATTAATGGAACATCGAGCTTTTGCCACTTTTATTTTTAATTATAAAATGGAAATAGGAATTATTTTCTCCTCATGTTCTTCGAATAAATGTAAATTTCATTTCAGTAACCGAATGGGAAGGTGAAATCCTAGAAATGGCGAGAATATCGAGACTAGATATGGGAGCGTATCTCTGTATCGCCAGCAATGGAGTTCCGCCAACTGTTTCGAAACGTGTCAAAGTTAGCGTTGATTGTAAGTATTGCCAATGCCAATACGTGTGCACGTACGTATACAAAATTGTTAAAAAACAAATCGGATTAGGAATTCTTAAGGAATTCGTTAATAAAAATTAACTCTATTTCTTCATAATATTAGATAAGCTGGTAATGTCGCAATGTCATATTTGCGATATCAATTGAAATATCTATTGAATCAGATTTCATTTTCTAATTAATTAAATATCCTAAATTTTTTCTCAGTTCCCCCAATGCTATGGATTCCGCATCAACTAGTTGGCGCGCCTCTAAGCTACAATGTGACACTGGAATGTTTCACCGAGGCCCACCCCACGTCCCTCAACTATTGGACCAGGGACGACGGACACATGATCCACGAAAGTGCCAAATACCACATGGAAAATACCATTGGATCCCCCGCGTATAAAACGCACATGAGGTTATTGATAAGGAATATTAGTCACGACGATTATGGAACTTACAAATGCGTTGCTAAAAATCCGAGAGGAGAATCAGATGGGACTATTCGATTGTATAGTAAGTAATATTTAAATATTGTATGGAGCATACTGACCAGGTTTTCTACATTGTTATCAAACAAATAATGTGTGTGCAAATCAAAGTAATACTTAATATTGTTACAGCTTCATCTCCGCCGACTACCACGCCTGATCCTCGCGCATTGACGTTGCCTCCGCCGTCGCGACCTCCAAGACGGGACTCTCCAAGTGCTGATAAAGGTATAATATAAAACTATATTACCTTCATTTGTACCAATTGAGTTTTTTGATGACATGGGCAGACGCCACGTAACCAAAGTTACTTTCAACGATTGTGACAGTATTCGAACTAAGTATGATAATCACAGTAAAATTAAACTTAATATTATTTGTGAAAAATATTTTAATTTTATCGTTAAAGCCTATCTCAACGTTAATCATTTTGTCATTGTTATTCAGTTGTAAATGACTAGTGTGTGATCATCGGATACTGTAATTCGGTTTGAAGTAGAATGCAGTCATTGCATATCCATAAAATCCAAAAATGATATTTCAGTGCGGTGAGCGCAGTTGTACTACAAAATTTTGCAATGCAAAGTTATGGATAACACTGAAACACAGCACTTGTTTTGGGGAGACATGATGCTTACCATCAGATGAACAAACTGAACTGCTCGTCTTTTCATAGGATTACACAAAATTTAAATCATTTATGAATCGCATAAATACCCCATGGTTACTAAGTTAACATGTCAACGTTAAATTCAATGTAAATAACATTATTGATTGGTGAATTATGTTTGGATATCGTTACGAATTCTGTAATTGGACAAGTCCATTAATAAACGATACGCTTTCCGATAAAATGCATTGAAACAACATTTTTATACCGATGATTTCGTTTATTAAGAGATGATATTACCTTTACGAGCTCTCCCTCGGGATGGTCCGCTTCGTTTTCATTGTTTGCTGCTGTTTCAGTTATTATTAGTGGCAGTTATTTGTTTATAGATCGTAAAATGTTACAGCGATCTGCTTGTCGCCAGTGGGTAGTTCGTTAACTGGCCTCGAACATTACGAACAGCCATAAACTATACACGAATCGTTTACGTGTAAATAAATATATACAAAGTGCTTCATAAAATTAATGTGTTCAAATTAAAAAAGGAATCAGTTTTATACTTATTTTTGTAACCTGTAAAACAGTAACCTACAAATCGTAAAGTAAGTTGGTACGTAGAAGTTGTCTTGAGCAGTAACGTGGTGGCGCTGGCGGTACTCGTAGTTCGTGGTGATTACTCGGACGATATTGGCAAGTTGGCCGTCTCCCGGACATGTCGCCGGTCAACATCTTGCACGACAACCTATTACGGACAACTGTTCGCAGCCGTTCTCTTGTTGCAAACTCTTAATAAGCTTTGTAAACGCCGCAAGTTCCATTTCTATGAGCGCATAAAACAGACGGATATCGTAAACCATATTTTAAAAGGAAATTTATGAAGAGACCCTTCGAATTTACCGCCATCGTAAGATGAGACCGATTCGTATTTCATCTTTTTCATTATATCTCAACACACATGAACTTGAAAAATCCATTTAGTATCGGGCGGTGGATCGCGGTATAAGTTTCGCAGTTGGTTGTTTTTGCGTGGAGGTCGGCGCCGGGCATGCGGCGCGATGCCGATGCCGGTTCACTGTTTTGTTTTTGCACCCATTACGAATTTACGGCTGCCCACCACTCGACAATATTGCGCAACTTTTCAATAACTGTTAGCCTGCCGCCCGACCCTTGCCATATTGAATCTTTTACCCTATCAGTTCACTTTGTCGTTTCGCCCCTCATATATTTTTTAGGAAAACCAAAATATAATATCCACACTCACTACTAATATTGTTTTTGTAGGGACGAAATATCAATCGAATCTGAACGAAATCGATAAAGGGAAGCAAAAGACCGACGAGGGTGGCGGGAAAATGCAACACAACTGGGTCGGAGGCGCGTCGCAAGTCACAGGTATACCATACTTTATACATATAGGTAATTAATCAAAAGTACTACGTATAGTACTTCATTGAATCTACACTCGTAATAGTTGTTATTGTAGTTATAATAAAAAATATACTTTTCTTTCAGGTAAAGCCGATTGGAGGAGAAGCGATTCATGGATGCTTATGATAGTTGTTTTAGAATTTATACTTATTTGTAATAACATATAATTCATCTGACATACATTTCAACGGCTTGTTCTTATATAAAGTATTTTTAAAGTCACATGTATTTGCTAAACTGATTGTTTATATCTTGTGTTAGTTCAATAACATCAAATTATACGCTCTGATAGAATATCAAGCTTTAATAATGTTAACGAGATACCTATTGATTTGATTATAACAAGAATTGTAAGACGCGTAGGTAATTATTTTTCAAAGAATTTTACATTTTAAGACGAAATCCAAATATAGATAATTTTGCACGCAATATTGCTTGTATAAAGTTTCAGTCCCATGATTGTATTATCATTATAAAGTTAAGACATAAAGGAATGGCATTTAAAAATTGTTTTTTTAATAGAAACGACTATTGGTCTCTGGAGTGTTTATCAAACCTAAAATACAGATGCAGCCTATTCATAATTTTTGAAACATTGCAATATAAAGAGTATATCTGGAGACACTCACCTCGTCTAGCAGTCTCAAATGAAGTTATTCCAGTGACAGAGCTTAGAGCTTACG
Source organism: Timandra comae (assembly GCA_958496195.1). Classification (NCBI taxonomy): domain Eukaryota; kingdom Metazoa; phylum Arthropoda; class Insecta; order Lepidoptera; family Geometridae; genus Timandra; species Timandra comae. The sequence continues at coordinate 6,450,395 of OY292354.1, read as the reverse complement.
ACCAAAGTGATCAACAGTTATCTGCTACACGTATTAATAAAATTAAATTGAAATATACATATAATAATATATATTTGAAATTATTAAGAATTTAAATGTCCTTGAAAACAGGTGAATTAGATTAAATTATTGTATGAAAATGTAGGCACATCACAGTAATTTTATTAATATACAATGTTTAAGAGACTACATTTTCATAATCAAAATGATATTCGTACGTTTTAAGGGTTGTTGTTAATTATTATACATTCACTACACATAAATATATCTAGTTATTATAGTTTATGTATTAAAAATGTTCCTTGACACGTGTGGTTTTGGATAACTTTTTAATATGAGACAAACATTTTCGCTAACATGATTCGTAGCATAAAAGCTCTTGAAAAGAAAAAAATGTTATCCTAAATCATGAATGCGTATAGAAAATTAACTGCACGTAAATATATTAATAAAACATAATATAAAAGTGCACTATTATCATAGAATATTTATTTAATATTAGGTAGATAGAGTAAGACTGAATGAATAAAAAACCGTGTCTTTAGAGATTAGTTATTGTTTCGTGTGCTTGTGTCAACCTCATGTTTGCTGTGATACATTCGTTGATTGGAATTAAATATTTCAAAAAAATATTATAGTTTCATAAAAGACGTTTAACTTTATAATTTAGTTTTTTTAACAGAGTTTATAATTTATAGATATATCTACCTTTTTATAAAAATTGAAGATTAATTACTTACACATTTAGTACATTATTTTTACGTTATAATTGAATGAAAATAAAATTTCTTCTGTCAATTAATCCTTATACCTAGTTATCAAATGTAAATGTTACAGTTGCCAAATTGCTAATTAAGCTATATAGATAGAAATGTTGTAAATATTATCTGTAAGGCAATGCAAACGAGTGCGTTTTAACCCATAAATGTATTGAATGTTTTATCTAAGCCAGTTGATCGAATGTATTATATATACCTACCCTACGTAACTTATGTAACGATAGGTAAATAATAAGAGATGCGTAGGTTATGAAAATAAATAAAGCTTGTTTTAAAATTTAATGGTTTTATTTTCCCTGACTACGCCACAGATTTTATTTATAAAACTAGATAGTAAACTACTTTAAAAGAATTAGGACATTAGTATTTTCCACACACACCATAGGACATGACATGACACACAATATACTTATATCCGACAAAGCAAGGAATCGGATGCAAGAGTTTTTTATTTGGGAAAACAAACAGTTACACTAGCATTGTAATGTTAGTTAAAAACTATGTAACCAATTAGATCTGTCTCGGATATTTCCAATTCAAAGTACTATTTCGTGGTAGTGTAACCACATGCACACTAAATGTCTTTCGGGTTTAAAAAAACAGAATTAAAACCTACGTACTATTCAAAGGTCAAAATTTCGCTCAAAGCCCGCTTTTAGCTACAATAAATATTTTTGGGAGTTCACTTAATTCGTTAAGCTTAAATTTTTTACGAATAAGGTATTTATAGCTTATAGTTGCCAGGTTCTGTCCACTTTAAGAAAAACAATAGTTTCCGTTTCTAGATACAAACTATTTATTAAAAAAATATTGAAAGAAATTCAGGATCGAAATACATCTCTAAGCTTATGGTATGTACCAATAAACAAACTGAATTCTATAAAGAATCAGATGATGATGACCAACTAAAACAATACTCAATATTTCTACTGATATGTAGACTAGACATGTCCCATAATGTGCACACACAACGGTCCACAGATAATGAACATACAAAGTTATTACCTCAATATTTTATGACCTTATAAGACCCCAGACAAAACTTGTAACTTCTTGTATCATAAGTGGACAGTTTTCCTCAATTAGACATCTCCAATTTGGGTCTCAGAATATTGGTAAATATCGCCATTAAGATATTTGTTACATTTAATTGTAAGAGACTCCTAAGGGCTTTAAATATTCCTATGAAACAAAGAACACTAATATTTTTTGCAAATTAAAACGTTCCTCAATAATAAAAATATCTCTTATATAAACGACCCCCCTCCAATGTCAAAACGGTGATAGAGGACGTTACTTATAAATGTACAAATCGCTAAAGCAATAGTAAACGTTAAAAATCCTGTAAGCTCTACCTAAAGCTTTCTAAAGAATCGAGTAAGCCATCCATGGCAAAAAAACATCAATTCGCCAAAATGGTATGAGAAAAGTTAAAAAAATACGTAAAAATTTTACAAACGAATTTTACATACAGACACAATTAATCTACGTATAATATACTTGTCGGTAACATCAACTCATATACATAATATATCGAAACAAATTTTCACTTAACCATAAGTGAATAATTTATGTGGTGAAAGTCGCGTCTCCAGTAACCTCCGGATACATTTGACGGACCAAAATGTGCGCAAACAATCTGTGGCGGATCTTAGGAGATTAGGGCCGGCTCCGGGGCGCCGAGAAGGCTCCAACTACGTATGGCCGACCGCCAACTCCTCTAAGCCAATCTAACTTCTTTTAAATGTGTTTTTGATGTAAAGAACACATTACCGTACGCATCGCATCTCGACTTCCAAATCTCGGACCAAATTAGCTTATGATTTATAGGACTTTAAGTTTGTTGCGTATACAAACTGTGTACAAGCTTAACCATATTAAACAACTCACAACTTACTTGAACCTTGTTTCAAGTATGAATCTCACATTTTTGAAAGATCTTATTCAAATTATATATTCAGTCCGCAAAAAGTTATCAAAAGAAAATTTGTTCTTTAATAGAAACATGTATAATATTAAGACATGTGCGGTAACTCAATAATACTCGTTTGTAGGTTGCCTAACATATATTTATTAAAGAAATAAATAATGACAAACTATATCAACAAGACGTGCTAGTAAAACTAATCGAATTGTGTCTGTCTTGCGGTACCTTTCCTAATATAATTCAATTTAATAGGCGTCTCTTAATAACAGCAATTACTTTACCATCAGTAAATGCGGGGACAAAGTGGCAGTACGATAATTTATTGCCATTGACGAGTGCACCGTGTCGGTAACATTAACCTCATTACTTAGCCGTAGGCGTGTGCTTCCGTCAAAACCGGACACTCACACACAAGGACAAATCAAATTAGCGCTTAATGCCCTCACCGAATATCCTTCACTGAATATCCTGTTTTTATTTTCATTTTATACTCGTATCAATTATGTCTAACACTTATAATTACTAATATTAAATCCTTCTAGTAGATTGAGGCCAAAATCTTCTATATTTTGAAAATACTACTATCTAATATTACACACTTTAGAAATAACTTGAATATAATGAAAGTCATAATCCATGGTGATTGAAGACAAATGGCGGCCGTTGGGTATAAAAGCAAAACAATAACATCCGGAGCGATCGTTCCACTCGGTAGCCTCCATAATTTCGAGAAGGCAAATTAATCCGGGCACGGGCGGTGTGATCGGCGGCGGTCAGCGCGTCCTCGCATACTAATGCTATTGTTTATCGAAGGGGCTAATCTGTGCGTACCCAGCCGTCACTGTCCACCCTACAAATTATAACGGATCACTTTCAGGACCGTCTAATCCGGTGCCGGCGCCGCGCCGCGCCGGTGAAGGCAGATCGCGCACGTGCCTACAACACCGCCATTTTCATTAGCATGTAAATCCATTTTTAAGTAAACAACATTTACCTTAATTAAGCTAATATTTGGATAGAAATTAATGAATATCAAATGTTTTTAAACATTTATCAAACTAAAAGCAATTAATATAAACTATTAAAAGTTAGTTCATAACATCAACAGCTGTAAAAGTCACAGATCGACCTATTGGCCAATGAACTATTTGTCTAACATAAAATTAAATATGCTACAATAAATTTAATAGCTCTCAAAACTAATAAAACATCTATAAATTACCTAATAGATGTTTGTTCTTTATCGTCTACGAATTAAACAGTTGTATAAGGTAACAGAAAACTAAACAAAATAAAATCGTTTCATCGTAACTATAAAACGTAGCTGGCAAGCCATTTTGGTGCGCTATAACATGTGTAAAGTTGTAAAAGAGTCGTCCCGCTCTGAGTGATAATAAAGGTAACCCTCTGCGGCACCTTTATTGTTATCGAATAAAAATAATCCCCGGATTTTTCGGGATGATCGTAAATTATAACGGGATTCTCAGGGGCGGGCGACGGTACGCGGCGCGCACCGCTCCTCGCCTCGCACCTTCATAAGATATTGCTATAATTCACAAGCCTATAAACGCATTGCCGAGCCAAGCCAATTCTTGAGTACATATCTATTTTTGTATTAAGAAATTAATTTTATCTTAGACATTATTGTAAGATAAACTTAACACAAAATTGATAAGTATCGGATCGGGGATATTCATTTGTAAGATCAATTTTGTAATTTGTTGTAAGTAAATGATAAATTAAAACTCGGCAAGTATGCTTAACAAAACTTCACCTAAAGTAGAATTTGGTGTATAAATTATTCCTAAAATTGAAAGAAGAAACCTATTCCCACCATAGCCCATTTAAAACGAGCGAGACATTAAAGAGTTCGGTCTAACAATAAGCAGACCCTCAACGCATATTTTTGACGGTGTGAAGCTGAAAATCCACCGATACCAACAAAAGTGGCAACTGAAACTAATGAATTATTCATACCGGCGGCGCGGTGCATGTTCTATCACTGTTTTATCTATTGCGGGGCTTACGGCGGCCGCGGAGGCCGCGCGCTCCCCTCGGCCCCGCGCGCGCGCCGCCCGCGCCCCAAAGGGTTAACTACCTTGCAACCAACAATTTTAGTGTCGTTTGAGAACACTAGATAAGCTTCATGTCGGAAATAAACATTAGCTTAATGCGACCGCTAACGCAATAACTGCTAAATTGCCCACAGTTTACTTATTTGTTTAGGTAAATCTAATACTTTAGGGTCATTTTTATGTTAGCTAATTATAAAATAAACAGTATAAGTCGGAATTTAATAGTAAAGTATAATTAGTAGACATAACCGAGCAGCTATTTTAAAAATGTTAGCACAGGCACGAGGTACTGCAGGGATTCCGCTGTAATAAAAATTAAAGTTTGTTATGGTGTCCTCCTCGTGAGCAAATATTTAATAACATTTTAAGAAAGGTATCCAGTTCATCAAGTCATATTTTCAGTAATTGTAAATAAATAGAATAACAATTTTAGATTATTATTTAAATAAGTATTTACATGAGTTCTACTTAATAAATATGTTTAGTACTTTTGAAAGTTTTAAATCGTTTAGATGTAAGTTGATTAGATAAGATGCTCCTCAATTCTCATATATTACGTGTGTGTATCGTAAACAAGATAAAGTGTGTCTCGGGGCGGAGCCGGCGAGGGCGACGGTAACACTTCACGACACATAAATCTGCAGATTTCATTGCCCATCTCTGATCCAAGTCCTCGGTCCCGGTGCTAATCGTAACTCGGATTACCTGTACATTTTCCTTAAGTGCCATTTGTTGGTTGCCCGTTTAAAAAATGTCACAGTTAACATTGACACACTGCGCGACACTTTGCAGCAATATTGAAGTTCAGTTAATTGAATGAAGTCGACAATTGGCTATTCTGTTCATTCAATGCAAGGATTCATTGAGTAGACAAGTTAGGAAACAGTAATTGTCTGACAGAGTATCGCGACTCTGCGTCGTCGGGGACAAGGGACAATCTTGTCGGAGTCGCCTGTCGTCGTCTCTGCACTATAAACAACTTTCGCAATTAAACTTTTATTCGGAGATCGATATTACTCCGCTCCTCGTCTATATTTTGCTTATCAACTGACTACAACTTGGACAAAGTTGTTGAAGCAAAGCCCAAGCCCACGTTCAATGGCTTTGTTGTAACAACTTGCTATCTATTTCTATCACTAATTAATAATGCAAAGTTAGGACAAAGACTGCAAGGAAAACTCTTCTATAAATATAATGTCATATATAAACACCCTTCTTAATTTCTATATACCTTGTTGTTTTCAACTATTATTGACATAGATTTAAAAAGTTTAAAAATAATAAAAAGAAAACAATAATTGTACTTATTATTGTATTGAAAACATGATATTAGTTCCAAGTCCAAAACACATTATACCAAAGTGAAGCAAAGCAAAAAGAACAAGTTCAGACATCATATGAATTTAGATTTTAATGACGTCTGTTTTTATACAACTGCAGTTTCCGATGCCATTTGACAAAGTTTGCTTATTACGATTTTATGCGAGTGTTCGAAAAGCCACAAACTTGTTTACATTGGATTCAAATAGAGTTTTTAGTTTTGAATTATAAAATAGAGAATGCTGCCAACTCTACAAAAGCTATAATAATTATTGATGTGCTGAGTACTCTCGTACTCTAACCGGAATATAATTTTATATGCCAGGTAACCCGTTTATTGAAAAATATAACACATATAACTAATGCGAAACTTGATATTACTATTGTGTTCAGTTAGACGTCTACAGTTATTAATAAAAGACGAGTTATGTTGTCAATAGTGATGAAATTTATTAGCAATGTACGTTAGGGGATGCAGTGGGCATGGAGGCGGACGAGCGTCGTCGGTGCTCGCCGGGACCACGTTCAGCCGCACATAAATCTCCCGCGCAATATGAGACGCCGCAATATCACAATAACCCTTCCCGTAGAGATGCCGTCACCGTCACTACACCACACACCAGACACAACCAAATTGAAATTATTATAATAGGAACTACGCAAGAGGTGGTTTGAGCAATACTCTAGTCAGTATAATATCGTAAAAATATATATCAAATAATATGGTAATGTAACCGTTACATGTTACGTATAGTACGAGTATACATTTCCAATTTCAAAAATACAAATATTCAATTGCGTATATGGTCGACAGCGTTCTTTTTTTCAATTTTACGATTGAACCACTATCATAAATGGATTCGGGATTAATCCCTCTACCCGATATTATAGCAAATGATAATAGGTTTTACAATTGAACAAACTCGATGTAGAGGCCGAATAGAGAAACGAGGGAGCACGTTCTCATTATTCAAATGCATTGAAGCAAATTATGGTAATCTGAGAAACCTGCTCTGTTTCGGTAATATTAATGGGAACACAAACATTCGCGTGTCCCGCCGGTTATCCGGTATTGCCTTTGCTCATTCGGAGCCGACTCATCGACATTCCACCGTGACTGCTCTTGCAGAGAACACCGTGTGTTCCCTGCATTATGCAATCACAGCAAACATTGTTGTCTCTCACTGATTGACTAGCCTCGCGGCAACACTAACATGCAAATTATTCCGATAACATTTGTACAATTGATTAGTTTAGTACAGGTTGATGTCACTGTTAACATCTTCAGATTTCATTTCAACTTTTATTACCTTTTTTCTCAATTTCTTATTATATGTACTTATAAAAATATCTAAATATTTATTTACGAGACTAAATAAAAAACAATCAGTAATGAACACTGTACAAACATAATTAGGTGTAAAAACAAATTGTATTGTATTATCCTTGTCAGCTTGATAGCATTGCGCAAATAGCGTTTACGTACAGTTTTGCTATTTTAAAAAACAAGTTAAATGAACATTCCGAATTAAATGAACATTGAACAATATTATTTGGTGGCATGTGATGTGCAACGTGTTCATTGGCACGTATCGCAGGACACACTTGTACACGGGCCCGTCACAGTGTATACACCGCAGTACACACGCGGCGTGACACCGCTGACACTGCTCACGCCGTGTACGACACGATAGCTGCCGGCTCACATCTATCACATGCCACCAACAAATAAACGTTATGAGTTTTACAAGTGTCAAATAAAAATGGAAACTGCGGGAAAATGAAAAGTAGCTCTTGTTTATATTTTATGTTTATTTATTTTAAACGTGGATTTAGTATATCTGTAGTACTTTATAAACGTTGTTAACATATTTTTATAGTCGTACACTGTTAAATGACAGATTAGCATTAATATTAAAATACAGCCAGTGTTTTTATATTTTGAGGAAAATATATACCTAATATAAAAAATGTTACATGATTTTATACAGCGTAAATGTAACGCAACATCATTTTTAATGGAAAAAAGTATCCATAAAGAAACTTTGTGGAATTTCTTCCAAAAAAATCTTATCCTTATTATTTTCTAAGATTTTAAACGTTTTATTTCATTCTATCGGAAATTTCATGCGGCTAAAGTAATTTTCCGCGAGCAGAGAGCGGAAATTACCACATAGTGTAGTGACGTGTTCGACAAACGTCACGTAGCCGGAACCGAGCGCGCAGATCCTTATATCCAATTTCCGCTCGTTTTTGTTGGAAATGAGAATTAGCTGACGTGCCGTGACGGAAAGCTAAATATCAATGTCGATGTTATCACCAACTGCCGGACGATACACGGCAACCAAACAATCTACTCGCTCCATATTAATGTGTTTATTATCATCATGCTACGTTCAACGATCCATGAACGATGTTTTCCTAAAACCCAAAAGCCTATTCCTACAATTCAAAGAGAGTGAAAACATGAACAACATCCACTAGAAAATGAAACTACCAGGATCCTTACCGAGATTTTTGTACTCGTAAACTTGTTGAGATGTTGAAAGGTGTTTTTTATTTTATTTTTTTATGTTTAATACATTTTCGCGGGTGATATTTGGTTGTAGAGTCTCGTCAGTGTCACTCGTGGAGTCAGTGGAGCGCGTATAACGAACCCGATACTAGGATTGCGGAGCAGTGCGGGGCTCGGGGCTCGGGGCTCGGGGCTCGGGCTGCGGTCGAGGGCTTCCTCTACCCACGCCCGCTACGGAGGTATTATAAGTTGTGTCAACGCAACACCAATCGTCAACATCGTTATACATAAAAATAAGTCATACTTTGGAAAGTTTTAGTTTTGTTTTTAATTAGTATTTTTGTGTCTTAGTTTAATACTATTTAATAATCACAGGTATTACTAAACTGTTTAATTTTCTTTTTTTTAAATAACACAACCCATAAAATCTATAAATCACAATAAAAAACTCAACATGTTTTATTCTAAAAGCGTAATTCAAAACATGAGATATTTAAATATGTTCTTCATTTATAATTGATATGAATACAATTTCCTATAATACCTTTGCGGCTGTTGGCGTTTATTGAAAACCGCGCTCGATGTTTGAAAAATTACTTTTTTTCCGTTCCATACGTTGGTTCTCCCTTTCGTTGGTGTACACGGTCGGATGCAAATACAAGATTCCTTTCCCGAGCACAATAGACGTAATGCTGAGCTCCGACATCGGAAAATGTTGAGATAAGTTATTTGTCTGTTGGAATGTTGAGTATATTACAACTCACATACATGAAGTAAGTATTACACTTATATTTACTTATCTACAATAAGAGTGTCTAGTCACCGTGTTTTGCTATTCTTTACTTTTTGATAATGCTTATTTGTTAGTGCTTCAATAAAAATATTTTATTCAGACTGATTCAGAGATATGAATATTTAAAAGCAATGTTTTGTGAATCGTAATGTAGTCTTTACTATTTGTTGTGCGTTAATTAAACGGTGATTGTCGTCGGTTGTAACATTTTGTTTAAAACAATTCAAATAAAAGGCGTACTGAAACTTAATATTAGGCTTTCGGGGTTGAATCGAGCCAGTTAAAGCCAACTCGGCTTGGTTAATGTGCTAAGGGGTAAGAAAAGTTTCAGGTAAGCGTCTTCTTTCACAGGACGTGATCCGCTTACACTATATCGTACCTTCTGGATATCTCATGAACGTCTCACCGAGATAAAGAAACAACGCGTGTTGAGGACAAAATTACAATGATATTACATAACCGGACATTTATTACATAAGTTACGCGTATCAAAAAAATGAAATATGGCACAAATAGTCTTGTTTTCATTTTTAAATATTACTTAGACAATATATTCCACCATTGTACCCGTTTCAAACACACCGTAGCAATATTATTGATGTAAGTACATTTTTTTATATTGCAAGGATATACAAATTCGTAATGAGAATTTAAAACCTTTTTTTAGTATAGATATGCGAGTAAATAGCTAAATCATTGTAATATTATAGGTAAATGCGGGATTGTTTGTCCTATTTCCATGGCGCAACTTTGACGACAGATTGATTATTTTTGTACGCAAATAGTCGGAGGGTTACACAGTAACATACATTACATCCCTTGGTATTGATAAATAAATGTTATGAGTAAAACCATGGGACTTAGCTAGTTTATTTGGTATCTTAAAGATATTAATGTGACAGTATTTAGTTTGTAAGATACAAAAGTCTACCGTGTTCGATTTTAATTAAATCTAGTACTAAAGGCAGTACCCTTAAGTTTACCATTGAACTTTTAGTACTCCATTTTAAAACTTCAGGGTTGCAATTTGTTAAGTGAACAAGTTTATATTTATAAAGAGGTTTTGAAAAATAATACAGTACTAAATATCGGTTTAACATTATAATCATTGTCAAAACATCTGTTTGTAAATTCTTTATACAGTGTACAATATGTGTAGAATGTCAGGAAGCTGTCATGGGACCTACAACCTGGAGATGAAAATATAATAATAGAGGCGCATCAAACGTGATGTTATTAAAGGGTTCCGTGACCGGAGAGGGGATAGGGCGCACACGCACCGCGCGTGCATGGAATATCGCGCTCATTCAAATGCAAAATCAACTTCTTACACAATCCAATGCGACATTTCAAATATAAAGTGTAACCATAAATCTACCTATTTCAACTGCAACCCGACTGGATTTTGTATGTTGATTTGAAAAATGAACCAGCTATGAATTTATACCAAGTGACTTTCAAAAATTTGGGTAAACAAAAATGATGCTTTAAGTTTAATGCACGGTACATATCATAATAAACTAGACGCTATTTTACAAGAAATGAATATAAAAAACACGAAATGTTAAAGAAAGTGAACGTGGTGAAATAAAATGAAATGAAGTAGCAACCCTCTTGCACATTTTCACATCGCTCGCATTGAATTCTTCGGTATCCGTACGGGAGATTCTTTTATTTGTTGCGGTGGAGAAGCATCGCCCGTCGGCGCCTAATCAAGGAGTTGGCCGGGACTTGCGCCGCTAACGAACAGGTGTACCTATAAATACTTTCCAGGGCGATTGCTCCAGGCTTTAATCAGCGCCGCGGCACCACTTTACCGCTTTTCATTGACTCCCAGCTGACCCGCCGTCCTCGATTGGAAACCTACTCTGGGGAAATACTGTCGAACGAAAATTTACACGCCATTTTGGCATCTCCGAAACGGTACCTTAAAGAAAAGCGGCTTTATTAACCCCCAAGGATTAGGCGCTCAATGAATCCAATCTGTCAATATTTCGCTGATCAAAGAATATCAAACTAAACGGGCCCCAAAACGTTTACGATATTTAGAGCTTGTTTCATTTCGTCAAATATTTCTTGTGTATTTTGAAAGCTGAACGATTTCTATTGTTATATCAAATAACGTGTAAATGAGGTAAAATGTTAAGATGTTTTTGTAACAAAAATATAGATTTTTGTTTTCCCTGTCACTTATTTTCATTTCGTGACACAAGAACACCACGCTTCCTAAAGTGATCACAAACTGGAGCTTTGTTTAGAAGATGGAAAATATGCAACGCTTTTCCCAAGAATTGACCTCGGGCATTCTGAAGTAAGTAGTAGCTATAGTATAGATATGAGTATATATAGTATCCAGTATCTATAGTATGAGTAAAATTATTATCAATAACTTTCTTTGTCGAAGCAGCATCGTGAAATACAAACACTTGAGTTTGCATTGACAACAAGCTTTGAAACCTATCGAAGTACAACGATTTGCTTTAATTGGACTCTCCTCGTATTTCCCGATGTTTCCTTCCACAAAACATTTTTAACAACAACAAAATGTCGTTTCGGAACAAATACGCGCAAACTGTGTGTGTGACGTGTACACCTAACTAAGGAAAGTTACAGTTTTACAGTTTGTTTTAAAAAATAGAAGGTTTAAAACGAAATGGTATATTAAAATATTTTTGATTCTCATTTTTGTGTAGTGCGGCTCAATGTTTGTAATAAAATATATTTGAGGTTTCATTCTAATTGGATAAATGGAAATAAGAAACTAGAAAAAATATATTTTCAGAATTATCCCCACTCAGCCCAAATGATAAGGTGTTCACTATACTGGAATGCCAAACAAAGGGTTGCGGGTTCGGGGTAAATATTTGTGTGATCCATAAATGTTAATCTTGGTTCGGATGTCGGAATGAATATGTGAGCGTACTGATTGAAACTCCTAGATACAGGGTATAAGCCCTAATTGGCGATTAGTTGGTTGATAAATGTTATCTTTTCAAAGCATATTACAAGCCACGTATTTTGTAAAATTCTATTTAAAAGACTACTGCTGGAAGTAAAAGCGTATTTATTCTAGTATTTTAAACTTAATGTTTTATTTATACACAAAATATACTTCTTACACTCATACATTCTAATAATATTGTTATTATCATAAACATATTTATTTTATTCAGGTCACAACTTTAATATACGAAATACCTAATTTTCATACAAAAAGTGTTGAATAATACCGCTGTGTATTTAACTCGTTGTAAATCACTCATACTCCCCGCGATACTGACCGCAATGTATAATAACATAAGAGAGTACCGCCATCACCAGTAATGAATACAAATAAATCAGAGAGAGCAATCGCAAACTTCTCAAGTAAATTAATATAAAGTTGTGCAATCCTTCGTGTATTAGTATTCAGAGTCTACGTTCATATAACACGGAAACGAAAGATTTTAATGAAAGCCTGACACCGTTGGAACTACATAGAGATGGTAGTGCACACCTTTTCCTTAAAAAAAATATAATATTTAAAGCCAATCTCAGCAACCGCAGCTGGTCGCCCACTGCGCCGCCCGGCTATACGGTTCGTCAAATTAATTGATTTTAAAGTTATCCATACTTAAATTCTCAAGGACTAAACTGAATTTAATTTATAATTTTAATAATACTTTTGTAATAAAGCATGAAAAGTAGTATACTTAGAATATTTACTACGATCGTAGCCTACTACGGCGTAGTAGGATACTCGTAATATGATTAGTTGCAAAGGTTTCAGGTTTCAGACTGCTAGTTGTAGCTAGCTTTTTTATGTTGGGAAATTACGTAACCGATTACACGACGCGAGCAGGAAAGATTCCGGTGGTTATGTAGGACTCTTCCTACCAGAAGGGCAGGGCCCACGCACTAAAACTCAGCGACTTTCGTTCACGTTACTTTGGGACACCATAGTATTATAATGGGGCTAGAATGCTAATTCGATATTCTATATTCGTAGTGCATTGTTCGTTGTACCATCTCTATATGTGTAGGAGTGTTAGTTCGGTTCGTACTGTGGGGCTCGCGGCATCTGCTGTTCTTTAAGTACTACTTTCAGTTCTGCGGCCGACCACCGCTCGCTCCATTCTCCTCTTAATTATTTACTACTTGTTTATCTACTCATAACTATAATTAAAATTTAAGACAGATATTTTTATTTAATGTACGGGCAGTTTGGTATTAAAACATATATGTAAAGGACTTATAACAGATTCAATTGTAAAACATTTCTTTAAGTATAGTTTATATAAATGGACCTTAATCAAAAACTTTTAAAATTATTTACTTTCGTCGACGTTTTCATCAGATTTCGCTGGATTCAATTGTTTTTGAAAAAATAAATTATTATTCAAACTAAACTATGTTTCGTTTAATAGAAAACAACTCAAACAACTATTTAAACTGTAATTAGCTTTTTAAAGTACTTTAAATTACTTTAGATTTATTTATAAATTATGAACCCTTTCTCGAATACCATTTAATTGTCGATAGCACCATCATTTTAAAAACACATGCACAGACACGATCGCGTTACAATTTTATGATTGGAGTTTATACAAACTTTAAGCCTCGTATTAATTGGATGAACGTTTATTTATTTAAAAGACTTCGATCAAAATATTATTTCAATTTGCTAATGATAAAGAACAAAGAGTTTTTGTTATAAAATAAATTACCTGTACAGTGTATACAACGCTACAATCAGCGGTAATAAGTGGCATAATTAATGCAGTGGGAACGCTTATTAAACACGCAGAAATTTATTCCCAAAGTATAATTATATAAAAAATAAATACGTATAATATTTTTAATTAATAATGATTGTCAATAAATGTAATGATTCAGTGTTGTGTGCGCGGTGGACCGAAGTTGTGTGTTGTACAGACCGCAGGTAATGTAGTCGGTTAGTGGGCCGGCGACGGTCGCCGCTCCAGCCTCATTAAATCCCGGTATTTGTTTAGGACCACAGAACAAACACGTCACTCGACAACGAATAACGGATTTTACGATTTAAAATATTTAGGCAGCAATTTTACCTCGCAGCGTTTACGACAACAAACAGTTACATTTTCGCAGTTTCAGCACACATAGGCGTCTACTGATATTACACGAATTATATCGTCTCACTAACACGGTATCTGTTTTAACGTGTACAACATGAAGTTTTGTTCACGTTTAGTTTATATTTAGTGTTATGTGAAGGTGTTATAACATAATTCATAGGTTAGTTTACCACATGCTACATGACATAAATTAACAAAAAATATCGGTGATATAACTCTTTACTAAACGTATACGGTTACAGACAAAAAGGTCTTAGAATAAACGAAGTTTTTGTGGAATAATTAATCTTAATAAATATGTAAACCATTAACTCTGAGTTGTAGTAACTATTATACAATGGAAATAGGAGCAAAATATGTACTAACCTACTTGAAACAAACTGATAACTACTAGTACCAACTTATCGAAGTTAGTTGGTTCTATCGGTTCAGGAGTGCAATACACGTTGACGTTGTAAATTTTCATTGGGAATTCCAACATCGTGCAACATACAGTGAGGGGGCTGCTACACAAACACCCAGGTTATATGTCAAACTTAAACGAACCGAAATCCTCCTTCCGACGCGTACCCTACTCGAACCGGAATATGTTTCGCGAAAAAAGTTTGTTTGTCATCTATGAGAGATCGACACCAATACCCCACGTAAAGGCACCCTACGGATAAAACAAATTTTGTTGTGTTCCAAATTATTTCTCAGGTTTACTTTTAAACTTTATTTTTGGACCGCCTTTGAGGATAATTAAATGGCTACCAATACATCTACCCGTATTCCAATGCCAATAAGATTGGGTTTTAAATTAGTTTGTAATCTTTTTGTATTTTATTTTGAACCGTCTTTCAATTATTGGGAGAGATCAATTCGTGAATATGTTTTTTACACAACATTGAATTTATCGATTTAAACTTGCCTCTATAAAATATTGTGTAAGTAATTTCGGTTTGTCGTTAAGATAAGTAATTTTTTTTTTGTGCCATAGATAATGTGTACAGTTTATATTATTTATTAAAAGTAAAATCAAAAGATCTTTTGGTAAATCATTGTTAAACAGAGATACTAAACAAGCGATAACTATAAACATATTGGCAAAAATGTTGGCAGTTCATAAACCATGAATGATTTATATGAGTCTGTTATCTTATCTTATAAATAACAGTTTCAATGGTTACAAATAATATGAAATAAGACAGTCTCATTCGAACGGCAATGTATTCTCTACCCAAACACGACAACTTTAACGAACCACACAAATACGTGAGTTGTCTCAGCTACGAACTGTTGATACATTTTTATTTTATCAAATACACACATCAAAATTGTCTAGGGATCAACATATATTTTTGCAATAACTTTTCTCCTGATTGATATTAATTAAAATTTTCTTTAAGGATTCATCAAATAAAGTGTTTTCGTTTGTCACAGTAACGATAAACCAAGTCACCTTTGCATTAATAAAGAAATTTGCCATTTTCCTAATAAAGGGATTTTTGACATTTGAACCACTAACATTAAAGTTCGAAAAAAAGACTGAAATAACAGTTTTCTTTAAAATTTTATTGGGTAACTTAAACAATTAATAATCCGTGTTTCTACCGCGAACACTAACAACACAAGAACATCGGTTTGGCATACTCAAAATGAGTTCATCCAAATCACGCTGTGGAATGGCCGCCCATGTTCGTTGCAACAACAAAAAAAGGTCTTCTTGCGACTGGATACCCTCCATATTCGGCAGAGCTCTTCTCTGTAGCATATCCCATGCATGCTCAATCGGGTTCAAGTCTGGCGACTGAGCAGGCCAGGGCAGGACATTGATGTTAGCTGCGGCGAGAGTCTGTCTTACAACTCTTGCGGTGTGCGGTCGTGCATTATCATGCATTAACTGAAATAAGGGACCGATTTGCACTTGTAGAGGAACGATGACGTCTGATACAATCGTCTCAGCATAAATTTGAGCGTTGAGGTTGCCTCTGATCCAAATCAACTCAGTTCTTCCGCCGATCCAAATACCCGCCCATACCATGATGGTTCCACCACTATAAGGATGGACTTCCTGGCAGGATTTTAATCGCTGTTGGCGTCCAGGGGTTCTCCAGTGTCGTATACGTCTTGTATCCGGTCTCATACCAAAACGAGACTCATCAGAAAAGCACACGAAACGCCATTGTTCTTCTGCCCAATTTCTGTGTTCAAGAGCCCATTGATATCGAATCCTACGATTGTGCATTGCTATAGGTGGTACCCGTAGCGGTCTTCGGGAATGAAGGTTCACTTCATGCAAGCGGTTTCTGACTGTTTGGTCGCTAATTAAGTTCCCTGAAGAGTGATGAAGCCGCACGGCTAACATCATGGCGGTTATTGTTGGAGCTCTTCGAGTTAAGATTTGAATGTATCGGTCTTGTCTCCGTGTGGTGCAGCGATACCGTCCTCCATGGCGCTCAGCCACGGTACCAGTGCTTCGGTAACGTGTCCAAAGTCGACTGATAACACTCTGACTTGTATTCAGAGCTAAAGCCACAGTACGTTGCCGGGAACCAGCTTCTATCATTCCCACGGCTCTAAGCATTTCTTCCCTGCTTAAATGACGTCGCCGCTCCATAATAACGTTGGTTTTAATCAGTAGTAGGGAAACAGTAGCACTAATAATGTCTTCAATGCGTTGTATGTTTTTATAGGGAAAATATTGACAGCTGATTTTCATCTTTTACTCGAATTTGATTCACAGTTCCTGATTCAAATTATGAAATGCACCAAAAAGGATCCATATAAATTTATAAAATCATAAATTTATTACAAAGCCACATCTCAATCTCAAGAAATCCGCATAAAAATGCTTGATCCCTAGACACTTTTGATGTGTGTAGTTTGAGACGTTCCGTTTGGAAACTTCTTTTTATTATGACTTCTCTAACTTAGTAAGTATCGGCTAGTAACTGTACCTAAGAGCCCACAAGGTAAAAATCACTCTCACTGATAGAGAGTAATATTTCAGTAAAGAGGATCTAACTAAAATTAATTTTAAAGTTAATTTTATGCCAAAATATTTATGACCACCGACATAAATCAAACTTTTCTGATTCTGTCTAATACAAACCAAATGTTAATAAAAACACCTGTCTGCCTTCACCATAACTTTTACACAAAGATATTACGACGTTAAATTAATATACTTACACATAATAATCCGCCAGCCGTGTTATGTATTCAGTACATGTATTTAATTACTTTCATTCTTATAGTATTTCGTTTCGTATCGCGTTTTCGATATCTGAGCCGTATTAACTATTATCACAATACGTCGAATTCAATATCGACTGACATAGATAGATAGAGTATATCACTACATAGTATAAAACAAAGTCGCTTTCTCTGTCCCTATGTCCGTATGTCCCTATGTATGCTTAGATCTTTAAAACTACGCAACGGATTTTGATACGGTTTGTTTTAATAGATAGAATGATTCAGTGGAAAGGTTTTTAGCATAATTTTATCCCCATATTCTTACGGTAACGGGAACTACGCGGGTGAAACCACGGGGCGCCGCTAGTTGATTTATATAGAAAACCGAATATATCTGGTCTCACATCAATAACTGTAATTTGAATTAAGTAAGCACACGATTTTATTTCATTACAATAAAATATATTTCTAACAATAGATACCTATGTTTTATTCAAAGCATCCATTCCATCGGCAATTCAAATTAATCCTTATAGTTCACTAATCAATACCCTACCTGCTTATAAATGCGAATAGATAGTCTATTTCAACTCATCGCCGCGAACAGAAAATCAGTCAGTGCTACGCAATAATGGAGATAAAATCAGTGAACTGTCGAAGTCGGATGACCAATATCGGAGCTGTGGAAACAGAGGGACTGGAAGACAGATACGGCGTATTGATCGAGTCATCGATGCGACAACAATTTGCCGGTCCGCTCGGTTCGAGCGGCGCTATGCAAATGCCCGCGCTCCATTTTACGCTCGGCCCAGTGGCATCGGCGCGGCGGCTGCGGTGGTGGCGCGGCGTAGGCCCCGCCGGGGTCGCCGCGCGCCGGTGCCGTGCCTGGGGACCCCGCGCTGGGGGCTGCGTGCCGGATGCATCTCTCTACTCACAGGAAATTGAGAGCGCTGCATAAATCCTGATCCTACAAACCGAATTTGATTTAACCTAATCCGGATATAGATATGAAACAAACACGGTAAAAGATTTTAGAAGATTCATTGCAATCCATCGTTTTCTTACCAAATATAAACATACTTGTGCTGCGTAAGCTTTTCAATGTTTTGAACGTTGCGGAAGACCTCCCGAAGTAACGTCTTAGAGTGAAATATTGTAAGGAAAATTGGAAACGTGCAAGTATTCAGGGCTGTTTTGAATGAAACTTTATTTATAGTGTGTTTTAAATTCGATCTCTTCAAATTATAAAACTCATCGTTATTACGTATTCTTATATCTTCATACCGAGCTTTGATAATTTTAGATAAGTATTCCTGAGTAACTGTAACATAGATTTAATATCTATAAGCAATTTATATTCTTAATTCTACTTGAATTATTTAAAAATGTATTCAAGAAAAGTTAGGATTGATGCGTTATTAAATTTATCAAAAGAATTCTTTAAAGTATAATCCTTAAACAAACAAATATTTTCGTAGTACTTCACAGAAAAAGCGGGATTTGATAAGAAATTCCGATATTAAAATTGCCCGACGGTTCTACCCACCTGTTCACTGTGATTAAACTGTGTTTCTTGCAAACACTTGGTTGGAACGAACGAAGCCAAATGTAAATGTTGCCCTAACGAAACCTCCAGCGGAAAGCCAAAGGAAAAATTACACGCAGACTCGTCTCGTAGTTTATTTATTCTCAATATTAAGAACATCAATCGGTTTTATTGTCTGAATTTTGTCTTTGCTTTATTAAATATTTGTATCGATGTATCAATATATCTATGTATGTATTTTTTACATCTACATGTTATTTCTATTAAATAATAAGAGGATTCAGTTCTTGAAAGAATACTTACCTTAGAAAATTGTTTTCAACGAAAGGTAAAAAGGGGTTTATTGTATTTATTGAAGAAAGAAATGTGACGCACAATAATATCTAACAGGTCCAAGTGATTTCGTCGTCACTGAATAGAGCTAGGTACGTTGAGGGTACATTAAATTCAATAACTCGAGTTAGGAGTTCGACGCTCGCTCCGACCGTCCTCAAAATAAGTAAAGAAGAAAACTTTCGAAAAACTCTGTTCAACTTGTACCGCTGTATGTAAAATTTCGCAGGGGAAAATAATATGTGTTGTCAATAAAATGTTTTTTGGACAAAACTCGGCGACCGCACGCGTCGCTGTCTTTTCAATTTATGTTCAAGTTAGTATTAAAAAGTAGGAGAAAATGTGAAGCAGAATGAAGATTTACCTTTCAAGAGGTTTGATTTATTTACAACTTTTAAAAAGTCAGTTACTTCAGTTACCAACTAAAGCATATAAAATAAAGCATTACAAGTAAGTAAAATTATAACGCTTGCAAAAGTTTTAAAGTAATTCTAAATTTTTCAAGTACCAAAAAAAAAATTATAAACATGTAATGAACTTAGAAATTGATTTAATTAATAACATTTAAAAAAATAATCTAAGTAGTACTTAGCAATATGGTTGTGACAGTCGCCTCGTTAGGGCGTCGTCGGCTAGTGTAGTTTGAAATCGCCTCCATGTGCTTATCTCTACGTAAGTGTTCGGTGTTTGCCTTCTAATTTTCACTCGCTAAAATGTTCGCATCGGAGCGGGACTTCAAGTGCTCTACAACTATAACTTTGACGCTCTCATGTCGAGTTCGCAAGTCAACAACGTATAAAGCTATTAAAACTGCATTCGTAGTGGTAGAGTTTTGTAATATTTTATCCAAACTATCTTATACCCGAGTACGTACGATGTATAAATGGGACGTTTGGCAATAAAAGTCAAATTCAAATACTTTTAACAAATGTATCTGTAATTTTAAATACGAATGTGTAAAAGTTATGAAAACATTTATGTGTTGAGAACGTGATAAAAACTTATTTCCAGAGTTGATTCAAATCACGTAAATACGTAGTGAGAGGGCGGCGGGCGCGGGCGGTGCGGTGCGGTTGTACGCGAGTCGAGGCGAAGGCTGCGAGTGCACCAAACTGATGCTCCTCTCATCAAGCAATCATTATGGACGCGCCATGTTTTTAAAACGGCTTCGGATTGCGCATAACTGCGATCCAAATTAATCCCCACTACAATGTTATTACACAAAATCTGTATAATCTGCTCGCAGTGAAATATGCTGCGGCATAATGAAAAAAATACGATAAAACTTTACAAAGCTCCGATATTAATTATGCCCCGCTCTACCTCACAGCGGACCGTGACTTCCGTCGTGATTTTGCATATAATTTTCTACTCAATGAACGTAACATTCTCTTTGCTAAACTGGATAATGAATCGTGAAAAATGGAAAATGCTTTTAGAGATAGCTCGTTACCTCTATTTGTGCTTTTACTTCGGTTCTTTCATAATAGCTTTATTAAATAACGAATAGAATCGCATTGAGATATTATTTATGGGTACTTAATGGAATGGAATAATCTCAAAGACTTAATAAATATTACAACATTATTATTGAAAAACTGTTTATATCGTACGGTATCGGAACAGAGGTTCAGTGGATGCGGGGTGCAGCAATAACTGGCACAATGCGGTACAACTAACGAGACCCCCCTGGCGCCCCTCACCGGGTAATAAAACCACGAATTCCACTTGCAAGTCACGGAGTAGATTACCGCGGGACAACGCGACAGCCTTCCGAACCGCCGCCGATCGGCACTCGCCTCTACTAGTTACCCTCACAGTTAGGTATATCTCTCTTGCATTGCAATGACATCTGTGTACAGAATAATATTACTAGATCCAACATAATTCATAATACAACTGCAGCGGTATCCTCGTAACAAATCGCAGTTCAAACATTCGTTGAACTGTCATTTCACATGTCAAATGACTGAACGGATGAAATCCGTTTGGAACGTTTTTTTGGTATTCTCATAATTATTTCTTCCAGACGCTTTTCATTCATTTTACGTTCATTATACGAATTACCAACGAGTTACCGAAAGAGTTATCAACCTCTTTGCTTTGTTTATACATATTTAGTAATGTCATTCATACCAGTCAGTTTGACAATCTGCGATTGTAATCCGTTGTATTACTGGAATACGAAACTTCCAATCGTCGGTCGCAAGTTTTCCATTTTATAAACGGTACTCGTTCCATTTCAAATCCGGTGATAAATTATGAGAATACCAAATTTTGACAGTTCAAACAAATCGCTAGCGGTCCACTAACGTGACATTTATGAGGATCGCCCTACTGGTATTATTGTGACAATAATTTGAATCTTGTTACAAAAACACTCTCTAATATCTTAAGTTAATAGAAAGTAAGAAAACAAATCAATTCATTCCTATCTGTAACTTCTATAATAGCTCAATTATCTAAATTACTTACTGTCTAAGAATAAAAGCCATAAACTTCAATTTGCAATCCAATCACGACGTCCGAAACTACCGACAAAAGTTAAAGTAAAGAGCGGAATCAACATTCGTAACTTTTATCTACTGTTGTTAGTTCGCTCGAATCCGCACTAAATTAGGAGAGTGGACAAAGAAAAGTAGGTATGTGCTATCAATAAGTGGCGGTGGAGCTAGTAAATCGAATTGCATAAAACACACAGTCCGCTAACGAGCCGGTGTTTACCCAAGTGGACACTAATTGGCTTAGCCAGTGGTCGGCACCGCGGCTCGCACACCAACCCACAAACACGTCTTCATATTGGATGCGGTACCTGTACCTTATTTTAAATTATAATACAGATGCTCCACTTTTGACCAACAGATAAAGAATAAGTACTCCTTCACATAATAATATTAGTATAATATGATGAGAACAATTTTATATAAAAAATGGATCTCTACAATAATTGAGTCAGATGAACCGCTCTAAAATAATGTGCTTATTTTAGAGCGTTCATACTGACTGCTATTTATGTTTTATAATAATAGTTTAATAATAGTTCACAAGTAAACTGAAAACAAATACTCTAAATTTTAGCATATCCATTTTATTACACGTTAATATTCTCCATCTAAATAAATTTGGACATAGCGACTCCAGAATAGAAATGCAATCACTGTTATTCAACTCAACATAATATGCAACATATTTCAAGAAACTTAATCTTACTTAAATGTAACTAGGAACAAACTCAATTATAAAATCAAATACTTTTAAATTACCCTGAGATTCAAAATGAGAAAATGTACCAAATTTTACCGATGCTGGTGTGCCCGCAAGGCAATTACAAATACCATTTTATATTTTGCCCTATTTTAATTTGCATGAAAGAAAAACGTAACCTTTAAACGTTGTAAACAAACGGTCATTCCCCAAATGAGTTTTTGAGGAAATGTTCAGTGGTTGATTTACACCGACTTTGTTTAAACATCTTAAGTGGAACTTATAATCACTTATTGATATTTGATATTTTAAAGTTTTGCAATTATTTTCTATTAGGTATATAACTCAGTTTAGAATTAGAAAACAAACGATACGGATATACCTACTAACTAGATGACCCGTAATAACAGAATGACATACTTTCTATCTTGTTTCTTTCTAATATCGTATCAACACGACGCTGTATGCAAATCCATCTTTCCAATTTCGTTACATTACATGAATATTCTACGCGCAAAAGTAATTTTAAAGGCTATCAGGTAGTGCGTTCCCGACAGACAGCGCGGGCGGAAGCTAGCGACATCAGTGGCTTCTATCTTGTTACATTTGCATATAAATTGTGTCTTCTGGTCAAACCACGCCGGCCAAGATGATACGTCTATGATCCCCCTATCGGCTAATACATATTTATACACATGCTGGCTAGCGGACACAGATTGTTATAAATATAATTATTAATAATTCCTTTATCAATAATTTATAAGGTAGGTAGTTAAGTAGTTTTCCTAACCAAATTTCCTTTTATTGGAATTGGAACGCACTTGAAGATAGATAATAATAGCCGTTCTTAATTATACTCATTCGCACAATTATGTCACACACTATTAGCATTATTTAGCGTCAATTTATGAGTGAATTAAAATAATTTATAAGCACAATAAATCAATGTTACTAAACAGAATTAGCGATGATATTAGTCTTCATCAAACGCGTACAAAACGTAATGCGAGGCAATAATACGATGAAAAGAAGCTAATTTTTCAGCAAATCATCTCCGGGCGCATGAAGTCATCAATATTCATTTTGCGGCGCGCCCCAGAAACAACACCTCGACGACGAAAGACCGCACCACAACGCAAGCGCTCCATTGAAGGGACCCGGACCCGCCGGGGCCATGACACTGCAACATTCAACCTAACTCAATTTATTTTGATAATTGCCTTGTTTCTTGTCTTCATAATCATGTTATTATTAATTATATTCTAGTTTACGACTTGCTTTTCTGGTAAAATATTAGAATACTTTGACAAAGATAGAAAAAAAACTGAAGGTTGATCTTCCTAAACGAACTGAGAAATTCGTGGTCGATCAAATATTTTTCTTTAAAGTGATAGAAGATAAATGACAAACCGATTTAAGACTGTTCGATGATGGTTCGATAGAACAGAAATAAAGGACACCATTCAATTAGGAAGTACTCACTTAGTTAACTGAATGTCAACAACAAAACAAACAACTTCCTAAAGTAGCAGATCATTTAAACATTTCACATCAAATTAAAACAACAAAGTTCAATTAGCTCGTAATATAATCACTAGTCAATTGTTTATTTGGCATTGTCAGTGTTTGTTTGTGATTATCAAATCAGTGTGGCATTACTGGCGAGCCCATTAATATTCTGAATAGGGGCGGGCATTGGGACGGTTTGCATAACGCAGCTTGTACTCGGTTTGGTACTAGACTAGAACCACTACTCGTACCGCTTCCTTGAAACCAACTCTCGTATCATATTTACATATAAATTGTACGACACGTATTGAAAATAGATAATTTTACTGAACCGTACTTTTGTTTTGAATTTCGAAATTGATAATAATGGGTTGAATTTATGATAATCGATATCAGTCCCCATGATAAAATTGAGTATAAGTAATTATAGTAGGTTTGTACAAGAACAAAGTTGACTAGACCGCCTAAGTATGATATTGTTTCACCGTGTAGTACATATAGGTTCTCAGTCGTTTAATAATCTTAGTTTTTCGGCAATATATGTATTTTCAAACAGATTAAATACTTACTAGAGAAAGGGCTAATTGAATGTCCAATATTTTTGTCCTTTTAAGTTCGGCGTGTAGGTATTGATTTTGAGTGTTCCGAGAGCTGGAGAAAATTGTAGGGAGAAAACTGGAGATATTGGTGGTGAGTAGCCAACGCACGTACGCGACCGCAACGTCGCCGCCGTCATTAGGTGGTGCAGCGCCTCGCTACGCCAAATTGCGATATCCGCTTGAATTTTCCATTACAACCAGTCCGTAATACCTAGAGTACCTAGAGACATGAAATTCTTAAGTGTCACAAGCACAATTTACTTTGAAAATAGTTTTGATTCAAGATAACTGGGAGTTGCTAAAACAATACTACTTTGTATAAAAACAAAGAGGAAATAATTACAAGGGAATTGAAATTACATTATAGTAGAGACGCCAAAGGTCCGGACGGGCGGCGGTCGCGCGGTGCGGCGTGCCATTCTCAGAGCGCGGCGTCATCTCTTGTCTCCTCGACATCGCTACTGTCCACAGTAACAAGCCACTCTTGTTTATTTTACCGCAATGAATTTTCCTTGCAATATTTTCTTCATTTTTTTAATTTTGAATACATTTGAGTACAATTCTCCGTGGTGGTTGTGCGCCCCCGGCAATCTCCAAATTGCCTCTTTATGTGCAGATGTTCCGACCCTCGGTTTTTCCGTCTTTTGAATGTCGTTTTGCTGTTAAATAACGTGCTCTTGTATTGTAATTGAGGTTTGCGAGTTACTTCTCCAGGTTATCAACATTTGAGTCGTTACGTTAATTTTATTACTGTTTTGTTTTATACCGAACAAATGACTTGACATTTTAATATCGCATTCTATTGTTGTTTACTTTTAACATCTTGGATTTTGTTTATTGATTGTCGACGTATAAGTCTCAACCCATTTTTCTATAGGAATTACTAGACATTTAAAATTGAGAAGTTATGGTTATTGTTGAAGAAGCAAGTCAACATTGTTTTCACACCAAAATATCTTAAATACGAGATATCTGTTGTAAATTTTAATAATTCAAATTACAAGATGTAAGGAACAAAAATATTTTAATTAATACATTTTTTCAATGAATCTTCATTTCATTCGAATTATTTTTTATTGCTCAAACACAAAACATCACAATTACACCACATTTCAAATTTCAAGTCGTTTATTTTCCCGTGAATAAAATTCTAGCGAACCAAATTAATTCTTCAGCATTATACTTCTTTCAAGATCTGAATAAATTTGAACGAGATTTTTCTAAAAAATAGACGGGCTTGGAGCCTTCGGCTAGCACCAAATTACGTCTTTATTTACAAGTACCTAAACATTTTCTGAATAACAAGAAATATAGACGGGATAATTACATGTAAAATGTCAAGACATTTACCGGGAACTTTCCGACCTAATAATAAAAAAGCAATTAAGTATGTTTTAGTCATTTATTACAGAATAAACAGATGTTTAACGTGTGATGTCTCCTCGTCAGCTGTTTTACTTACCTAATTAAAATAAGAAATATAACTGGAACAAAAGAAAATATGTTAATTTTCTGATAATACGTTATTATAGTTGTGTTGCATAGTGGATTGGAGATTGTATTAAAAAGAAATCAAATCTCTTCACATTTCTTCATGGTGTTATGAAACTAAACTTATTTTTAGTGGTCTAAGTTATATTATATCCAACGAACCACTGTAAAAATATATTTTTAGATCAACTTTTATAAGTATATATTATGAAGTTCCCAATGAAGAGCAAAAGACTCTCTTTTAGCCACTCACTCACTATCACTGATGATATTAAATACAGTGTCATGGAATAATCGTGATCCACTCTTGCCCAATGCGTATTGGTAAAATCTAAGCCTCATTTGGAACAATGTAAACACGAAAATTAACGCTCTACACAGAAATTTAACCTGGGACTAGGCTAGAACTGAGATGTTGACGTGTATGCTCGTACACTGTATGTGTATTATAATATTTATTTTAAGAGATATAATTTACATAAGTACATCTTGAACCCATTTATTATCCCAATATCAAATCTAATAAAGTAATAAAGCAGTTTCTAAATCTGTGTTATTGCGAACTTGAATGTCAGACTAACTTAAGCTTAAGAGAACGATTATTCTAACTTATCGTTCAACTGTTCGATAGATCTAAATCTAAAAAGCAATTTTTCAAACCAAATCATCAATTAATTGCAAGTCTTAAGATATATTCTCGGTGCTGTTATCTAGAGTTAGGATTTAGTGTTTGACAGATTTATATCCTTAGTAATATGGAGTGACAAATGTTAGAATTTACCTAAAATAATTTAAGAAATATGGTGAAAAAGTCAAAATAAAACTTACGTCTGGATCCCTTTCATAAGAACATTTGTGCACATCAAAAGCCCTCTGACATTTGTCCTTATCGGGTGTATCTAAAAGACAAGCATATATTAAATACTACGTATACTATTATTTTATTTATATACGTAACAAAAGTACAGTACCGTCTTATTACTTAATTATAACAAATCATACCAACTGATCTTTAGCACTAACTGTGACTAGAATATCAGAAACGAAACACACTCATTCAACCAGAAAAAAACTTAAATACCTATCAAAAAACGCATCAAAAAATGTAACTTACCGAATTTTTTGCAGCTAAATATCATATTTGTAGTTCTATCGTACAATTCTTCAGGAATCAAACTGACTAACATGTCGTAGTCCACATTACCGTCTTCATCCGCCTGAAAACATTTAAGACGACTATAATTTGCGCAAATAAGTGATAATAAATAAAGACGTACTCTGTAATGTTATAAAATTAATCAAGTTTAAATTCAAAGTAAACAAACTGAATTAAAAATAAATTAAACGACTGTTTGTATCTAATTTCGTGTTGTCTGCAAGGGTGGAGAGAGAAATAAACAAAGACAGATAACTCACGAGGCTCGCTTCCTCCAGCAGGCAAAACATATAGCACTTCAATTTCGTATCCTCCTTAAATATGCCGTTTTCGCAATTCGTTATATCCTCTGGGGGCAAGAAAGGATAAAGACTCTTTAATGTACGCAAACTTGAGACATTGTATATCAAAACAATGACATAAAAGAAGTGTATCAGGGGCTCTACATTCTACTTAAGTTATTCTAAGAAGACCTCTCATTACATATGAATAAGTATTAGAGGGAATCATGTATACATACAGTTCATTTATAGGTATAGTCCGAATGAAAATAAGTATAGTACTTAACCCACGATAAATGTACTTACTTGTACTACAAAATAGATTTATTTCTAAAATAGAAGTAATTGTATAAATTTATTTCTAAAATAGTTTATATACTAAAGTATTATAATAATTTTCATGATAGTTATCATATTGAGTAAAAAGTTCAACTCTATGAGATACTATAGCCGTGGCTGGGAGCTTAGCCGTTCTGATTGTTTCGCGTCATTCGCATGCTAACATACAACAAAGGAGAAATAAATTTTTCTTTTGAGCACTCACCCTCTGAGACCCCAGTTTTTACAACACACTCGTCGTGAACTGTTTGAATTATTTCTTTGATTTCGTCACTGAATACCTGGAAAACAAATGTGTGCGTAACTTATAATATTTTTACAACCATTTTCCTCTTGTTGTTTAAAAGTCTTTTAGTATTGTTTAGTAAGTATAAATATGATTTTTCGTGATAATATTACCGTAAGGTTATTAAATTAAGTAAGATCTTAAAATTAGAATTTTTAATCCATATAATATGGAAAAATAGTTTAAAATACATGGATCATCTAAAAATTACCTCTACTTAAAGGAGATAGAGGTGTTTTTTTACAAGTACGGTAGTATAAAGGCAACCCTGATTAATTTAAAAAAATCTTACACTATTTATTTTTTAGTATTTTTACGAGTTTACCCAACAGATATTTAATTCATACCATATTTGCAGTAAGTGTTTTCTTTACTGTCTATCTAAGTACATACTTTTACAAAGAAAAGAAACACAAAGAAAGAAATCTTACATTTTGGAAATATTCATTCAACTTACTTTTGCGAAAGCCTTGCGGGTCCCCTACGGACCAAGTAAGTATCACCCTCAACTTCTTCAATATTAAAAATAACACTCTCAAAGAAAATATTAAGTCGTGATTCCGCGGAGACCAACCCGATCCACATCAACTCGACTCATCATGATAAATATTAAGTTTTATGTTAAAAAAACATAAATCGCGCGTATCGTATAGTATAGACGCTTTTTAAGACGGTATCTATTGCTATAGGCAAATATTAGTAGCAGCTTCGAAAATAGACTAATCCGGCTCACTCTTAAATTGTTTGATCCAAGTTAAACCAACTCAACATGGAAATAAGAAATTTGAGTATTACGTCACTTTCTCCAGGTACAAAATGTTGAACAATGGAAAATCATATTTGAAGATGGGAGGAGTGAATGTATTAGGTATTCGCAGACGACGTCGACGACGTTGAGCAATAGTGTGATGGGTGCGTGCGTGCCGGCGTGCCTGGCCGCTCATCCATCACGTCCCGCGCCGAGCTTCATAAACTACATCTCGTGACAAATTGACAACACTTTGTATACTCGCTTTTTTCAAATGTAGGGAGGTGCCACTGAGGTACGACCAGCCGCCTTCTGAATTCATATTTTTTTAAATGACTGGTCCTGAACTCCCTTTTTGATGATCTTCTGTAACTTTAACGTAAGGAGTTGCATTGCATACATATAAAAGTGGTTTATGCCAGTACCAATAGAGACTTATCTTATTACAACTTTGATACTTAAAATAAACAAAGTATATTGTTTGTAGCTACATATTTTGAGTTACAAACTGGCGAGCCACTCTCTTCTGTAGTCTCTCTGTAGGATAGCCGCACTAATTTTGAGAACCACACAATCCAATTTAACTAAACTCTCATTGGCAATTATATAAAAACTATAAAGTACCTACACAGGATCCCTAGTATTAAATAAAACTTTATTTATTTACCGGTTTATCCTTCCCGCAGTAACAGACGCCAGCAAGCGTCAGGGCTAGCAGCGTAACAGTAATCATGGCGCCCGCTGCAATCGCGCCTATTGTCACATTACTAACAACAAACTACTTTATATATGTATGTAACTACTTACTACTTCACAGATTAAAAACAATGATTCAGCCATATTCCAAAACAGTTGCATGAAGTAATTACAGGCGGCGTTAATTGTTCACCTTGCTCACCTTACACTTAATAACGAACGGAAATAAAAATTAAATGTTCTGACTCTACTTAGTAGTTCTGATTCTACTTAGTAGTTTTCTGCGAGTGTACCTACTTCGTCATAATTCATAATGGTCTTACAGTACCTAGGTACTTACAAGACATGTAAGTATTATTCTGAAATAAAAAGATAGATAATTTTAGATGCTTACTTATAAGTATTTAATGGTAAGTACTTATTATATACCTATGTAGAATTATTTACATATTATTAGAAAAACTGAACATATTAACATAATAAGTTAGTAAAGCACCATTTTACCTCCCCACTGAAGTTTTCTCTACTTTTTCCCGTGTCATTTCCTAACTTTGTAACAATCAGTCATTGTTTCCAACAGGAACAATAAGGATACATGTTTTTGTTCGCCCTCCTTTGTAGCTTACGATATAATTATAAAATTAACGTCATAATTCGCGGTGTTCGCTCACGGCTTCTACAATAAGCTGCCCGACGACATTAGACTCACTAAGTACATGTTTTAATGATTATTAATGGCTAAAAGAAAGGGAACATTGTAAAATTACGTTTTCGGTACTGCGAATCGAATTTTATACAATCACTCGTCTAGCTGCCTGGAGTCCTAAACTGTTAAGTCTTTTATAGTTTTTACTGAGGCAGTATATATTGGATTTAAATGGAGTGTTCAATCGACATGAAAAATCCATTAGAGTTGTTTGTGCTCGCGTAGGCTAACAGGCGGCGTCAGTGACCATGACTAAGAGGATTTGTTGCATCCCTGTGGTTGCATCATACAATGCATCTGTTGGCAAGTGCTAACCAAAATATTATTCACCTGCATTAAATAACATAATTTGTAAGTAGATCGTTTTTTCTTTTATAAATACTTTTGAATATTTCAGATCTCTATCTGTATAATGATATTAATTACTCAGCATAGGTACGAATGTACTTAGTTTAACGTTCTAAATATAAAAAGAGACAGTAAGCAGACATGAATAGGAAGTTGGAAAATAAACTCAAAGAAATATGTATCTTATATGAATAAAATACGTATGAATGTGCGTAATTAAAAGACGGTATGTCATTAATTTGTAAAGAAATAATTTGAAGATAGTAAGAGTAGGCAAGTGGAGAGTGGAAGCGACGTCATTACCGCAATCAAAGCACCCGAAGCCGCAGCACGCGCCTAACGACGAGTGCTCTCGATAAAAATTAAAAACACGTGCAGGCCCAGCCTGAGGAAAGTTTTAATGAGAGTACACGGCTTGTGCGCCACAGATACCTACATAGATACTTCTATACGTACCCTACAATATTCAGCTAACGGAATTTTATAAGGGGTTAGTGCCAAAAAACCTGCAGATTTGGAATGTTATGGATCCAATTAGATACACGAATATTTAGCTGCTAGCTCAAATTCTTAGTACTAAGTACCTTATACTTAGATCAAGACCAAAGCTTCGTAAGTAGGTATACCTGATACGGATGAAAGGATGACGTAAGAGGATATTTCTTTTAGTTTCAGTAAAGTAAATACTTTACCTATATAAACCAATAAACTGAATCACATATAGGAGAGTAGAATAGCTCTCTCCTATATGGGCTTTGAAATAAATCTGATTTATAACGCACGAATAAAATCGGTTTGGTAAGGTGCATCTCCAATTTTATCCATATTGGTAGATATATATCGGGGTACCGTGGAACATAAAAAATCCATTAGATTTGTGCATTGGCTTAACGAGACGATGCGGCGGGCGGCGAGTGCAGGCTGGCAGGAGCGATGACGGCGCGCTCCGGACGATTCTACCTCAGTTCGATCGTGCGTAAGTAAGCGGCTTTATACATATTGCCTTCCTATTTGTATTGCATATCGATCACCTGACTCAAAAAATGGACCAAATTGCGTACATTGAACAACCTTGTTAGCATCTTTTCTAAACTCTAGCTAGGACCTCACTGTCGTGTAGTAAGTAGTTTTGGACAATACCTAGGTATTGTTTGTTGAGTTTTTTGCATTGGTTGAAACTGCCTTCATAACTAATAAGAAATAAGTGTGTTAGTAGGTATATTAGTAAATGGATTTTATTCAAAATCATTCAATTACCTACCGGCTTACGTACCTAACTGACCTGACATACTTACAAACTAAATAATTGTATGCTCAACACCCACCCAATTAATTACAAAACATCCATTAATTCTTGCCACTGAAAATTACGAAGGAAGGCTCCAACATACCTACTTAAATATGGCCACGCAACCAATAAACTAACAGCTTTCCACGTTTTTCCGTGAATCACCGCTCAAAGCAAACAAGCGACTTGAGTCAATTCAATTTAAAACCCAGTCTGACAACACCAATTTGCCTGCGTCTAAATGGCTACCTTTGCCCCGAAAGCATTTCAAACACAACAATAAATCTTCACTGAAATCACGGTCTAATTTCGTAAAAGCCCCATCTCGCTTTGCTAATTAATATGAATGGCATTTGCATCCGGCTTTTTCTCGCGTAACCATTTCCAACTATTGTTTTGCAAGATTCTCACAATTTATTCCTGTTTTTACGTATACCTACTCCACAACGCGAAGGAGGGTTATGAAGAACAATAAAAACATCAGTTTTATAGCTGTTTCCAAATTAAAATCTTTTGTTGTAAATTTTAATTCATTTCACTGTCATAAGGATGGCCAAATTGTTGAAGACTTATTTTTATGACTTACGTTCACAAGAATATACTTATTATTTTTGTTTCAGATTTTAATTAAAACCTTATAGACCTCTGAGTTAGGCAAAGTTCGCGCACGTTACAATCTAGGACTATTAAAAAACTTTTCTAGGATAGGTAATTTTAGTCAAATAGAATAGCGAAAACCCTAGAGAGGAGACTCTTCGCTCGAATGGCGTTTTCGCCAATTCAAATTTCGTTAAAAGAGTAGATTACTATAAAACCTACATTATTATAATGTACCTGTCTGTCTGTACATAAGTCGTACTTTTTCGCGTAAAAGACCACTACTGGGCCGATTTAGATGACATTCGGTACTCATAACCAGGTATAGCTACTCTTTTTATCCCAAAATTCCCACGGGCTTATGATCTCTAGTTCCTAGACAGGTAGGTTATTAAAGAAAAACAGGCTTAAGAGGTAGTAGAAATGTATATTCAATAAAAACCCCTTAAGGGCATCAGAGACGACGAAGATGCTGAAACATTTCATATAAATTTATTTATTCCATCACAAACAAAAGGTGCTGATAGACTTGAGCATTCACTTGTAATGTAACAGAACATCGAGCATTCCCCGTTTTTATATTTTGCCGAACTGAACAAACAACGGGTCGCTCCAAGCATAGAGCCAAACATTGCTACGGATATTTTCACGAGCATTCTAGAGAACGCTCTAGTCGATGCTCGTCAAAAAATATTCTTCACGGTAGATGTCAGGCGGGGCGCGGAACGATGACCGAAGCTTGAATCCTTCTTGAATCGCTTGAAAAGCTCGCTAGAATGCTCGCTAAAATGTTCTCGTATTTTTCTATAATGTAACATTCGCGCGAATGCTTATTACAAGTGGATGCTCAAGTCTATCAGCACCTGAAGAGGAAAAAATATATTATTATTTTCTTTCAGTATCTTATGAGATCGAGCTACAAGGCTATTTAAACAATGTTTACTACGTGAGTCAAATGTGAGACACCTAGTACGCACGGAATCGAGATGAGCAATTAATTATTTCAATATTTATGTACATATTATCAAATGATACCAAAAAATGCTTTGTTCTTTAAAAAACAACATAAGTAAATATTGTAACATCTTCGTGGTCTGTGATGGCTTTCTAAGTATTAGAAGGCAATACAGAATCTTAAGTTGCATTGTTCAGGCATTTGATGACAAACAAAATTCATTAATTCTTAGAAGTCGATATGAACATAATACTACTTACTTATATTACCTACTACGTAAAGTGTAACAAAATAAATACTTAATTTGTAATAGAAAAAGGTAATACTATGTGTTCATTGGTTCAAACACAACCTCAGTATTTATACATAATTGTTTCTATACAACTACCTTACAAGTTAATTTCACTCCTTTAATTTAATCTAAAGTCTTATGTATCTATCCAAGGGCTATGACAGTATAAAAATTACATTATATTGATAAGTACATGTGTAATTTTACATAATGGTGTAAAATGACAAAAAACTACTTGATCAGATTATTGACAACCACTTCCATAATAATTATTGCTACAAAGAAAATTAAGAAATATCCAAAAAATTAAGTATGTACTTCAAGTTTTATATTTAATTTATAATAGCGATGATGAATTCTTGTGTATAATACAGTACTTGAAGTTTCACACTAATATTGTATAAATTTCATCGTCAGGGCACACAATATTTTTTTTATTTTAATAACAGTGCAGGCATTCTAAAAATTCCTATGTAAATATTTGTTTCGAAAAATTCCTTAGCCTTATAAATGCCTTTATTATCACTAAAAATTGTTTCAACATAGGTTTCGTACATTCCAAACAATAAATATAAATATTAGAATTTTACGAAATAACATGTACATAGTTCCAACAAATACTAAAAATAACATAACCGAGCCTCTTTAGGAATTTAAGTTTAAATTTGATTTACACACATAAAATAGTGTACCAATTGAATAGTCAACCATTTTAATCACATTTAAAAAACATGTCCTAATTATACAAAATTTTGTACCCAACTAAAATAATTATCATGTTTAAGTAAATATCTCACAACAATTATTTCATATCCTGTTCACCACCTAAGGGATTGAATTTCCAAAAATCCTTTGATAGAGTTCACCTAAATAAGAACTCATAATAGCTTTACAGTTATTAATCAGTGAATTGTCTCATGTTTCACTGCATTATTAAATGTTATGTAAAGACAAATTGTATTATATTAAAATCACAAACCTATGTGTAATTTGATCACATGTTTTCCTTTTACAACTGTTTCTTATCAATGATACACTTAGCTATTATTATATTTACTGGAGTTAGTGTAAAAAATTAACTTAAACTAATTGTGTAGATTTACGAAACTCTTCTAGTCACAAACAAGCCGGAGGTAAAGGCATATTGATTAATTTACAAACTTCTAGAAGGAAATTCTTTAAAATAGCTGCTTGATTGTCTTTGGACCCATTAACAGTAATTGTAGGTATAAAAGTAGGTTTAACTATATGTGTGTCATCACCATGTTTCTTGAGTAATTCCGATCCATGCTCATGTGTGGCACAATTGGTTATTGGAATAGGGTCTACATTCATTTGTTTGGCACACTGTAATAAAGATATATTATTTAATAATTAAATTACATTTTGAAATGTTTATAAAAATATTATAATAAAAAGTAAGTAGCCTTTAAGATCTTGCTACAGGGCAAAAGGCTTCTTTACACTGATGGTATAAGTACAGTGAGCAGTTAGACATAATCACCATGATTCGCCAAATGAGAATCAAATGAATTAATTATATTAATTAATGTTATGTCATATTACCCTTGATAGAGCCCCATCAGGATCCATATTATCAGCTATCATACAGTCAGTAAACTTGACAGCTCTTGTCATGTTTCCAATAGCTTCTATAGAGCATGCATGCACTTTATTAGCGTAACATTCTTCTTCTCCATGTTGACATTTGAAGGTAATATGTCCATTTTCTACTTTGGTCTGTAAAACATTTCATATTTATGTATGTTCCTAAAAGGATGTTGTTTTCTATGTCATATCAATGTTTCTTTGTATCAATATAAATGGAGAATGTAATGTTTAGAATTACTTTAATAGATGAATCTTGGTAAGAAGAAAGAAAATTTTATTTAACAGGTAAAACACAAAATAAAGACAAAAACTGAGAGATACAGATAAATAAATAGAATTAGATAGTATATAGTAGTATAAATCTAGCTAGGTTATTGTATTACTTACTGTGGCTTTTCCATATGGTACTAGGGCAATATCAATAAACTCATACAGGCTGTCAGAAACTGGCGTCAGATGTTTCATAAAGAAGTGCTTGGAATCAGGACAAAGAGCTTCATAGTACACTCTAATTTTAACTTTATCCTGCTTGTGTATGTTGTATTTATCGTCTTCTAATTCTGTTATAACAGTCTGGAAATTCAAGTACGTAAGTAAATTACAATTGAACAGCTTTTTTTCTATTTTCATTTCATAAAATACGAAAAAACAAAGCTTACCTCAGATAACTGTTGATTACTTTTAAGTGGGATTAAACGTAAAACCTGCCACAATATCAGTACAAGCAATATAAATACGATTGTCTTGTAACGACTACACGAATAAAAAGCCATGTTTGCAATTATTTTAATAAAAATCAATATGTAATACCTATTCAAAAACTTAACCCTATACTTTATTAAACAATATTTACAATATAATAAATATAGTAGTATAACATAAGTATATAATTGAACTACTTTTTAAGTAAGAAATTCTATTAAATTACAAATTGAGGTCTAAAATAAATTAAAGCAAGTTTTTATTAAGATCAGACCAAACATATGTTTTTTTCATTTAATTTGACACTCTTGACAGATAGTTAAGCAAGTTTTATTTTGACAGACTTCAATAACAGTTGAAGTTGACATATTATTATGACAATGACACAACAATATTCCATGTATATGTTATATCCATGGATATAAAGGCCTGGTGGTACGCGCTCCTGTTATCAGACTGTGCAAGAATAAAAAATACTTATCGTTTAGAATTTAGATAAAGTTATGCTTGTTTTATAAAATAGGGTAATTTATAAAGTAAATGAAAAACTTTTTATTTAAACTCATCTTATTCAGTTAACTGCAAAGAATTGAATTTTTCAATACTATAAAATCCCGCTTTTACTTGTCTTCCTCCAAAAAATCTACCATTTAAATCTACAACAGCTTTTATAGCACTTTCAATACGTTTAAATTCTACGAATATTCGTACAGCTTCATCTCCTGGGGCATTTGGCATCTCAAATATGAGTACTTTAATGACATCTCCATATTTGGTATTGCATTCATCTTTAACTTCTGGTTCTAACTCCTCATCCACATCACCAGGGCCAACCATGTTCTGAAAAAAAAAAATTAATAAGCACATTTTCTTCTGAAAAATAAGAAAGTTAAAAGTTCCATGAAATAATATATTTTTCAATTCCCAGTAATGTTTTGAACTTACTCTTAGTAAAACAACTTTACTGGGTGATTTCATTATTTCTGTAATTGAAGGCTCTGATCTGTTCATATTAGGTGAATTTGAGGATGTATTGGGTGAATCTGTAAAAATATAACAAGATTTTAAAAATCTCACATAAAAGTAGCATTAAACCTAAATGGCGTAAAGCTACTGCCATTTATATCAGTGTCAGTTAGGGTATCGAGAACCGGTATAAATAACAGAACCGGGATTTTCGGTACCAGTACTAATCAGAACCGGGATTTCCCGGGATTTTCGGTACTTTCGGGATTTTTTCTTCTTTTTAGTTTTGGAGGTAAATATAATCTTATTAAACTTATTAAAATATTATTTATATTAAATAACACATATTGCGCATTCTGGCATGACAAGATAAGCATTGATTGCTTTAACACATTAAAATAGCATCACGACTGGGCCTCTTAAAGCAGGAGACAGGCCAGTGCTGCGGAAACTGCAAAAGCTGTTTTACGATGTCATCCACTCCGGGAGAACTCCAAAAGCATGGGACAGAAGCGTGATGGTGCTCTACTTCAAAAAAAGGGATAAATCCCTGCTGAAGAACTATAGACCCATCTCGCTTTTGAGCCATGTTTACAAGCTGTTCTCGAGGGTTGTCTCAATTCGTCTATCAAGAAGACTAAACGAATTTCAGCCCCTCGAACAGGCCGGGTTTCGAAGCGGTTATGGCACCACAGACCACATCCACACATTGAGGCAAATTATACAGATGATTTAAGAGTATAATCAGCCTCTGTGTCTTGCATTTGTGGACTATGAGAAGGACTGGGCTATTCTGGAATCTTTGCAGCGATGCCAGGTCGATACTCGTTATGTAGAGGTGTTGAGATGTCTGTATGATGCCGTAGAAAGAAGCGAATACAGCTGGGTTCGGCAGTGGTTGGTAGACTTCCACGAGTCTTCTCATCGCAAATTTCACAGTGCCTAATAACAATAGTTTTCAATCAGTGCGTCCTACCAATGATGACCTACGGTGCCGAGACGTGGACACTCACGTGGCTGGTCCACCATTTTTAAGTCACTTAAAGAGTTCTGAAGAGGGTTATGCTCGGAGTTTCTCTGAAATATTGCATTCGCAATGAAGTGATCAGACATAGAACTAAAGTCATCGACATAGCTCAAGGAATTAGCTCTCTGAAGTGGCAGTGGGCTGGCCACATCTGTAGGAGAACCGATGGTTGTTGGAGCAGAAGAGTTCTCGAGTGGACACCGCGACTCGGCAAAAATAGTGTTTGACGTCCTGTGGCTAGATGGAGCGATGATCTGCGCAGGGTAGCCGGGAGAGAGTGGATGCGACGTGCCGCCGACAGGGCACATTGGTGCAAGTTGGGAGAGGCCTAAGTCCAGTAGTGGACGCAAACAGGCTGGTGATTATTAAAATACAGTTATAAATTCACTTTTGATAAAGTTGTACACATAACACAACAACACGTACCTATATCGTAGGCCGATTCTCCTAAATAGTATCTTCATTTTGGTCCTTATAATTAAACTTTCTTGTTCTCTTGGTAATGTGTCTTCAAAAAGATCATTGCATCTAAAGTTGCATCACCTAATCGAGATCTAATTTTGTTACAAAAAAGGCCAGCTGAGGAGAAAATTCTTTCTGGCTCCACGCTAATAGTTGGAATTGTGAGAAGGTGTTCGTAAGCTTTTTAAGTACCACATTTTGTCTTATGATGGAATAATGATCTACCACGTACCTACAGATACAACATTTTAACGAGAATATGGTTTTAGTTTGAATATTTTGTATAAAGAGAATAAATACTGTTAATAGAAGATTAAAATCAAACAAATGATTATACACCCCTATTTAGAAAATATGGGACTTATTAAAATCAGAATATCTGTAGCAGTAACTGAATCCATATATCCAATAAAAATACCAAAAATGATAGTCGATTACTTATCTTTAAAAAATACAAAATAAATGTCGTATTACCAGACGGCACACTAGCTATCAAGTATTCTGTGACGGCTCGGGTCGATGACCGCGCTCAGCTGTGTATCGCAGCGTTCGGTGTAGAATAACAATAAAATTCGGCGGGATTTTGAAAATCTTTGACTTATCATAACTTTTTAAATAAAAGCAAAAGAAAAAAACTAACTTCACTATTATATTGTCACCCGTCGTTTACATTAGCTGTGAGATAAGGTATCGCAATTTCAAAATAAGGGTGTATAGTTAACATGATTCGTTATATCCCGAAAATACCGAAAATCCCGGTTCTTATTCATTGAGAACCGGTTCTTTGACTACTATTAAAGAACCGGGAAATTCCGGGATTTTCGGTTCCGGGATTTCCCGGTTCTGAACCCTAGTGTCAGTGATATAGAGCAGTATATAGGGATTTTATAGTAGCAGTATATACCTAGATACAGAGTATAGGTATTTAATTTATCATTAAAAATATACCTGGTCCATGAAATGATGTAGGCATTGAGAACATGGGGGGAGGCATCACATTGTTGTCCTTCTCATGTATAATACGCCCACCACGCTTAGATGTCTTCTCCACTTGCAAAGCCACTGACATGCCCTGTTCTTTTTTACCTAAACCTTGACCTTCCTAAAAATATTATAAATGTTAGGGTATTTATTATTTGTTATAGATACAAATAATCATAATACAGCTTATATATTTATACATTTTCAGATCAACTTATTTAAGAAACACCTAGTACATACCTTAAAACCATATTTAGCCATAATTTTAGCAGCCACTGAACTGGCACCATATCCTCCAATAGAGAAACCTGCCGATGGAGTATTGGTGGGCATAGGTATTGGTGGAGGGGATGGTGTGTCTACTATTAATGATGGAGGAGGCGCTATTGCTGCTCCCGCTGCACGTTTCGATATCTCCACAGCCTCTTCTTCCTCAGGTGGCTGTAAATCAAAGTGCTACATATTTTGATTAGATACCTTTTCTATAAAGACAATATTACAAAGGAATTTTAAAAACTTTACCATTGGCATAAGTGTTTTTTCTGGTGGTACTTCCTCATCATCTCCAAATCTAGATTTACGTTTTCTATCTGATCTGTCACCTCGGTCACTTTCATTTAACCTTTTTGCTTGTAATTCTGAAATTACAAAATTAATACATTAACTCTATTTAGTTATACAAATATATATTTAGGATCAACTGAACTTAACTCACCTTTGGCAACTTTTTCATAGTCATTAGGCCACATAGGGTCATATTCATTAGGAATATTCCAGTCAAAGTCACGAACACTTACAGAAGCAGTAAGGGTTTTAGGTTGTAGGCTTGAACTGCTTATATTAGATTCATCATCATCTTTTTGCTTACTTTTTAAATCTATTACAGGAGTAAGGACCTGTAGGGGTAACAAGTATTTTATTTATTTATTGACTAATCTTGAGGTAGTTGTATGAAGAGTTTAGATAGGGTTAATTTATCTAAACCCTACTTAGATATATGCTAGAGAAATATTTTTTTATACTTACTTGAACAGATTTTCTAGCAGCTTCTCTCTTCGGTTGAGTTACAGCAGCTTTCTTAAGTTGTAATTGTGATTGAAGTAGTTTTATTCCTGAAGACCATCCTGCTACCTTTTCTGTAGTGCGAGCTTTTATAGTATCAAGATCATCATATAGAGACATACTTAGATAACTGATTAAAACTTTAAACTCTAATTAATATTTGGAATAATTCTGGAAATTGTAAAATTTACCAACTAAAGTTACCTCACAACCAAACAACACCTTTTTGTTATGATCTTTTGACATATAAAAAAAATGACAGACACAGACAGATGACAGATGACAAAACATGACAACCTTTAATATTTGTGGTAACTCACTGTCAGCCAGCTGTCACATCATTTAGGATGATCTCTGTGACAGCTGTCAGTGAAATCCCGCCTATAAAGTTCTGAATTTCTTAGTCCTACAGTCAGTACATGCTAATGTCATACTTTATGGGCACGTCGACCTGTTTAGTGATGGGCGATGCATCATCATGACCACGGACTATATATTATCGATATTTTAAATAAAACTCTATTTAAAATGAAGGTGTATTTTAATTTTATCGTATATTTTAATATCTTAAACATAATTTACATTTGATATACAATAATACTAAGTAAATAAAATCCAATTTCTAACTTACTCATGTAATATTCCATCAGAAATTGGGTGTTTCGTTCACATAGCACTTCACAAAGAGTACACAATAAATCCATATCTGAATCAGTTTCTGATTCTGATTACATGATAATTGAATTTTACTTACTCACTATTATTTTAGATCAAGTATGCACAAAATGTAAATAAGTAATGTTATAAGATATGTATTATTAATATGAAATCTTTCGTGTCAATGGCCACAAAAAGGATAAATCTATACTTAAATATGAAATCCAAAAATGTCGAAATGATGTTCCTTATAACTAGAATTAACACATGGGATAAGTCATTTTTATCCGGAAATACCCATGGGATTGGGATTAACGAGGGTAAAACCGCGGGCATAACTAGTATTACATACGGAGATAATTATCATTATCTTCAAACAAGGAGTATATACACAGTTGAATTTTTTTGGTTGGCTATCACATTTTCAAATATTAATCTGACAGGTCAGCCTAGTCCTGTCAGACAAGAGTTCATTAGAATTTATTTTAGTTTTTACTTTTTTTCTTAATAAATTCATGTGAATTCAAATTTTATTGCACCACCTAAGTTTTATTTAATACATAGGCATGGGAATATTATCCAGTAAAGATACTAGACGAATTAGTTTTGAAAATACCTTCGCTCTAACTAATACTGCGATAGCTGTATCAAATTCAATAGCGAGCGAAAACCTTTTGGACTATGGCCATATAGTATCTGTGAGTTAATAAGCATAGTTTTTATTAGATTTTTTGTGAACTAATAATGGGCTTAGGTATAGCCTGTTCACATTATTGCAATCCACCATTTTAGCGAGTCAATCCAATCCAGCGCTGGATTGGCTCATCTGTTGTGTTGGACACGGCACTTGTTGTTATGAGGTTCCTGTCAATGTAGTTCTAACCACGGTAGCTAATAAAATAATTTGTACATTTCTCTTATTTCTTATGATAAAAGTTTTTTTGGCTAACAATGTTAAATTAACTATTTTTAGGAAACCTCTGAAGAGTTAATTTTTCCCGAACCAGTTAAACACAACGAATCAGTAGAAGATGGTGAAGTTGATTATTGGGCACACAGAATCGAAAATCTTAAAAAAGAACATCAAATTATAAACAAAATAATTGAAACTGAGTATGAAAAACAAATTGCAAGTACAAACAGTAATTATTCCCCTCCCAAAATTACTCATGAACGGATACAAAAAATAAAACCATGCTATGATTGGCGCGGTAAGGTGAGTTTTCTAAGCTACGAGTATCTGGGCCTGTTAGTATGTTTAAGTAAGACAAATCTTAAATAAAGAATTATAGATATAAGGTCATCATGACCCCGACAGAACTAAATGCTGGTTTTGTTAATTACAATGAAATACTCGTATCTTATTATTTATCAATGTGAAGGCTATAATTTTTTTTAATTGTATTCCTATTAGAGTAACCTCACCATTACTACATTTTTATATATACTTATATTGCTTGCAGATTATGAGATGTTATGAAGACAATCCTCATCAACCTTTAGTGTGTTCTACAATGGTACAAGCTTTTAGCAAATGTGTTCAATCATGCAGAATGGAAGAATGAATTTTAACTAAATCGTTTATATATTTTCAATTTGTTGCAAATTAATTTATCTCTTTATTGTTGTTGACTGTTTTAACATATTATATAAAAGTGTCTTGATATGCAACAATTCACAGTTATTTGAGAAAATATTTAAGTAGTTTTTTATTAAGTAATTTTATTTACTTTTACTTCTTAAGAAACCAAATCGGCCTTTGAAAGTAAGTACTTATTTTTCGGTAGACCTCACAGTTATTTATTATACCACGCCCACTAAAAAAATACCCTGTATATTTGTACCACCCTGTTGGTTTAAATAAGTGGCAACGCAACCCAATAAAGTTTCTATTTCGATTATAGAGTCGATCGCCCAAAACATGGAGGTACAAAATACTGTAAATATGTCAAAATAAGTAATGTGTCAACTGATTTCATGACAGACAGAACGGTGCTTGTTCGCTTACTTCAACTTCAACAGACATGACATACAAAACGTCCGTTTAATTTAAAAATCTGCAACTGAAAAAATAAAATAAAATAGTAAAAGTATGGTGTAAAAGAAACATATTACTTATTTTATTTCGCTGCGAAGATAAAAGCAATGGCAGTGAACAATTCAATTGCGGATACATCAGTATGTCATACGATATTAGATAAAATTAATGCAATCAGTGAAACTGTGACGAAGGTGGGTTATTATTGTTATTGTTTTTCCGTCCGTAATTATTTTCTTACAAGATACTATTACTTTACTAGAACTATTAGTAGATATTTAAAAGTATTTAATGTTTATTTCAATATTCCAATATTTTTGTTTTATAGGCTCCAGACATCAATGATTTTACTATTATCAAACCTATCAGCAGAGGAGCTTTTGGTAAAGTTTTTCTCGCTCACAAGAAAAATAATAAGGAACAAATGTACGCTATAAAAGTCATGAAAAAATCTGATATGATCAATAAAAATATGGTGACACAAGTAGTTACTGAAAGGAATGCTCTGGCACTATCAAGAAGCCCTTTTTGTGTTCATCTATTTTACTCTCTGCAGTCCGTGTCGTCGGTGTATTTGGTGCGTGTTATTTTTCATTTTTAATAATATTATTGTAACTATCCCGTAACAACCCCGGGGTCCTTCATTTGTGGAAAATGTGGTTGCGGCTGTCACTCCCGCATAGGACTCTTTAGTAATGATCAGAAATGTTCTAACACAAATTGTTCAATCACCTGACACCACCTAAATCATCTTATGTAGATGGATAGGCCAATGATGATGATCAGCGACCCATGGTTACACTTGCTTTAATCTCAATCCCATGGAAATTACAAGATAAAAAGTATTCTATGTTTCCATACTTCATCTAAATTGGTTTGATATTTAATAAGTGAAACGGTCAAACAAATTCATTCTTAACTTAACTGACACATTCAAAATTCCTAATATTAGTATGATTTAATTATGGGAGGTATCTTTGTATTTGACTCTCATGGGTATAAATATTATGCTATGTATAGAAAATAACAAATAATATAAGTACATAACACTCCTAGAAAATTATATAATTTTAAAT
The DNA here is from genome assembly GCA_958496195.1 of Timandra comae. Taxonomy (NCBI): domain Eukaryota; kingdom Metazoa; phylum Arthropoda; class Insecta; order Lepidoptera; family Geometridae; genus Timandra; species Timandra comae. The sequence goes on along the minus strand of OY292354.1, from coordinate 6,405,757 downwards.
TTTAGGTAATGGAATACATGGTTGGAGGTGATTTGAAGTCCTTGTTAGGTGTGTATGGGTTCTTGGAAGAATCTATGGCTGTTTTCTACATAGCGGAAGTTTCTTTAGCACTGGACTACCTTCACAAACACCACATTGTACACAGAGATTTGAAACCCGACAACATGTTGATAGCCAGAAGTGGTCATGTCAAACTTACAGATTTTGGATTATCCAAAATTGAAATACATAGAGGTAAATAAGTAACTATTTTACAGCTTATAGCATTAGTTTGTATTGATATGTTACTAGATTTTGAAAATGAGAATGTCAACATTGGCATTTAAAATTTATATCCTATGTTGATTATTGTGTAGTTATAAAAGTTACATTAATGTAGTAGTCAATTGCATAAAGGTTTGATATTGATTTTGCTATATTTGACTCAAAATTTTAAATTTATTTTTCTTTTGTTCAACAGATCTGGAGATATCAGACTTCGTAAATCGAACTCCGAGCTTAAACCTTAGAACTCCCGGTCAACTCCTGTCACTGACGTCTCACTTGTCATTTGGTTCCGGAGGAGAGAGCACCCACATCTCAATATCTACTGACGCTTGTGAGAACCTTCTTGATGAACTTAAACATACCAGTATGAATATTGCTCATGAACAAGCATTGAATGTACTTCAATTTCTTTAATTGTTTTGTGTATAGGGTGATGATGACAATATTATAACAATAAATGAAAATAGTCTTAAATTTAGCTTTACCATTTTTCATAGAAGTACATTAATATTTCACTTGGGCTTCATATTTATTACTTTTATTCACATTTATTAGGTATGGGCTAGATATTTAAACATTGGATAAAGAAATTGAATTACATTCACATACAAGTTACTTCATTCTCTTACATAATTTTCATTTCCTCTAAATCCTAATTTGAAACTAATATATTATTTTCTAGGTAAACTAAAAGGACTGTTTCACGGAGTGAGTGGGTGTGAGAGTTCTCCTGTATTGGACCATTCACAGTTATCAGGGATACATCCGTTCATGAGTGCTGAAAGTATCAGTGTCGAAGATATCATAGTATGTTGGTATTGTAATATTTGATATTAGGGTAAAATATGCTAGTTGTTATATATAAAATATTTAGTTTTACATACATAATGGTGGTTCACAAAGTTTTTTGGTTAAAGTTTTTTGTGTTAAACATCTCTTTTCAAGCACAGTTAGCATTTTATCATGTCTGATTGAAGAGGCTACTATGAGTCAAAACCTAAAAAAAATATGTAAATTCTCAATAGCCCATTTCTCATAAATCTTTCTCGTTTTCAGTCACAAGACTCAGGTTCTGAATCCATTGGTTCATCTTATCACACTTGTGAAAGTTCTAAAAACAGTACTAATTCTCGAAGCACCAAATCAACTGATATTAGCAGTAACAATGGGTCTTCAATGGAGGAAAGCCATGTGATGTCTGACTCACAACATGACCAGTCGACATCGCCTTTGTGTAGGGGTCATTCACTGAAAAGGATACCAAGGTATTTGAATTTTCCCTAATTTTAAAGACATACAATAAAAGACTTTAAGTAAAAGTGTTGTAAGAATCATTTTTGCGTGTTTTTATTTCTTGTCCACTTTAATAATAACATTTTTACTTCAAATCAAATTGGGCAGTTTTTCGCAATAAAACTTTTAAGTCCTTTCTGGGTAAGGTATTGAAGCAAATGCAAACTCTTGCAAATGTTTTATTCTTAAAATTAATTGTTTTAGTTTCAGGGCTAAAAAGCGTAAACGTATATTAGAAGGTGATGGAGACACACCAACTGGTGTGATGAGTTTAGCTGAATCAAAGGAAAATCATAGCGGATTAACACAAGAAATAATGGCATTAGAACTCAGTCAAAATACACCAAAACGAATGTCCATACACCCTACGCCAGATCGACGCAAAAATCCTATCAAAGGAGTATTGAAAAAGAGGTACGGTTGATTGGATTATTGCTGGGCTCTAGAAGTTTCCAGTAGCTTTTCACCCTGACTTGCGAATATATGAGATAATAATTACTTAACGAAATTCCCTTTCAGATGGGCTTCTCAAAATGACAGTCATCATTTTAATGTTGGCGTTATATTTTCCACTCCAGTTTCGAATAATAAATGTCAAGAAACCAAGAAGGCCCTAAAAGAAACGCGTTTCAACCTCCCCAAAGATGATCCAGCGTCAGGCGTAAAAGAAAAATCATTTAATTTTAGCAAACATGTGTCTACTAGTCTAGAGATTTTTCCTTCTAGAAGACTTAGCAGGGTGAGTGTAAGAGCATACAATGTTATTACAGTACAGCTACAGTAGATCCCTATAATTTTGTTATTTTTTACTATAGAGTGACTCCAACAAATCACCAACAGAGCTATGTAAAACGCCATTAGCGACAGCACATACACCTTACCGAACACCGAAAAGCGTTAGACGAGGAAATCAAATGTCTGATCAAAGAATTTTGGGGACACCAGACTATTTGGCACCAGAGTTACTGTTAAAGTAAGTTTTAAATTATGTTAATGAATGTGTCATGTAAATTGAATTGAGTCAATTATTTTGTACTGATTCATGAGATAAGAAACAGTTATAATGTGTATAATGGTGGTATTGTTCAGGCAGGGTCATGGCCCCCAAGTGGACTGGTGGGCGTTGGGCGTGTGCCTTTACGAGTTCATGACGGGAGTCCCGCCGTTCAACGACGAAACGCCACAAGCTGTGTTCAAAAATATTTTGTCTAGGAGTAAGTTATTTTTCTTATAATAGCAGTATTTTACTTAAATTATATCATCATACTGCTAGACAGTAAGGAGGAATATGCGTAATTACCACGCCTGCCCAATGCGTGTCGGTGATCGCAAACCCAAGCCAAATTAACCAAATAACTTTGAAACAGATATAGAATGGCCGGAAGATGATGAAGCGTTATCAAGTGAAGCCGTAAGCGCTATAGAGGAGTTGCTTACAATGGAGCCTACAGACCGGCCAGCGGCCGCGGCGGTCAAAGAAATGCCCCTGTTCAGAAACGTCGACTGGGAAAACCAACTCAACAAAGAACCGCCTTTCATTCCCAATCCCGACGATTTACACGATACGGGATATTTTCAAGGTAAATAATAATAAAATCGATGACATGATTCCTAAGAAGATATCTTTGTATGTCTTATAGTTTCAGACTTGCCCCCACTGACCGATCTATTTGGCCCGCCCTGTATACTTTATCACAATTGAAGCGGCTATTCCAAAACTACAAACTATAATAGTAGGTTAATAATTTGTAATAAAACATCTATTTTTTTTTTGCTTTCAGCTCGAAACATTCTACAACAACTTCACGTATCTAACTTCGACATGTAAATAGTTAAACAAGGTTTTATTGATTTTATAGTTATCATGGTTTATAATTAATAACCACCAAAATAATGCACAAAAAATATCATATTACTAAAATAATTGTTGCAGCGCCAAGATCACGAATGGAAATGTTCACCCGATCACGGATGAATTTGTTCATTTGTGGTAATGGCGCTTGGAACAGCGTCGAAATATCGGCAACTCGAAATATAAGAACCGAAACTAAAAATCTACTTGAAATATAAAAAAATAGTATAAGTACATGGTAAATATCTCGTGATTCATAATAATTTTAGCTTTTTAGGTTTTATTCATGTTAATCATGTCAATTTTTGTACCTAAATAATATTTTGCCTATAATGAAGTGTTGCCCTGATGACACAATATTTTTACTTGGTAATATAGTTAAATTTGTATAGTTAGCTTATAATATTTTTAATTTAATGTGTGATATTGTAAAAGTTATATGAAAAGACAATTTTACAGAAACTATCATCTTATTTCCCTTCTTAGAAACATGTAAGAGATACTGAAGAAATATTAGTAGGGGGCACTCCGAAAACCTCATATTACTTCCATTTTAAACCAAAAAACTTGATAGAAAACGATGTTGTAGTCTTAAAAAAGTGAGTACTTATTTAAATTAAAATCAATTCTCAATTTGAGACAGGTCAGGTGTGTTATGTATTATGATAATGTTTAGTAAATAATATGGTCAATACCTATATACTAAGAGAATATGTAATAGCTTTACAATCATGTACTCGCTTGTATGTAAAGAAAGACTGATTTGAGAGCTGTGTTAAATGTATTTTATCTGAATGTGTCTTTGTATATTATCTTACATTTTAGTTAATAAACATAATTATAGTAAATTTAAATAATACAAATATATGAATTGATTAAATTCTTTTATTTTTATATCTTATACAATTGGCACAATTTCCACTGAAAGTTATCAATCAATTGAGAAACACAAGTTTGTGTGGTTGTCTTTCTCAAAATGATTGTTAGATACATATTATTTGTCTAATAATGTGTACTTTTCTAGCGAACATTTTTATACTAGTTTATACATACATACATATATTGGTAATTAAGTTGCTTGTTTAAATATGGAATTATTTTTCTTTTTAAAAACCTTTACCTTTTATGACTTTTTTATTGTATTTACGATAGTTCAAGCATACTTTATTAATGGATTACTTGGAGTTCTTCTGTATCCAAGGTAAGAAAGCAGTGACGCGAGTATAAACCCCCGGATATTGTCCTTTCCCGCATCCGATACCCCAAGAAACCACTCCGACTTGATTCCATCTTCCGCCTTCGTTCACCATCAGAGGACCACCGCTGTCACCCTGAGAACCAAAGAAAGATATGCTATATTCGACCGTATCCTCAAGATATTAAGGTACATATTGATGTTTACTTAAAAATCTAGTTAATACATGCTATTTTCTGCCATATTTTCGAACATATAAGGTACATATTGGGTGTGTCAAGCCGACAGAAAGCTAAGTATCAAAGTCATATGGTCTGACGTTCTGAGTGCAGTCAGTTTTGGCCGGAACACGTTGTCTAATTTTTGCTGTAATAACCTACTGTGTTTGTGTCAGAATTATCAGAATCTAACTCAGATAGTCGAACTATCTAACTTAGTTACTCAGGTATGATTGTCATATATTTAATAATCTTACACAAAGTAATATATAAACTTACACTGCAGGAATCCATGCTGGCTTTACCGGCGCAGATCATGTGATCGACGATACCACCGGGAGCGGCCGCGCCGTACTTGAGACGACATTCAGAGTTGGTCCAGATCGGAATCATTACCTCTTGAAGGACTGGAGGTTGGGGACCGCCTGGAACATAGGGGTGAGTTAAGATATATTTATTTCCAGATTTTACACTTTGAGATAACAGATTTCTAGCAAAACCTACACTTATTCCTATAAAAATAACGCTCTAAAAAGTATGAAACAACAAAATATTCATAGCAAAGTTCAGGAGTAACCATTGTCGAATTCCACTTCATTTAGTAAGCGTATTGATAATATTACCATAGGTGTTTTGGTAGGATACGAACACGGTTATTTCCTGATCTTTACTATAATATATATTTTCTTAGAGTTATTTGTGTAAAAACCAATTAAACGAAGTTATTTAAAAATATTCAAAAATAAGTTGAAAATGATAATTACTTTCTCGAAGACTGCCCCATCCAATAACTGTTGCGCTCAATCCAGCGTAAGCCCGACCTCCACTTGGCAGGCAAATTGGGTGTATTTTATTTGTGAAAGACACAGGTTGATCTATCGTTAAGATGGCGATATCGTTGTACTGTTGACAAAAATAAAATATAATGAGTATTTCATGTATGTTGTAATTTAAATCTATTGTAATACCTACAGAAAGAGTGTTGTTTTGAACGTATTTCTCTTAGGAATTAATAATCCGATTTTAAAAATCTTTTTGCATTAGATATCCGGTTTATTGCAGAGGCGGCACACAGTTATCTTGTAAAAAAGAGCCAATGTATTTTGATTTTTATTCTTACCAAAGTCCTCATATCAAAACCACGATGTCTCACTACTCTTTTGATCTTCCTCTCGATGTGTTGAGTCTCAGTATTGGTTCTGATGTTATAGTCTCCCAAACGCGCAGTTAGACGGGCTACGTCCCATGACGTCATGCTTTAAACAAAATTGATACATTTTATAAAAAAAAAGAAAACAATTTTAATCAACTTTAATAGAAGGATAATCATCATCATCATCAGCTAATATACTGTCCCCACCGAGGGGCACGAGCCTACCCAGAATTACAATGTAACTAAATTATTAGTCTTACTGAGCAACGCAGTGGGCAGCACTTAGTACATGTTTGTCGTCGATTAGAGATCCGCCACAGAATTGACGACCCGAATTGAATAAGGCCACAATCCAAGGCCACTCGTCCAGATCAGCGTTTTGACCACCAACAATACGCTCCTCATCCTGTATTTCGTAGGTGCTTTCATAAGTCTGAAACGTTATAAGGAGATTTAATTTCGAATAACACGTTCCTACATTTATCTTCGTAATAAATATAATAAAAATTTGTCTGCGTGTAAGTCCTTTTGAATAATTTTCATGTTTTTTGCTCTAAACACTATAAAAACAAATATTTTATGTGAACTTTTGCATTTAATTAAATATTCTGGGGGCGTAAATAAGGTGTCTTGGAGGTTGTTTGTCGAAAACAAAAACATGATCCTTTACCTGTATTCCATTCTTAATGCCGCATCCAGTCACCGCAGGTTGTGAGGGCTTGGTCGGTTTCGCTGGCGCCATTGTTTGCCATGTCTGTCATACAAATTATTTAGATAAGATAATATCAAAACATTTGCTACATTTAATTAATTTGTAAATATACTAACCTGTTTTGTTGTCGGTTTGGTTGTGACTGGAGGTCTAGTTGCCCATGTGGTAGCTGATGGGGGCTTTCCTTGGATCGGAGGTCGCTTCGATGTTATTCCAGCAACTTTATAAAAGGTGTAAAATATTAGTTAGTATTAGTTAATTTCAAGAATATTATACATTCACAGAATATTCCCGAACGCACAAGACTTTCGATAGCGGAAAATCGTCTAATTAGAAGTACAATTTACTTATGTGATAAGGGCGAATTAAAATTGTAAGTTATTCATGATTTGGAAACTTACTAAGAGATGGTGGATGTGTAGGTGCACTGTGGTCTGGAGGATGAGTAGGCAATGGTGGAATAGTTGGCGGCCATTGTGCTGGTATTTGACGTACGTATGAGCCCTGGTTAAGAGCCCATTGAGGTGAAAATGCTGACATGAGGCCTCCATGAATTCTATGAAAAACAAAATAATAACCTAAGTACATAGTATTACGGTAGACGTTAAAATAAGTTTCACTTGGGTTGTCATCTTTCTTACCCTGCCAAACTCATCGGAGGTATTTGCATAGGGACCACGGGTGGCAGAAACCCTAGCCGCTGAACATCAGGTTCTTGTTGCGGTGGTGTACCTACTGGTTTTGTACAGCACACGCCGAAGACCTAAAATCGTAATAAAACCTCAAATATTTTATTTGTGATTATTTATTAATTGAACTTGTAATAATAAGTGTTCAAACCTCCGTATTATCGCCGCTAATATAACTGCAAGTATCGTAATGTCCCATCACCCATCCGTCCCAGCCTGTCATGTCAGCCACTTTGATCAGCGGATAGCATTCACGAAAACTTTTACATGTTCCTTTTTTGCCTAAAGTGGTTTCGCACTCGAGTCCAAAAGCACCTTCGTCTGTCTGAGCCTGTTACAAAAAGCCTTTATAGGTATACGATACGCGTATAATGAAAACGGTTTCACGACTATCAATAAATAAAAAATAATTGAATCGAAGAGGTCTAGCGATAACTCGTTATGGTCATCGGCAATAATAAAAACAAAATTCATCTTCCCTTTGCGGGTAAGCTCTGACACCTGCTATATATTTGAGCTTCTGTTCTTTCATTTCAATTTACTTGTCATTTCTGTTTCCTTTACGAGTTAAGACCTTGAAAGTATGATTTGATGTACCTCTACTTTATAGGATGTATAACAACCTGTCTAGGGCGCAGAAATAATAGCTGTTTTCCATCGCGTGTCGAGTTTGATACATCTCGCCTTTCGCGGCCAACGTGAGCTGAAATAAAATATTAAAAAATACTTAGCAAAGTTAATTATTAAGCCGGTCTCTGATTTTCATCTTTCTTTACGCCATATGACGAAATTGTGCTTTTGTTTTAACAGTTACAACCATATGAGTAAGCCAATGTACTTATGTAAAATAGTTTTAGTTTAACAAAAAGTAATGTCTTATTATTTGCTTAACTGGAGGTTCATGAGTTTTTAGGTTTAGGTGACAGTTATAAAAATAATTCCAAATTATTATTCAAAAGGCGATACCACCACATTGCTGCGTACTACTAAAGTAAATGTCGTAAACATGGTGTGTTATTTATTTTGGATTGCTTTGTAACGGTGATCGGTAGGTATATTGAAATGTTTTCATTGGAATTCACAGGCATGTGTGGCATTCTAAAAAGATCATCCACCTAAGCCTTTAGTTCCTAAATATATTTTATAGGTAACTAAGAATTTACCACCGCGACTTTGTTAATTTATTCAGTTAGTACCTGGGGGTCGACCTGCGTTGGTGGTTATTTTTAGGGAATCTCGTTTTTTTGGAAGTCATCTGTATGGATGTATTTGAAAATATTTAAAAAGTAATACCTTATCCATCTATGAAGAGATAACAAAAGGCAAGATTAGCTATTTAAGCATACATTAAGCTTAATTTAATTTTCCCTGTAGTAGGTGATTATAATATAATCTCCCAAAACTAGATTGTTGACTTACTGGTCTTGAATATATCGTAAAGTACTTGCAGCTCTATTTAATTAAACTTGATACCAGAGACATTTATGAAGAAAAACAGCCTTTAAAGGTCCTACGCCTAAAAGGCAAAAAATATATTACTCTGTGTAAAGTTAAATCAAACTTTGTGCTTAAAGATTTAAAGCAGACATTCGATTACTTTTGAAGTAAATATTCAAGTGCGGCATGTAAACAGACGCGACGACAACTATACCTTGAACTTGATACCGAAAACAAGTACACAATTTAATTTCCCTATAAACATAAAACGATATAGATAGGTACCTATTTGAGAAAGGTCTTCTTAAAACCTGCCTCAGCGATTGATTGCAATTTATTGATATGTACCGCGCAAATAACACTAGTTGCAACCTTTACATACCTACCTAACCTAGTGTTATTTAGAGTGGTCTCATAACAATTACTCTTAATATTCCGGGTTCAGTAATCTAATGTAAAGAAATGTCAGGGGCGTCGTCCTGACTCAATATCGAATCACCGATCTAATTAATGTCCTCGGAGCGAGCGACAAAAAATCCGAGATGTGAAGAACCAACCGTTAAAGTTTAAGAAGACAATGATTGTGACTTGATCGATGTGGTCGACACATCGACTGTGGGCGTTATTAGATTTGCATTGAATTGAATCGTGGTTTTTGTTATTCTAAGTAACCCACGTGTGCTTTAGATTCCTTGTAAAGATAGTCGTATTCGATATTTGGAGATCCATATCCTCATACTATCATAACAAAAATATTTATAAAATGTGCACTTCCGAATTTGTATTAACTAGATCTACCGGTTAATCTTCTATTCGTAAAAGTTTAGTAGTATTAATATAATTTATGTCTATAAAATCTATCGGCTATTTATTTATGACCGTTGTTTTCGCCGCGTTTGGACATGTTAGTTGCAAATTTTTAACTTTCTCTAGCCTCAAAACCTCATACTCAATGTTAGTGCGTATTGTTTCGTGAGTATACTATGGCACATTGGGTTTTATAATTGTTTTCTATGTAAATAATAATAAGTAATGTCAATAATAAATTTCACTTTTTTAACAGTACTTATTGTGGCGGCAGTCAGACATAAATTATTGGAAATATCCGGTAAATTGTACCTAAATAAGTTTCAATTTATTTTACGCGCGCTATTCAAATTATACTTGAAAAATATTTCTCAAGTGCATTCTCATTATTTCTAAGATATTTACAGCTAAAATATCTAATTCAAAAAATATTAATATATCGTAAAATACATACCAGTAATTATAACAGCGTCATCAGTGTAAAACACGCCATCTTTTGATGAAAATCCATTTTCAATATAATCGGAAGCACTGCCATAGGTCGACGAGAGAAGCCCCATCCAGAGAATAAATATTTTAATTCCTTTAATCATTTTGAGACACTAACTCATCCACTAATCAAAATAAACAACGCTGTGTATTGGAATTAAATTCGATTTCGCGTGTCGTGTGAATGTGCAGCCCGCAAGGAGTCACTTTGCAAAATGCTTCGGGCTCTTAGCTCCGCGCCTTTATAATATTTTTACATTGACGCTCCACATTAGGTTAAAAAGATAACAGAGCTTTTTCTCCTTTTGTAAGCTGACATTTAATTGAGGCTCTGCTTGATAAAATATGACAACCATTCTGTCCGCCCGAAAAGACATAATATCGGATGGATGTTTATATTAACCGAGTTCACACGACGTTATGACAAAGAAAGATTCGTTCATTGAACTTTAAAACGTAGATCGCAAGACAAATAATAATAGATTTATGTAAACTACGAAATAAATTTACTTCAATACTCAATATATGAGCCAATTATTTATTGTACCGTATAATTTTAAATTGTCTGGACTGGTAGTTATTTCATTATCCTATGACAATTTAAAACGTTTTCATACATTGTTTTTTGTCAGACAAGCTTTTAAGATTAGCCATTTGGGCACCCTTGCTTAAAGTAAATACTTTGTAAAAAATTTTTATCGCAGGATCTAATCCTTAGGAGATTGACATTGTAAGGTAAGATTCCATTAGTGCATGTTCCTGTAAACAAAACATTCGTCACAATCAGGCAAAGTCAATGATCGGAAAATAAAGTGGTCTTTTGGTTAACATATTTTTATAGCAAGTCATTAAATCATTTTATTTTCGCTTTAGTTGAAGGAACAAATAAAGGACTGATCGGGCGATATTATAGGAAATCTTAATTATACCTTTATTGATCGCAATAAACTTTAATGAACCTAATGTAGGGTTTGTTGCATTCGGAACAAATTAGGATGCTCGTGTTTTTATGCAAAACAAAAACATGTTTTAAATTAAAAATGTTTTTCTTTTTATTTGCATGAACTTAATAATTATTTAGATAAAATCAATACGTAAAACTTGAGTGTGATTAATCAGATGTTACACACCGTTATAGAGTGTGGTCGATTAGTACACTTGGTGGAACAAAATTGTGGTTCATACTTCTTTCTTTGGTATGGATCCATTTAATTATATGCGACATGCGGAGAGATATTTGCACAAGTTTGTTTTTGGTGTAGGTGAATATTTCAACCTATTTTACGGTCATATTTTTTTGTTGAAATTTAGTTAAGTATCTAAGAAAAATTTCCTTTGTTTGAACTAATACTTAAACGTTTCAATAAGTTCGGCGTATTATGATATTGCATTCTTCTACAATTTTCAATAATCTATTAATATTATTTGGTTTTGTTATTTTGATTGTTTTATTGTAAACCTTTGGAGGAGGCAGGACCTGTCTGACAAGTTTTAAGGAAAATGATCTCGTTTCGGAGCTCTTAAGAACTTGGGATTTAATATGTTTGGAGATTTTGCATTCTTTTTATTTGTTTGGTCGCCATTGTTTACTTTTTGTTTAAATATTTTGTTATACTTAACCACAAGGGCTTATTTACTTATGTTTTATGTAAAATCATATAATCATCTTCTTGAAATGGTTCTTTTCAAAATCAACGTTAGCGTTAGTTACAGTTTACAATCCAAACAGTAACATAATATACTTAAAAAAATGTACAGTTAAATTGATGGTTATTGGCATTTGGCAGACATTAGCAATATGTTTTGTAGATCAAGTTTCAGTTATAACAGTAAAACGAAAGTAATTAGGCTGTACATATTTAACATTTTTAGTTACCTACTCTAATTATTCATACTAATATTAATACTTCATTAGATTTTGTACAGTTAGAAATAGAAATCAGCTCAAAGCTTTTTTCTGTACATCTGTCAGATCTTTTTAAAATTAACTTTGTATTGTATCATTGGGTTTTGCGTACATATCTTTAATGTATAATGATTATTTATGTGCCAGCTTACAGAAAATAAATGTTCCATAACGGAAAAAAACACGAAACTAACCTATCATTCGAGAATTGATGTTAGACACCTGCAATGTACATATTTGAATTACTTATTCCACATTCACACCATTGTACTAGCGAGTGATTGACGAGGACGTTTCTTAAAAAAGATTAATAAACGAAAAAGAAATAACATTATCTACTAATTATATTCTGTTTGATTTACGAAGACTTCTGTGACCACACCAGACCACAAAATCTGAAAACTCATAAGTACTTTCCTTATATTGCATGTTCATTTATATTTAACTACCGATTTATCCAACCTAAATTACTTACCACATTTATACAAACCGTTGTGTCCCGCGGTTTTCCCTGCGTTTTTTCCTTTTTCTATTTGGATTGCATCTTCTTGTAGTCTCCATTACTGAAGGTCTGTAGTCAGTTTCTAAAACCCTTCTTTGTCATATAAATGCGTATAAGCGCCTTTATAATTAATAGCAGCAAATATCACCTAGTGTGATGCATATTAAAATTTTATTAGGCTAAATTTAATTAAACCCCGTCCCAAAAGAGGGGTTTTTGAATTCTCATCAATAGATATTTCCAAAATGCTAGTTTAACAAGTCTGGTCTGGCTGTATCATTACACCTCCCAAATGAGTTCGACAATTTTGATTTCAGTTTTTATTTGAGAAGTGATACGATCGAGAGAGTTCTAAACTATGATTCATGATGGCATTCGGTGGATTTTTTATTTATTTTTGTTATTAAGTATATGCAACTAAATATAGCGTTAACTGCAGTTTATAAATATCGTGTTTAACAGAATGTTTTTGGGGAAGTTCCTTGCATCTGTGATTATCTTATCTAGAAACAGTTTGGGGTGCGCGGTAGGTCCCCTACCTACCGCGACGCGCCCCGGTGACAAGCTAAGTTAAGCTCGATAGGCTGACCAATCCTCTCACCAGAATCGTTCATCTAAAGGGTTCATCCAAATTCTAACAGACACTCGGAAATAGAAAATGTTTCTGTATAACAGCTACACAGACTCCTTATCAAATCAAATTACTTATTTCATGGTAGATTTATTGTATGTGTCATATCATAACTTCGTAGTCGTAGACGTAACGAGATCATTATGGTTTTATAATCACTTCTAAAGTGATGGATTTTTCCAGAACCTTTTAGATTTTAAGTGTTTGTTTGTGACAATCTTTTCCTCACACTACTGACTCACAGTAAGAAGCCTTTGAATTTCAAACATCCCTTTTATTATTCGGAAGGTTAGTGTTAGGGAAGGGTAAATTAAGTCAAATTCTTTGTTCGTAACCAATATTTTATAGGTGTTTCTATGTGTGTCATCAGACGTAATGGTCAAGGGCACTTCCTCTACACCGCATTAATTCAAGATCTCCAAATAAATTAATGTTATTGTTAGACTTGTATATTCACGATTAAAGTGTTATGACCGAATATTATGTATTCAAAGAACCAGTACGTGACATTGGGCCGTGTTTTATGCAATCGGTGTTCAAGAGTACCGCCGAGCTTGGTAAGGTAACAAACGATGCCGTAAGCCAGCTCGTACAACTCGTCTTTGTTAAATTTAATTAATTTTCCTCAGTTTATATAAAAAATAACGCGACCATGTTCGGTTTAGTGAACAAATTTTTACTCCTGACCACTGTGTTTGCGGGTTGTTACGGAGCTATAGACATTAGTAAGTAATCACCATATGATTGATTTTTTATTATGCTAGGTATCCATATACGTTTTTAATTTCTTTTACTTATTAGGTGTTTTTAATTCTTAACTTTTTGTTATTTCTTTAGTATTACGATAGTGTTGCCCAATTTTTGCTGCATTGATATTTATCCCATAGTAATTGAGATATTAATATGGTATTCAACGAGCTATTGAAATGTAATCCCTTATACGAATAATTTTTAAATCGGTGCTATACTTAGTCCCTGGTCTGCTCCTTACATTCCAATTAAAAACATTAGTAGTACATATGTGTCAATTTATATAAAGTTGTTTACGATGTTTATCGTAAACAACCTTATATAAAACGTTCCAATTGCTATCACCAAACGTTTGTTTGGTGAATTTATTGATCGTTTTTATCTGTCGCCTAAAACAATAGATTTTTTATGACATCCAATTATCTACCAGTATCAACCTTGTCTAGGTAAAATGATAATTTAGTACAAATTCTTGATCAGTAACTTAAGACATATTTTTTTAAGCACTTTTTAAGGTTTTCTTCTTTTTTGTATTTTTTTTTATATGGCACCACCTAATCAGCAAATCTCATGTTGTTTCGTTCATAGGTTTATGTACTTACTTAGCAGTTTTATGTTGTTCAAGCACCATAAACAATGTAAATAAAATTGAATACATTAATCTTGATTTGCAATTAATTGAAGTACTTACCGTGATATAACTACACATTCTATACATAGTAACATCTACTAATTCTTTTCATTACATTGTAAATCACAAGCATAACAAGCACTTTCGAGTAAATAGTCAAAGATACACATTTGGTATGCTGTGATTACCAAAGATTGTACCCATGTTGTATTTATTTTTAAATAACTGTCTGCGTGCGATTCCCGCCGCATGAGTTGCACCTCTATAAGTTTCGTGTTCAACATTGTTCATTCAGAAGACCTGTCTCATCTCTGTCAAATTCCATTGAATTCTGCTCGGCACACTCCAAAAAATAACAGATAGATAGGAATATAACCTTACTCGGCGAGATAGTAATACGAATTGCTGTCGCTTTTACTATATTAATCTTAGGGACCAAGGCTATTTTAGGAAATTCACTTCCCATATAATACTATCTTTACTATACTTAATGTACTTATATCTTATTTCCAGGCAAATACCTAAAAGTATGTGATAGAAATTCAGTAGATGTCAATGATTGTATGGTAGAAGCCGTGCAAGATGGAATTGCGGCTATGGCCGATGGAATCAAGGATATGGGAGTGCCTCCTGTAGACCCCTTTCATCAGAAGGAATTGAGAGTCGAATATAAAAATAATCAGGTAAGATTTTACATGTTTATCACTAGAAATCGTAACTAAACTACGCAGTGTGTATAGTATCAGACTTTTATACACCTAGGTTTAATTCTTCTTCTTCTAGGATCTGATCTAATATTTCTTTAGTACTGGTTCTTGAAATTGTGATGTGTTTGTGATTTTGCATCTCACGCTATCCTCGACAATGCAGATAAATATGTTTATTGTGTAGTTATTTGTCACGAATGTTCTCAGTTTTCAAAATTAATTAGGAATTGAAATCAATTTCCTAAAAAGAGATGAGTAAAATTACTAATTTTCTCCCTCTCTTTTTTTACAAGTAGATACTCAACGAGTGAATCTATCTAAGTACATACATATATGAGTACAATTTTTAAAACTTCCTACTACGAGTACTTACAACTTAAATCCACCGCTTAAAATATAGAAATAATAAACTGTTAACTTGTTTTACAATTACTAAGGGCAAAGATAAGAGATAAACCTTATATTTATCAAAGGCCAGGTTATATAGTTTTCAAACAGGTTATGTAGGTTAATTCAGTTTTATTTTTTTATTACTTTTAATTTAAAGTACCTACAGCACAATCTACTTAACTATGTCATATTTGTAATACCCGAGATATTTTTTTCTTTTATGGTAATAACCTGTGATAAAAACTAATTAACGCCTTAATTAATTAAGTACTTTTATAAAGTTCCTGTTATTAAACGTATGTAAAATTTGTATATAAAATGAAAAAATCTTATAGTATTGAAAACAAAATATAATAGTTTGTTTATTAATATGCTAATAGCAATCATTTTTAAGCTTCCAGTAAGATCCAAAGCAATTAAAGTATCTATTTTCGTAGTCGCTAATTAACACACAATTTACCTCCTGGAACCGACAATAAACGAGTAACAACAAAAAATGATTTATAATTTATATCTTTTGAAGGTCTAGGTAAAAAACTGTTAAGTATTCTTATACAAATTTATTTCACACATCGAGATTATGTACGCACGAATGATCTAGCCTTGTATGAAAATATATTTATTTATATTAAATTTTAAGACCTACAAGACAGTCTAGACATTTCCTGTTATAATTTAAAATAAATAAAAATAAACAATATCAAATACCAGTTAAAACCCATCATTGGCGAAACCTGTGAACCTATTCTAGAGATACTCGTATGACGTTTGCTATGGTTCCTTTAAATAATCGTATAAAATAACTCTCTGATTCAGAGTTATACATATTCTAGCTTATTTTTTTATTTATCAGCGACAGTTGATCTATGGGAAGGCATAATTATGTTCAGAAATGGTTATCCATCCATTGCCTTGCCATTGCCTGAGGTGAGAAGTATTACGTACAATAATTAATAGGTGTGCGAAGTTCGGCAATAATTAAAATAAAAAAAGAATATTTATAGCCAGCAACATTAAAATCAGAAAAAAATAATGACATTATCTACGCATGTACTTAGACCACTTTAATGACTTTGTATTTCTAGAGTCGTCATTTTGTTACGGATGTTGTTGATAAGTAGATAACTAATGTTTTATTCGTTTCGCATCCTATTCAATAATAGACAATTTGCCGTATAATTTAAATTAAGCTGTCAAAAACATGTTTGGAATTGTTTTACTAGCCATCAATTTTGGGACGCTTCCATACTTAAATTATTTACACACATCAAAAGTGTCTAGGGATCAAGCATTTTTATGCGGATTTCTTGAGATTGAGATGTGGCTTTGTAATAAATTTATGATTTTATAAATTTATATGGATCCTTTTTGGTGCATTTCATAATTTGAATCAGGAACTGTGAATCAAATTCGAGTAAAAGATGAAAATCAGCTGTCAATATTTTCCCTATAAAAACATACAACGCATTGAAGACATTATTAGTGCTACTGTTTCCCTACTACTGATTAAAACCAACGTTATTATGGAGCGGCGACGTCATTTAAGCAGGGAAGAAATGCTCAGAGCCGTGGGAATGATAGAAGCTGGTTCCCGGCAACGTACTGTGGCTTTAGCTCTGAATACAAGTCAGAGTGTTATCAGTCGACTTTGGACACGTTACCGAAGCACTGGTACCGTGGCTGAGCGCCATGGAGGACGGTATCGCTGCACCACACGGAGACAAGACCGATACATTCAAATCTTAACTCGAAGAGCTCCAACAATAACCGCCATGATGTTAGCCGTGCGGCTTCATCACTCTTCAGGGAACTTAATTAGCGACCAAACAGTCAGAAACCGCTTGCATGAAGTGAACCTTCATTCCCGAAGACCGCTACGGGTACCACCTATAGCAATGCACAATCGTAGGATTCGATATCAATGGGCTCTTGAACACAGAAATTGGGCAGAAGAACAATGGCGTTTCGTGTGCTTTTCTGATGAGTCTCGTTTTGGTATGAGACCGGATACAAGACGTATACGACACTGGAGAACCCCTGGACGCCAATCGCGATTAAAATCCTGCCAGGAAGTCCATCCTTATAGTGGTGGAACCATCATGGTATGGGCGGGTATTTGGATCGGCGGAAGAACTGAGTTGATTTGGATCAGAGGCAACCTCAACGCTCAAATTTATGCTGAGACGATTGTATCAGACGTCATCGTTCCTCTACAAGTGCAAATCGGTCCCTTATTTCAGTTAATGCATGATAATGCACGACCGCACACCGCAAGAGTTGTAAGACAGACTCTCGCCGCAGCTAACATCAATGTCCTGCCCTGGCCTGCTCAGTCGCCAGACTTGAACCCGATTGAGCATGCATGGGATATGCTACAGAGAAGAGCTCTGCCGAATATGGAGGGTATCCAGTCGCAAGAAGACCTTTTTTTGTTGTTGCAACGAACATGGGCGGCCATTCCACAGCGTGATTTGGATGAACTCATTTTGAGTATGCCAAACCGATGTTCTTGTGTTGTTAGTGTTCGCGGTAGAAACACGGATTATTAATTGTTTAAGTTACCCAATAAAATTTTAAAGAAAACTGTTATTTCAGTCTTTTTTTCGAACTTTAATGTTAGTGGTTCAAATGTCAAAAATCCCTTTATTAGGAAAATGGCAAATTTCTTTATTAATGCAAAGGTGACTTGGTTTATCGTTACTGTGACAAACGAAAACACTTTATTTGATGAATCCTTAAAGAAAATTTTAATTAATATCAATCAGGAGAAAAGTTATTGCAAAAATATATGTTGATCCCTAGACACTTTTGATGTGTGTATTTACAAATCTTTCCTCTTTATAATATTAGATTAGTTTTAAAACAGTCCTTTGGTTATTTTCTTATTTTTTCATACAGGTAGCCTACATCAATCGACCGTGATTTGATAAAGTTATTGTCACAATCAAAATACATAAGTAATTAAGTAATTTGCGCACGGACTAGTTTTAAAATCCATATTTATTAATTTGTTTTGATACGTAGTAATAACCAAGGGTAAATACTTTCTTTTCTGTAATGTAAGGTTTATCGCTATAGATTAATTTTGAAACTAAAGTATAATCTGTCTTACAAAATACCACACAAAGTGAATCAACAAAAAAATCATCTTTTTCATTTCTTGGTAGTCAGAATATTGCATGCAACTTCCTATCACGAGTACTTTTAATAATCGCCCTAACAGTTAGTTATTAAGACAACTGTTAATTAAAATAAGGCGAGTGTTTAAGCCGTAATTATTTACAAAGAAATTGACATTGTCATTTTTTAATAAGATTTTAATTAGATAAGTAATTTAAGTGTTTGATTTCAATAATAAGTGCTAGAGATGTTTGTATAAAAATCGATTTTATATTTATTTAATACCGATCAAGTAATTTGCATACTTTGTTTAGAGATTCATCCTCATGGTTTTATATTAAAACTAGTTTACGGTTATCAATGTCGTTAGGTACAAAACTGTAGTAATCGTCCCGTCTACCTTGATTGTCTCTGTACATACTTTAGGTAATCACGTAATTACTTGTATGTAATAACCCTCCACAAACTGGTTCAATTCATTTGCAAATATCTTGGAACTTAAGGTCAGTCCTTATTTATTTGACCCATAACCATTAACCATGTTGTGCGAGTGAATTTATGTTTTATTTGAGTTCATTGCAAAGTTAATTATAGAACAAGGTATACACCCTTATTTTGAAATTGCGATACCTTATCTCAACGACGGGTGACAATATAATAGTGAAGTTAGTTTTTTTCTTTTGCTTTTATTTAAAAAGTTTTGATAAGTCAAAGATTTTCAAAATCCCGCCGAATTTTATTGTTATTCTACAACGAACGCTGCGATACACAGCTGAGCGCGGTCATCGACCCGAGCCGTCACAGAATACTTGATAGCTAGTATGCCGTCTGGTAATACGGCATTTATTTGGTATTTTTTTTAGATAAGTAATCGACTATAATTTTTGATATTTTTATTGGATATATGGATTCAGTTACTGCTACAGATATTCTGATTTTAATAAGTCCCATATTTTCAAAATAGGGGTGTATAAAGTACCTATGTTATTGTAATTTATAGTTTAGTAGTTATACGAGTACATAGTATAACTTATGTTAATACTTCAAGAAACATACACATATTTTTAAATTTTCTATATTATATGCATACCTACTTACTAATCTGCTCGCAAAATTCATAATTCAACATTGATTTCCTTTTAGACATTCTAATAGTTGAAGGAAATGCTAATCTGTAAACTTGTGATAAATACTCAAGGAAAAAAATACCGCTCATGATGACTAAAGTATCAGTAGGTGCATAATTACTGTCAGTATAACTTATAATCATCATATCTCTTTCCTTACCTAGTATTTTTTGCTTATATACATAGATTAAACCTCTATATTTAAGTAATTTGCCAACAAAAAATACACCTTTTTTATTCAGCTACATAGTTTCCTTGTAATACAGTTAATTAATGTTTGTTTATTACAATACATTATATACTTATGTAGTAGTTTCATTATGTTATGGTAATATGTTAACTCTTTGAATCGTTCGATAATAAGTAAGTAAGTATATTAAACAACGACTGAAATGACAATAAATTAAAATAATGCTATTTATTTAGTCATGTCATGACTAAATATTACATGTACTTTAGGTACCTTATGTAGGTATATGAAAAGCAATAGGTTTGACGGAAATCATGTCGATATGATTGAATTATAATTGAATTTAAATTACTGGTCTAATGCGTGTCATAATGCGACTTGGTGATATCATGTATAAACGTATTGAAATTATTATAGTCAAGGTATTTTGGTGGGAAATCTATGACAATTTTAGGATAAGTCAAAAGTGCTTATTTAGGTATGTCCTATTATTTTAAATGGTCGGAACATTTTTGTAAATCTCTTTGTCTTTGGTCATGGATGTAGGTACTAGGGATTTTTGTGTTATCTTCTTCCTTGTAAATGCTCAATAAATATTGTGCGTTGGGAACAAATTTGAATGCCTGAGAATAAGTCTTCGTATGATGTTGCGAGTGTGAAATATTAATAAGTACTCTAATTTACATTGCAGATATCAGCTAAGATGTTCTTGAAAGATATCTACGTCGAAGGACTTAAAGGAGCGACAGTTCATGATGCAAGGTTTGTTTTATATTACTGTTTAATTAACTGGGTAAACTGCTTATCTATAAAAATAACAATGTAACCACCATTTCCTCCTACAAAACCTGCCGCCGTGTGACTGATCTTAATCCTAAAGGTCTTAAAATAAAAAGACGGAAATAGTAAATACAAAACTCGTTTCTTGGACATAGCACCTTCTTAGTTCGCATTATTAAAATGAACATAATGTAAACATACATCGTTTGTGCATTAAATAAATTAACATTTATGTACTAACTTTTTTTGTTATTTTACGGAAAAGGTTACTTAGATCAGACATGTGCAAAAAAAAAACGAGGCTATTTGTAATAACAATTATGCGAATAATTTAATTCTAAATATGATTTCAGAGTTCGAGCTGATGACGATCGTCTTCACATTGAAATAGATTTATCAGCACCGACGATATTTATACGCGGAAATTATGAAGGAGAAGGACAGTACAATGCTCTTAAAATTGACGCCAATGGCAGCTTTAATACAACCATGAGTAAGTAACTAAGTACACAGTAGATAAATGAGTATTAATCCTTAGAATCTATAGGGGGTAAATAATGAATTCATCCCAAAAGGAGACTATAATGATGTTCAACGTAAATAATAGTTATTTATGGTACAAGAGAGGTAAGTTGGTGATTACTTCCGAGGCGCTATTGAGACCCGAGCCGTCAGGCGAGGGTCAGAAGATAGCCGAGGATAGTAATCATCAATACACGCGAGTACCATACAACGTTTTTCAACACACTTGCGAAGAAATTCATAATAATATATCATTTTTCGCTAATAAATAAACAGTTTTTCTATTCGCGCGCATCCAACACAACAATGGTGATCGGCCAAAGATTAAAAGAATATACTTATTAAAAAAAAAAACGAATGAATGAATGAATGGAATCGACCATAGACCTACCAAAAGTAAGGCAACATAGTTGAAGTTTGTTTTTAAAATGTATGGACACAATTTTTTTGGTGTCGAAACTTTTTTAAAAACAAAGCAATTTAAAAAAACAATCTATAACTCACTAGTGAATAAAACGTGTCATTATTCAACTGTTTTTGCACAAATAAGAGCCCCTTTACAGTGGCGTAGCGTGGGTGTCGGCCGCCCGGGGCGGAAGACAATTTTGCCGCCCTCTTATTTAGATATTTCAATTTAATGTATACATTACATTACATAACATACATTTAAATAAAAAAGTTTATCTAAGTTTTACAATCATCTTTATTATACATTGATACATTTTTATAACAGGTACACTCAAGAACGCGTCAACCTATACACTTTGGACTTTGCAGACGTTGAGGTACACGTAGCGGACAAATTCAATTTTTCACAAAGTCCAATTATTTCACGACCACTACACGTATCTATTTGCACAAAAATCACAGTTTTAAAGCGTAACGTAAATTACGATACGAGACATCAATAAAACTTTGTTTGAATCGTCAGTCATTCTCGCTGTTGTTTTGTTAGCCATAAACAATCCAAGCAATAAATAAAATACGGGGAATCCCCGCAAGTCGTAGACGGTGTTGCCAGCAGTCGCTACAAAATATCATTCAAAGAAAGGGGATTCCCCGAATCCGTTACAGAATAAGTAATGAAAAATTCCATGCTCTTTTCAATCGGTCCTTTGTAGTTGCGTTAAAAATATGAAATGGTTCAAATATTTTTATTATTTATTGTGAAATTTTGCCGCCCCGCTAAAATGTGCCGCCCGGGGCGGGCCGCCCCTGCCGCCCCCACTACGCTACGCCACTGCCCCTTTATGAGCAAGTGTGTTGAAAAATATATTTATTATTTAATAGATTTATTATTAACGGGGCATAAACTATTTTTAGATTAACTTAGAATTAGAAAATTAGGACAAATACCTGTTTGCTTGAAACTATCCAAGTCTACCTTTACTAAAGTTAAAAGCTTTTGAAACGTTGTACGTACGTTGTTAGGTACATACTACTTACTTATTTTTATTTCCAGTTTATAAAAATGGAAATAGTAATTCATTTGTGACTTATTTTAGCTGACTTGGTGTGGACTTGGAAAATTGACGGTACACCCGAGAAGAACGGCACTGACACATACATCAGAGTAAACTCCTTCTACATGAGACCTGATGTAGGGAACATGGATTCACAATTATCTAACGACAACCCAGATACTAAGGAATTGAGTAAGTTCAATATTAGTTATTGCCAAAAACTTATTCATCAACATCTTTGATTGACTCACTAGATGGATGTTCACCAAATAAGATATTGTCAATAAATAAATCTGATGCTTAGGTCTTATAGTAATACATTGGAATGCTTATTAATTAGGACTAACAGGTAGATACACATCCCATGACCACGAGAGGGTAGGCATAGACATAGGTATATGTATATACATACATCTTATGTAATATGATTCTGTTAAACTGATCGTGAAAAGGTTCACGCGCTATTTCGTGCAAATTTAAAATGCCAATTTTATTTATTTTCCTCCTCCGCTGTTCATCTAAAATGTGTTCATCAGTATTTTTTTATGTTTATTATTTGTTAATATTACATTGTGTTTAATCATATTTTTTTCTAATTTCAGCTGATCTAGGAACCAGATTCATGAACGGAAACTGGAGAGTCTTATATAAAGAACTGCTACCCTACGCTCAAGCAAACTGGAATAAAATGGGAATCCGCGTCGCCAACAAAATTTTCTTGAAGATACCTTATGATCAAATATTTCCTACTAGTTCTTAATTCTTATTTAGTACCTGATTATGTTAGATAAATGTAAATTAAACCAGTAAATGTAATAAACTCTATATTATAAGCTTTTAAGTAGAGGGAGTTACAGGAATTGAACCAATAATATGTTACAAAATTATTATGTTATCTTATACCATTTAGGTTCACCATATAAACAAGTTAAGGGATTTCTGTGATACAAATTAGGAACCCTATATTTTAAACTGTAATATTAAGTTTTATTTGAAGTTGCAATAAATCTTTTTATATAAGTAAACATGTGTTTTTATTACTTACGTTTACCAATATATGAGATTTGTGATTTACTAAAGAAAGTCCAGCGCCTAAAATTTTATAAGACGCGGGCGGGTGATAGAAGTATATTCGTAAATTGAAATACGAGTACCATGGATTACCAAACATGTGACAAATGACAGTTTCAAACATGTAACAAATCGATTGTGCTTTCACTGTCAAGTCTTCCTAAATCATTTCGGAACTGTCAAATTCAATTTAAATTTTTAAAACTTTTGGAGAATGATATTTTCCGACAAAAATTAAAGATTTGATATAGTTTTAAAAGGAATTTGTGCCTATAATTTATTAAAATGGGTGTATTACTAAAGTTTCTAGTAGCTGGTATTGTAAGATACTGGCTTATTCACATAGATTACTGGCAGACGATAGCCAACCGGGTGGAGATTGCGACGCCGATAAACTCATGGAAAAGATTAGTGGAAGGTGTTTATCTTTACGATCACAATATAAACCCCTACGAAGGAGATTCCTTTCACGAGTCGCCCATAATGCTGGTTTTCTTTCATTTTTTGTTGAAGAAAGTCCCGTACTTTCTTCCATTACTATTTACATTCCTCGATTTGCTGACAGCATACCTGTTGTACCAAACATCTAAAGCTTTCGCTAGAATATTGAAGAATTCTCAATTAAAAAACATGCACGAAGTTGATGAAGACTCTAAAGATATGCTTTTGGATGATGCTCAACTGAAACAGTCTTCAGACTATGTCCTATCATTTTATTTGTTCAATCCATATTCTGTTTTAAATTGTGTCGGTATGACAACAACTGTTGTTCAAAATTTATTGGTGGTAACTGCTCTATGGGGGGCATCAAATGGAAACAGAGGGGTGGCATGTGTGTTTATAGCATTGGCGACTCATCAAGCACTTTACCCCGTTCTTCTAATAGTGCCGATAGCTATACTACTGGCAGATGTGAGCCAAGGATGTAACAAATGCTCCTACATAAAAACATTGCTGATATTTGTACTCAGCTGGGGATTCCTTATTTATATATCTGCATTTATTATGGATGGATCATATAAATATGTCTACAATACATATGGCTTTATGTAAGTATATTAACTAATAAATCAATGCAATGCAACTAGATTATCTATCTATGTATTATTAATGTAGACATGCAGTACTTATAAACATGCAGATTTCCAATTAGACCTCTAAAAAGAATTAAAAATGTAAAGAACTATTATGATTATGATAATAAAACAAGAATTTATTCAATTCAAAGATACTTAAAAATGTATTTATACTATAATTTCAGATTAACAGTACCTGATTTGAAGCCCAACATTGGCCTGTTCTGGTATTTCTTCACTGAAATGTTTGAACATTTCCGTCTATTGTTTGTGTGCGCATTCCAAATCAATGCATTGGCATTGTATGTGATACCGCTCACACTAAGGTTCAAGAAAGAACCAATATTACTGGCCACTACCTTGATAGCACAGACTGCTATATTCAGATCTTATCCATGTGTTGGAGATGTCGGATTTTATATGTCTCTCCTGCCGATGTGGAAACATTTGAGTTCTTGTAAGTATTGTTATGTCTGAAACTTAGTTTAGTTGTTATTTTAATCAGATTATGTTACATCAAGGCATTGCTAGCATATTTAGATTAAGCTTATCATTATAACAGCAAATAATGTGTACAAAGCCATTTCCAATGATATTTATTTTCCATAATCTCAGATATTCTTAGGTACTACATAAATTAGGTATCATAATTCTTAGGTAAATCCTACTAGTATTATAAATGTGAAAGTTTGTATGTTTGTGAGTTTGGATGTTTGTTACTCTTTCACGCAAAAACTACTGCATCAATTTAGATTAAATTTGGTACGGATGTTCCTTATAACTAGGAATAACACATAGGATACTTTTTATCCCGAAATTCCCATGGGATTGGGATTTACGCGGGTAAAGCCGGGGGGCGCACCTAGTTTTATATAAATCTATTTTCTTTATTTTGCTATAAAATGCCGATTCATCACTTAATTATTTATCCTATTTCAGGTATGCAGCAAAAGTTTATTGTGGGCTGTGCCCTTATCATCACATCAGCACTAGGACCAATGGTTTGGCATCTCTGGATATATTCCGGTTCAGCGAATGCTAATTTCTTCTTTGGTGTCACCTTGTCATTCGCGACGGCTCAAATTTTCCTGATTACTGATATACTATTTGCGTACATCAAGAGAGAATACACGCTCAAACATGGATCCTCGCGCCAAATCGACGGAAAACCAGCCAAATTAGTATTACGATAATATTCCAGTGTTGTTTAAGTTAATGTAGGTACCAAATATTGTATAAACTTATGTTCAATGTGTTACCGAACAAAGATTTCTTATAATAATTAGTTTGTAAATAAATTGTTGTGAAATACTTCGACTGCTTTAGGTTATTGATGCTGAAATATTTTATCGGTATTAACATGTGATGAACTTAGATTTATTTTGTTCAGAATTACAAACAAGTCAATTGTGTCATAGAAAATTAAATTAGTATTTGTAATTTTATTATGCAACTTAACAATTATTATTATCACATTTAAAACGATAGGCATTTATTTATTTTGTGAATAACAACTATAACATTTTCAGCATGTTATATACTAAATATTTAGATACTAATTAGATAGTACTTTTAATTAGATACTATGATTGTAAGCTCTTCAAACTGACCATGTAATAATGGTTGGTAGTGTTTAAATAAAAAAAATATTTATTTTTATTAAACTTTTATTCATTTCCTAAGATAATATTTAATTTGTATCGCATGCGTGTAGTGAATCATTATCAGTTATCTTATCAGCAGGTAGTGGTCTATATTGCACACACCTTACCGTGCGTCGACGCGTGTTTTCATATTTTGTTAATGAAAATGAAAACTTGACACAATGAAGCGGTTAGAAAGTGTTCTTTTATGTGTTTTGTTTACAAATACATTGAGTTGTAAGTAAAGTTTTAAATATTGCCTTTCTCATTATACTTGTGCATTTTTAAGCGGTCATTATTCCGCTTATAAAATACTTGTCTACTGATTATTTTATTAATTATTGTGTAGTGAGTGATGCTATGATACTACCAAGTATACCGGCCGTGCTTTTGGACTGCTACCGAACCGGCGCGCCAGATTTGCAAGCCCCAAAACGACTCGATGTCTTCCTTTCGCTGTTAAAGAAAATTGAATCTAATTCACAATTGGATATGAGAATGCTCAGCTCATCTTTGCTTAGAAGGTATAAATGTTTTTTGACATCAATATTATTATAATTAAGTATCTATGTAAGTATGTCATGGTCATGATCATGAGTGATTATTATAATTGCATGAATTTTATCTTGCTATGCAACGAGATTATTTATACTTACATATTAATATTATAAAACTGAAGTGTTTTGTTGGATGCGCTTATTTTGGCCGTTTTTGCAGCTAGTATTTGTGTATATGACTCTATTCTTGTATTTCTTGTTTAATGTAAGTATTTTTACTTTGAAAATTGTATTGTTTTATATAAGTACTTTAGTATACATAATATTTTGATATTCTTCCAGCCTACGTCTAGACGGCATCGAACACTCTTCAGCTAATGCGATGGAGACTGAATTCGTGCTACCGTACAGAGCATCAGCATTTCAATTTCATAAGTATAAAATATTAATGGATCTGTTTTTGCCGAGTCAAGATCTATTGAATGTTGACGAAATATTGGATGTCGAAGAGAAATGTTTTCTGCACAAAATGATTAGTTCGTCTGTGAGGCAATGGGAGAGAGGGGACGAGAGCTTCGTGTGTCCAGTGTCTGCTCAGATGTCGTTGAATATGGCTACCGCGAGCAGTAATCGGTTAGCAAAACATTTTTAAGATAAAAAATTTATAGGCATAAGTACTTTTTGTCTCAAATTCCCTTTTTATAAGATAAGTAAATCCTTCTAGTCTAGGAGTTTAAAACATGGATATTTGTTCCTCTTTCGCGCAAAACGTACTGGACCGATTTCAAATAGCTTGTTAAAAAAGAACTATAAAATAGGACGTTTTATTCAAAATTGACAATAATAAATAACTTATAAGTTCCAAATTCCAGAATACATAGCAGATGTCCAATAGAGGAAGGCGTAGTCCAAACCGAGTGGGGCACTATAGCTCCTGGAACATTAACTGCAGCCATAGCCGCGTCACTGGAATCACAACGCGTTTTAATTAGTGACATACTGAACGCTAATATCTTCAAGGAAGATGTGGCCGAGCCGCTGATGACGTCAGCTATGCAAGAGTGGTTCGAAGATATAGAAACGTTCAATATGTCCAGTCAGAGGCAGATTGATGTGGCTGATATCGGTAATGTGTGGGTGGCGACGTTGGCTGGTGAGCTTTTACGATTCTTGTTAGTACTTACACGAGTAAAGAAGTAAACCTTGTTGGTAATTTATGCATTTGAATAATAATATTATGTACGTAAGTAATTACGTATCTGTGAGTTTGCCTTTATTTCAAGGCAAGGAGTAATGAACTTTTTATACTTATAACAATTTTACATATCATGAAGTAAGTACTCCTGTACATAAAAAGGAATAAGTAAGTATTAATATTGTGTTATACGAGTTTTTTGAATCTGCATTGATATACTTACCTACACCTATGGCCATCCTAGATTTTCCTAAGCATGCAAATACCTAGGTACCATATAAGTAAGTAAGTACTTTTAAATATTATATCCCTACCAATGGATGATTACAAATAATAATTCTCAAACCCTACAAAAGATCCATAAAGTAAACTGTTACATTTTGAATAAGTAATTACATTTACGTCATCATCTTCATTATCAGCTCGTATATGGCCCCAGCAAAAGGCTCGAGCCTACCCGGGATTAGGGTGATGAAAAACATTTACTTACATAATATGTAATCGTAACTCTATAATTTGTGTTTCTAGGAGACTTAGCAGAAGTAGTAGTAAACCAAGGACCGCGAGTTGGTTCCGTAGCTCAACTCATGACAGTGGGAACCAACAATAGGTGGAACGACACTCTTCTTCCCAGGATTCATTACATATTCCCTCAGAACAGCTCTGTCATTGACTGGCATTTCACTGATGCTGAAATACTGGCGGGGGTTGACGGTAATTTATACCATTTTACCTGTAAATCAGTAGTATAACATTATAGTAAGTACTCTACTTTACGATGAAAATTAATAAAGGTATCAGTACGTCTTAAAAGTTTGAAACATCTTTATGAACGTTCTTTTTATGTTCGAGAAAATAGGGATTGACAATAGTTGGATATAAATAAATCTTTAAATCCATAAATCTTATTTGATTTCCCAAAAGAAGCTTTATATAATTAAAATATCTCTAAGTGAAATTTTCTTTCTAGGATTTATATTATCACACTACGTGTCACAATGGTATGAGCAAAGACGAACAATTCGTCTGTCTCAAATAATAGAAATGTACTATTCACACGAAGGTGTGTCATTCGACCCCACAGTTAAGGCATGCAACAGACAATCGTTGTTTTCAAATTTGTTTAAAAGTACAGATTTGTTCACTGAAACAACGCGATTTTCTCACGTTTTGTCTTTGAGACAAATCACTGTTTATATACCAGTGGAAGAAATGGAGAGGATGACAGAAGCCGCTGTTACTGCGTTTACTTCTTATGTTTGTAAGTACACAGAAGTTGATCAGAAAATTGGAAAATTAAGGAAAAGTTGTGTTGTATGAGATTTTCTTAGGATAAAGTGTCGAGTTTGTAGGCCATTAACAAATATTTTAATTCAAGATTTCTTTAGTAAGTTAGGAATCACAAAATATAGTTGATATACTAAAATCTATCAATTGTTGTAAGTATGTCCAGGATTAACGCATTTTTCTCATTTTTCGACTTGTTTTCCGATAAGCTCTTAGATGTAACGTTTTGCCTGATTAATAACAAATTTTAGCAGATATGAAATGAATTGTGAAAACATATTTGAAATTATATTTTAAAATGTTTATTGATGTTGTAGCTGAACTAATATCGCAGAACAACAAGGCATGTCAAGTGAGTCACATTGTGCCTGTGATGGACTTGGTTGTCGCCACCGACGGCTCGTGGAAAGGGTACGAAGTCGAGGAGTTTATGTCGTAAGTAGTGGTCAATATTTAAAGGAGTAAGTACTTATTTCGCTTTTGGGCAATATATGGTAAGAGTAAGAAGTGCAATAAGTAAGTAGTAAAGGAAATATAACTTAGTAATCAGGTACATATTTAGACTGGGCATTACTGAATCTTTTTTTTTAAAACAGTTTTGTTATAAGCTTTGTTTTACCCTGATTTTATTACGGGCGTAAAGCCGCAGCAGCGAGCTAGTTTGGTTTTAAATAAAAAGGAAATGTTCCGAAGAGTAAGTTTTGACGTAAGTACTGTTTAAATGCAGACTGCATTTCTGTTTATAAAAATATCGTTTCACACTTATGTCATTAAGTTCCATTTATTACTTAAACAATACGTATTTAATTCGACTGATTATAAAGGCTTTAAATACTTGTTAAGACATATTGAATAAATCGAATAACGAGTACTTATTGTATTGTTATATCATGATGGTATTCTTTACAAAGTGACAAACGAACAGAACATTCAACTTTTCGTTAACGTCACGTCTGCCTTAATAATGCTATTTATAATTTACTGCTGTAATTTTTTTCAAAACAATGCATTAATACTAATTAAAAAATATAAAATAAAATCATGTATAAAATTGGTGAGAAAAATAGCCTCGAATATTTTACAATTTAATTTAAGTTTCATACGCCGTATATACTTTAAATATGCTATCATCATGTCAATCACACAAAAACGGCTAAATGGTGTTGGATGTTTGACATCAAATATTTTGGAACCTTGATTATTTTTATTTTGAAACCTTTTTATCATGGAACCACCAACATTCGATTTTTTTCACGTTGCAACAATGTTATTACTGATTTTATGGAGCACTATGCAAAATAGTCTAAAAGCATTCCTTCTAAAATTACAGGAAAGCACTATAATTAAATTAACTACCCTCCTCTGAGTAAGAATAATACTTCTAATTTAGTCTAGCTAGACAGACTGAACATACATCCCGTTATAGAACCTACTTAAGCATTTTATAATAGAGTAAGGTCCTATTTAAATTCTTACATGTTTGAACATAAAATTAATTTATTTAATTGCGTGCGTAAATACTTATTACTATAAGTACATACTAAAATATTAATGGAATGAAAGTTGAAATCAAACTATGTTTTTATGGGATAATTTGCCGTGATTTTATACCAATTAAAAGTAACGGTCCTGTTATAATTACGTTTATGGTAGACGTGTATGGCATAAGTTTTCAAATATTGTACTTATACTTATTTTATTGGACTGGATGATACTGTTAATAACCATATTATTGTTTTTACAGTTATATATTTAATGAACTAATTAGGTGTTTTAATCCAACTAATTATGAATGCATGTGAAACTGCACGATTTTATAACTACCTTATGAAATTTTCTTTAAGATGGATAGGTGGCGCCCTAGAGATAAACATGCAACGAAGTACAATATCTTTGCTTCACGGAACCACTGCCGACTGGATCGTACCACCTTCTAATAATATGACCGCATTGTTTTCACACATCAGCAATTACACAGGACAGTGTAAGTTTAATAATATGAAATATTCGTTACGTGATTCTGTCTAGTCGCATTTACAACATTGTATAACAAAACGATAAGTGATCTAGGTGGCGCCACTCCCCACAGGCGCTACAAAAATCTTACAAAACTACATAATTATCTGTTGCTAGTCTACTTTTTACTCCACGTCTAGATATAAATACACCTCAACTTTATGCATTTATTCCTTAGGGCCAACTCATATGAACCTACCAAGAATAATGTCGACGATTATACAACATTCCTTGAACAAGTCGTTACTAGAAATAGACGCTAAAGCGAGTGCGGGCGCCAGTACCGTTGTCCTTATAATTAGCCCCACTGATCGTCCTTCGGCCACAGAACTAGATAGAGTCAGGGACCTGATGACGTCACTCAGGAGGAATTACTTCGACGTGTACTTCGCTTATGTTGCCCAGGAGCTAGCAGACTTTCAAAATATTAATAATGAGTATTTAGATTATTCAGAGTTGTTTTTAAGGGTATGTTTTAAAGATTACCTTAATAAAATAAGAAATGAGACTTCATTGTTTAAAAATTCAACTTAAATGTTTTCAGACCCCTTCAACCAGTGTCCAAGATGTTATTGATTCAGTAGACACGTTTATTATCAAAAGTAATATTCCAACACGGATTTTCGGACAACAATGTTCATTTAACGACACTGATTTTAATCAAATTGAATATGAAGATTTTGTTCTACCAAATAGACAAACATCATACAGAATACATCCTTATTATTTACTGGGACAATCTTTTATTCAAATTCAGGTATGTTTGTAATAACAAAAGATAATGTATTTCTTAACATTATTTGGTTAATTTATCTGATCTAAAATAATACTATGGATTTATAAAAGCGCCATCTATGCTATAACAGAGTTTGTTACGTATTTTTAATATTTAGTTCATATTTTCTCCGCAACGGCACCACTTCAAGGAAGACCAATGAAATATTTATTGAAGAAAATAATCCCACCAAAAACATTCTGTAAAAAACTAGCCAAGTCTCGATGGAGCTGCTTGTTTATCCCTAAAAAGTAATGAAATCTAGACAAAGTCGTACCAAGTCTAAGGTTCCTTACTGCGATTTCTTTATTATTATAGTTAATGGTGTGTGACTTGGCCGTTGAAGGATACACTGAACACAAGTACACAACTGTACACAAGGGTACAAAACTAGGTGCTCCATGACACTATTGCACCAATCTGTCGCCAGAACCGCTACCCATTGACGATAGAAAATTGCCACTTGAAAAACGTTGATTCAATATCCAGTCAATTGTAGGCTTGATAAAACTGCGTATTTTAATAATGTTACAACATTACGTGTAAACAAAATTGACTTGTACCCACTACTAACGTTTTAAACAATGTTCAACGGCCAAGTCACACAACATTAACTATAATAATAAAGAAATCGCAGTAAGGAACCTTAGACTTGGTACGACTTTGTCTAGATTTCATTACTTTTTAGGGATAAACAAGCAGCTCCATCGAGACTTGGCTAGTTTTTTACAGAATGTTTTTGGTGGGATTTCATTTATTTTTGTTGAAACGTGTTTATATTGTTTTTTTTTATTAGATTTTCTTATTTGACACATTTTTTTCTTTTTAGGAGTAGTATTTTATTACTAAGCGCCCCGCAATTTCACCCGCGTAGTTCCCGTTCACGTTTCCGTGGGAATTTCGGGATAAAAAGTATCCTATGTGCTTCTCCTGGTTCTAAGCTACCTCCCCACAAATTTTCAGCCAAATCAATTCAGCCGTTCTTGAGCTATAAATTCCCGTTCCCAATCCCGTGGGAATTTCGAGATTAAAAGTATTCTATGTTCTTCTCAAGGTTTTAAGCTATCTCCCCACCAATTTTCAGCCAAATCAGTTGAGCCGTTCTTGAGTTATATATTCCCGTTCCCAATCCCGTGGGAATTTCGGGATTATACGTATCCTACGTCCTTTTCCTGGTTCTCAGCAACCACCCCACCAATTTTTAGCTAAATCAGTTGAGCCGTTCTTGAGTTATAAATTCCCGTTCCCAATCCCGTGGGAATTTCGGGATTATACGTATCCTACGTCCTTTTCCTGGTTCTAAGCTACCACCCCACCAATTTTAAGCCAAATCAATTCAGCCGTTCTTGATTTTTAAATTCCCATCCCCAATCCCGTGGGAATTTCGGGATTAAAGGTATCCTTTGTCCTTTTCCTGGTTCTAAGCTACCTCCCCACCAATTTCCAGCCAAATCAGTATAGCCGTTCTTGAGTTACAATTCCCGTTCCCGTTCCTGTATAATTCCCGTTCCCGTTCGATTATCCTAGTTTTTATAGTTTTCCCTTTATGTGGCCATTAAACCCTAACTCTGTACCAAATTTCAGCTCTCTAGGTTTATGGGAAGTACTAGTTCTATTTTGATGATCATGAGTGAGTGAGTGAGTGAGTGAGTGAGTGAGTGAGTGTCTGTCATAAATACGAAACTTTGCATTCGCTTAACTTCGGAACTAAATGACCTACAGACTTGAAATTTTATTTTAAGTATGTGATTGTATAGCTTACTGGATGACGAAAATTTCAGCGTTCTGGGCTTATCCAGAGGTTCTCAAATAGGGGCCTGAAAATGCGGCGAAAGGGTTCCTGTAAAGGATGGTACGGCAGTGTTTGCTTCGCGCTCGACTTGGCGGGGGGCACTGCCGTGCCCCCAGATTAATTCGTCTAGTGTAACTACTAACTAATTTTAAGTAAATATTTTTTTTAGGTGTGCAAATAATTATTAATAATTACAAAAGTTTAATTTTAATAAGAAAAAATAGTTGGAATTTACCTATGTAAAATATATTTTGTTAGTGTTATTTTTCAATATAATTTCGAAATATATGTTATTCTTTTTTAGTTTCGTAACGATGGCCAAGGGCAGCTGCTTGTGTGTACGTGGCGTGGAGCAGATGCGTCTCACAACTGCCAAACAATTCCTGAACGAGAAGTGTTCGCATTCAACTTGACTGCGCCGTGCCCTTCCCCAGATTTTTGTCCACCGGCGCATTTTGTAGCAACTGCCCTCTCCACATCTAATACATGCGCAAGTAAGAAAAAAAATGTAAAAAGTTATGCCGTATCAATTTTACGGCTAGGCCCCGGGGGGATTCGAACCCCCGATCTCCTGTTTACTAGACAGGCGCTTTAACCAACTAAGCCACGGCGCCGTTGAAGCGAGGGCCGAAAATATTAGTCACTACATCTGTGTACAATTTTTTTAATAGCGTATTTTATGAATATTTTTCTAAAATTATTTCGTTTTTTACAGATAATGATTGCCGCTTTCCTCACCAAGTTGGATATTATATAAGTCATACAGGTCTCAGATGTTTACCACTGCGTGGTTCTGCATCCATCCCTATGGATAAGGGGATTGTAAAACTATTTTTGCTATCATCAATAGTGTTTCTATTAAATAAAAAATAAAATATCAAAAATACAAAGTTTTACCCCTGGTGGGACTCGAACCCACAATCCCCGGCTTAGGAGGCCGATGCCTTATCCATTAGGCCACAGGGGCTATGGCGTAATAGTTGAATTTAATGTTAAGTTCACTCAATGAAAACATTTTAATAATTTATTAAAATTAACTATATTTTTGGAGGAATGAAGGACGGTTATATTCATAATAATTTATTGATGTAAGGTTTTTGCGGAATTTAATATTAGTAACGAACGCCTCTCTTAAACTGGTTACTCTTAATATTTTAAATATTATCGGAATATGCATTGATTTATTTATAAATATAGAATTATGAATGGTTTTTTCATTATATTTTTACCATAAAAGTAAGTACGTATATCTAGCACAATTTATTATACCGCTATTTCGAATACAATCTCATCGACTCCGTGGCGCAACGGTAGCGCGTCTGACTCCAGATCAGAAGGTTGCGTGTTCAAATCACGTCGGGGTCAAAGTGATATTTTTTGAAAAATAATTTATTTTTATTGTATTAGTTAACCATCGTTAACTGTAATTATAAAAAAGGATATTTTCTTAAGTTTGTAACAATTTCATTTTAATAACTGTTTCGTTTGGTGTTAAGTTGACCCTGACTTAGTAATAAACCTATAATAAAACTAAGTGATTGTGTACATAAAACTGTTGAACTAAATTTATTGTAATCGGTTTAGCCTGCCACGATCCGGTTGAGTTCGTGGAATCCCAAGTTTATCTGATCACTTAGCGATCATATGAAAATACGCATTACTTTGAGAACCTTCGAATTGTCGCCAATATTTGATAATAAATTGTTGACAGAAACAATTGAACGTTTGAACCGTGCGTAACTAATAATAACTTAATATTATGCACATAAAATATAAGCCTTTGAAAGTAATATTTTTTTAAATATGAAGGTAAATTTACATAACGAACCGTAACAAAAGTATTGTTCGACTACCTAACTATAGTAGGTACGACTTAATTATTTCGTACTTGGCTGGTTTTAATTATGGTAGGTTAATTTTTATGCCAGGCCATAGCAACAGGGAATCCGTATTGAAAAACGTATGAATTATTTATTAGTGAACCTGGTAATGAAAACTGTAGGTAGTGAAATCATGTAGGAAAATGAAACAATTAAAAATATGGATAGGATTTTTTTAACATAAATTGTCTCTAAGAGTTGTTTTTTAATTATGCATGAAATCAGCGTTTTTATGGGGATGGTAGAGTCGAGACAGTCAGGTGACCGCTTACATGTCTGCAGGCGCCTGCCTTTTGAAACGAATCGCATTCTTGCGCACGAGTATAACTTACACTCACAGACGTAATATCCTTGTGTTTTCCAGTATAAAATACCTCATTTACCGTGTATGTATACGAACACGCCTCTATTTCAGGTTGGTAGTGTGAAAAGGTTGGCGTGTGTGCAACTTGGAGGTCACGGAGTGATTGGTAGGTTCGCTTGTACTTGGGCACAGTCTCAATTTCAACCGACACCACATCACGAACATTTATTTAACACCTTTATCTAATAGTTTCGATTGTTTGTATTGTTTTGTCATTATTTCTATTTTTAATGATGTAGTCACACATAAATCAACCAATTTTTCGGTTAAAAATTTTCCGTAACTTTAAAATTAAATGTATTATTGTAGGTATTATAGGTAGTCACACGTTTTTCCGACCATTATTGTTTTATGGTTTACATTTTCTAGTCCGTTGACATTGAAATACAAATAAGTTGAGTACCTATGAATAAAATTTGAATTTTGAAAGATTTCTTTATTACATAGAGCAGACTTTTTGTGGCCTTCGATTGATTTGAAGAAGTCCAGACAAATAGGATAAATAACCTACTCTGAAACTGCGATGTGAATTGACGCAAATCATTAAACGTTTTTAATGTAAATTCATTAGCGTCCATTTAAAGTTTTTTGTGATCTTTTCAGCTAATTGACCCTCGTTGTGGTATGGGTGTATGCGTGCGTATTGTCACATACATCCGTCATACGAATACTTTTAGCATTACGATACGATTCTTTCCTTGTATAGGTAGGTAAGTACTTATAAATTGTGTACTTTCGTTCAAATGCAAATGATAGAGGTGCAACTAATGCATTTTTATGCATAGGTAACTCGAACATGAATCTATTTAAAAACACACAAAGACTAATTAAAATTTATAGGTAGAGTCAATGTTTTGTACACAAATAGAAACAGACGAACTAGTTTTCCTTTCTAGTTTGGCTTGTTGAGCTTGGATGAATATTGTTTTGCTTTTGGTAATGATTGGTGAAATACTTGTGTTATCCAATAAGATATAAGAACTTACTTACATTTTTTATATTCTATAGTCTGTTCATTTGGCCGTGAGACAAAATGTAAACAAAGAAATACTGGTTGTCAAACTTTTAGCTCATTTAGGCGAAAAATATATAGCTTTTTCAGAGTTATAAATATGAAAGTAAAATAAGACATAGTAGGCATCTTTGATAAGTCGTCTATTAATTTAGTTTAGTGTAAAAATCAATAAAAAGGTAATAAACAGGATGAGTTGAGTACAAGTAAAAACAATTCATGTTAGCACCTGAATTGTTTTACTACAAAATAAATAAACAACTATTTATTGGTGATCCTCAGAAGAAGAGCTCCAACATGGATTTTCCTTTTTTTCTTTTAGAAATCGGTAAACGGAGGCTCGTGAAGTCGTTATATACAATAGAATTTTTGTAGGGATACGAATCTTTGGCCAAGTCTCTTCTACATATTTAAATAAGTATATTAATAACACCTTGGTGTATGTTTGGATCTTCGGCGAAGTAAAAGTGCAAGCGCTGTTTGAACCAGGTTCACTTATTTTCATCAAAATCAACGTTCAGATAACAGAAATTTAACGATAACTGAATATAAAATATAATACAATAAT
Source organism: Timandra comae (assembly GCA_958496195.1). Taxonomy (NCBI): domain Eukaryota; kingdom Metazoa; phylum Arthropoda; class Insecta; order Lepidoptera; family Geometridae; genus Timandra; species Timandra comae. Next base: position 6,367,750 of record OY292354.1, on the reverse strand, counting down.
TACTTTAAACAAAGAATTATCAAAAATTTACAATATACTTTACTATATAATCGGGAAGAAAACACTCACGTCAACAAGTTGATCAAGAGTAAAAATGACGGGTACAATCCGGCTAAATACGAAAACTATTAATTTTACTTTCATTACTTAAAATGACTGTTCACCTTCATTTAGTAGTATTAAAATGTATCCATAGTTTGAGATTCACAGCATTTTTAGGTTTTAGTAATGTCAATTATCATTGTGATTACTATTACTACCTTAGATGATAAATTGGTTTCGGTGTGTTTGGTAGGTATCGCCGACGTAGTCAAATGCGGCAACAAATACTACATGTACATACCCGGCGTATCCAAGCCAGTCACACTGCAAGCTGTCTGTGAGGCGTATGTTCCTAATGTTTTATTAAATTTTGAACATAATACGTAGTAAAATGTCAGTTTGCGTGGTGAAACTGTGTAAAAATAATTCAAGAAACAAATTTCGTGTAATCATCAAAAACAGTATACACCAAAGTAGCTTTCTATGTCCCTATGTCCTGATGTCCCTATGTATGCTTAGATCTTTATAACTACGCAACGGATTTTGATGCGGTTTATTTTAATAGATAGAGTGATTCAGTGGGAAGGTCTTTAGCATATTTTATCCCCATATTCTTACGGGAACGAGAACTACGCGGGTGAAACCGTAGGGCGCCGCTAGTCTATATACACCCTTATTTTGAAATTGCGATACCTTATCTCACAGCTAATGTAAACGACGGGTGACAATATAATAGTGAAGTTAGTTTTTTTCTTTTGCTTTTATTTAAAAAGTTATGATAAGTCAAAGATTTTCAAAATCCCGCCGAATTTTATTGTTATTCTACAACGAACGCTGCGATACACAGCTGAGCGCGGTCATCGACCCGAGCCGTCACAGAATACTTGATAGCTAGTATGCCGTCTGGTAATACGACATTTATTTGGTGTTTTTTTTAGATAAGTAATCGACTATAATTTTTGATATTTTTATTGGATATATGGATTCAGTTACTGCTACAGATATTCTGATTTTAATAAGTCCCATATTTTCAAAATAGGGGTGTATATAAAAATGAAACCCGTTTGCCGTTATCACGTCATAACTTGCGAACGGCTAGACCGATTTGGCTTTTTCTTTTGTAGTTTTCTAAGACTCTGTAGAATGTTCTTCCGCAAAAAAATTAAGAAAATATCTCAGTTAGATTATAAAAAAATACATTTAATTTTGCATATTTTAAAAAACGCGCGTAACGTATGTCAATCATTTGATTCGGGCTGTTGTATATGCTTCGACAAAAAATCTCCGAGACGCATTATCGGTATTTCATTAAATTTCCAGGTATTTTATGGCCAAGGTGTCTTATTCCCTACCAATTGCTCAAAAGTAGTGACTTCGAGTTTCCAATATTTCTACGCTGTTGCAAGCGCCATGATCACGGATGAACTGAACTGTTCATCCGTGATCATAATAGTTACTCGCTGGCAGTGTGAACATGCGAGTAACTATTAATAATATATGTATCTCATCAGGTATCGCGGTATGTAACCAATCTTTCATCTATGGTTACTAAATAGTACTTATAAAACAAAGTCGCTGTCGCTGTCTGTCCGTCCCTATGTATGCTTAAATCTTTAAAACTACGCAACGGATTTTGTAGCGGTTTTTTTAATAGAGTGATACCAGAGGAAAGTTTATATGTATAATACATGCATGATATTGTAGAGAAACACCGATAAATCTAGGGATTTCTAATGTGATGTCGTAAAAAACACATTTTTTGCACTTACATTTCAAAAGTATTTAATCTAAAAGACATTTGCCTTTTACATGATTTGATTTCAATAAGTATCTTAGAAGATATCTTAGTTTTACAATAACATTACAGCAAAATTATGATCAAGGCCACAGATTACTAAATAGTTACTATGACAAGGCGACCCGGCTAGTGCACGGCGGCACAGAATAACTATTTTTTCACCTTCTACATAAATGAAGTCGCGTGTTAAAATAATTATTGACAATATAATAGTGAAGTTAGTTTTTTTCTTTTGCTTTTATTTAAAAAGTTATGATAAGTCAAAGATTTTCAAAATCCCGCCGAATTTTATTGTTATTCTACAACGAACGCTGCGATACACAGCTGAGCGCGGTCATCGACCCGAGCCGTCACAGAATACTTGATAGCTAGTATGCCGTCTGGTAATACGACATTTATTTGGTGTTTTTTTTAGATAAGTAATCGACTATAATTTTTGATATTTTTATTGGATATATGGATTCAGTTACTGCTACAGATATTCTGATTTTAATAAGTCCCATATTTTCAAAATAGGGGTGTATATAAAAATGAAACCCGTTTGCCGTTATCACGTCATAACTTGCGAACGGCTAGACCGATTTGGCTTTTTCTTTTGTAGTTTTCTAAGACTCTGTAGAATGTTCTTCCGCAAAAAAATTAAGAAAATATCTCAGTTAGATTATAAAAAAATACATTTAATTTTGCATATTTTAAAAAACGCGCGTAACGTATGTCAATCATTTGATTCGGGCTGTTGTATATGCTTCGACAAAAAATCTCCGAGACGCATTATCGGTATTTCATTAAATTTCCAGGTATTTTATGGCCAAGGTGTCTTATTCCCTACCAATTGCTCAAAAGTAGTGACTTCGAGTTTCCAATATTTCTACGCTGTTGCAAGCGCCATGATCACGGATGAACTGAACTGTTCATCCGTGATCATAATAGTTACTCGCTGGCAGTGTGAACATGCGAGTAACTATTAATAATATATGTATCTCATCAGGTATCGCGGTATCTAACCAATCTTTCATCTATGGTTACTAAATAGTACTTATAAAACAAAGTCGCTGTCGCTGTCTGTCCGTCCCTATGTATGCTTAAATCTTTAAAACTACGCAACGGATTTTGTAGCGGTTTTTTTAATAGAGTGATACCAGAGGAAAGTTTATATGTATAATACATGCATGATATTGTAGAGAAACACCGATAAATCTAGGAGCTTCTAATGTGATGTCGTAAAAAACACATTTTTTGCACTTACATTTCAAAAGTATTTAATCTAAAAGACATTTGCCTTTTACATGATTTGATTTCAATAAGTATCTTAGAAGATATCTTAGTTTTACAATAACATTACAGCAAAATTATGATCAAGGCCACAGATTACTAAATAGTTACTATGACAAGGCGACCCGGCTAGTGCACGGCGGCACAGAATAACTATTTTTTCACCTTCTACATAAATGAAGTCGCGTGTTAAAATAATTATTACACGCGAACGAAGTTGAGGGCTAATGCTAGTATGTTATATATTCTATATTTCAAAGATTAATTAAATATCAAGTAGTCAGTAGGGAGTACTCTATGTATTATTGATAAAACATGACATACAAAATAACCTTTTTCATGGTTTGTTTACATTTTGTCTCACCGCAAAATGAATGCACTATAACTATTTTCTAGACATGAAATGAAATAACTATGGCAAATATCAAATCCACTGATAGTGAAATATCGGTGGCCACTGGCCAAGTTCTGGTCCTCTAAAATACGACACGCAAAGAAGAAGAAGAATATCAAATATAGGTGTAGATGTTGTAGTTTTTCCGTAAAATGTACCACAAAACTGTAAGTATAAATTGTTAAATTAGAAGAGCTCGCTTCGCCATAATAATGAAAATATTTATCCAAGTAATATTTTACCCCAATTTTCCTACGAGACAAGTATCAATACAGGTAAAGTCCACGGTACAGATAGTTAATCATTAAAATACGCCAAGCCGGAGGTGTATGAAACTTGATAACCTTTATGGATGTAAGAATTTAAAGACTGCTTTGAGCTACAGACTACCTGTTGTCAATGAATTAAAGTTCTCATCGTTATTGTTAAAAAAACAAGACTTATACCTTTTTTTAAACATAAAAAGGTTTAAAAATGATTTTAATAAGTTCTTACTACGTAATATCTGTACGAATATTTTAATAAGTACATAGGCACTCACATATAAGTATAGGTAATACATACTATGTATTCAATTAAATTAGTCCTACGGTTTTTCCTGTGATGATTTTTTTTGTCCTAATCTGCAAAACTTTCCGGGATAACATAGCTTCCTGTTGGTGATATTTTTCCGTGTTTAATTGGTAGATACAGTCGTTGCCTAATTACTTATTCCAAATAATCTATGAAAAACAAAATTCATTACATACGTAACTACTTATATGCACTAAATAAATATTGATAATACATATAAGTAAATGCCGACAGTTCAAAATCAATATACCTATAACCAAATTTACCTGTTACTCGTACCTACAATTAAATGTAGAGCTTTATGTAGAGCAGTAAATATAGATATACTTAAGTATTATAATTATTACACAAAACTATTTATCTTATTACTGTAAGGAAGTGTTAAAGAAACCAATATTCAATTCAAACTTATTTTTTTCGAATAAATTTTCCTTTGACCACTCTATTTTTGGATCAGAGCATGTGGAAATACACTTGACTTTCCCTTTTTTAAACACATATTATTAGTACCTACTACTACCATTTAGTATATTAGATCATCATACGAGAATCTGGTCAGGATAAAAAAGTAAAAACATTATCCGATTAAAACAATAACTAGATAGGTAAGTAAGTAATTAAATTTCCAAAGCATAGAAATTTACCAAAGTGCATAGATATGTGCAATGTGCATGTCTGACGTAATATTGAAATCAATTTGCCTTGCATAACAATTCAAATGAGATTTTGCTGAAATGTTTTTCTAATTGAAGATATCGTATGATTCAAAAGTAGGTAGCTAGGTTAACATAAATATGTAAAGGAAACGCTGTACAGTACTTATTTCGTAACTATTATTTTTCCCACAATTGATAACAATTGACAATAGTTGACGTTTTAAAACTGTGTTATAACGAGACTGTTTTTCATTTGTTAGTTAGGTATGTTAAGTTTAATGAATAGGGATAATGAGTAGTCACGAGTAGTGGCGACGTGACATGCTGTTATCGTTCTCTGACGCGTCGGGGGGCTTGTTTGAACCAGCCAATCATGTTTTGCCACCGCTCGAATACGTCAACTCATGTAAAATAATGAAATACTACATATCTTTGGCAAATTATCGTATTGACACAAGATTTAATTATAAATAACAATCAGTTTAAACTATGATTGTTTGTGATAGTATTTTATATCGTTCCGTCTGATTGCACAACTATGTTGACATATTGTTCACATGTGGGTGTGTCCGATAAAGTGCGAAGGTGCCACCAGGCCACAACTCAAAATTTAACATAATATTTTATTAGGTTACAGTCTATAGACATTTAATTTATTAGCAACCAATAATTAATTGTATCTAAAATCAATAACGAACAACAAAATATACTTAACGATGTTTAATCAGCTGAAATTACAATATAGGTAGGATGATTGGTAGTAGGTATGTGTGTAATTATTTCAAATTTGACCAGTTGCTGATGCAATATGTTGTTGTTGTTAGGTGTCTGGGGGCTTGCGTGAGCACACACACATGCTTGGTATAACGAGTATTGCGATGTGATCGCGTGTTGCGAAGAGCATGCGCGGGCGCAGAACTCGGTGGCGTGGCGCGGCGCGGCGCAAGCGCTGTATCATGTGGTCGCATGGCGTGTGAGGCGCCCGCTGCCACACCTCCGCGCGGTTTCAAACTCTACCTACAACATTATAGCTAGCAGCTGGCTATCAATACTGGTACAACTTTCTAATCACTGACGTTATTGACCTCCAACGGCTAGGTTTTAATGTTTTCAAATTTTATTAAATATCATGTTTTTACATATTCTATTTACCTGCTACGTTAGTAGAATATGTATAATATTAGGTATTTGGTCAAAAACCGGTTGAAGGAGCAAAAATGATATTTAGATATAGCTACCTCAATTCCAGAACGGTACTTTATGTGATGTAGGATTAGTAAAATCACTTTTACTCTTTCTTAGATTGATTGTATTAATTGTACCTATAGGTAGTACCTACTCTACTTTTAGGTAGAGTCTTTGAATAGCGGCTTGCATGCAACGTCTTCGCACCTGTGGATTTTCCGAAGCTTACCTTACTTACTGAGTACCTATGTAGGGAGGGACAAAATACAGGTACATACCTAGCCTATTTATGGCTGCTATGTAAATAGAAGTAAGTACTTACGATTACAAGTCTCAAATAGGAAGAAATAAAGTTCCTAGCTAAGCTTGTTTCTATTTGTAGCTAAACTAGCCAGATATACCTACTTGGTAGCAAGCAATTTATAATATCAATATGTTCAATGTTATCGACCGTCACATGTCGCAAACTTATTAAAAATATTGATGGATTTGATTGCTGACTATTAAAGAACGGAATATTTTCAGCGCATTTACAGTTGGAGTAATAAAATGTTTAGGTAATAGCTGGGGACCGTTTTATTTATTGATAAAGGGAACGCCATAAAATATTTGTATTTGGTACATAAAATCCTAAAAATACCTTTTATTAAAGTTATTGGGACACATCTTCTAAAATGCTACATAGAGTCCTATAAATTCATGGGCTGGTAGAAGTATTTCCCCCTACAATAGGTTAGGAAGGTTTTTTTATTAAACCTTAGAATACCTACGTAGGGTAAGTTCGCCGGTTCGCGTCCATTTAGTGCAGTTGGCGAGTTTGGCGGCGATTATAAAAATATCCCAACACTCATTTCTATGTAGAAAAATATTTAATATGTTCGTTATATAGTCTATTTTAAGATTAACTTTTAGTTTTGTTAAATATATCTTTGGTTTTTTTGTTAAATAGAGAAATATCAGAAATAGCCGTTTTCGCCGGTTTGCGTCCAAAAAATCCAAATCGCGTCCACCTATGAACCGGTTTGCGTCCACTAGCTTAGTAAAGAAATAAGGGGGTGATATTTATATGAATTTGTGAAGAAAGATTGTATTTTAACAATTTCTTTAAGAATATAAATATTGAATAGATATTATTATTATTAAAAACATTATTATCACTACAATAACCACTTAAAAAAATGAGATCTGACCCGTCTATCGGTCTAAGTAACGTTCTTGAGGCATACTATTCACTAAAACTCTTCCTTCTTCCAACTTGTATCGTGTTTTAATACTGTTCAATCATCATCATCATCAGCCTATGTTTGTCCACTTCTGGACATAGGCCTCTCCCAATGATTTCCAGTGAGGATGGTTGATTACAGTCAGCATACAATGCAGGCAAACTACCAGGTTGTCTGTCCGGGTATCGGGTAGGCGGTCTTCCTTCACTGCGCTTCCAAGTACGTGGTCTCCATTGTTGGAGAACCTAGCTGCTCCATCGGCACATAGCAAGGAGAACTCTCCTTGCTATGTGCCCTGCCCATTGTCACCGCAGGAGAACAAAGGTGGTCGCACCTTCGTTCTCCTGCGTATCACCTCGTTGCTGATACGATCACGCAGGGAAACGCCAAGCATAGCCCTTTCCATTCCATAGCACGCTGAGTAACTCTGAGATTTATGATTAGGCCATAGTAAGAGACCACGTCTCAGTCCTGTAGGTCATCGCTGGTAGCACACACTGGCTGAAGACTTTCGTCCTTAGGAACTGAGGTGTTTTGGACGAGAAGACGCTTCGTAATTTCCCAAACACTGCCCAGCCGAGTTAGATTCGACGATTGACCATTTTCTTGACTTACCTAATTGGACCGTTTGTGGTAGGTAGATATATTCGCCATCAACTTCAGAATAGAATTCGGCGCAACATGAACATTTGACATGATTTTCGTCTTTTGCATGTTTATTTTAAGGCTGATCTGATGAGAAACTCCGTCGAAGTCAGCGACAATTTGTCCCAGGCCTCCAGGTCTTCTACCGATTCTGCCATGACTTCGATGTCGTTGGCAAATGGAAGGTGAAGGCGATGTTGATGCCAAGTTCTTTCTATTCCAGGACCTCGATGGTATCTTCCAATACTGTCCAAATAGTCCCAGTTACTTTACTCCATCTGGTCTGCGCCCACTGATTTTGTTCAATATTGTGGTCTTGGGAATAGTATACATATGTGTCTTATCGATTTAATCTTCTCTCGAAATTAATTTAACGCTTTCTTTAACTTGTCTTCTGTGAATGTACTTTTTCTTTCTTGTATCCGAAGAACTCATCTTATTTAAGATGAGTTCTTTGGAGACAAGAAGAGAGAGAGAGAGAGATATTCTATTTAGAAAAAAAAACGAAAGATATTACGCATTTCATTTAAAAAAATAATTTTAAACACATAGTCTTCATAAGAAAAATACAGTAATAATAATTAATTTTATATTGTAAAAACTTAAGATATAACAAAATAAATGAATATATGAATAATTAATTCATTTTAAATTATAATTATATAGCAAGTCAATCGTATTTATTTGACGAAAATAGTGGACGCAATTTGGTTTACTACTATCACCTGTAGGTGTAGTTTGCGTCCATTGCGGACGCAAACTGGAAATGTTGTATATTCGATGTATCAATTCGCGTCCACCTTATTTTATTCGTTAAATATGAAAAACATTAGCAAATTCAATAACAATATTATTACTTTTTTCATTATTAAAGTCTGGAAACAGCTATGTATCCTAAAATTCACATAAAACTATTAAAAACTTACCATCGAACGCGCCGCTGCACACTACTTGTTTCCTAAAAATACCGCGCAAACGCTCTACCTTGACTACCAGTCAGATTAAATTTTTTTTTTTACGGGATTGGTTTGTCGCACGGACCTTTTGTCCATGCGTGTGTGCCCCTTATACATTGAGGTATTAGCAGTAATGTCTATTTGTTTAATTGGTGTGTTAGTTTACTTATTTTTAAAGGGAGATCCTTAAAGTGGACGCGAACCGGTACATGGACGCGAACCGGCGAACTTACCCTAATATGAACAATTAATCTATTTGACGTCAATTGCTTTTAGCATTGACTAAGTAGGTATTTATCTAGTAAAAATGCATGGCTGAACATTTTTCTAAGAAAGTGTGCATATAAATTATTAATTACATACTTACGGATATTATTTTTGTACTAAAACATCCGACGTGGCAGGAATTTTAGGTGAGGTCATTCGAATGTAATCTGTATATTAATGTCAAATAGGTACAATGTGTACGTGATATGGCACAAGTAGAAGGCAAAATGTTTGGTGGGTGTGTAAACCAAACAAGCAGATAGGTTAGGTACCTACCTACTATACATAATTAGAAGTAACCAGGCCACTATTTGTTTTGGAATTCCTAATAAGTATGAGACATTGGTCACATCGGCTATATGCAACATGGGATGGATATTTTGAAATCGTACCTTAAAATGATGAAATAGTAACAACGCTAAATGCCTATGAAAGTTTAATTAAATTCCTAGATATAATAATTATCTGTTGGCCACATCTAAGCCACATAACCCAAATAACATCTAAATTGCAGTAGAGCTTTAATTGCAACCACACTAAGGCAGTAACTAAGTACTTATGTACGTAGTTATTAAGCTTCTGATTGCTATCAGACAAGTTCGTTTCATGCACAAAGATTCGAGTAATTGAAGTTTATTCACCACATTTTGTACGCTCAGCTTCCAACACCGCTATTTACGGTCCATAATGGTGAAAGGGTAATTGTTCCCGTAAAAATGGGTTCGAATAATGTGACGTAGGTGAGTGTTTGAGGTTAGTATAAGTACTTACTTATTTCTTTTTTACTAACATGAGTAGATAATATCTAACGTCGCAAATAATCACTCATAACGTCTTGTTATAGCTAACTGTCTAGGTTCATTTCCTGTATTTAGGAACGAATTACATACCTACCTCTTTAAGTACATAACGTTATGACTATAGATAGATATTAAATAAACAGCTAAACTTCCGTAATTTTCCTTTTATTTTTTTATTTTGCCTGCTTGTTTTTTGAACCGTTAGGTACCTATATTGTTAACCTAAACAGGCATTTCTACAAGCTGGATATCCTTTGTTCAATACTATTATGTTATGGTAAACAAAAAGAACTCTTTCCTGTTGTATTTCTGTCCATTTCAAACCTAACCTAACTTAATTTGCGAGTAACACGTAGAATTTTCTCGTCGCTGGTTTCCAATTGCATGTCAATGCGTCTTTTCAGGCACTACACTTAATCACTTGGGCGTTTTGTTTCAATAACATCGCCTTCATCGCCTTATTCATCGACGTCGATTGAACGGAAAATTACAGTTGAAAAGAGTGACCATGAGTTCATTAGTTAAATAGGTAGTTTCAGTTAGATTATTGAGTCACTTTTCAGTATTGTTTAACTAGGATAATTGGATTATTGCTTCGGCTATTTCAGGTAGAAGGCTTAAGATATACTTACTAGTAACAAACAATATACTTAGGTATAGTAAGTAATCTGTTTTTCATACTACCTTACATTTTTCTTGAAGTATTAAATGATACTCTACTAGTACTTATATGTAAGTATTTGATTATTTTCTTGAAAACGGTTTTAGTGATTTATTTAAAATCTTTTTAAAACTTTTGCTTAAATCACTTCAAACTCTATTTAGTTTTGATAGAAATCTGTGAAAAAAAACAAAATGATGGTAACCCTAACCTTTGATTTACATGGAAATGCGTTCAGATTCTGGAACATTTTGTTTAAACTTGATGAAGTGTGCACTTACAAATTTACATGTTATTGAACACGTAAGTACCTATTTGAGTTATTGTAAAAGAACAATGTGTCACAATAAAGGATTTGGAATTAAGGATTACTAATAAGTAAAATACAAGATACTGACTAAATCATAGCGATAAGTATAAAGCAAGTACTTTCTTAGTACTTACATGTTTTTTAATTCGTGCAATATGTTTTTAATTTACGTATTTAGGAGTTATGTAGAGTCATCATTACACTGAAGCAATCAATTCAATTATTGAATGAGACGTAATTTTATAAGATTCCAATCTGACTATTAGATATGATTAGATATCTTAAGGTTAAGTGACGTAATGTTTATTTCCATCAAGGCTGTCTGTAGTCCAATGCACCGATAGTAGGTTGGTATTTACTGATTATTTGCGGTGGTGGATTGTGATTGGCCAGCCGAGGAGGCCTGGCCGGGTGTGGCGAACGTGTTCTTGTACACTTACTAAAATACAAAGCTTACACGAGTTGCTGATTCAACAAATCCTACCAGGAAGAGAATGCCACATAGATTGGTAATATTATTAACTATTACAAGAAAAAACAATTCGTGTAATATAAACCGGCAGTGTCTGAACACCGCACGTGATGTTTGCTCTAGTATTTTGCATACGTTTTTAAATTGGTCCACTCAAATATAAACATAGTCGTACGACATTTCATATGATCATTGAATAAATTCAAGGTCTGTTTGTACTTTTGTTATAAAAATTTAAATTTAATTCTACTTAGTATCTAATCCACGTTTTTTTTATGTCACAAGTAGGTGGGTACACCACTTACAAACTTCTTTCAAAACATATTTTTTTTTAAATATCAGCTATTTACTTATGTAAGTATAGCAGAATTCTGCTATACATCAAGTAGGAACACTTATAAAAGGACATATTGATATGACAAGATACGTTAAAATATTAAATATGGAATCGTTTTATTTATTTAATTTACTTAGATAGAGATTTAATATCATTTTACTAACAAATCAGAGAACCTAATCAAAAATTAAGTATGGCCATAAATGTGTTTTGGTCTTATAAGTAAGTAAGTAAGTACTAAATTATTGTAACGGATATGCTAAGGGGTCTTACCTAGTTGTTGACAAAGAGAACTTGTCTATAATAATATTTTAAGACTTCAGTAACCTTAGCGTTTAATATTCTAGTTTGGTTTATACCAGTAAAAATAATGACTTCGCTGAGACAATAAGTCTGGCGCCAATGTTTTCAATGCGTCCTAGATCTTTAATTTGTTCATCTTCAAACTCAATCAATACGGCAGAATTAATGAACGCGATGTTTAATCACATTAAATTACTATGTCCACAATCGTTTACCAATCATTAACCGTAATTAAAATGTTCTTGATTACACCTACATAAAGTCTATGGATGGGTATGGAAAATGATAAAAGATTACTGTTTGTTGGGATCAAGAATTAAGGTTACTATTAGTATAGTCATTGCATTTCATTCTAAATAAGAATATCATCGGATTATACCTGAACAGAATAAAGGATTAATGTATTTTTTTTAAAGAATTGTATGAGATCCAAGACTTGTACCTATAGTCAAATGATCAGAGGATCGTCAAAACCACCACAATAATAATAATAAGTTATAACTGCTTGACTTAGATGAAGAACAACTGCGTCATGATGATATTTAATTTACTTTTCGTACAAATTGCACCTTAAAAAATGTGGAATATGAAATTTGCTTAATCATTTATCGTTTTTTGTTAAAAGATACTAAAAAACAATAGAACCGTACAAGGTCACTCAACGAATTAATAAGCAGACGATAACAGTTTGCAAAAATATAACTTTATGGTTTATTTTTGTGGCGAATGGCTTCGTAATCGTGAGGTTAGGGCTCTTATCGGCAACGTGCTGTTGACTCCTTGATAAGGCTTTGGATGTGTGACGTTATCGTAAACTGATTTTAAGCTTTAGACGATCGTTGTGTTCAGGTATTGTGTTTTTCTGTCCTGGAAACTTTTCGACTATACTTTGGCGATATGATGTCACATGATCATTTGCTTTGGAAACGCAACGGAAAGTGTACAAGACCGTGTACGATTTTGAAGACGGGATCTTTATTAAAAAAGGCCCTCTAAAAATGAATTCCAACAATTTTTAATAATATATAATAGTAACTGTATGTACTTAGTAGATAACAAAGATTTCAAATAAATAGTAACTGTTCAAAAACAGATAAAATGGGTAGAAATGCGATCGAACCCTCAATTTTTTAGTTTTAGCATGGTAACTACCATGTTCTATTCGTAAAGTTAACATCAGTACTATAATGTATAAAGCCTACCAATCACGCCTTTAGCACCTACAGAGCAGGTTTGCCTGTTATAGACATACCTATAAAAATAGACATTAAAAAGAAGTTATCTTTACACTCATGGGCCTACGACCTACGTATTGAATTACATAAAGATGGGTTTAACTGGAAATAAGAGGTGATTGAATTGGAAAAATGTGTAAATGAGTAAATATTTAGCAATGTTCTTATACGCTATTTTATAATGATTCAGGAATGGTTGTGCTCTACAGTTTTTCCCCGTTCTTTGGGATTTTCTTAATTTTCATTTACCTAAACCACAAGCTTCGATCGTGTTTGTTCTTATCGAGAGACGAACAAAAAAGTAATCGGTCTTGCAATTTTCGAATTTTAGAAAGACGTGTATTTCATTTTACCTAGAATGTGATGAAAGAAATTAAAGAAATCACGTTACAATCCCTTAAGTTGGTAAATGGTCGTAGCTCCTTTGAAGTGCATGCGGTAAAAATGCTTTTGAGAGGTGGCCCAGTAAGTGGAAATTTCTGGAAACAATACAAAACATATAGAATAGCCTGAGGTAATTTAAAGTAATTGCAACTGGAAAGGTCGCCTCACCTATCGATGGAAATGCGTCTGCTTCAGAATTATTCAATATCGTAATGGAATGATTGTTATTGATTTGACATTGATACCGATGGTCATTCATCATTGTCGAAGTCATTATGTACTTCAACTTAACTGCAATGCAATAAAATAACGACCTGCATGTTTAATAAATCACTACAAGCATTTTATGTATAATAAAATAATATTTAAGTACTTACCTACCTACGTAGTAGCGAAGTATGTTAGAATTGGGGTATACTTACCATACTTAAAAGTAATGTTTTAATTTAAGTTACCCCAGTGTTTCTTGCCTCGTTTTCCTCAAAGGATTAAAGTAGTATACCTTTCTATATTAACTACCTTAGGTTTCAAAGTGTCTATATACCGGTGATTATATTCTTCTTCTTCTTTGCGTGTTGACTCATATTTTAGAGGACCAGAACTCGGCCACCGATATGGCACTATCAGTGGCCTTGTAAAGGTCCTCTGTGATTATATTAACAACATAAGAGACTTCAAAGAAGATATTTTCAGCTTCATCAACATAAGAGACGTTAATTTTTCGAAAAAGATATTTAATTTACACCTCTTCATAATAACAATTTAAAACAACAGTCTATTTGTTGGGTGCGCCAAAGTTCACCTAAAATTTCAACTCCGATAATTGGAAATCCGAAAATTTTCTTCCTAACATTTTTTATCCTAACAATCGCAACTCCTAAAATCTTTGTCACAAATTTTTTAATTCCGAAACATTTGTTTTCCTATATTTTCTCAACATAACCATCGTTCATACTATTATTCAAAGACATATCTTTTTTGTTTAGATTTATTTTTATTTATTATAATCAATATTATATACATAAATTTTTCGTAACTTTGTTTTTACATAACATGTAGGTATAACATATAACGCACGAGCCGAGCGAGCAAAACCAGAGTCCTGCTCCAATCATTCAGTCAAGTTCCAGTAACGAATCGGTCCTATTCCTAATTATTGGTTTAGGTTATGTTAGAACTGTGACCCCAACACACGAGCCGAGCGAGCGTAGCGAGCGTGCCGCGGCAGCGGCCGGCGAAGTGCCAGAACCGAATTGGTCCTTTAGTTATGGTTATGGTAAACTCCCAGGCCATAAGCATAACCGTAAACGAGTCGTATAATAATCATTAAAACTATAAATATCATCTTCTACCCGTATATATTTTTTATTACACTTGGTAAATGTTTCTTTCTGAGCATGAGTGAAAATATTATGGTAAGTATGTTTAGGGATAAAAGCGTTATGATAAAAAATAGTAGGAGTTTAAATATATTTACATTAATGATGTTAGTAATTAAAAATTTCGAACACATCAGTATTATGAGCATCGTCGGTAGCACTACAAATAGTATGAATTAAAACTTTAGGATGAAAAATTTTAGGAAGAATGATCATTCGGACTACAAATAGTTAGGAAAAACATTTTCGGGTAAAGAACTTTAGGTGAGCCAATATGGACCCCTATTTGTTATTGAGTTTGTTCGTCCTTAACATTTTGAAACTCAATAATAAATTCCCAAAATGAAACATTAATATTTAAATTAAATACACACATCAAAAGTGTCTAGGGATCAACATATATTTTTGCAATAACTTTTCTCCTGATTGATATTAATTAAAATTTTCTTTAAGGATTCATCAAATAAAGTGTTTTCGTTTGTCACAGTAACGATAAACCAAGTCACCTTTGCATTAATAAAGAAATTTGCCATTTTCCTAATAAAGGGATTTTTGACATTTGAACCACTAACATTAAAGTTCGAAAAAAAGACTGAAATAACAGTTTTCTTTAAAATTTTATTGGGTAACTTAAACAATTAATAATCCGTGTTTCTACCGCGAACACTAACAACACAAGAACATCGGTTTGGCATACTCAAAATGAGTTCATCCAAATCACGCTGTGGAATGGCCGCCCATGTTCGTTGCAACAACAAAAAAAGGTCTTCTTGCGACTGGATACCCTCCATATTCGGCAGAGCTCTTCTCTGTAGCATATCCCATGCATGCTCAATCGGGTTCAAGTCTGGCGACTGAGCAGGCCAGGGCAGGACATTGATGTTAGCTGCGGCGAGAGTCTGTCTTACAACTCTTGCGGTGTGCGGTCGTGCATTATCATGCATTAACTGAAATAAGGGACCGATTTGCACTTGTAGAGGAACGATGACGTCTGATACAATCGTCTCAGCATAAATTTGAGCGTTGAGGTTGCCTCTGATCCAAATCAACTCAGTTCTTCCGCCGATCCAAATACCCGCCCATACCATGATGGTTCCACCACTATAAGGATGGACTTCCTGGCAGGATTTTAATCGCTGTTGGCGTCCAGGGGTTCTCCAGTGTCGTATACGTCTTGTATCCGGTCTCATACCAAAACGAGACTCATCAGAAAAGCACACGAAACGCCATTGTTCTTCTGCCCAATTTCTGTGTTCAAGAGCCCATTGATATCGAATCCTACGATTGTGCATTGCTATAGGTGGTACCCGTAGCGGTCTTCGGGAATGAAGGTTCACTTCATGCAAGCGGTTTCTGACTGTTTGGTCGCTAATTAAGTTCCCTGAAGAGTGATGAAGCCGCACGGCTAACATCATGGCGGTTATTGTTGGAGCTCTTCGAGTTAAGATTTGAATGTATCGGTCTTGTCTCCGTGTGGTGCAGCGATACCGTCCTCCATGGCGCTCAGCCACGGTACCAGTGCTTCGGTAACGTGTCCAAAGTCGACTGATAACACTCTGACTTGTATTCAGAGCTAAAGCCATGGTTCCCGGCAACGTACTGACGTTGCCGGGAACCAGCTTCTATCATTCCCACGGCTCTGAGCATTTCTTCCCTGCTTAAATGACGTCGCCGCTCCATAATAACGTTGGTTTTAATCAGTAGTAGGGAAACAGTAGCACTAATAATGTCTTCAATGCGTTGTATGTTTTTATAGGGAAAATATTGACAGCTGATTTTCATCTTTTACTCGAATTTGATTCACAGTTCCTGATTCAAATTATGAAATGCACCAAAAAGGATCCATATAAATTTATAAAATCATAAATTTATTACAAAGCCACATCTCAATCTCAAGAAATCCGCATAAAAATGCTTGATCCCTAGACACTTTTGATGTGTGTACATACTTTTCCCGTATCTTGTATGAACTAAACGCACGCAGACATTAGACAGTATAAAATTTCCTCATGACTTCAATAAATATTACGTAGGCTGTTAGACACTCACACGTTGAAGTATGATAAACTGTGAATAACTATGTTTGCTAACTTGATTAATAGCAGCCATTAGTAGATCTATAAAGTTAAGAGGGTTGATTTACATTTAATGCTGCATGACCATTATCATTATTGCGCACATACGGAAAGTATGTTTGACAGTCCGCAAATTACCAGATGGACATTAGCGGTTATAGATTATAGAAAATACCTCTGGAATTACAGTGATTAACGGAATCTTAAAGGCAGTAATTAAATACATCGAGTTATATAACTACTTAAATGAATAATTCATAAAGGTATTTATTATATAGGTATACGTTCAATTTAAGTATGTGTTCACTGTTCATGTCATAAGAAATATATTTGAAATACTATTTTTTTATATTGATAATATTTAAAATCATGAATGTTATATTATATAGTTTACTATTCTCTGTTCAAACTTCTACGATATAAATGAATACATAGTGCATAGAGAGATTGATATTTTATTCGAATATAACTTAACACCAAAAAATAAACACTTAACGTTAACTCAGATTACATTTTCGATTAAAAATTATAAAGTGTGACATTTCATTGGTATACTGTTCTAAGTCTGAGTTTTTAGGAACGAAGGGTATAAAATTGGAATGTGGAGATTACGTTTATTTTCCCATACGTTGAATGGACCACTCTTGTTGGCAGAGAGGACATCTGTTGTTCTGCTTCACCCATAGAGACATGCAGCAAAAGTGAAAACTGTGGTTGCATTCCCCCCACACAACTACGCAGTCTTGCTTGCCGTACGAATCTTTCTTGCTTTCACCTTGGCATCGCAGGCAGGCGTCTGCAAATAAACAAATGCATTTGTAAATATTTTAATCATGAATTAAAAAAAGGAGATGCCTAGTTCTCTTTTCCATGATTTTAAATATTATTAGGTACAATAACGAACCGCCCGGTTTTGAAGGATATAATAAGCAACTGAGCATTGTTCAAAAATATTTTTTAATTAAAATCCTGGCAATTAAGTACGAAGAAGGTTTTCTAGGGAAGCCCCGATTTTTTTAAATTATGTAAGATTATTTGCCGAGTAATAGAGAACCTTATGTTTTTTAATAAAAATGTATTTTTGGATAGAATAGCTATATATGTACTATGCCGGTTTTCAAAATATTTAAGTAAGTATGTATTTAAAACTTATAACGAAAAGTAAGTTTACGCAAAAATATGAAATCTTAATTAAAAAAGGAACCAGAAACACCAACCAATAAATACATTAGAATAATTGAAAACAATAGAATGTCTAAAGTTTTAATGAAATAATTTAACTTTTCACGGCGTTAAAAGTTTCGTATCTTCACCACAGCTTTTACAATTTTCTTGAAATTTTCCATAAATCTTTGGAATATTTAAAGATATTACATTTAAAATTCGTTTGGCATATCGAATTAAATATTATCATTATACAATACTTCACAAACAGATGTGTAAAAATACCTTTACATTGTAAAAACATGGATGTTTCAGTACATGTAAATGTGTTTAAAAGAAACATATTTCGAGTTGTAAACATAGACGATGACGCACTGATTGATTGTTATTAATTTAAGGTAAATTTTATCAAAATTTTTGGACATTTTGATAAGGAAAGATAAAACGGGATCGCATCATTGAATACCACAACAGCACCACAGTCACATGTGTATCCGTGTGAACAAACATGTCGTGTCCATTACACTGAACCTAATTAATCATAATATGCGTCAACACAAACAATTATGATAAATATACGAAGTCGTTTAACTTTTTGTATGCCAAACGTCTAGCCAATTGGACAAAGATTCTTGATTTATTCTCGTAAGTAATTGTACAAACTAGGAAGCTTTTTTGATTTCAATGATTTCAATTCCGTCATATGCATATGTACTTGTTTTTTCTCCTGTTTTTGATTTACAATTGCGTCATATAGTAATTATATGTTCAACCCACTTAAATGTGGAGGAGGTTTTGAATTCTGTATTGTTTAATTTTTGTTACTTCAGAACTCTATCATTAATGGTACTTTCTCATAAATTTTCTTAATGTACGTTAATATCTTAAGAAAATATATAAAGATTTAGAAAAAAACCCTCATAAATAACAACAACATGCATTCACGTCACTACTTCATAACTTCTATATTTGGGTTGAAAACAGACTTTATTTTCATATTCATAAAATTGTTTTTAATAAACACGCGTGTTAAAATATGAATAATACACACACCTATTTTAAGCTATTGTTTAAATTTTGTTTATACTAAAAATCAAATATTGAACAAAAAATAAAGTGAAATAAAATTGTTTTTTATTTAAATGTTATGGTTGACTTGCTTTTACAGGGTTCCATGTCATTAAACTGTGTATTGAAATTTAGAAAAATTAAGAAACACGAAACATTTTAAGCAAACCAAAAACAAAGGAAAGGGGACATCTGACTGTAGAGGCACCTCTATGGGACTATTTTGTGTTCTGTACCGAAATAATATTGTAATGTTAAATATTATACGGTTGTACGGAAATACTTGTGTCTGTATGAACTCTATCATCATTATAAATAAACAATCATCTTATCCTACTAATCCTACTAATATTATAAAGGCGAAAGTTTGTATGTATGGATGTTTGTTACTCTTTCACGCAAAAACTACTGAATGGATTTTAATGAAACTTTACAATAATCTTGCTTATACATCAGAATAACACATAGGATACTTTTTATCCCAAAATTCCCACGGGAACGGGAACTACGCGGGTGAAGCCGCGGGGCGCTGCTAGTTTATCTTTAATTCAAGAAGCATGACACAATATCTACGAAATGGTGAAACCACATTTAGTATAACAAAGCTACCCGTGGGAATCTGTAATTAACTTTATGTAACTAATTATAGGTATTATTATAAGATGCTATACTGTATTGACTCCCCAAAGAAATCATTAAATTATATGTATGTATTTACTTATTCTTTGTTTATTAATAAAAGAGAACGTACAGACTTGTATCTAAGTGGATGGTTTTCCGCAATTAAACCTCACATAACTTTAGAGGGCTCAAACTACTCGTATTTAATTAAGACTGACAAATTGTATATAAAAGCTGCGTCTACGCTAGGCGAGCGGAGAACGAGCAGAGTACAAATTCTTGTAGTGTGGCTCGACTTACAAGCCCGAACGAGCGCGCTTTTAAATTAATTTGGCTCGGCTCGGCTCGTCTATTGATTCTCGGTTCTTCTCATAGCGAAGACCCACCTTAAAAGACAAACAGAGCGAAATATTTGGTAATAAGGTCTTGTTGACTTCACGCCCTTTGAACACGGAACCCTAAAAAGCAATTATTGAAATAGTTATCGTCGGTGACGCCTCCGGTTTCCATTAACAATTCAATAGTGCTAATATTGGTATAGATGCTGGTACAATCATGTGACCGTGAAATAACAAGCATTTACCTATTCAAACAAACATACACATTGTAATAACGTACAGGCACGTATATAATTCATTGTATTGTTTTGGTGATAGAGCTTGCTTTAATGGTTATGTTGTTGTAAGGAGCCCTTTTGATGGGGTTTTCCATCAATAACATCTCAGTTTCCTATCATATACCTATAATATAGACTATACTATAAAATATGGTTTAAAAATCAATGGGTCAAATTAGCATATCTACAGAACGATTTTAATAGGTTTTGACGTTCCAATTGCATTTTATAGTATTTTATATCGTCAATTAGTGTGTTTATTATGTAAGTGGATATTTTAAGTTAATGCCTAGGTATTTGATTATTCAATTTTATCAATGATATATTTTGTTGATTGATAATAATATATTATAATACATATTAATATTTATTTATCAAGATACGTGGATCAATAGAATACTAAGATAAATTTTAATACACAATCAATCGATATCATGAATTTTTATTTTGGGATTGTGTTTATCTAATAAAATCGAAAGCCTTTTCCTAGCTAGACGCAAACAAACAAACCAAGTAGTTTTAAAAAGTAATTATTAGTTAAAAAACACCGAAAACATTACGTACATATTGAACAAACCATTAGCATGAATGATTTATGTACCTTTCCATCGCCAAAGGACAATTTCCGAGAACCAATTATAAGACCATGGAAACGTTTACATTTCTATGTTAAAATATTTTAATTGTCGTTGAATCGTGCGGGGTTTTCAGAACAGGCTTATTTCTGTGTAAACCTTATTACGTACAAACATAACATAGGTTTGTTAACAATAAAACGTACCTAATATATTATGTATTTGAATAAAATGTACTTCCCATAAACCTAGAGAGCTGAAATTTGGTACAGAGGTAGGGTTTTAATGGCCACATAAAGGGAAAACTATAAAAACTACGATAATCGAACGGAAACGGGAACTATACGGGAACGGGAACGGGAATTGTAACTCAAGAACGGCTGAACTGATTTAGCTGAAAATTGGTGGGGAGGTAGCTTAGAACCAGGAAAAGGACATAGGATACCTTTAATCCCGTAATTCCCACGGGATTGGGAACGGGAATTTATAACTCAAGAACGGCTGAATTGATTTGGCTGAAAATTGGTGGAGAGGTAGCTTAGAACCAGGAAAAGAACATTGAATACTTTTAATCCCGAAATTCCCACGGGAATAGGAACGGGAATTTATAAATCAAGAACGGCTGAACTGATTTAGCTGAAAATTGGTGGGGAGGTAGCTTAGAACCAGGAGAGGGACATAAGATACTTTTAATACCAAAATTCCCACGGGAATGGGAACGGGAATTTATAACTCAAGAACGGCTGAATTGATTTGGCTGAAAATTGGTGAGGAGGCAGCTTAGAACCAGGAAAGCACAAAGAATACTTTTAATCACGAAATTCCCACGGGAATGGGAACGGGAATGATAATTCTAAAACAGCTGAACTGATTTGGCGGACAATTACGCGAACGGGAACTACGCGGGTGAAACCGAAGGGCGCTTAATAATAAAATACTACTCCTAAAAAGAAAAAAATTTGTCAAATCAGAAAATCTAATAAAATAAATCAATATTAACACGTTTCAACAAAAATAAATGAAATCCCACCAAAACATTCTGTAAAAAAGTAGCCAAGTCTCGATGGAGCTACTTGTTTATCTCTAAAAAGTAATGAAATCTAGACAAACTCGTACCAAGTCTAAGGTTCCTTACTGCGATTTCTTTATTATTATAGTTAATGTTGTGTGACTTGGCCGTTGAACATTGTTTAAAACGTTAGTAGTGGGTACAATTCAATTTTGTTTACACGTAATGTTATAACATTATTAAAATACGCAGCTTTATCAAGCCTACAATTGACTGGATATTGAATCAACGTGTTTCAAGTGGCAATTTTCTATCGTCAATGGGTAGCGGTTCTGGCGACAGATTGGTGCAATAGTGTCATGGAGCACCTATTTTTGTACCCTATGTGTACATTTGCACCCTTCAACGGCCAAATCACACAACATTAACTATAATAATAAAGAAATCGCAGTAAGGAACCTTAGACTTGGTACGAGTTTGTCTAGATTTCATTACTTTTTAGAGATAAACAAGTAGCTCCATCGAGACTTGGCTAGTTTTTTACAGAATGTTTTGGTGGGATCTTAGTTTTCATGAGTAGGTTTGTAGTATGCGCTATTTTATTACAACTGCATGAAATTACCCTACATTTTTGAAAATCGAGATTACAATTCATCATTATGCTAGAGTCAAACTTTTAGTATAATAAAACTTTATCCATTAAGGTTGACCGAATTATTTTCTGATCTAATTTACGCTGAATCTGAGGGTAATAAATAAATTATTTTAGGTGATTATGTGTCAGGGAATATTCGCGCATTGCGTCAAACCTAAAAGTTCATCATACATAAATATAGGTAATACAATATGTTATATAGATAATTACTTTCGATACTTTCTATTATTCGAATAGGAACTAATAGTACAAATCGTTACTGTTTATGAATAAATACATAATTAATGTGACAGTTGTCGGCTACATGTCACATCTGTCAAAAGAGGAATGCGGGATCTTTTAATTTGTTTAGAAGACTGTAGTTTGTTAACATAAATAACTGAATTACGAAATAATTAGTTGAAAAAGCTTATTAATCATGATAAAAGTTTACTCCAAAATGTCGATTTGTTAGGTGTTAGAAATCTTTATGTAGCAAAAAGAAAATTTAAAACAAAACGTTCACTTACATAAATGAGAAAAAAAAAAAAAACATTTAAGACAACCAAACCCCAAACCCATTTAATATTATGTATTTCTTTACGCACGTACAGATTGTCGAATTTTAAATTTATAACAATAACATAATGGAATACAATGAAACATGCTTATAAGTTACTTGTTACTAGGCGAG
Organism: Timandra comae; assembly: GCA_958496195.1. Taxonomy (NCBI): domain Eukaryota; kingdom Metazoa; phylum Arthropoda; class Insecta; order Lepidoptera; family Geometridae; genus Timandra; species Timandra comae. The sequence goes on along the minus strand of OY292354.1, from coordinate 6,344,402 downwards.
TTATTTTCGGTGAAGTACTATAGAAATTTTTCATGGATCACATTGAGATAGAAAAAATGGTGTAAATAAAAGCACTTCTAACAAGTTTTTCTTTTTTGGGATAAAATTAAAACAACTCATTTTCATAAAGGTGGGAAGATGTTAATCCAACAAATGTCAATCCGGAAATACATTTAACCTTATTATCCGTAATAATTTATGTTTATGGCAGATTATAAGATCAATAATTACAACCGTGTCGAAACAGTTTACATTAACAGTTGACCGCCCACTCATTGAGCACCGAATACTCCAGAAAGTCTAAAATAAACCAAATACGAGTAGTACTCTACTTATTTTTAGCAAACGAAAGTTCGGGGAAATTAGTCATTGTGAATGTATGAAATACCTAAAATTACAAACATTCTTACTGTTTCTGAATAGTCTATTTTTATGTACGTAAGTACGTAGTCTTTTCCGAACCTTTATCCCATGTCTATTTGGGGTCGGTTTTCAGTTTAACCAGATTTGGCGGAATGTCAGTATTTTACGTGAAGCGACTGCCATCAGACCTTCACAACCCAGAGGGCTATACGACATTCTTGGTTAAACTGAATGTTAGACTTTTGAGGGCTCTAACTACCCGTAACGACTGTCGAAGATGTTAGTACGACAACCGGGACCGACGGCTTTACGTGCCCTCCGAAGCACGGAAACGCTCATGAAATTAAAAGTCATTTTTAGTAATGACCCATCACAGTCATGACGGTGCCAGACGTTGCTTAACCGCACGGATCACAAGTGATCCGCGGGTAGCACTGGGCCATGAGCGCTTCTACGTAAGTACGTAGTGTTAGTTCATAAAGAGGCGTGGTTTTAGCACAAAAAATAATAAATATTGATAGGCCCCTGCACCGCCTTCAATCAAGCTCAATCAAAGTCCGCGTCACTAGCTGCGTTTGCGCACGTCAATGTGTAACTTGACACCTACTCAATTTAACAAGTGACCTTCCAATTTGTGAAAGAGAATAAATTTGAGCACAAGCAAAACAATTTATTTTTTGTTTACTACGTTGTTTATTTAAATGATAATTAGGTAATATTGAAGTCTAATTTTAGATTGTTTTATAAAACTTAATGCCAACTCGGATAATTTAATGTGAATTACACAAACTTCAAATAAATTTTATCACAAATATTTTTTTGTAGCTAAGTAGGTATTACTTGAGAATTCTGTACTTACCAAAAAATAGTTTAATTTGTAAACTGTTCGTGGAACGATGTGAGACAAATATTGGGCGAGTAATTACCTGGATGTTTAATTAACAATGCATATTTGATTAGTTTGTGCAAATGATCACATTTGCAGGAATGATAACTCTAAGAATAGGGAACACGTGCAAATTGAGTGGTTAATTACCTATTAAGGAACATCTGTACTGTCTGCTTTCTTCTTTTAAGATTTTAAAGTGTCATTGAACCAGTCTGATTTCAATTTATTTGTATATGTAATATCGAAAGTGGCGTATACCACAACTAGAGTCGTTAGGATCGAAGGTAAATAGTAAGTATCTATTCGAAACCAGTAAAATCGATTTGAAAGCTGCTCTACGCGGAATACTCAACGAGTTGAGTGATATTTGTGATGAAATCTCTAAACAAATAATTTTTAATACTTACCTATACAAAAAATATTGAAAGTGAAAATGGGTACAATATTATTCGTTATATAACTATGTCCTTATTTACTTTAAAAGTGTTGAGCATGCTCTTTCGTGTTCGATGACCTTGAACGTTTATTATATTCAAAGAATGTTTGATAAAGCTTTAAGTATTTAATTATATATGACACTTAAATCAAGTTTTTGAGTCTATGTCAAATAAGGAAATTACCTGAATTTAATAAAACGTGCTCCTACAGAATTAGATTAAACAGGAATTAATAAAGTGGTATTGAAAAGCAGTTAGACAACATACACGGATTATAATTCTTATTATATGATATTGCATGTAGGTATACAAATTTTGTTGTTTTGCGTGTGCTAATCATCTCTTTCTTTAAGTCTCAAATAAAAATAATACATATAATAAGTATACTAAAATTGCATTTTTTGTATCTCTCAGTATATTTGCGGTTACTCTTTAATGTATATAGCAATAATAAGCAAACAAAATCTATTGATTTTATAACGTTACCAAATCGTAGATAACTCGGTTAAACAGAACACTTATTATGCTTCATTATTTTACATACAATTGTTAAGTCAAAAGTCTAATGCACTCAGAACAGCTAACAGTGGGACACTAAGTACAATCCAGTTAGGGTGATAATTTATTTTATTAGTGTCAATAATTTAGCGTTCAATTAACAACTTGAAAATGACGCCAGTAACTTATTAAAAGTATACTGATATAGAAGGTACACACAAATATGTTTTAAGCAACTGTTGATATAATAACATCATACCCAGGTATAGCCGCCGCCGCCGGGTATATCACCGTCATAATAGAGATGGCTCGTTGGAAACGAAAATGGCTTTCAATTTTAAGAGCATTTTCGTGAGGGCACTTTAAGCCGTCCTGGTCCTGGTGGTTATCGTACTAACTACATCGAAGGGTCGGGTAGTTATAGCTTTCAAAAGTAACCAAAAATATCGCAGTATCTACAAAATACCCAAATTGTGAGTTCCAATAGCGGAAAACTGCCCGTTTACGAGTATATATATATACGATATAATACACCATTCCTTTTAGTTGAATAAGAAATGTCGAATGTTTAGGAAAAATGTTTTATTACGTTTGTAATGACTTGTTTGTCAACCAAACGAGAGGAAAGTCTCCTTATTGCGCTTATAATAAAGAAAACTCGTGAACAACGCATTGCATTTGCAACCAACAAACGTTTTTGTTTTCAAACAAATTCTTCGAGAAATCCATATTCCAGAAGTCAACTCATAACAAATCTGGTTATTACAATGTCACTGGTGCAACTTTGATATGATCGAGAACAGTCTTTGGCTGAATCATGTGCCAGAACTCAGAGACTGCACGAGGTGATTGCTCCCATTTCGTATCTTCCATCAAACGCCAGTTCTAACTCAAATATAGAATAGTGTGACATTTATAAATATCAGCACAACATTAAACGTGGGCGAACACCATGTGGTTGAATATTAATGCGTATGTTATGCAACACACACACACACGCACAACAAAACAAACGTTTTCAACGAAAATAAGTAAGTAGATAGTGGAATAGTTTTGGTCATAACAAAATGCGATGTAGAGATTTATACATCTGTTTTTGTACTAGTACAATACGATGAATGTATATTGTTACTGAACTTGTACTTTGATGACCCATTATTCGGTTGATTAATGAGTCTCTAAATATAGGAATCTGTTAGTTTTCTGTAGCCACAAGACGCGTAAAAATCACGTTTCGATACTTTTGTAATAAATTATGTAATATTTAAATATTTTGTAAGTAGATAAGTTATTTTTACCCAAATTATTGTAGATTTTTTAGGATTTTCCTAATTTTCTCTCTCGCGTTGTCGAGATGAGCAAAACAAAAAACTAAGCAGGTAGAGTCATTTTTATAGTTATCATGGTAGAGTCATTTTGGATTTTTGTTAAATGGAATTTAAATGTTTTTTGTATTTTGATCACACGTCAGAATCTTGTTAGTGTACGTAAGTACAGTTTCAATTATTTGCAGTTTTAATTGTACGTTGTCCATTCCAAGTCATTAAACAATGTATAATGCACCAACGCACGAGTTACCCGCGAGGAAGGCGCCTCGATTTAACACCTTCACACATTCAAACCCTAGGCATATGTGTTAAAGAACAATTTGTGGACGCAAATGTGTAAACATAACAAAACCTAGCATGTGTGAGTTACTTCACGATTGTGTTAGTTCACTTATTCAGGTTCGACAGGGGTGCTGCATCTTTCTGAAAAATAATTAATAGACGACCATGATTTAACTCCCGTAATTTACCTTTATTAGAATAAATTTTAATGGAACCAACCTTAATTCGTTTAAGTTTACAATAAAATAATATTTTTTAAACATCCTCAATTTTATTTAAGATTATAATCATAACATTTAATTTCTATGGGTAGTGTAATAACAATTGAGAGATGCTAGTTGACAAATGTTATGAACCCCTGACACGTAAGTAGACCATTCGTTTGCGCACTTTTCTTCCAGTACTTTTCCATCGAACGGAGCCTTGACGCATTCGAAACAAACGAATGTAGCTCTGCTTCTTTCACACACATTACAAAACGTATACACGACGACGTGCGAACGGGACGCACAATATTATAAAATATTATTTGATTGTTTAAAGGATGCAAGTGTTATTTGGTGGGAATGCGTTAGATTTCTGTGAGGGCATGTGCATCGAAGAATGATTTTGGGGTGATCACTAAGTTATTGATATTAAAGTAGCTGTATAACTTGATGTACAATTCCGTCCAATAAAACCGCGTGCTCAACACTTATGGTAAATGGCGCCATCATGAGGTTGCGTGCGTGCCCATCATTGTAACGTATCGCACTCGCTCCGCTCTTGAATTGAGTCAGCTACTGTTAATTAAAATTTTCTCTACCATTTATTAAGACAATTTACTACGATTTTTATACAATTTTTTATATTTTTTCTCACCGATATGAACACAGCGCAATTTTATATTAGTAAATTTATCATACACGTTATGATCACTCCGATGGGATTAATACAATATTACTGCGCCATAGAATATGTAATTAACAGTGTTAATATTTAATCAATGCACATAACGAGATACCTTCATCAAACAATGCATAATGCACACTATCGCACTGGAATACCTAATGATTACAATTGATTTTAATGCATCAAACTTGCATACAAGGGCATTTATGGCTTATATAACATATATTTACATAACTACACTTGAGAGCAAAGAAATCGCACACCTACTCAATTTTCGTTTCAAGGTTGAGTTTTTTAAAACATGCTTGTATTTTAAATCCCGTTTATATACCGAATTGAAATGCACACTGTCAGCTTTCAAATAACGCCATAAGCTAATCCATAACCCTTAAATTCATTACAGTAAAGCCAAAAGAACAATTGGATCAGAAATCACTCGTTTCAGGTAGTGCTAATTGAGCGACTAAGAGCGGATATAAAAGGTGAAGGGTTGGGTGAAACCGCATCATCCGCATATCAAATCGTAGCTTGGAAAGTCACCTATAGAACACGTCCACATCCTAAACAAGAAAATGGATACCTCACCCGAAATATCAGCTCATGTGGTTGCGCTAATTGAACCTGGCCATAACCAGATTCAAATAGCCAGACAGTTGAATTTAAGCCAAAACGCTGTTCGGCGAGTATATCAGCGTTATCGAGAGAGTCGTAGCTTTAGTCGCCGACGGGGTTCTGGCCAAAAACGTACAGCATCGGAGCGTGATAACCATTTTCTTCTGACCTCGTCATTAAGAAATCGCCGGTTGAATGCTTTTAAGCTCGGTCAGTAGCTCCAGGAAGTGAGAGAAGTTAAAATTATCCGGTGAACAGTTAGAAGAAGATTAGCCGAAGCAGTTCTGATTGCGCACAGATCAGCTATCGCTCCAGAATTGACCATAGGTCACCGACAAGTACGACTACAGTTCGCTCGGGAACATTTGGATTGGACGATGGACAAATGGACAGCGGTACTGTACTCAGACGAGTGCAGGATGTCTCCATGGCAACGACGAACGTGAAGGAGGCTGCCAAAGACCAAATGAGCGATTCGCCCCGTGTTGCTTCTCAGAACGCGTCTCGTACGGCGCATCACTCAAATCAAATGTTCTCGAGCAAACTGTAGTCGTGCTTGTCGGTGACCTATGGTCAATTCTGGAGTGATAGCTGATCTGTGCGCTATCAGACCTGCTTTGGCTAGTCTTCTTCTAACTGTCCATCGGATAATTTCAACTTCTCTCACTTCCTGGAGTTGCTGACAGAGCTTAATAGCATCTAACCGGCGATTTCTTAATGATGAGGTCAGAAGAAAATGGTCACGACGCTCTGATGCTGTACGTTTTTGGCCAGAACCCCGTCGGCGACTAAAGCTATGACTCTCTCGATAACGCTGATATACTCGCCGAACAGCGTTTTGGCTCAAATTCAACTGTCTGCCTATTTGAATCTGGTTTTGGAAAGGTTCAATTAGCGCAACCACTTGAGCTGATATTTCTGGTGAGGCATCCATTTTCTTGATTAGGATGTGAACGTGTTCTATAGGTGACTTTCCAAGCTACGATTTGATATGCAGATGACGCGGTTTCACCCAACCCTTCACCTTTTATATGCGCTCTTAGTCGCTCAATTAACACTACCTGAAACGAGTGATTTCCGATCCAATTGTTCTTTTGGCTTTACTGTAATGAATGAAAGGGTTATGGATTAGCTTAAGGTGTTATCTGAAAGCTGACAGTGTGCACTTCAATTCGGTATATAAACGGGAATTAAAATACAAGCATGTTTTAAAAAATCAACCTTGAAACGAAAATTGAGCAGGTGTGCGATTTCTTTGCTCTCAAGTGTAGTTAGCAAGCAACATAGTTACAGTTCATATACTACGCTTGCTGTATGCTGATTTGATCGCAGCTTATTGGGAATCTAATTAAATTGGGAAGGAATATCAAACAATATGCATGTAACCTGTAGCTAACGGCACTAACAAATTTTATTTTTCTTATATTAACTTTATGCGTTTCATCAAAATACCAATGTTTATTAGGTGTTGTAATGTAGGATTCACAAACAAGAGAACAAATCGATAAACATAAGTATTAAAACTTCAATTTGAGTAATTTGGATTCAAATCTTGATGCCCACTCCTTTTAAAATAATTGAATTGCATATAAATATTTTATTAATTGTTAATAACATTTAAAGAATATCAACCAAATGCAAATATAGTCCATATTAGATGGTGATAAAGGTGAGGTTTGTTGGATTAACCTTGCTTTGAATAATAAATAGGTGGTGATGACGTCAGTCAAGGACGGCCTTTGCCATTCACGAAACTAGCCGAATGCCCCAAGAAACAGAGTCACAGAGTCATCGTACTGTCACATAATTTGTATCAGTTACGTCACACGCATTTAATTATTCAAAATTCATCCGGAATTTCCATAAATTTTGCGACAAAGTTACAAAGTTAACATTGTATCGTATGGAATTATTTATTCACGGAATTTACCAATATTTCTCAAGTTTATAATGTTGATCAATTTCAAAGTATGCCTAATGCCCACACATATGAAATTTTTGCAAGGTTTGGAATGCAGGTATAGAAATATTTTAATACAATTTGGCGCCAAACTTTGTACGGGTATTTATCAATTTTGTTTGAAAATTATTTTTAACGCATTCCTAGAATACTTTTATGTTTCCTTATAGATATAAAATATTTGAAGTAAACCGATATAAAAGATAATCAGAGAATAATCAGTGATTGTAAATAAATTACATAAACGAAACGCATTATAATGTAAAATGCGCCGAATTGAAATAAGGAATATTACAATTCAATTGTCTTGAAAGATAGAATCGATAAGATAAATAAATACCACTAATAATATATTTATAGCAACGTTATGTTAATTATGTAAACAATCCCAGAATATTGGAGAAATGGCGCAGGTGTTATCGACCGCCCCACATACTGGTGACGGCCAGTGGCTCACTGTTATTGCAGGTTAGTTACAAGGACGATCGATTTTATATTTATAACTAACTCTAGAATATGTGAAAGTCAATGAAGTCTAGATTTAAAACTTATTATGAACAATAAACCGAAGTATGTGTATCTGCTTTTTTGATACTAACTTTCTTAACCTTTTCGTCTTACGAACTTCTTTAAAAGCTTTTAAGTCTGATGGACCTCTTTCAAATGTCAATGTTAGAAAAGAAAAAAGGTTGTTTACGCAAAAACAGAAAACATGTATCGTGTTAGAGAAGGGGTGGCTGCTAATTTTGTTTTATTTATATTGTACAACCCTCCTTAGATCTCTAACATTTTTACCACAGGGGTCTATGTTTAGGGTTAACAGACCGCTGGTTAGGAAACCCTTCTTTGGTAAAAACCTTAGTATGTAATTTACATTAAAATTTAGATGCTAAACTATGATGATACATTAATTAATATTCATGTTAAACGTCACTATCAAATGACTGAACTCGATACGTATACATTTTCATTTTACATATTCACCCACATTATGTTCAACCGGTGACGAAACAACGCATGTTATCGATATGGTGCGTGGGCAATCCTTAATCCATATAGGTAATTGCTAAATAAATATTAACTGAATTAAGATTAATGTTTGATAACGTAACTAAGTAGGACGCATTAAGATTAAATAGCACTATATGTATTACAGTTTGATCAAATATGTGAACGAATTATCGTCTGAATGAAAGTAAAATTCACTCGATAGGCACATAAACATAAAATTTTATTTGTATACAAAGAAATTTATTTAAGATAAACTTTACTAAGTGTTAATTAGATTTGGTATTTGTACAACATCAATCATATACTTGATTATACTTTTCTGCACATGTTTTAAATATGACTTACGTATTGTAGTGTACAAGAAATAAATCTCTAGAAGATCTGTAAAATATCTCGCCTCATTTGAATATTTTATTTAGATTTATTCCCCTCAATACAAAACGGGTTCAGGAAAGGGGAATTATGCGATTAAAATCCGAGGGGCACAGCTAGGAGACGATTAAATTCCGAGAAAAGTATGATAAAAAATACACTACGTAATAATGTACCATTTAAAATTCCGTCTCTACTTTGTACGGTACATACAATAGTACTCCTAGTAAGTACTCGTACAATTGCAACCGTAATATACCTTTATAAAGTAAAGACTTTATAGAGGTATGTTCTTCTTTATTAATATAGATCTCGGTCAGTAGTGTAAAGCTCTCCATAAATATAGTCAGTGTCACAAGCAATATAACTTTCATATGCGATGGAAATTTTTAATCGTATATTTATCTCCATTATTTCATGATAAGATAAGACACTCCCACTTTGGCTAGACGCGTGACACATTGCAACGCAATATGATTAAAATCATTGTTATCTTTAATAGGAAATGTACGTATAAAAATCTCCAAACTTTTGGAGGGGCATATACAGTTTAATCAGTTCATTGTGTTGATGTAGTAACAAGCTAACAAGCCTCTTAGCATTTATTTTATAAGGTTTATCTGAATTATGAACTTCTTTATATATTATGCCATGCCAGCTATGCCTTGTAGTTTTACCTGCGTTGGTATGTACAATAATATAGGCTTCCTCAACAAACGGGCTATGCAATTAATCCACAATCATTTTCTCAATTTGTATCAGTAGTTACTGAGTTTAGCGCGTCCAAACAAACAAACAACACCTTTGTCTATAATATAAATAAGTATACAATACATAATATGAAAGTTTGTATATCTTGATGTTTAGATTTTTGTCTCTATCACGTAGAGCGGCTGAACAACATAATTAGGAACATTTTCACCAAACATTTCCATATGATAGTGATTCACGCGGGCAAAACCGCATTTCACAACTAATAATAACCATTTATAAAAAAACAAAAACGAATTGATTTTGTTAAGAAAACATCACAATGAATGTTTTACACTATTTCAATAGGTACATAGAATAAGATTTTTATATGAAGTAAAGCGAAAGAGTCAGGTCAGTGTTACAAAACAAAATTACACGGCCGGGTAATATTCCCAGGTTTAAGAAACAGGTAGTGTTGACATATAACTACGAGTTTGTGTTCGGCAGTACAAGTTATATTCGCTGTAAACCACTTTTATTTGCAGTGTAATTGCAACGGGTTGGCGCGAGAGCAGTACGGCATGGCACAGCGGTGGCGCACCATGAGCGCATTCCATAGGAACATTCGAGAACACCGTTGGTTATGGGACCCGCCTCACTCGCGCTTGCTACAAATATTCCACTAACATTTTTGACTTTGTGACTTATGTTTAGTTTAGTGTACGCGTGTACTGTATTTATACAAGTGTACACATGTGTGTGTGTATGAATGACGAGACATGTTAGATTTTAGTTGAAATTTTTGGCAATTTTGTTTTTGCCTGGTTTTTTTTTCAAACTAACCATTATTGTCTGAAAATCAAATAAACTCTTTGATCATTGTAATGATACCGAAATCATATTTAGATTTACACAATTATACATATCAACATGAGTGACTAGGCGATTTAGAGGATTATTATAAGTGGTAAATGATGCAATGTTAGATTCATATTATAACATAACTGTTTGCGATTTCATTTCTTTTTGCTATAGTATGATTAACGTTTTAGGTGTGACGTGGTTGTGACGTAAAAGCTCTCTGGTAGTGTGGGTGCCACGGAGCTTTCGGGAGTGCCGCAAGTTGCGACGCACTGAGCGCACGTGACGCCAAACACGCGACCATTCATGACAATATCTTGTAGACATCGTAGGTTATGGTATTAGACAATGTTCTGGAACATTCTCCGACTCCATGGCTCGCCCTAACTAGCGGTTATGCCGCACTGTTTCATTGGAACAATATTTAAAAGCCCTATTGTTACGCAGTAGCATTATTCTCCTTACGATATTCTTTAGTGATACTAGTACATGCTTTGTTGACGAGTACTTGTTTTTTGAATAGCTAATAGTAGCTGCTTAAATTATAAATCCTCAACGCTTATTTTTCAGAGTAAATATTTCAATAACAAATAATATTTTAATAAAATATACGTAATATGTTCGATTAGCCAGGTGTTTATTGTAATACAGTTTAAATTTTGGCGTAACAACTTCATTGAGTAAATTTAATTAAACGTCAATGAAAGCCTTGAAAAGCTGTAATGTAGATACAGTTGTATCGTTATGGCAAATCTAAACGAGTGACGCTTAAAAATTGCCCTAGGTAACAAGTGACTTCGCACAATAAAGAAACTTAGGGTTCAGAACCGGGAAATACCGGAACCGAAAATCCCGGGATTTCCCGGTTCTTTAATAGTAGTCAAAGAACCGGTTCTCAATGAATAAGAACCGGGATTTTCGGTATTTTCGGGAAATAACGAATCATATTAACTATATAATCATTTGTTTGATTTTAATCTTCTATTATCAGCATTTATTCTTTTTATACAAAATATTCAAGCTAAAACCATATTCTCATTAAAATGTTGTATCTGTAGGTACCTGGTAGATCATTATTCCATCATAAGACAAAATGTGGTACTTAAAAAGCTTACGAACACCTTCTCACAATTCCAACTACTAGCGTGGAGCCAGAAAGAATTTTCTCCTCAGCTGGCCTTTTTTGTAACAAAATTAGATCTCGATTAGGTAATGCAACTTTAGATGCAATGATCTTTTTGAAGACACATTACCAAGAGAACAAGAAAGTTTAATTATAAGGACCAAAATGGAGATACAATTTAGGAGAATCGGCCTACGATTTACGTTGATGTGTCACGTCGCATCCACTCTCTCCCGGTTACCCTGCGCAGATCATCGCTCCATATAGCCACAGGACGTCAAACACTACTTTTGCCGAGTCGCGGTGTCCACTCGAGAACTCTTCTGCTCCAACAACCATCGGTTCTCCCACAGATGTGGCCACTTCAGAGAGCTAATTCTTTGAGCTATGTCGGTGACTTTAGTTCTATGTCTGATCACTTCATTGCGAATGCAATATTTCAGAGAAACTCCGAGCATAACCCTCTTCAGAACTGTTTGAGCGACTTTAAATTGGTGGACCAGCCACGTGAATGTTCACGTCTCGGTACCGTAAGTCATCATTGGTATGACGCACTGATTGAAAACTATTGTTTTGAGGCACTGTGAAATTTGTGATGAGAAGACTCGTGGAAGTTTACCAAACACTGCCCAACCCAGCTGTATTCGATTCTTAAACTCACTCTCCAGATTGTTTCTACCCAATAATGGCATTATTTATCCGAGGTAGTTGTATTTTTGAACAATCTCGAGAGGGGTACCGTGTACTAGGATCGGCTCCAGCATAACAAGGCTATTAACCATGACCTTGGTCTTGTCAAAGTTCACGCCGAGGCCGACCCAACGAGAGGCATCTGCTAGGTTTCAGTCATTCAGCATCCAGTGTGGCTCTTGCGCCGTTTTCACCATTAGTACGATATCGTCTGCAAACCGGAGGTGTGAGATGTACTCGCCATTTAGGTTTATGCCCCATCCAGCATAAGGCAAAGTCTTAAATACGTCTTCCAGCGCGTTGGTGAAGAGTTTCAGCGATATAACGTCACCCTTTCTTACACCTCTGCACAGTTGGATAGACTTTAACTGTCGGCACTGAACTTGAACGGTCATTTCTGCGGCATCATACAGACATCTCAACACCTCTACGTAACGAGTATCGACCTGGCATCGCTGCAAAGATTCCAGAATAGCCCAGCCCTTCTCATAGTCCACAAATGCAAGACACAGAGGCTGATTATACTCTTAGATCATCTGTATAATTTGCCTCAATGTGTGGATGTGGTCTGTGGTGCCATAGCCGCTTCGAAACCCGGCCTGTTCGAGGGGCTGAAATTCGTCGAGTTTTCTTGATAGACGAATTGAGACAACCCTCGAGAACAGCTTGTAAACATGGCTCAATAGCGAGATGGGTCTATAGTTCTTCAGCAGGGTTTATCCCTTTTTTTGAAGTAGAGCACCATCACGCTTCTGTTCCATGCTTTTGGAGTTCTCCCGGAGTGGATGACATCGTAAAACAGCTTTTGCAGTTTCCGCAGCACTGGCCTGCCTCCTGCTTTAAGAGGCTCAGTCGTGATGCTATTTTAATGTGTCAATCAATGCTTATCTTGTCATGCCAGAATGCGCAATATGTGTTATTTAATATAAACGATATTTTTAGACTATATTTACCTCCAAAACTAAAAAGAAGAAAAAAATCCCGAAAGTACCGAAAATCCCGGGAAATCCCGGTTCTGATTAGTACTGGTACCGAAAATCCCGGTTCTGTTATTTATACCGGTTCTCGATACCCTAAAAGAAACGTAAAATGCGTCGTACGGTTTCGATTATCAGACCGTTTAGTGACGACGGTGTCCCGCCTACAATTGTTGTTTTTATAGGTATTATATTGACGGAAAACTGAACCTATAATAAGCGCACTACAATACACCGCAAGACCGCAAACGGACTTAGCTACCGACTGGAATTTCAGCCTGCCAATAATAACTCAAAATACACATACACATAAAATTAAATGACTTAATACAACATGTTTCAGATGAATCATTGAACTCAAAATTACGATCTGTTAAATTGACTTATTTATTGGTAATCAAAATCAATGTTTTCAATTACAAATTGGTAATGATAATATTGTACGAAAAATATAAATTGCGATAAATTTACACGTGCTATTGACAGGCAATAAAATCGACTCTATTTAATACCGCAACGTCGATAAATTAAAATTCTAGTTAGACAAAAGAAATAGCTGTAATCGATTTTCTGACGGTTAATCAACGTAAAGGTCGCTTTCTGTAAAATAGGAGTTGTGAATAGATATTACGTAGGAAATACGAAGTGTTGGTAAGTCTTCGGCCGTCTTGTGGGGGTGTGTCTGTACTCTTGTAGACAGCACTCATTCACAAGCGTGGTACTCAAGCATGACACACCCTCTTATTGTGGGAATTGTGTAGGGTGGGCAAGGTCACTAATATTGTTGCGGTTGCATAGTGCAATAGTGCAACTTGCACACACTGCAATTGTTAATAAAAAAACTGCAGGTATAATTTATATGCTTTATCTTATCAATCATATTAATAGTACCTAATTAATTTTAGCTAATACTTAAAATGTTAATCTAATTAATTTTTAAATCCAAATGACTGATTAAATCTATAAATCGAAGATAATGTAAAGCATCAAATTAATAAAATTTGTAAAGTAATTTAAAAAATTGACATTATACGTAAAAAGAATTAATTTTATAAGTTTATTAAAGCAGATTTTTCTAGAGGGTCCGCTGGGAATTTGCTTTATAATTATAATAAGTACTTAACTGTAAGTTTCGGACATAAAAAATCAAATAAATTCTGTACCATCTATTGGACATAAATAAGACTATTATAATTGTGAGAATTATTAACCTGTACGAACGTTCAAAGTAATTCAAGTGCAAGCAAACAAACGACGAAATGTTTGTATGTGTGCGCTGAAACGCACACCAAAATCACGAAATACACTCACATGTATGGGTGAGTGTGTATCGATAGGAGCTCGCCGGGGGCTGCGAGGCGCGAGGGGAGGTGGTCGGCGCCGCTACAGACAACCTTCCTATATAAAACACTGCGCTGCCATCTGCAAGTTTCAATAGATAACTTGAGCTCTGAAGAAACCGGTTCGCGCTGCCAACATTTTCGTAACCGAACAGATTATAGAAGTTGAATGTTGTGCACCCTGACTTACAGACAGGCGGGAAATATAAAAATATAATCGAATGAACATTTTTATCGTTTCGTGAATTAAAAATCATATCGTAAACAAAGTGTGGCAGTGGCATAACGCTCGCTGTATAGGAACTACAACAGCAGCCACATACATCCTCGATTTTGCAACAAGAGTGATGTTTTCTGTTTACCGGTAATATTCGCGAACCTGGATTATAAGGAACATTTAAAGTTTGGAGAATATAACGTTATTACGAGTGTTGTTTCACATAAACATTATCATTTTCACGTTCCTTGACAAATTGAGGTGCTTTGCTACTTTCAAGTGAAGGCATCAAGATGAGCTTCAATAAGAACAACCCCAACGCCATGGGGAAGATCATGGGGTACCTGAGACAGCTTTCCACTGAAATGGTGAGTACTAGTTATACTATAAATATTATATTTATTACATAAAAGCTAAACGTAACCGACAATTCTACAAGTAAACATTGCATCTATAGAAACTAGGTCACTGTACATCTAGCGTTTTTCAAGAGTGAGGCATTGCGGCCTTCGCGAAATTTCTATGACCGAAAGCTCTGGTGACTTTTGGATCGGTACTGCGGCACCCGCAGGCGCAAATCGATGCACAAGGGTTGCTAAGCAACTGTATTCCCTGTTTTCACCACTTCACTTTAAAATCATATCGGAACGAATACGACTCTTATTTTACTGAACCATTTGATTATGCATAAATATTATTCAAGATACCTATATCATAAGGATTTAGTACTAAAGATCCAGTTAGATAAATACCGGCTTTTGAACCATTCGGCCTTGCAAGGTTGCAAACCGGAAAGCCGGTGAAGAACTACCTATGCAACCTCAAAATAAATGAACTTTTTGAATAATCCAAGATAAAGTTAAATACTGCTAGTATTTTCTATAAAATAACAATGTTTGTCAATTAGTTATTAATTGTACTAATCATTGCCCAAGTTATTATTATATTTATATAAGCCCCAATTTTTTCCTTGTTTCATTAAAATATTTTTGAGGAAATAGCTTACTTCATTTGATGTTTATTATACCTAATTAAAATTCGAATAGTATATTTTAATTGCCGGCAGCGATAGTAACGACAACTTGCGGGCTATAATAAAATTGTAACCTTGTTTACTTGAATGCGGTATCCGTTCTAAAACTGTTTGAAAAGCTTCGCGGGGTTGTTGATAGATGGCGCTGTTCACATTTTATAACTATTTTAAGTTACTACCTTACCCAAATAGATGGCAGCACCTGTACGATGGTGAAATAAACATAAAATGCATTTAAGTATTTTTTTTTTTTTTTTTTTTTTTTTTTTTTTTTTTTTTTTTTTATCTACAATCAGCCTTACGGCTTTAATCAGATGTGATGACGTTTGACTGACTTTTCGGGGTGCACATCCTGTGATGTATCACCTCTTCAATTGTTGCATAATTATGTTTTTAAATTGATGCTAATCGCATTCGTTTTAGCCGGAATAGACTGCTGTTTGAATTGATAAGCTGCATAGCCAGGTGATTGGTATGTAGCAAGAGTCGTTGTTTGTAGGACTCTGAGGACCTCTCTATTTCCTGCTTGACTGTGGGCATTTCCAGGTACTCATGCACTTCCGTATTCTGCGTGAACCATGGCGCATTAATTATGGTTTTTAGCACTTTGTTCTGGTAGCGCTGGAGGATTTCAATATTAGAGTGGCTCGCTGACCCCCAGAGTTCTATACCATATGTCCAGATTGGTTTCAGGATGCTCTTGTATATAAGGACCTTATTTTCCAAGCTCAGCGTTGACTGCCTGCCTATCAGCCAGTATGTATCTCCAAACTTTTTGTTTGCCTGATCTCTTTTGGCCTTTATATGGGCTCGCCAAGTGAGTCTCCTATCCAGGTACATGCCTAGGTACTTTACAGTTGTGTCTGTTGGCAAGACAGCACCATGTAGTGTCACTGGAGGACAGTCCCCTCTTTTTAGTGCGAATGTTATGTGGACCGATTTTGCTGGACTAGCTCGTATTCTCCACTTTTTCAGCCATAGTCCAATTTCGTCCAGGCATTCTTGCAGTTTTGTGGATGCTGTGTTTCGATCTTTGCTACAGGAGAGGACTGCCGTGTCATCTGCATATGTTGCGGTCACAACCTTATCTGAGGTGGGTAGGTCAGCGGTGTAGATTGTGTAAAGGATTGGACCTAGGACCGAACCTTGGGGCACGCCTGCTTCTATTTGGCAGATTGATGACAGAGCCTCCTCGCATTTGACCTGGAATAACCGTTTATGCAAATAGGACTTTAACAGCATGTACGCAGTATTTGGCAGGTGAAGTTTTAGCTTATGTAGCAGGCCCTTGTGCCACACGCGGTCAAAGGCTTGTTGAATATCGAGAAAGACAGCCGAGCAGTATTCTTTTCTCTCCAGCGCTTGCCGTATCGTGTGAGCTACACGGTGTATTTGTTCTGTCGTCCCATGGTGTGCGCGGAAACCGAATTGGTGGTCTGGTATAACTTTTCGTTGTTGTAGTACTGGAAGAAGGTGTTTCAGGACCAGTTTCTCAAAGACCTTCGACAGCAAGGGAAGAAGACTTATGGGTCTGTATGATGTAACCTCTGTAGGAGGCTTGCCCGGTTTAGCTATCATGTTTATGGTGGATACTTTCCATAACTCTGGGAAATATTGCAATCTCAGTATAGCATTAAAGAGGATTGTCAACAATACGATGCCTTTTTTTGGTAGTTGTTTCAGAACTTCTGCTGTTATGAGGTCAAATCCTGGTGCCTTTTTTGGTTTTAAATGCATGATATTTTTTCTTACTTCTCCCGGTGTAACGAGTCTCAATACCGGAGACATCTGTTGGTCGGTATTCAAGTTATCTTGGATGTCATGCTCAGTATGTGTATCATCAGGTTCATGGGGTTTGAATAGATTTTTAAGAAAATCAGCAAATAACTCCGCTTTAGCTTGGGGCCTTCGTGACCATTGCCCGTTAGCTTGTTTCAGTGGAGGTATGTGTTCTTTTGGTCTTTTCAGTGATTTGGTCATTTTCCAAAGGGTGTAATCTTCTGCTTTGTACGGTGATAGCGTCTTAAGTTTATCTTGAAGGGTATTGTTTACATTTTCTCTGAGCATTTCCTTCAGTTCCTTTTGTGTTTTGTTCAGAGCTGTTTTATCTCGACGATTCCTGCTGGTATGCCATTGATGTCGCAGTCTTCTTTTTGCAGCTATCAACTCTCTTATTTCCAGGGTAATGTCATGGTTTGGTGATTTATATGCTATGTATGGAGTTGATAGCCATGCCGCTTTTTGAATTAGGTTAGTGGCATACCAAGTAGCTTCATCTATGTCGTCTACCGTTTTAAGGGGTAAGCGCAGATTAACATTTTCATCTATATAATCTCGAAAGGACTCCCAGTCAGTTTTATAGTTATATAGGGTCTCTCGTGGTTCTTTCCAGATTATAGTAGTACTCAATGTACATATCACGGGTGTATGGTCTGAGGACCCATCTAGACATGATTCCACTTTTGTGTACACTTCGGACATATTTTTAGTGATGAAGAAATCGATGAGGTCCGGAATTTTGTTGGGATCGGATGGCCAGTAGGTTGGTTCACCCGTTGATATTACACTAAGGTTATTGCTATCAATTGACTTCTTAAGTTCTCGACCCTTTGTCGTTGTCAAACGGGAGCCCCAGAACGTATTTTTAGAGTTCCAGTCACCTCCTACAATGTATCTGTCACCAAGTGTGTGGAAGAAGTCGTTGAACATTTGTTCATTAATGCGATGTCGTGGGGGACAGTACACTGCAGCCACATCTAGTGATCCCTGCCAGTCGTCTACAGATATGATTGCAGCCTGTATGTGTGCATGTGTATTATTTGGTATGGCGTGGTGTCTAATATGTTCCCTGATTATCACCGCGGCTCCAGCATGTGATGTGCCATCTGGGTGGTTGGCATAGTATATATTGCATCCTTTGATATTAATAACTTTTTGGTCAGTCATATGTGTTTCAGAGACTAATAGTATATCTATTTTATTATATTTTATAAATAACTCTACTTCTTGCTTATTTGGAGATAAGCCATTTATGTTCCATGCTGCAATGCGAAGGAATTTCATTTTTTCTGCTGAGCTATTAGTGTCGTTAGGAGGCCCATTAAGGTCCCTATTTGTTGTATAAGAATATCTATCTTTTCTGATTGTTTTATTATAATTTGCTCTAGCGAGCTTGTTGACTGAGATTGTACTACATTCTCTGTTTTTCTGTTCCACTGGTCATTATTTGAAGTGTTGTTTTGTGGTCGGTGCGGCTTATTTGTTTCCTTGTTGTTTGTTGACTGTTGTGTAGTGTATCTAGGGAGTTTTAGCGGGGGGAACTCTTCCATCCGGGATGTAAAAGTATTCGTGACTTTTGCCTTGTCCACTGCGACTTTTCTGTTGTTTGTATGAACCATTTTTCTTGAACGAATTTCCTTATACACTTGGCAGCCTTTGTAATTGGCCGGGTGATCACCTTGGCAGAGGGCACAAGTGGCTGGCGAGTTCTTATCCTTTTTTAGACAGTCAGTAGTTTTGTGTCCTTGTGCACATTTGACACACCTGTATGGGCGCATACAGTTGTTTTTGGTGTGCCCATATTGTTGGCACCTGGTACACTGTGGTATTTCAGTGGATTTCCTTGGATCTTCAATATTGACTCTAGTGTGGAATATGGTATTTATACTTTTTATTTCTGGGTTGTTGGGGTTTGGTTCAATATTTACAAAGAACATATTCAAGGGCTTTTTGTTTTTTCTTGATATTGCACAGATGATTTCTCCCCGTACCCTGTTTCCTGTTTTTTCTATAGCTTCTATTATAGCCGATTTAGGAGTAGTATGATGTAAATTTTTAATAACAATTCGGTAAGGTTTATTTTGCTTTTGTGTGAATGTATGACCAATTAGGCCATTATTCCGGATGAGTTCTATTAGGTCCTTATATATTTCAGTTGACTGAGTCATCACTCTTAGCTGATCTCTATTGATGATTTTATATGAGTAAAATCATCAATAGAGATCAGCTAAGAGTGATGACTCAGTCACGCATTTAAGTATAATGTATTATTTTTCCGCACAGTAAATGGAATCTGCCTTTGATTTCAAAATGATTTACCAAAAATAAGTTTAAACCAATTATGTTTTAATAATATATTAAACATAATACAACTGCATAAATTGGGCTTCTATGAATATTTAAAACGTTGTAAAATCTTTCCAAGATTTACCTATAGGACTTGTAGTGGACGTACGAGTATGGTCATCTATTTATAGTCTTTGCGTAGGGTTGGGAAGATGGACGATAACACGTCAAGCAATTTGAATACCACCCCCCGTCGTTTACGTCTTTGCATTATGGACTTTTACCCTTCCTATTACGTTGATTCCACAATAGTTTCAAGGGCACCAAGAACATTGTTTTCGCTTAGTTTGTTTTTGTTTCTAAGAATTTGTTAGTGATAAGCAATTGTTTATGAAAGTTTATTTTGACAACTTTGATTAGTAGCAAATATTTATAAAATGCATCCTTAACATTATTATTACCTATAATAAAAAAAACCTAGAATGAAAACTATGTAAAAGAGTAAGTTAATACGAAACATCGGTTAGTTTGGCAGTTGATGACCCTAAATTTCATCTGCTATTTTTCTTTAAATCCGTCTAAATTTCAATTCACTATTTGTATAATTTAAACACTATTCAAAATAACTTTTAGATGACTGAAATTCTTAGGAATCTTATCAAGTATTAATTGATCCATAAGACTTTGCCTACGCTTTGAATAACAACAACATAAACATGCTCAACGTGAACGTAGTAATAAATTAATGCGATCAATCATTGATCACGCTTAATGACTACAAATTACGATACCGAATTCGTGCAAATCTGTTTCTTATAAACATACTATTCAACCTTTTTAAAAATAAGGTTACCAAAGAGTTTCTAGTACTCTTAAAATCTGTCAACATTCAAGAGCCTTGGCTGTCAATTTACACAGTAAATTTCGCGTCAATTATTATGCATGTAAACAAAATTTTAGTAAAACATAACTTTGATGAGCTTTTTAAAACGTACAATAACCAAGAATTATAATACATTTCATGATGAACTTTTCGATGTAAGTATTTTATTATAATTGAATAGAATTAAATACAGATACGTGTAATTATCAAAGAATTACGTTTACGATTATAATTGTATTAACGAAGTGTATGTTTGTGTACCTATTCATTATGTTTTGTAAACATCGTTATTAATAAAAGAGTCAATTGTTCTATAATATCAAGACTATCGCGAATGAAACGAGACCATTCTACTCAAACATTCAATTATCTTTCGCGATTATTTGGTGTCCGTAGTCGCGAGTGAAGTGGTGATACAGGATTATTTACATAGACAAGGGTCAGGGTGGCCGGTGTTCCTATCTCCAGTAGGTTATCGGCAACATGCGATGTCCATATGACTGTGGTCAATAAGCAATGTGTGTTTTTGACCTCCGACTTCCCTGGTTCATTATTCTTATCGTCTCTACTGTCTTACGCACATTAGATAGCGGATATAATAAATGGGGTACGTTTGCGAACAAATATTCCAGTATTGAATGTGAGTTTGTGTGTCTAGTTGATTCGAGGTACTATTGTCGGATAAATCTTAATAGGATTTAATAATAAATATTTAATTCTATGTTTCCAATAATAAGTGTTTATATGTGTGTAAATCAAGTGTTTATTAAAATTACAGAGTGGAAACGAACAAACACGTCGTGGGCAAGGCGACGAGGAGAGGCTGTACAGGACCCGAGGTCCGAAGTATTCCCGAGTTCCTTCGCGAGCGACATTGTCGGCTTCGACCACTTGCACATCCCTTGCGACATCCTGCGGGTCCCAGGGTACTCTAGCACCTAACTACGCTGCAATCCCCGAAAACGTATCCACTGAAAGTAGCAGTGAAGACGAACAGGATTTCGAGAAAACCCGTCGCCATTTTCAACAGCTCCGACAAGTCAGTTTAGGAAACGAGTTCAAATACAAAATGGAAATGGAAATAAAGACCGCCAAAGATGAGAACATAAGGAACTCCGTTCCGTATGTGAAACAGCTAAGCACAGACGGAAACAAGGTCAAGACGGACTATGCTATTAATGGGGACTCTCCTTACGCACCTACAACTCAGCGAATATACCTTTGGACTCAGGTAAATAGACAAAAAGTTACTCATAATTTTATCGTAACCAGATGTTTTTCCATAGTTTGATATGTTATCGAATTCCTACTATTGCAATTTAAATTGCAAAGTGTGTGTACTTATCTACTATGTATAAGTTTATGAACAAGTACTTGTAGTGATTTTTCCTGAAGTATTATTTGGCCGCAGTAAAATTCACGTGTACCGATAAGGTGCATGGCATTGCTAAATAAACATAGTTTTTGTGGTCTTTTTGATATTAGTAAACCATAACAATTCGGCATATCGTTTAGAGAAGCCGAGTAGAGTTCACAAAATATATCATGGTGCTCCTAAACTTAGACCACTTCCTATCATGTATCTGTGTTACTAAATATGTTTATCAAGTAAGTTTTAAAAGTTATGCAAACAGTTAACTTCAAGTACTATTTTCAATCGATATTCAATGGGATTGTAGTGTGTATATAAGGGAGCGCGCGCTAAGCCGAACAACCCACTGAACTTCACGAGCTTTCAGGAAAAGGTTTCAACGCTCACGGAACCAGTTAAAAACAATCTTAAATGATTTATAATGTTAACTAATATTTCAAATCAGGTTAGATTATTGATAACGTGAACAGGTTTTCAGTTATTTAATTTCTTGTTATTTGTTACAGTTGTTGGCCGCATTCGCTGTGTCTATGGGATCGTTAATAGTTGGTTTTTCTTCTGGATACACCTCACCAGCTCTACCTGGCATGAACAAAACTCTTGAAATTAACGAGGAACAAGTAAGTTTACTTTTTTATCTCTCATATTTTTTTTATAAAATATGAATCATATGCTGTTATTAAAGTAAATAATATACGAAAGCCAATCAACATTAATGAACAACAACAAAATAAGATAAATAGATATCTATATAACGTAGTAAAAGATCAAGAGCTCAAGTTCTGTTATTTTGATGACGTCTGTAAATTATACTTCTTGGAAATATCTCAAAATTAGAGACTATAAAAGTTTTGAAAATTTAGATGT
Organism: Timandra comae; assembly: GCA_958496195.1. NCBI lineage: Eukaryota > Metazoa > Arthropoda > Insecta > Lepidoptera > Geometridae > Timandra > Timandra comae. The sequence continues at coordinate 6,321,638 of OY292354.1, read as the reverse complement.
CACATTTTAACATGACTGTTGTATTGTTTTCAGAAAACATGGGTTGGTGGACTCATGCCTTTGGCTGCACTGGTAGGCGGCATCACTGGAGGACCACTAATAGAATACGTCGGCAGACGAATGACCATCACTGCCACGGCAATACCTTTTTTCCTGGGATGGATGCTGATTGCAAATGCGCCTCACGTCTATATGATTTTTGCTGGAAGAATTTTATGTGGAATATGTGTTGGTATCGTGTCTTTGGCCTTTCCCGTTTATCTTGGAGAAACAATTCAACCAGAGGTACGCGGTGCCCTTGGATTATTACCCACTGCCTTCGGTAACACCGGAATCCTCCTGGCTTTCTTTGTCGGAACGTACTTCGATTGGTCGAAATTAGCATTTTTTGGATCAGCCCTTCCAGTGCCATTCTTTTTATTAATGCTACTCACCCCGGAAACTCCAAGATGGTACGTGAGCAAAAATAGAGTCGAGGATGCGCGCAAATCTTTACAATGGTTAAGAGGCAAGAACGTAAACATTGAAAAAGAAATGAGAGAATTAACCCAATCTCAAGACGAGTCTAATAAAGCAGGTGGTAACGCTTTCAAAACCCTATTTTCGAGGAAGTACATGCCAGCTGTTCTGATTTCATTGGGTTTGATGCTTTTCCAACAACTGAGTGGTATAAATGCTGTGATATTCTACGCTGCGTCGATTTTCAAAATGTCAGGCAGCACAGTTGATGAAAACGTGTCAAGTATAATTATTGGAGTTGTAAACTTTGTATCTACTTTCATTGCAACGGCACTTATTGACCGACTAGGAAGAAAAATATTGCTTTATATTTCTTCAGTATCTATGATCGTAACATTAGTAGCACTAGGAGCCTACTTCTTTGTGAGGAATTCCGAAGTAGATGTAAGTGCTTATGGATGGTTACCACTCGCCTGTCTCGTCGTATATGTATTAGGATTCTCCATCGGTTTCGGACCTATCCCATGGCTTATGTTAGGAGAAATTTTACCATCGAGAATTCGTGGAACTGCTGCATCTTTGGCAACTGGATTTAACTGGACCTGTACCTTTATTGTAACGAAAACATTCCACAACATCATTGCAACTATTAATATGCATGGCACGGTGTGGTTGTTTGCTGTGATATGTATGTTAGGATTATTGTTTGTTATATTTTTCGTACCAGAGACGAAAGGCAAAAGTTTGGAAGAAATAGAAACCAAATTGACTGGAGGACCACGCAGAGTACGAAGTTTGAATAAACAAGGTCAGAATGCGTGCTAATAAGAGTATATCAAATCAATCAATTCGGATAGTGAAAGTATATCGAAATAATATATTCGGGGAAGATGAGTTGTAAAAAATACTGTAATGTTGGGATAGATGAAGCGCTGATTTTTCAGTGTATGCTGAAGACTGATTGGGATCGTAGCAGTAGATTCTCATAACATACATGTAAATATAGATAATATGTAATTAATAATCAAGCTGTCGATAGTTCCTTTAGATTTTAAATTTTGTAGCATTCCGCCGTACAATGGCATAATGTATTAAGATTTAATGGTTCCTCAACATTTTACCATAATAGATCTGTTTCGTAAATTTTAACATTATTTATAGTCTAAAAGTTTTAGTACTTACGGAATGATCTTATTATGTTAAAATAGTAAATTATGTATTTGAACTAAAAAGTTTTAACAGCTATTTTCGCAAAGATTGCGTATTTTTGGCATTTATTACTTTTTTAGTAAACATAATGCTCGTTTTGTATATAAATTTATAATGTGATTGTAATGTTTTTACGTAGGTAATTGATCTGTTATTTAAATTTTATATCAATCATGACAAAATAAAATGTAGTTATTTAGACACCAAATGTTTATTTTTAAGTGATTTTATTTTTTTATGATATATTTAGGGGTTATAATAGAGACGACTTCGTATATTACGGAGTCTATATTTATTGTTTTATTATAATATATTAACTTGACACTATTTGGAGTTTTAATTACTTATGATCCCTAGTAAATAAAATTAATTTACCTATAATATCCCATCGTAGAACAAAGGCGAATGGAAGAATAGATGTAATCACCACCCCTGCCCAATTTCTGTTGTTGATTTTGGCCATATTGGGAAAATAACATATAGCTGTTGAACCAGGAAACTCTGCTTGACAGTCTCATGCCACTGGCAATAAAGTTTGTTGCTCATTCAGGAATAAGCCGATGAAGTTATTTCTAAGAAAGATACAGACGATTTATGACCTAGATTACACCAACACAATTTTGCATTTCTGACAATATTACAAACTTAATACTTAGTTATAGACATACAGGTCGAATTGATAACCTACTTTTTTGAACTAAATACCTAATTCATAGTTCCTGGTCTTACTATCAGAGTTATAAGCCCTACATATAATCTGGGTTATAATAATAACAACACAAAAGTAAATCTGTAGGGTTATTTGTTACTCTATATCTATAATATGTTAGGTTTTCCACCTACAAAAAGCTGCTTTAACTAAAGTGAAAGAGTGATTACAAAACATATTGAACTAAGTTTTTATATAGCTTTAGAAATGGGTAATTAACCATACACCACACACTATGACGTAGTTAGGTAGTTCTGTGTTTTACACCAAAATATAATTGAGGCATTTTTTGTTAGTGTGCTTCGAAAAAATTAAAGACAGGACAATTAAAATCTAAAATGATCTCGTCATTGTATATGATTGCATGGTTTGTACTTTGTACAATATGGTTGGATATTTTTAAGCGTTGCCATAAATAAATAATAATAATAGATCAATCACAATGCGGATATACAAATGGGCAATACAAAGTTCATTAGTTCAAGAAACTGCGCCTCTGGTGGACAGTGGATGAACTTTGCACGAATAAACCATAAGGTGTTTTTTGAACTTTTTACGAATAAACCATTTGGTGTAATCTTGGACTTCTGCTGCCTTATTTGCGTTGCATTTTTAGTCTGGTTTAGCACTAAACCAGGTTTACAATAAAATTTTAATACTGTCAAAGGGACAGATTTGATTGACAAGGTGTCAAATGCTTACCAGGTTTTGTTAAACCAGACTAAAAATGCAACGCAAATTAGGCAGATGTTTATCTCGGTCTAGGTGTGCTGTAGTTTTAGGTAACTTTGGTTGCGATATTTTAACATAACTTTTATATTATTGGAATTGACTATTGATTACTTATACATATACATATACTCGTACATATAAGTTTGTTCTTAAATGTAAACATAAGATAGGATGATATAGATAAAGACACAAAGTAGGTTAGGTGGAGCTTTTAACTGTTTATTAGGAGGTAACTTGGGACTTTTTGGTGGAGTAAAATGGGACTAACCCATTTTATAAGTTAATCTTGACATAAAATTAATGCTTTATAGGAACTACTTAAAGATCGTTTTTGCTTGTCAACTATCTCAAGAAGATATTCTATGAGAATGTGGTTCTTCCCCGGTAGAGCTATCCCATCACCAAACTGATATCAAGCTCTGTTATTTACTTGAAATTAATCAAGTTTTTTTAAATAGTGAGTAATTGTTCCAACTAGTTTTGCTTACATAGGTATGTAAATGTAAGTTAAAACTCGATTGTTGTATATATAGCTATTCAAACAAAAAACCATGTAAAGTCAAACCATATACGACATATTAAAATTACAAAATTTTATTTTTTTATTATTATTTACATCCGTAATTAGCTAACAAATGCAATTTATGTATAAAAATATTTATCTATAATTAATATTATAAATGTTTGTTTATTAAAATAACATGCTATAAAAGATGTTGGTAATTCGACTGCTTGCGCGTTGATATTTTAGTTATGAATCGATTTTGATTATTCTTGTTTTGGTTCTAGTGTTTTTTACACAAGTTATATCAAAAATAGTCTAGAAATGTTTTGAGAAAAGTTCTGACTAAAGAATAGTAATTAAACTAGTTCCGAATTATTTTACAAATATTGTTTACTTTAGAAGGAACGAAACACTTCCCATTTTCATCCCCCAACATGCATCGTGGGTGGCATTAAGAATATACTATAACGTGCTCATTACAACATTCAAGAGTCTTATATTAACTACAAATGCAATAATTTATTAAATAACAGACTAAAGAAATCACATTCATCCGTCATCACAAGGAAGACAAGGATCAAACCGGGGAACTCTAATACTCAAGATAAAATTACCAATTTTACCACTTGGCCACAGAGGTTGTCAAAATACGCGTTTAGTTAGGTATGTAGTAAAAGTAAATAGTTACCGTTACACATTTTCGATTAGAGGGAATGCGTAACATCAGCATAAAGTTAAAATTATTACAATTCGTCAAGATTGTGTAGAAAATTAAATAAATGTGAGTCATAACCATTTTTCAACCAATAAAATGTATGTGTATGAACATATTTTAAACAAATAATCATGCTTCAAAGGTTATTTAATTAATTTTCTCATGTAGATACTATATGGAAATGATTTTTCCTGCGACGATATAAATTAGTTGTTTAATTGAACAGATAATATACTCGCAATAATTTTTACAATTTTAAAGAATGATTAGCAACATCGATTTTTAAACTTTTGTGATTTGAATGACCAAAAAACGGGCGTATTGGGCGTAATTTACTTTTATTTTATGCTGACGTTTCAAAAATGATTGAGACGTCTGTGATCGCGGGAAAATACCCGCTTCCAAATTTAGTAACAATACGTAGTTGTTTTTAAAGTAAAAAGTTTATGGAACGTATGTTTAGGACGAAAAGCTTAAAAAAGTTTTGATTAATTTTCAAATTGCGTCTTTTGAGTGGTCGATAAAGATAACGAAGCATTTCTGCTTCGTATATGTCCGGATTATTTAGAAGGTTTTGTGAGTAGAGGCAGACCTAAAAAGAGACGAACTGACGTGGATGTGGAAGAACAAAATATGTTGTGCCGCCTTCACATAACGCGGGTAAAGATTTGGCTATTCTTCAGGTTTCAATCCATGTTTTGGGTGCCAAAACTTGATAAGCATAAGGTTTCAATAAATTCGAATCTACTTACATGACTTCTTTAAAGCTAACAAAGAATTTAACAGTTATATCCTACAATTCAGTAGTGGAAATATAGACGAAAACATCGTGTGACTAGGTAAACATTAACAACATCTGCTGTGAATATTTAACGATTGTAACTATAAAACGTGTTTGTCATAACATAGACATTGCTAACTGTAAACATAACTTGCAATCGATCATGGTATGAACCAATTCGTATGTTAATCAAAATAATTTGAACTTAACGGCTACTAGTCATTATTATTATATTGCACTTGGACTATTGTAATTGATGTTCATAATAAATGTACAATGGAACTTCTAGTATTCTACGAGTATTACTCGTCCTACTAATATTATAAAGCCGAATGTCTGTGAGTGTGGATGTTTAGATGTATGGATGTGTGCATGTTTGTTCCTCTTTCACGCAAAAACTACTTAAAGGATTTGAATGAAACTTTACAATAATTTAGCTTATACATCAGAATAACACATAGGATACTTTTTATTCCGAAATTCCCACGGGAACGGGAACTACGCGGGTGAAACCGCGGGGCGCTGCCAGTAATATTATAATCGTAAAAAAATGTGAGGATGAATGTTACTAATAGATAGTTACTCTTTGTTGCAAAGAACTAATACACCGATTTATGTGGATTTTAGTACAGGTCACAGGGGTAAGTAATACGCATAGTTGTTTTTATCCTATAATTCTGGGAGTTGAGCAGGATTTATGCAGATTAAACCCAATAGTTCATACACCTACAAATAAAACTGTTTACACTACAACTAACTTCACTATGTTATTCAATTTTGAATGATATTTTTATGCTTTGAGTCTACGTAAAATACGAATCATTTAGGTGTCACATTTTAAAGTGAATTATTAAGGCAAGTAAAATCAGGAACAGTACAATTTATACCGGATAGTAGAGGTTACATATTGTTACAATTTATTATTTCAATAGAACTACATGATATGTTCATTAAGGGTCGATTTTAAATATAGATGTTTCTACTAAAAGATACCTCAGGCATTGAATGTTAAATGCTTTATGATACTTTCGCGATTTGTTTTATGTTTGTAATGTAACGTCCTGAAACGTTTTCATGTAAAAGAGTAGCTATTCCGTTCAAAGTAGTTCTATACCTAAGGTATCAATAAGGTTAAAGAAGTTTATTTTTTATTAGAATATTTAGGTTTTCAATATACCATTCCTAAATAAGCTAAGTAAGTACCATCTATTTCTGCGTCGAAAGACTTACAGGGGTAGTGTTTTAAATCTTAATCAAAATCTATTTGATAAATAAATTAAGATATTTTTAACGGATTTTCGTCACGGTTTTTATATTTGTTTTACATATTTATAAAGAATCCAAAACGCCCGAAAAACGACATGTAGAAAAAAAATAAAACCACGTCAAAATCCAATAAAGTTACTCGTATATTTTAATGTGTAATGTTTGCATTAATCAGAGAGACATCGTTAAGTTTATTTTCTAATTAAGTAGTTACGTAATATGGTCGAGAACTCCACGCAACCTTCTCTCCTTGAATCCTCCTTTCAGTGCAAGGGATGCGATTCTACGCATTTTTCAACAGAAAAAATGTACGTAATATTAAAGGCCATACGAATAAATCATTATGTAACTGACGTCTTCCGTTAGAATAAACGCAAATGTATCTTTTGATTTTCAGGCGTTTGTTTTGACTGCGATAGCCAATCAGTTTTGTCAATCAATTGTCCCCATATAAAGGGCGAGTTGAGACGCGAAACAATCATTTCTTCGTTTGCTTATGTCGGATACACTGTTAACGTATGACGGTTGTACATTTACAAATACAATTGTGAAGTGTAGTTACATATGAACAGAGAAATATTACGATTTAACAATGAAAGTTTTAATGAGAGCTGATACTCATTATAGTATAGTTGTGAAGTCTGGTGATTGTGAAGAACCAAAATATACATTCTCACAGGTAGGTAACAGTTTTAATTTTTTTGGTTCATGACTGATTCCTTGTTATTGTTCGGTTTTTGTGTAATCAAAAAGACTGTAGGTAATTCACGAATTTAGTGGATAATTAATGCGCCTATTATCATGGATTCAGTAAATAATGCTAGTCTAGATGAGATACTTTAGCCGTTTTTTTAATTTAAAATAGAGTAAGGAGATATTTGTCAATTAAGAAAATCATCGGTCGGTAAGATCCCATAGATAGCGGACCGAAAAATGACTCTTTCATTGATAATTTTGGTAGTTTTGGTAGGTGCAGAGTGAGGAGAAATACGCACCAAAATTGTAATAATCTTAATTTTATCTAAATATTAATAAGTAAATTAAGTATGTTATAATAAAATAAGAATTCAAATCATTTCGGTGATTGTATTTGTTAAATGTTTAATTTTGCTGTTTGCGCTCATGCATTTTTTATATTTCTATGCTATATTACCTTATCGTAAACTTTTACTGTTGTGTTAGTTAAATCTGCTTAAGTATAAAAAATTTTTATATTATACTGTCTAAAGAATCATGAATGTATAAATACCCGTACGCACCTTGGCGATGTTTTAAGTAACAATTAACATAACGCAATGCAATTTAATCAGCATTGTTTTATAAGAGCATGGTCTATGTGCCCGTATCATCTTGAAATTGTCTATAATTAACTATAAGTTCTAACTACTCATTACATTTGATAGACAATAATTATACATGTATCGCCAAGGTATATTGAAAATGGACCAAATAGTAATGATCATGACTTTAATTTTAATTATTTTCAAGGATAGTCGGCCATTTTAAATCTTTGTTTTAATTGAAGCTCTTCATTCAACGAACGAACGAACTTTTTGTTTCGTTTTAAATTAATATAAAGGTCAAATAAATACCATTGCTTTGGGCCGTGAATTACGTCTCATAAACTAAACGCATATTAATTATGTCATGGTGCTGCAAATTTAATTTTGATACAGCCATAAACAACAACTTGTTGATATTAAAACAAGAATAATAGTAATAATTTATGTTCCGCAATTGATTTATTGCGAGGACGAGTAAGTGGACACAATCAGAGTCAATGATTGCTTAAATTAATAGTAGGCGTCGCACACACCTCCCGGCGAATAACGTCATGCAAGCTCAATTGCCTCATTATTAAGAGGCTCGTACCGAAGCAAGGCAATTGAATATAATACGTGATGATTTTGTGTTGCATTAAGTTATTGCATTGGTACGTAACTACGTAATAATATTTTAAATATGAATTTATGTAAATTCATATTTAATTTCAAACTTAACTAAGAAGCAACAAAGACTTCAACTTCTTATATTTAAAATGTTTTTAAATCGAACTTTAAATTATAAACTTCAGGTGTTGGCGGCGGTGGCGGTGTCGATGGGCTCTATGATCGTGGGGTTCTCATCGGCCTATACGTCACCCGCCCTCGCGTCCATGGAAGAAACTAAAGATATTGAAATAAATGAGGAACAGGTACATTAATAATTATTATAATTAACAATAGAACCACTTATAATTCTAAACTAACAGTGTCCCTTCATTTTATGAGAGCTGTTCCCGTTTCCTTTGAGTTTCTCCTGCTTTAGCTTTTTCTTAAATAAATTGTAATAATATCAAAACGTTTTCGCATTTTAGCAAGTTTTTTTGACAAGATGTTTATGTATCTACGAGTTTATCTACAGATTTTTAAATAAATTAAATGTGTTGCACTTTGCAGGCTAGTTGGATCGGCAGTTTAATGCCATTAGCTGCATTGGCAGGTGGAATAATTGGAGGGCCATTGGTAGACTACATAGGACGACGCAGAACAATACTGTTTATCGCACCGCCATTTTTCGTAGGCTGGATATTAATTGCTAGCGCAAATGTGATAAACATGATACTAGTTGGACGTGCTATTTGTGGCCTGTGTGTTGGAGTCGGGTCGCTTGCATTCCCGGTGTACTTGGGAGAAACTATCCAACCTGAAGTACGCGGTACTTTGGGCTTATTCCCAACAGCTATAGGAAACATTGGAATACTGATCTGCTATTTGGTCGGAAAATATCTCAACTGGTCGCATTTGGCATATTTGGGAGCAACTCTTCCAATTCCATTCTTTATTTTAATGCTAATGATACCCGAAACTCCAAGATGGTACATATCACGCGGTCGGGAGGAGGAAGCGAGGAAGGCGCTGCAATGGCTTCGGGGAAAGAACGCCAAAATAGAAAATGAATTACGTGACATCGCGTTATCAGATGTGGAGACCTCAGCTGAGGAAACTACTATAAAGGAGCTTTTTAGTATGAAATACATGAAAGCTATATTGATTTCGTTAGGTTTGATGACATTCCAACAGTTATCTGGTATAAATGCTGTAATATTTTACACTGTTAAAATTTTCAAAATGGCCGGTAGTTCTGTAGACGAACGATTATCCACAATTATAGTAGGAGTAGTGAATTTCGCCTCGACTTTCTTAGCAACTGCTTTGATAGACAAAGCCGGACGTAAAGTGTTATTGTACATTTCGTCGGTAACAATGACCCTAATGTTAGTAATATTGGGAACATTTTTCTATGTTCAGACAGATTTGAAATTGGATGTATCTAATTTAGGGTGGATACCATTAGCGAGTTTGATGATATATTTATTGGGATTCTCTTTAGCCTTTGGTCCAATACCATGGTTGATGATGGGTGAAATACTGCCAGCAAAAATAAGAGGTAATGCTGCATCTATTTGTACTGCATTTAACTGGTTATGCACATTTACAGTCACAAAAACATTTCACAATATTCTTGATGGTATCGGTCCAGCTGGGACATTTTGGTTATTTGGATCTATTTGTTTTGTTGGACTATTCTTTGTAGTAGTATGCGTACCAGAAACACGAGGGAAAAGTCTTGAACAGATTGAACACAAAATGACAGGCAAAGAAATAACAAGGAAACGAAGATTGAGCTCTATTGCTAACATCAAGCCAATGCCCAATGGATGTTGAATGAGATACTTAATAATTATTTTTTACAGTTTATTTATAAAGATATGTAATGTACTTATTTGTGAAGATCTAATAGAATTTAAATATGATTGGAAACAATATTTGGTTGTGTTTCACAAGGTAGCAAAACAGTTATAAAAAAGGCTTGAATGGCCTGATGAAAACTCTAGATGATGACAAAATTTCAGTAGTTATACATGGCTGTGCTGAGTCAATGTTTAAGTTGGTTGGCTTTCTAAATGTTGTTTACCAACTAAATTAAAAAATGTTATATAAAAAAAATACATGATATTAAAAATTTACAGTCATAATAGTTATGTAGTACATAAGAGTTGATTATAATTTAAGTAATTAATCTCAAAATTGTTTTCTTTAGTAGTAATTAGAAATAATTGAAACAGAAATATATAAAAAATAAAAATACTTATACCTTCATGATATGATAGGTACTTAAATATAGTGATAGTAAGACATATTGTTATTTAAACTATGGAGAAATAAAAATAATGGTACTTAAAATTCCATATTAATGTGCAGACTTACAACCTCTTAATATCCTGTATTTTATTTGATATTCAAGTGACCTAATTGTGGTGTACTTAATATAGTTAATTTATAGTCATGTCTAATTTGTTTTCTTTTTATATATAGTTTGTAATTTATGTCATTTTTTATATGTAATAAGTTGGGTTAGTTATACTATTCATAACTTAGGAATAATTTGATCAACTTATATGATACTTGAGTTGGGAGAGGCCTATGTCCAGCAGTGGACAAACGCAGGCTGATGAAGAGAAGTGATATGATGCTTAGTATAGATGTTTCTTAGAGTTAGGAATATCACAGAATGTTCATAAATTCCCACAGATTATATAGGTACTAATTATAAAAAAGTGGAACAGTATAGTAAGACATCGATCGATATAGCAATACTTGATAAGATGAGCAATAGAGTAATAGATTAAGTAGGTATGTTGTGTTAATCATACACTAGTTTAGTTATCATAATATCTAACTTCATCATACTCTTCTCTTCTGTAAGTAACTATAATATAAATGGAGTAAAATTATCTTTAGTAAGCATATTCTATTTATTATTTAGATAAAAAGTCCAGTAAATATAAAATCCTGTTGAGGTTTAGATTTTTATATTAAAATAGTAGTATTTTAATATAAAAATCTAAAACACTCTATCTACAGAAACACTATTTCAAGGGGTAAGTTATTGATATACACAGTTACTTGATTGAGACACGATGTTAATCCTATTAGAAAACATAATTCCCGTATCTAAATAGCCTATAAAATGCTTTTATCGCTATTCATGTTAGATTCCGATCGAGGAAAACTCATATTGTTTTTGTCTCTATTTTGATTGAAATGTGAATGATTCTGACCCATATAATATGCCATTATTATAAATTCAGACACGTATTTTGTCTGTTATATCAAATAAGTTATAATGGAACACTTACCCATAACTTGGACTCGACAAATAGCACAAGTATCGCACTCAACATCCCAGCTCCACATAGCGACTGCATTCCATTTCTTCAGAGTAAACATCTTATCAGACTTTTGGCCATCGTTGTCCCCACGATCTGTATTATCACAGTCTTCTCCCGACATTATTAGTAGTATAATTTATTGCGAAAACTTGAAAATATACAATGTTTTGGTTCTATGATTGCGAATTGCAGATGCGATAGCTGCCTTGCCTTGTTCGCAACTGACACTGACAGTGACAGTTAATACGGACTTGACACTAACGGACTCGAAAAACGTAAATTGATAATATCATGGATGTATAATTACTCCATGGACATTATATTTTTAAAAAGGTAAAGGATCAAAAAGGTTTTATTGTTTTATTGACCCTATACTTGTTTATCCATTAAATCTTAATATTAAAAACTGTTTATTAAATAGGAAGTTAACTGCGAGGAGCAGATAACTGCTCCGCGTATGGCCGTTCATTCCTAAGCGACCGAGTATGTTCCCGATATAACAGAATAGGCACAGATGCGCGTCTTACTATAAGACTTATCTTATATACATGGGCTCATATTACGAGTATTATAATAAAATCGACATGTAAGCTGACGAACAAATGATAAAATAGTTAAGTATAATATATAGTTATACTTTTATAGTTGATATACTTAGGTAAATATTATAAGATAAAACTTTCAAGTAATTTTGTATATTTTATTGAAAATATTGTATTAAGTAAGTACATATTTTATTGTCATTTTATAAGGGTACAAACAAGGCATTGGCAGCATTAAGATGATAATACATAAACTATAAAATATAAATTCATTCTTAATTATAAAGAAAAACTTAGCTACGAAAGAATATTTAAGTAAGTAATTAAATTTTAATCGGTAGGTACTAAAATTGGCAAGTAAATGCCTTCAGGTGCTCCATAAGTTGTAGAAGCACCTTTAAAATCTAAGTTTAAACTTATAAATTTATACATAATTATGCGAATATAGTAGAGATACAAGCAACAAGTAAAATAATAAGACTTGCTCCTAAAGTCGCCGCTCCACTGAAACATCCCAACTCTTCAACCTGCACTTGATATCTGATGTTGTATGGGAAACGGCACACTGAATTGTCTGCAACAAAATAATAATATCATCAACACTAGTAATCGTAATAGATAATTCATTTTTTTGTGTTCAATTTCTGCTCCATATTATGATTTAAGCGTCGATGGCAGTAAAATACTAATAGGTAAGTAAATACTGTGGAAAAGAACTCAGTTATTTGGTATTTTGATTGATAACATCAATCAATGGTATGTGAAGTATGTATTTCGTAGTTTGTAACTATACTTACCTATAACTCAAACATTACATACTAAAAACTAAAAAATAAGTACGTTTTTTAAGTAAATCTTTACCTGTGCAAACAGCTGAAGTTGAAACCGTTCCAGTTGTAACGGACTGTACAGAAATATACAAAGGAGGACACGAATTGATTGTCCAGTATCCATCACACGCATCCTGCAGACCTATCTCTATGTTTCCACTTGATGCTAAAGTTTCACATGTGATTGCGTTCTCTTCCATTCCTATGACTGTAAGGTTTGCACTGAAACAAAGGAATAAGATAAAGACATTAGTAAAGAATGTTGTGAAGATTTAAACCAAAAATCAATAAGTTGGACTTCGCTTGGTCTTTTCGTAAAACCTTACTACCTATATGCAATTATATTATCTTATTAACTATTCGTTTATGTTCATAAAAAGGTAAGTAAAGTAAAATATATTTTCTTTTTACCTAGGGCGTACAACAGATCGAGAATGACAAATTCTAAGGCTGCCACTACCAGAGCTACTCCGAGCTATCCTTATTTTCCTGTTGTCACGGTGTTGGTAGAAGTAGTTAGGACTGAGAGCATAGTAGTTGATAAATCCAGGTTCAATGAAGTCTTCAAACTGGCGAGTTCCTGATGAGCCCTCTGGGTAATCGGCACCACACAGAGGATTTACAATTCTTCTTCCAACTGAAAATTTCAGAATAAAAAAAGTTTTATGCTATAACTTAGTAAAATAATAAAGTTTACAATTAAGTATTTTTTATTCCATTTCAAACTTTTAAAGCGCGTTGAAGTCTTTTGTTTGAACCAACAATTAAATATTAAAAATAAATCACCTTGTTCAATTCTTTCCAGGACTGGTTTCATCACTATTTCTACATTAGTACCAGTAGTCGATAAGGCTATAGTTTTGATGTCGTTGTGCATATCACGTACTAAGTTCCATAAATTGTCGTATTGGTTCGTGCCGGTGGCGAACAGTATTCTTAGATCTGGAAGTAACAGTATTAATCACATTAGTATTACTTTTACGTAAAATTGCGTCAATGAATCATTGATAGTACTGCGAATGTACGCCTTAATAATAATAAGTATCTCACCAGGTACAGTTTCATTGAGAATTCTTGCTTGTTCCCAAACAGTAGGATTGTTTTGTAAATTGCCAGTATTGATCAAGTAAAGTAGTACAGTTGAATTTCCGCCAACGTAGCCTCGTTGTGATTCATTCCTGAGCGAATCTTGCATGAAGATTCTAATGTTTGTTAAACTTGATTCTAGAGAAACGCCGGTTTGCACTGTGTATGAAAAAAGGTATAAATGTATTGTATTTCTTTTACTTACTACTACTTTTTCATAAAGCAAAGCTTAAAGTGAGAAGCTTTCATTTCTTTTATCAAAATAATACTTACAAGATTGATGTTTTGCCAATGTATATTCACTATGGAAATCAGCCTGTGAAAACGTTGTGTTCACAATCACACTGCCATCAAGAGCGCTGAGCAAAGTCACACTCGAACCGAACTTGCCGACTTCAATGGAATCCAATAGGTAGGAAATCGCTGGATAGATAGCTTGGTATTGCCATGTCGAGTCGAGGACTAAGTAGAGATTAGTTTTAAATCTAACGTGCTCAGCATTTTCCGCTTCAGATATACAAGTAAGGTCGTTGAGATTGCTGTCTGTAAAAAAATGTAAAAAGAATTATTCTCGGTATATCATGGAATTTACGAATTGTGCTTGTATGATCCACAAATGTTTCTCTGTATTTATGTGTTCTTATTTTTGGTACCTCACTTACAGGTTTTTAAACTATTTATTTGCTATGATGTAATGGTAGCGTGAGTACACTATTAATTATTTAACAAAATAATTCTTACTTGTGTACGACTGGAAATTGGAGATAGCACTGCTGACGAGAGACTCCAGGCCTCCAATGATGGTTCCTCGAAGAGGCATGTTACTGTCCAAAGCCGCAGCAAACGCATAGGTTTCACCAACCAAATTGTTGTTTACGATGTAAGTGTCTTTTAAAATTTTACGGTTACAAGCCCGAAGATCGGGATTGAATACTCCGTTCTGGAAGAGAAACATTAAGATAGGTTTGGTATATATTTTTAAATGGAGTATTTAAGTATTTATTTTAAGGTGTATGTGGTCACTTATTACCATTGGATTGTAATACATGTCGAGCAGCTGGGATAATCTCAAGGAACTGTATGTATTCAACGTTGAAGTAATACTAGAACCAAGAATAAACCCGTCAATGCCTCCTCTAATTTCAGGATCAGACATTTCTAAGTCTGCGTTTTTAGTAAGAATAAAGTGTCTGTGAGCTTGACTGCTGTTCCAATATCCTTGAGCCCCGATTGAAATTGATGGGCTTCCTCTGTCTGTACCTTGGATAAGCACAGCTTCTGCCAGATCACCTGGAACATATAATAAATTGTTTTAAAATACGAAAATTTTACATCGCATTTATACACTCACATCTATCAATGGGTTCATTTTATGTAAAACTATTTATTTTAGCATTTCCTTCTTCTTTATTGTGAATGTTACCTGATAGAGTAGCTGGATAAATAGAAGTAACAGTTTGCTGTATATTGTTGTAGTTTAAGATTGATCCTTTAGCCAGTTCCAAAACTGGTACTTGCTGGAGCTGGGCCCCAGACGCGATACCAGCAATCAGGTTGCCACCTGACACATCGCCCCACGGCGTTGAAATCACACCGTCCAACAGAGGACACATACTGCCTCCGAGTTGTTTCTCAGATTTGGAATCACCATAGTTTGTATACTCAATTTCATCCTTAGGATTGTATTGGCGTAAGTTACCGTGAGTTCTTTTACTGTAATAGAAAGGCAAGTTATCAAGGGCTTGTTTCGGTAGCGAGATCCGTTATAGCTAAGGAGAGATTGGAAGCCACTGAGAGCGATCAGTAATCAGTTTGATGAGTATTAAAATGGTTTTAACACTTACAGTACAGAAGGATTTATAATTTCAACATCATCATTTACAGAGCGCAAAGTTCTTAGTGCTCTGTACTGTGACAAATGGTTGCAGTTATTCTCATCCCCTCGAATACGTGCGTCCACTGTGGTAGACAACATGTGATGTAGATTACACTAAAAATAATAACATGGTCATTATAAGATATAAAACATGGTAAAAATATACATTAAGTATGGTTAAAAATAGCATATAAGGTTTATTCTTCTACAATTAAAGTAAGTATCTACCTTAAGAACAGAATTAAGTGTAGTATTCCCAAGAACTTGCATGTTACTAGGAATTAGTCTAGTCAACAGCAGACGATGTCTGTGGAAGGAATGGAATGTTGGTGCGTATGGGAGCACCATAGAGGATGATACCAATGTGGTCTCCGGTTGATGATATTCTATACCATCCTGGCGATATCTGAAAAATAAATAATAATAAATTATGGGTGAATGAGATCAAGGATCTTAGAGACCATATCTTAAAATTAGCCAAGGAAATGTTTGAAGATATTTAAATAATCTAAAACTTACGTATGCAGTAACAAAGCAGAAAGCTGTCGTAAATCCACATTAACATTTGGATTGTCTTCAATTTTCCTAATTATGTCAATAAGCACTTGTATCGTTGTCGGTGGAAGGTTATTCCTGTTCATGAGTTGTGGATCTAAGTAACATTCTCTCAGTTCTGGTGCGACACTGGTCTGTGCTGTGAGCTGGGCGTTTGCACATCCCACGATCGTTAGTGTTAGTATTATGGTCCAATGCATGGTGTCACTCTGTGAAAGAAAATATGAATAAAGAGTTATTATTAACTTTACAATCTATTGTCATATTTTTCTAAAGATCGTCAATACGTGGTGATTACGCATATTCCTCGTCACAGTATCAAAACCATCAATGAGAGAGGTTATTGCCGTGCTATGGAAGCTTACATTCCAATGGAACTTTATTATTTCTACTTTTAGGTTACTGTCCCCTCAATCATGTGTTAATAGATTCATGTCATGGCATAGTCTATCAGCTTTATCGGGTTGTTTAAACTCAGGTACAACATATGTTTATTTTCATGATTATATGTAGAGAATTTCTCATAATATTTTTTCTTTTGGTTTTTAAGCAAGTTCTTATTCATTAACATCGAAGACACTTATCGTATGCATCACGAGGACATCGCTGTATACTTTAGCTTAACTGATTTGATATCCCTTACGTGCATTGAGTAACGAAACTAAAACATTTACTTCTCTGTTTGTATTCGCATTTCGAAATTAAGAGTGAATCATTTCAAACACTCCACAACAGGTAGTGTAAAAGGATCTACTTATGTCACTTCGATATAATTTGATAAACAATATCGATGACGAACCTTGCCTGGCATTTACGATTACATTATTTTATGTTATCAGTTTTTAAGACTGGGTGCGGTTGGCACAATGGAAAATGAATGATAAGTTTAATTTTGTTTATTAGAACATTTTAATGCTCTACTTACTTTAATATTTAGTGGCCCTACTAGTCTACCATTTTCTAATATAAGCCACAATATTTTAGTTAACTCTTACTTAACAAGAAAGGCTTTTTGTGAATGAGTTAGCAAGTATTACTAAATATTCCAAAGTGAATAAGTTATTCACAATTAACAATTGACTAACAGTGTTTAAACGAAATATAACGAAAGAAAGAAGTAAAGTAAAATCTTCAAGAAGTTTTATCATCGGTGATAAACATTACGAAATAAGTATATTTGTATGTTTCATCATTGGCTTGAGAATACGGTATAAGTATAGCACCGTTACATTTTGTTCCATTTGTGTACTCATTAGAGACATTTGAACTTTTAAAAAGCTATAATAGACTGTTACTGAAACTCTTTCTAACAAAACACGGAAAACCTGATGATGCATAGTTTGACTTTGGTATAAGTATAGACGAATTGACTGTAGAGGAGACCTGATGGAGGCAAATGGCGCTGGTGTAGATGTAGCTAAGTTTTGGTCCGGGAAAATTTTGTATTATTCAGTATTTATTATTCCATTTTCTTCTCTTAAATATATTATTTTGTGGCCATTGACACGATAGAAGAAGAAGAATTGACTATATAGATTTTGTATTGATATGATAACGAATCAGGTTAAAAAATATCAAAATAAGTAAGTTTATGTTCATGAGTTACTAATATTATTCTGTTCGTTCTATAAGTACGAGTACATGCACCCATCAAGCCCTTTGTTATCAGTATCAGCCATAATCGCTAAATATTATTAAGGTTATCAGAAGGCAAATACAATTGAATACAAAATTAGAAGGTTGCCCAATTCATTCTTTCGTTCTAGTTTTGATAAGCGTTAGATATCTATGTGTTTTTATGAGTCACTATCATAAGAATTCTATTCGTAATGGTTGCATATGTATGTCAGTAAATAATGGAATTAACTATTAATCTTAAAAGTTAAGTTTGATCTTTTGGACTTTTGTAAGTACTGTAATTTCCATACTGTTAAATTCTTACTACCTACGTATTATCACGAGTATAAGTAACTAATACTTGCTGTGTTTCGCGGTTTTCACCGCCTTTTCACAAGGTTTAAAACGCACCAGCCATGGCACAAGAAACTTACTAATAATGGTGTATGTATTTATTATTCGTAGGTATAATGGTTAGAACAAAATAAATATAGAGTTAGTAATTTTTCAGTTTATAAATAACAAACTTAACTCCTTTCCGTAAATTATTTATTGATGCAGATTTAATCTATGGTGTATAAATTTAAAATGTGGGTCATGGACAAGGTCTATACGTAACGTATGCCGTGTACCTCGTGGTATACATATTTTAAATCTGTGATTGAAGACAATAGCAGATTTTATTTTAAAATCTAACTTAGTAGAGTCGCAAATAAAGTACAATATAATGTTTAAAAAACTGAATATGAAACAATACATGTTACAAAACTTACATTCGAGTTAGTAATCCTCACTTTGTTAAACAATTCACTTCACTCACACTTCAAAAATCTTTGTTTTTCACCTGAATCACAACATGTCTCTTTACAGGTCTTTCCAATATTATCTACAATCGCGTAATGGGAATGTTATAGAGAAAATAGAAAAATTGTGGCGCGCCCGTTGGAAATCTGACTCAAACTTATAAAATAAAGGGTACTAGTACCATACAACGATAAGATAATGGAAAACAGGTCTAGATAAATTTGTAACGAATAGCCACATGCGGTACGTTCGCTATCTGTTTTTGCCAGCGATTACAACGATAACACTTGATTACACTGAAACTTGTTCAGCAAATCTCTTTTGAATTTACTCTATAAATCTCTAGATTGGGAATTTGAATGAGGCACGAGAGAAAGTAGATTTGAAGTAAGTAAGCATACTTAAGATAGAAAATGTCTGCTAAACTATGTAGATAAGAAAATACTATAATGTAACATTGTTGAAATTGGTAAGTAAATAAGTACTTACTTATACTGAAAAAGAAACTAAATTTATAAGAGTATGTAGCAGTTGCACAAATAAAACTAATATCTATAAAATATACACTTAATCAACGAAACAATATACTACATACATTAATTAAAGCTTTCTTATTCTGTATAAAGAAATAAAAAGATCGACGAGGATGGGATTCGAACCCACGCGTGCAGAGCACATTGGATTAGCAGTCCAACGCCTTAACCACTCGGCCACCTCGTCTTATGCAATCGGGTTAAAATTTTAAGATCACTTTCATAACTTTGTCTAGAACTTGTACATTACACGTAGGAAAACAATATTGCATTATCTACTTAGAGTAACTTAATGAAATAAAACGAAAAAATATAGGACATCTAAACTGATATACAATATCACGTTTAGTCTTTGATTTCAGAGACATCTATCTGTTTGTTGCAGAACTAAATATTTACTAATAGTAATTCATTTTAATCCCAGTTCCAATAATGCAAAGAAATAGTAAGATTTGCTTTAAGTTTTAATAGAATTAATTATGTAAACATAATACATTATTAAAATAACTATAACAAGAGAATATCAACTAACTAAACTGAACATTTTGTGTTCGAAATTGAACATCTTTAAACTTTCAAGTAGTATCAAGGGTTCTCAATAGATGGCGCTGTTATAAAAGTTTACAGGGTTCATCAAAATAAGCTATTTTGTGCAAATAATATCCTCGAAGGAATGTTTTTTAATTGAATAACAAATAATTTAAATTTAATGTAGGTAATTAGTAATTACTGTCATTAACACCTACATATATCAATTATTTTATGTGTAAATAGAGCATGTACTTACCAACTTTTTCATAAGTAGGTAGAGAAAGAAAAAAGCCGGCAATAAATATTTTTTATTTGTATGGAATAGTTGGTAAATAGGAACATTAATTAATTCCAATATTGTGTAATTTATCGAATAAATATTATTTGAAAACTTTAAATAAAAATACCAACATTTAACCGATGTTTAATGAACGCTAGAGCTAACCTAAGAAAAAACAATAAGCAAAGCACAATACCAATAAAGGTAATACACGCATTTAGTTAAATGTTTTCGTAACGATAAGAAAACCTTTTTTGTTTCACAAAAATATTTATTAAAATACGTTATGTCTAAAAAAATATGATTGTTGGATTAAGTACTAGAATGAAAAGTAATGGCCGGCTATTTTGATATTATCAAACAAATGTCTCCAGACTCGAGGGTATCGGGATGAGTGACCTCCAGGGTTAAACGGGTACCGGGGGATGCGTTGCCTAGCAACCGATCAGGGTTGGCGCCCGACGCTCTCGGTCGGTACACCCTCCATTCATGGAATCTCACGTTCAACCAGATAAATATACCTTTCTTTATTTTATAAGTTATTTTAGTTTAGGGTTTTGGAATGAAACTACTTGAATGGAATTTGGATGTTGTTTTTGTTTTACATTTCTGATGGTTTGGATTCTTTACTTAAACAATATACCTATATTGACAAAAATATTCGAAATATTGAAAAGTTCAGTGTATTCTATTGTTGTACTGTAGGTAAAGTATTCCTAATCCACCTAACTAATGTTACATTACTAATGCGAAAGTGTGTTATGTGCATTTGTTACACTTTCATGTCATAACTTCTTCTCAATCGATCATCACGCACGCATTGTCCATAAATATAAAATACAGCAAAAGGCACCCGATACTTTTCATTCTGAAATTCCTACGGGATCCGTAGAAACGAATGTTACTTGGATAAAACTGTAATTTTTTGATGGTCGGTACTCTATTAATAACGATGCATTAAAAACGATCAAGTTCAAAGTCAGTATAAAATCTACATAAATGCTTAATAGTTTTCCACAATTTTATTACTCCATATAAAAGAGGAATCGCTGTGTAATGTTTAAGAACGTTGTTGACTGCATTTCTATTCACTTTGATTTTATTAATTAAGGCTCGATCCGAGTGGTGGTTGGCTCAGCATATAGTCTAGACGAACTCTTCGTACGGATCGCTCCGACTGAACGCATTACGTTGATTTGTGCGACCAACCGTCTACTCCCACAGGAACTTATGTGGGAATAAAAAGGTTTATGGGCACACGTATCGGTGGTATTGAGAACCTGCAATATTTATACTTAGGTACGGGACTAGTGCTTTCACGAGTTCTTTAGATTTCAATACTTTTATATTATTTTTACTGGTTTGTAAGTTGCCTTTGCTGCGTCTATTGTATTGTAACAGTTTATTTATCGTATGTGACTGAAACTACTTAGTCGAGGGATTCTAACATCGGATCACTGTCTGTATAATAGAAATAAAAAGTTTTTGATTTCATTAAAACCTTTATAACTTTTATTCGCATGAATAAGCAATGAAACTAGGACGTTCACCCGATAGCAGACGATATGCTATGCCGTGATATTCATAAATTTGCATTTCGAAATCCTGCATAGAAGCTTGACAGGTACAACAGTTTTAAGGTCTCATAAATATAATACCCAGTAAGTAACTAATAGTACGGCAATACTTGTGTGGGCGTCAATTAACCTTTCAAAGAGACTTGTTCAAAGATGTTTTCCACTTCATATTTTTACTAGAAATGCCCTGCGGCTTTACCCGCTTTTGCTACGCTCAAAGGAGTACTTTTTGTTTGAGTTACTTTTTTCGTATCTTGATGTTATTTTGCTATCTAACACTATCGATTGATTTTCAACTAAACAATATTTTCAGCTTTATACCATTATTATTAATAACAGTAAGTATTTGTTAAAGAAAAATAGTCTGAGAAAGTGAGTCTACGAAAACGAAACACATTTCTCCTGCACTGGACAGAAGAAAAACGTCCATCACTTTGACACATCTTATTTGAGGCTATATCGAAGTTAGCCAATACTCTGAGGCACTATAAAACTGCAAACAACCTTCCAGCCGACACTAAAAAGGATCGTGGACGTGTTTCCTTTTCACGACTCGGCCGACAGCAGTCCGAAAGGCGCACTGGTCACGAACAAGCCTTTAAAACACGTAGGTACCTTGAAAAATAAATAGCATCACTAAACCACTTACAATGTTGGCAGTTCACACGTAACTCTGGACTCGGGACCATCCTTACTACTTTTATATAGACAAATGTTCTTCAACAATAGACGAAGAAGCTTTTAACTTCGTATGTGAACTGTGTGGTGGAGGTAAGATACAATTCACACTTAGGTAAATTTGTGTGAAAGTAGATTAATAAATTAAGATAAGTATTTATTCTGTGGGTATTTTTCATGGCTGATTTAATTATACTTAATTTTAAAAAATGGGTATGTTTGGAATTCCTTCACATTTTCTTTTCAAATTTTCCATGTGATGGACAAAAAATAGGAGTAATTAAGCGGTAAATAAGCTGTGACCCGCAAATTTTTCTTCTATTTCCTGTTTAATTTTTAAAAGTTTAATTTATACTTACTCATAACTACCTTATTAACAACGTACGTAGTTTTCACAAGCTTTACTTAGGAAAACATAAAAATGTCCGTACTTAAGTTGCAAATGGACGGATTTGCAACAAAAGACATTGTCGGGTCTTCAAAGTCTAAGAATTCCAAGGGTTGCACTCTTTTATTTTAATCCGTTTTAAACTTGCCTTAATTAAATATCAATATGTAATCCACCTCATGCTGAGAAGGGATGATCTTATTCAGTTACTTAATATTATGTATAATTAAATTAAAGAAAATGAAATAAAGAAATACGAGATTTACACCAGAGTTCTAATAAACTGAGAATTCAGTTTAAAAAAAAACATAAATAAAGGAAATGTGTACATTGTACACAATTTTTAAAAGAAATTAATTTTTATATCCTATCTCAATAAGTAAGTATACATATATTTTTTATACAGCACAATAAGTGGGTATTGGGTACCTATAGATTTTATACAGCATTCAAGGTATAAGAATTTTGATTTATCGAAATTTTACGATAGAAAATTGTGCGGGAAACCATTCATGGTACACCTCTAAAGCATTATATTTCAATACAACGTCAAGATGACGTCGCGTGGTTGAGGGATTATCCACTTTACCGAGATGGATTTTTCACCTCACCTCCCCGAAGAATAAATCTAAAATGAAATTATTTTTCCTTACACTCTCTATTATGTATGAAAGGATTTTTCTCCCCGTTGTTAAATTTTTCCTTAAAATTTTGAAACTTTTGTGTTTTTAACTTGTCAATTTAAGTTTCTTATTTGTAAGTTCTGGTGTCTAGTGGGATGTATATGGAATGTTCGATTTTTGGGTATATAACATTATTCTATCTGTGCTATACGTGTCTCCATATTTATGGAACCAATCCTGTTATGTACTGAAGAAGTGATCATTAGATTTGAGGTAACACAACGGTCAGTAACTAAACCATAGACACGGATTAATTAACCATACTTATCGTAGACGTCTCTCAACAGAACAATCCTTAGTAAAAATAAGACGCACAACACAGCAAGCATTCTGGAAGCTGTACCATAATACTTACCTATAAAATAACACATAATTATGTATTCTTTAACATATATCAAGTGCCATAGTAACATAGTAATTTCATTCTGAGCACCTTACAATTACTACTCCAACCGTACGTGTACGCAGGTCGGAACTCGATCCTGCACTCGAATAGGGCTATTTGCTACCTTAACGATAATTACAATTATCTTCAATCGGTATAGTTAACAATAATACGGAATAATTTAAGTATTATTTATTGAAAGAAGTGTTTTTCTTTTGGTGTTTTGTTCTTCTTCCAACTTTATTGTTTATTTTATGCACATTTATGTGTTTCTTTTATATCACAACATGATAATAACGAGTTGTATACTGAGTATGATATTATACTTAGAATTAATTCGCACAGATACCTAAAAAGAAACCAATTTTAAATAAAATGTGTAGAAAATATTAAAAGAAGTGAACTAGATTTTAAGTAGCCATTTTCCAAGGTGAGAAGAATTATGATTTATTGAAACTTTGCGATAGAAAATTGTTCGGGAAACCATTCAGCGTACATCACTGCTCCGTAAAAAATAAAAAAATAATTTTGTGATGATTACGGTCTACACTGATTAACATTAGATTAGTGAGAGATGTCTTCTACTCTACATTGCCCTGAAGGATCTTTGAATCTTTGCCATCATTTTGTCTTAACCTTTTCATTAGGCACATAGAGCAAAATAAATTACATTAATTATAATTATATTTACTATTTTATTTGTAACTAACTCTACCCCCACGTCTTATAAACTATTCAGAATAACTTAATAAACCTTCTATTCAATATAGTGGTAGTGTGGTAGGCAAATAGTCTGGTGGAAGGGCGGAAATGTGCGGTGAAGCGTTCAATGGCTGTGCATGCGGCTCCGGTGACCGCGAGGGACCGCACTGTCTCCATCCACTCAATATCAACGTGGAATACAAACAATATATCAATATAAGTGGGTAATATACAGCGAGAACTTCCTAGATGTAAGAAAGTTTTGGTTTGTTAGGTTTTACTTTCGATTTTGTTTCTGTTTTAATTTATTTTTTAGATATTTGATGTAAGTCTTGCAATATAAGTAAGTAGTAATATTTCCCGTTTAATATCTATGACCCCGTGGCAATTTTGGGATAAACAGTATCCTATGTTCTATTTCTGGTTCCCATTTTTATGAAATCCATTATCTCGTGGCAATTTTTGTATAATATTTTTATAGTAAGTATATTTTTGCAAATTTTGGCTATACTCTATTCCTGGTTAATTATAAGGAACATCTCCTATATTGATTTTTGTCGTCTTGAGTTATAAATGGTGTAATTAACTGACCTCGTAGTGTATATAAGTACTAATTTATTTTTATGGATTAGTTCTTAAAGGTTCATGTAGTTACCGGTAGGTAAAGGTTCTAAAAAACACTCAAACAGTTCGTTTTCTCAAAAATATTGCAGCACAGCACACACAAAGAACCCTAATCAAGGAGGTAGGTCTAACTGCGGAAATCTTCCTATTTTATACTACTAGAACTACGATTTAGTTTAAGCATAACTACTATCCATAACAGTGAAAGTAATCTAATGTGGTTTTCATAGACCATTGAACCATCTTTGATGTTGGCGTATAAACCCTGTGGAATTTGGGGCATTACATTGATGTTACGATTTTTCCTCAAGGATAAGTTATCTAACATCATAGATATAAAATATGCACACACAAGACTAGAAAGGAAATCATTGTTAATAGTTTGATTCATTTTCTAAAACTCATTTTAATTAACCTTCTATGTAAAACATATTTTTAATTAAGGCTTTCACGAGTGTTTCAGCTCCATCTAATTCAAAGATATTCTCGTTGATTAATTGTAGTGAAGTAGGTAAGTAAGTATCTAATTACTTTCATTCGGACAGCTCGCTGTTTATTTCCGCAAGAGCACGCCGAGATCCACCATTCTCGCCAATTACCCATCTAGTTATCCTGCACTACGTATTGTATAGCCACTCACTTTGAGTCTGACTCGAGACGCCTTTGCTTCTAAGAAAAACTGCCTCGCGCACACCGGTAACAGAGAATAAACGAGCAACAGCTAAAGTTCTTTATTGTGCACACTTTGTTTGCAATTCGTTATCTTATTGAATTCTTTCTTTGAGTACCTCGCAGTATATAAAGAAGAAATATTTCATTAAATTTAAACTTTGTTTGCTCATGAAGTTCTGTTTGTGGAGGTTTCCGTCGGAATAAGTAACCATGTATAGTGTAAGAGCATAAAAATATAGTCGATAGGACAAATTGTTTGGATCTCGGTGAGCATTAAAAAGGCATTGCGTATAAATGCGTTCACAAAAAGGCACTTTTTCAAAATCTCACTCTGGTCTAATCTAATTTTCACTGAATAGCCTTTAGCAATAATGAGTTTTTTGTGGTATTAATATGTAGATCGCGTGTGACACGCATTATGTACACACGACAGCACAATTATTTATACCACTGACTTATAGCCCGTGGAAAATCAACAGGGAAATACAAAGTGCAATCACCTTTACGTAATGTATTCTGAAAGAATTTTACAAGAAACTTTTTCTTTCAAACGTTTCTTGTAAATATTTGTCGGGAATTAAATCGTGTTTGAAGTTAAGAAAGTAATGAGTGTCACTTTTGAGTTGGCCTCACTTGTTTCCCGTTATAAATAAGCGAACCAAGAGAGAGAGAACACGTCCCCTTCTGCCGTAATGTAGCACAAACAACCTTGTTTGTAGAACGCCATTCATCTTACCTTAGACATAATATAAGGTCTTTTCAGCACCTGTGACGCTTGCGGAACAGAAATCTGGTCATGGTCACAAGAAAACGACACATTTTCACATTTATGTTATGTACAGTTCGGAAGTGTGAAAAATAAAGTAATAAATAGTTAAGTTACTTTACTTACTAACTCTGAAGTAACGAGCAAATATGTATTATATCTACATAAGCCAAACGACTTATTATTATTCGACATACATTAACAAGATCAATTCTTATTAATACGCAGATCTGGATTCAATTGGTATAATTCTCAAAGAAACTCATTAATATAGAGTGATTTCTTTATCTGCGGCCCTTGTTAATCTGTAAATAAATGGGCTGATTGTTGGCGCAGATGTTCCCAATTGCGATAGGTGATCGTCCTTTGGTGCAGCCCAACGACATTGTGAGTGGGTTGACCCGGGACCGGGAGCTTCGCCCTACGAGGCGCCGGGTAAGCCCCGTGACGACACCGCAGCAAGGACGCTGGTCCACTCACCGACTACCAGACGTTCACCCCGGGCGCAGGTTTAACAAACGTTCTACTTAAATTTTTGCCGACTGATTTTTTCAACTTTTGTACAATTACAGAAAATGGAGTACTTACTACTTTGAACTGGATTAATATAAATTCATTTTGTAAAAACATACATAAGTACGCTTTTTCGTAGGTAACTTTTCAATCGATTTTCATACAATTTAGAATATTTTTTATGCTGGAAAAGAAAATATTAATTTGGTTTTGTTTGTAAATTGTAGTAACTCCATTATAAATGTACGTAGTATGTATGTATCATAAGATTCATGAGTAATATGCTCACATACGCAGTAAGAAACGAAAAGTAAAACAAGCCGAAACACCACAAATTATAATTGAAATAACTTCCCGACAAAATTGATGCGAGCAAATTAGGGAAATGTATGTTTCGTTCCGGGTTCAAAATCTAAGAATCTCAAAAACCCGAAATCTCGAAATCCCAAAAGCCTGAAAGCCCGAAATCCCAAAATCTCAAAAGTTCGATATATCAAAATCCCGAAATCCCGAAAGCCAGAAATCCCGAAATCCCAAAATCACGAAATTCGAAATCCTGAAATCCCGAAATCTTGAAATCTCGAAATCCCGAAATTTCAGTCTCGAAGTCTCGAAATCCTGAAATCCCGAAATTTCGAAATCTCGAAATATTAAAATCTCAAAATCCCGAAATCTCGAAATCCCCAAAAACCTGAAAGCCCGAAATCCCAAAATTCCAAAATCCCGAAATCCCGAAATCCCCAAATCTCAAAATTTCAATATATCAAAATCCCGAAATCCCGAAAGCCTGAAATCCCGAAATACCAAAATCTCGAAATTTCGAAATATCGTAAACCAAAATATAACCCAAAATCTCAGTCTCGAAGTCTTGAAATCCTGAAATTCCGAAATCTCGATATATTAAAATCTCAATCAGCTTTCGGGATTTGGCCCGAAATCCAAAAATCCCAAAATCTCAAAATCCCCGAAATCTCGAAATCCCGAAAGCCTCAAAACCCGAAATCCCAAAATTCCAATATTCCAAATCCCAAAATCCCGTAATCCCGAAATCCTGAAATCCCGAATTCCCAAAATCACGAAATTCGAAATCCTGAAATCCCAAAATCTTGAAATCTCGAAATCTTGAAATCTCGAAATCTCGAAATTTCAAAACGTTGAAATATCGATATCTCGAAATATCGAAAGTTTTGGGAAGTGGGGTCATTTGGGAAGTGGGATCAGTTGGGAAGTGGGGTTAGATCAGAAGTGGGAACAGTTGGGAAGTTGGGTCAGTTAGGAAGTAGGGTCAGCGAGGAAGTGGGGTCAGCGAGGAATTTTGGGAAGTGGGGTCACTTAGGAAGTGGGGTCATTTGGGAAGTGGGATCGAAATATCGAAATTATTGAAATATTGAAATCCCGAAATCTCAGTCTCGACGTCTTGAAATCCTGAAATCCCGAAATCACGAAATATTAAAATCTCGAAATCCTGACATCCCGAAAGCCTGAAAGCCCGAAATCCAAAAATCCCAAAATCTCAAAATATCAAAATCTCAAAATCCCGAAATACCGAAATCCCAAAATCTCAAAATTTTGATAAATCAAAATCCTGAAATCCCGAAATCCCAAAATCATGAAAATCGAAATCCTGAAATCCCGAAATCCCAAAATCCCGAAATTCAAAATATCAAAATCTCAAAATCTCAAAATCTCAAAATCTCAAAATCTCGAAATCTCGAAATCTCGAAATCTCGAAATCTCGAAATCTCGAAATCTCGAAATCTCGAAATCTCGAAATCTCGAAATCCCGAAAGCCTGAAAGCCCGAAATCCCAAAATTCCAAAATCCCGAAATCCCTAAAGCCTGAAATCCCGAAATCCCGAAATACCCAAAATCCTAAAATCACGAAACTCGAAATATCAAAATCTCAAAATCTCAAAATCCTGAAATCCCGAAATCCCAAATCACGAAATTTGAAATATCGAAATGTCGAAATGTCGAAATGTCGAAATGTCGAAATGTCGAAATGTCGAAATGTCGAAATGTCGAAATGTCGAAATGTCGAAATGTCGAAATGTCGAAATGTCGAAATGTCGAAATGTCGAAATGTCGAAATGTCGAAATGTCGAAATGTCGAAATGTCGAATTATCGAAATATCATAGTATTATAAAACTATCGGAATTTTGGGATTTTGGAATTTTGGGAGGGCTTTCAGGCTTTCGGGATTTCGGGATTTAGATATATCGAAATTTTGAGATTTGGGATTTCGGGATTTCGGGATTTTGATATATCGAAATTTTGAGATTAAGGGATTTCGAAATATCGATTCTCAAAATTTCGATATATCAAAATCGGGCTTTCAGGCTTTCGGGATTTTGATATATCGAAATTTTGAGATTTGGGATTTCGGGATTTCGGGATTTTGATATATCGAAATTTTGAGATTTCGGGATTTTGGTATTTTGGGATTTTGGGATTTCGGGCTTTCAGGCTTTCGAAATTTCGAGATTTCAGGATTTCAGGATTTCGGGATTTCGCGCAAATCTCGAAATCCCGAAAGCCCGAAATCTCAAAATTCTTAACTCCCGAAATCCCAAAATCCCGAAATCTCAGTCTTGAAAGCCTGAAATCCCGAAATCACGAAATTCGAAATCCTGAAATCCCGAAATCTCGAAACATAAAAATCTCAAAATCCCAAAATCCCGAAAGCCTGAAAGCCCGAAATTCAAAAATCCCAAAATCCCGAAATCATGAAAGCCCCAAATCCCAAAATCCCAAAGTCACGAAATTGGAAATCTCGAAATCCCGAAAGCCTGAAAGCCCTAAATCCCAAAATCCCAAAATCCCGATAGTATTATGATATTACGATATTTCGATATTTCGAATTTCGTGATTTTGGGATATCCAATTTCGTGATTTTGGGATTTTGGAATTTCGGGATTTCATGATTTCGAGACTTCGAGACTGAGATTTCGAGATTTTAATATACCGGGCCTTCCGAGTCTTTGAGATTTTGAGATTTCGGGATTTCGAGATTTCGGGATTTTGAGATTTTGATATTTCGAGATTTCGAAATTTCGAGATTTCGGGATTACAGGATTTCGAGACTTCGAGACTGAAATTTTGGAATTTCAAAATTTCGACATTTCGAATTTCATGATTTTGGGATTTCGGGATTTTGATATATCGAAATTTTGAGATTTCGGGATTTTGGGATTTTGGGAGTTTAGAATTTTGGGATTTCGGGATTTCAGGCTTTCGGGATTTTGGGAGTTTGGAATTTTGGGATTTCGGGCTTTCAGGCTTTCGGGATTTCGAGATTTCGGGATTTCTTGATTTCCAATTTCGTGATTTTGGGATTTCGGGATTTCAGGCTTTCGGGATTTCGGGATTTTGATATATCGAAATTTTAAGATTTCGGGATTTTGGGAGTTTTTGGGATTTCGGGCTTTCAGGCTTTCGAAATTTCGAGATTTCGGGATTTCAGGATATCAGGATTTCGGGATTTCGCGCAAATCTCGAAATCCCGAAAGCCTGAAAGCCCGAAATCTCAAAATTCTAAACTCCCGAAATCCCAAAATCCCGAAATCTCAAAATTTCGATATATCAAAATCCCGAAATCCTGAAAGCCTGAAATCCCGAAATCCCAAAATTACGAAATACTAAATGTCGAAATTTCGAAATCCCGAAATTTCGAAATCTCGAAATCCCGATGTCTTGAAAAATCTATAAACCGAAATCTCGAAATCTCAGTCTCGAAATCTTGAAATCCTGAAATCGCGAAATCCCGAAAGCCTGAAAGCCCGAAATTCAAAAATCCCAAAATCCCGAAATCATGAAAGCCCCAAATCCCAAAATTCCAAAATCCCAAAATGCCGATAGTATTATGATATTTCGATATTTCGAATTCCGTGATTTTGTGATTTCCAATTTCGTGATTTTGGGATTTTGGAATTTCGGGATTTCATGATTTCGAGACTTCGAGACTGAGTGTTGACACATCTGATTGTTCCGTCAGCTGACGCAACGAGTGACCGGTTCGCGGAAGGCGCGGGAGGCGCGGGGGGATGCCCCTCGGTCGCCCCCACTACACTCTCTCTTCGTTCGCCATCGCAACAAGGCAATTCACGCGCTCGCGCATACTTTGTTTATATTTTTATTTTATATAATTCCGTGTGCAACTCAACTTGTATACTTCACTGGAATAAACTATTTAAACTACAGTCCACTTCTTCATTCCAACACCTGATCTCAACATGGTCCTTCTACCGAGAATTTGAATCAAGAAACGAACAATACAAGTCAAGTTCAAGGTCAACGGTTGAATTTTGAAAACCTGGTGGTGTACTACGAGTTTCAAGTTGTCTCATCGAACAAGTCTGATTTCTTCAATCTGGATACCGCCTGCATTGGGACTTGCTGGAATCTACGCGGGATTTATAAACCGTCTTGTGGAAAAAGCTCTCAACTGCCTAACGGAAAATACCAACGGACTTTTAGAAACGGAATTATTTCTTTGGAAGATTATTAAGAACTTAAAGGACATCAATCCACATCTTCAATTATTGTTGTCTTGGCATACTTCGTCGCAGCAGTAATCTTCAAGAGGATTG
Organism: Timandra comae; assembly: GCA_958496195.1. NCBI lineage: Eukaryota > Metazoa > Arthropoda > Insecta > Lepidoptera > Geometridae > Timandra > Timandra comae. The sequence goes on along the minus strand of OY292354.1, from coordinate 6,289,815 downwards.
TGCAAAAACCGTGAGTTCGTTCCAATATATTTCCTTTCCCTCCTTCTTTAAAAAACATAGTTTGCCTTTGATTTCTTACTTACTTTCTTTATGATATTAATGCAATCTATTTTCAAATCATTAAGTTATTAGAAATCTAATATCATCAATATTTAAACATCTTAATCTGCATAGTGAATTGCGCTTTATTGCGATTATTTCACCTTCTTAGTATTCGTTAAATTGCTACATCCATTTTATTCATTTTGCTGTTTATTTATAGCCATTTTTTTATCATCTTAACCGTACATTACATTAAATTTTGTGCAAAATAAAGCTTTATTAAGCGCCTTGCGTATTTGAATAGCAAAGCTTCAATGATATTGCAAATTTAAATATAATTTTTAGTGCCTTACGTTTTTTATCTTAGCAATCATATTTGTAGTGTTAAATTTTTCTAAGTTTCTCAGTAGCTTTTTGCCTCACAAGCTTTATTATTATTAAGCTACTAGTCATTTCCCTTCATTTAAAATGACTGATGTCAAAAGCTTAATCAAAAAGCGAGCTTCCATTAAATCTAAGCTCACACAATTCGCCTCATACATCAACTTGCAAAAGTCCTGTCAAAAGCTTAGTGAGCTACAATTAATTGAAATTGAATATCGCTTTAATACTTTTGAAAATTTATATGGTACATATGACGCGTTACAGAATGAGTTGGAGGAACTTGTGGACAGTCCTAAAGAGCAATATATTGAACGTGAAGAGCTGGAAAAACAATATTACTCATTGGTTGCTTCCGCCCGCCATCTTATTAACAATGCTCGCGCACAATTGAAGGAGGACTCCAGGTCTGAGGTTAGTTCTAATGACGACAACGCACCAAAACTCAAATCCATACACCTACCTAAGATTGACCTACGCAAATTTTCTGGCAGTTATCATGAATGGCTAGAGTTTAAGGAAACATTCATATCACTCATTCATAATAACAAATCTGTCGATAACATATGTAAATTACATTATCTTCGCGCCTCTTTAACTGGTAGTGCTTCTGTAGTTTTAGATAATCTGGACTTCAAATCATCCAATTACGACGCTGCCTGGAAATTACTTTGTGAAAGGTATGATAGTAAAAGGTCGCTTGTGAATAATCACATGAAAGCGCTTTTTAACATAGAGCCTATTGTTAACGAATCTAGCGAGTGTTTAGATCATTTGATAGACACAATTAAGAAAAACCTGAGATGCTTAGCAACCTTAGACCAGCCCGTGCAGCACTGGGACACCATTATTATTTATTTAATGACCCAGAAATTAGACAAGGTAACTAAACTTAAATGGGAAGAACTTAGAAATTCTTTGCCTGAGCTCCCCACATTAGATATCTTTATTAAATTTCTCCAGAGTAGAGTTGAGTTACTACAGAGTGTAAGTAGCGACACAAATAATATTCTCACATCACACATAGTTAATAATAACAAATTTTTAAATAATTCAAATACATTTTTATCATCAACAGAAAACAAACATAAATTAATTTCGTGTCCTATGTGCAAACAAGATCATTTACTTTATACTTGTCCCAATTTTAGAAAACTTTCGGTAGAGCAACGTATTAAAAAAGCACAAAACCTTAACGTTTGCTTCAACTGCCTTAGGTCAAGTCATACAACCTCAAAATGTAGATTGAGACCTTGTAAATATTGCAAAAAACGCCACAACACTCTATTGCACGTAGATGCTGAACAGCCCTCTGAGACTATTCAAAACATTGCACTTTCAGCTAATCATTTATCTGAAACTCGTGTAACGTTGCTTTCCACAGCACTGGTGAAGGTGGAAGATGCCAAGGGCAACCTCCATACTGCACGAGTCTTGCTGGATAATGGAAGCACCGCTAACTTTATCTCGGAGGAGTTGGCCCGTAAACTTCAGATGAGTACCCACAGAGCCAAGTCTAAGGTAATAGGTATTAATCTGCAATCTTCTAATTGTTCACGTGCATGTTCAGTAACTGTAAAATCACAAAATTTAGATTTCGAGTGCAAACTGGAATGTTTCGTAATACCAAAAATTTCTTCTTCAGTCCCGCATGCTCATGTCAATATAAATAGCATACCAATACCTTCCGGTATTCGTCTCTCCGATCCCAACTTTAATGTCCCTTCTTCTATAGATCTTCTTGTCGGTGCTCAAATTTTTTGGGAAATAATAGGAGCGAATCGTATTAGCTTAGGGAAAAATATGCCGACTTTATTCGAGTCCAAATTAGGTTGGATAATTTCGGGTGTAGTTGATGATCATAATTCCTCACCTCATGTATGTATGTTTACCGATAACCTTCATAATGAGTTGGCTCGCTTCTGGGAGCTTGATTCAATAGCGGCCAAATATTCAATAAGTGCCGAAGAGCGATCTTGCGAACAAAATTTTAAGGATACTACATACCGCAATTCAGAAGGGCGCTTTGTTGTTAGTATTCCTCTTAAAGAGTCCCCCAATGAATTAGGTGACTCATATATTATAGCAAAACAAAGGTTTTTCTCTCTTGAAAATAAATTTCGGAGAAACCCTAATTTTAAAAATTCATATGTGCAATTTATAAAAGAGTATATAGAGTTAGGTCACATGAGTGAAAATAAAATAGATACTCGTTACTCCAAACCCTCATACTTTTTACCTCATCATGGTGTTATCAAGGAGTCGAGTAGCACTACCAAACTGCGAGTTGTGTTTGACGCTTCGGCTCGTACAACATCTGGTAAGTCGCTGAATGATATTCAGATGATTGGTCCTACTCTACAAGATGACTTGTTGTCGATTTTACTTCGTTTTCGTCAGTATAAAATTGTCGTTCACTCTGACATTGAAAAAATGTATCGACAAACTTTAATTAACGAGTCAAATAAACAGCGATACCTACAGCAAATCTTGTGGAGAGAGGACCCATCTCTACCGCTTAAGACATTCACATTGAATACGGTAACATATGGTACGGCTTCAGCGTCTTTTCTCGCAACTAGATGCTTAATTAGGTTAGCTGAGGAATGCTCCGACCCCTCTATTCAGTTCTCTATTGCTCACGCTTTTTATGTAGATGATTATTTGGATGGTGGATCGTCTGTAGAAGAGATTGTTGACAAATGTCGTAAAGTTAGCAAGGTTTTAAGTTCTGCAAAATATAATTTAAGAAAATGGCAATCAAATTCACCCGAAGTTTTACAATCTCTTTTAGGCGATCATACCACATCAGAAGTAGTTAATTTAAGCGAGAATGAAATGTCTAAGACACTGGGTCTTAATTGGAAATGCCTAAGTGACACATTTTCATTCTCTATAAGCTTGCCTTCCATTGAAAGGGTTTCTAAACGACACATTTTATCGGTCATATCGCAAATTTTCGACCCAATTGGTCTAGTCGTTCCCTGTATCGTGGAAGCCAAGATTATGATCCAGGCACTTTGGCTTACCAAAACATCTTGGGATGAACCTGTCACAGATGACATTCAAACCCAATGGGATGATTTCCAAAATACCTTGCCTCATTTGAACTATTTACAAATTCCTAGATACATAATATGTGATTTTACAGCTACTATCGAACTACATGTGTTTACAGATGCATCCGAAAGGGCATACGGTGCATGTGTGTACATACGCAGTGTGTCCACGGACGGTGTGGTTTGCGTGAGACTTCTTACTGCCAAGAGCAAGGTAGCCCCTATTAAATGTATTACCATACCTAGACTTGAGCTTTGTGCTGCTCTACTTGGCGCGCGATTGCACTCTAAGGTATGCCAATCCCTTACTTTAAATATTAAATCTTCTACGTTTTGGTGCGATTCCACCATTGTCATAGGTTGGTTGTCAGCTTCGACGACGCAACTGAAAGCTTTCGTACGACATCGCGTTTCTGAGATTCAGGAAACTGTGGGTGGTAACTGGCGTTATGTTCCGTCTCTTGAAAACCCCGCAGACCTCGCTTCGCGCGGACTCAGAGCTGACAAACTATCCTCGTCTTCATTGTGGTGGTCTGGCCCTCAATTTTTATTGAAAGGTCCAGCCTTTTGGCCCAATTTTCCTGAAAATGGTCATAAAGAGCTTTCTCAATTGCCAGAGACTGTTATTTCATGTCATGTTAATATTTCAAATGATGTTAGTTTTTTATCCTTTTTATGCAATAAATATTCAAATTTCAATAAAATCATACACATATTGGCGTACATTTTACGTTTTATAAATAAATGTAGGAAACAATCTGCTATAAATGGTGCTCTTACTAGTGATGAATATGACAATTCCTTAAACATTTTATTAAATTTTAGTCAAAAAGAATCGTTTGTCGATGAATATAATTTATTATTATCGGGAAAACAGTTGCCTACTAAGAATAAATTGTTGCCTCTCTCACCCTTTCTTGATTCTAATAAAATTATTCGTGTAGGAGGCAGGCTAGATAATTCATTTTATGATTACGACGTTAAGCATCCTATTATTATATCTAGTTCTCATATTTTATGCCAATTATTATTTAAACATTTTCATTCTAAGCTTAAGCATCCAGGACCTCTGTTATTACTTGCCACAATACGCCATCATTATTGGCCTATTGGTGGTAGAAACCTCGCTAAGAAAGTTTCTCATCAGTGCGTAAGATGCTGTAGAATAAAGGCTCGTAATATTCAACCGATCATGGGTAATCTTCCAGAGCAACGTGTACATTTAGAATTTCCCTTTATTGATACAGGAGTTGACTATGCCGGTCCTATCATGATAGCTGACAGAAAAGGTAGAGGTTGTAGGCTCATCAAGTGCTTTATTTGTGTCTTTGTGTGTTTAGCCACTAGAGCTGTTCATCTTGAACTGGTCTCAGACTTGACGAAAGAAGCCTTCATAGCTGCCATGAACCGTTTTATTGCTCGGAGGGGGAAACCGCGGAATATTTTCTCCGACAACGGTACAACTTTCATCGGTGCCTTTAACGAGCTAGCTCACTTTCTTTCACAGGACTTAGATTTAAGTAGCATTGACCCTGGCATTAATTTTTCTTTTATCCCCGCGTACACGCCTCATTTCGGTGGACTCTGGGAGTCTGCAGTTAAGTCCACCAAGCATCATTTAAGACGTACCTTAGGTCTTACTAATTTAACCTTTGAAGAAATGGCAACATGTTTAATTCAGGTAGAGGCTATCCTGAATTCCAGGCCTCTTACTCCAATTTCCGACGATCCTTCAGACCTTGTTCCTCTAACCCCTGCCCATTTCCTTATTGGACGTTCTCTGGTTATGCTACCACATCCACAGATTCTGAGCGCCAACTTGACCAGCTTACAACGATTTCGCCGCATAGAGTATTTGAAGCAACACTTCTGGCATCGTTTTTCCCATGAATATATCCTATGGCTTCAGGAGAAATCAAAATGGTACAAGTCTTCAGGTGAACTCAAAGAAGGGGCTCTCGTCGTTATTAAGGACAAGACTTCGCCTCCTCTTCTGTGGCTTCTCGGACGTATCGTGCAAGTAATACCCGGCGGAGATGGCATTGGTAGAGTCGCTGACATCCGTACACGCAAGGGAATCATTCGGAGGGCCTTCAATACTATTTGCCCGCTCCCTGTCACTGGTTTTGAAGACTCTTCAACGGGGGGAGTATGTTGACACATCTGATTGTTCCGTCAGCTGACGCAACGAGTGACCGGTTCGCGGAAGGCGCGGGAGGCGCGGGGGGATGCCCCTCGGTCGCCCCCACTACACTCTCTCTTCGTTCGCCATCGCAACAAGGCAATTCACGCGCTCGCGCATACTTTGTTTATATTTTTATTTTATATAATTCCGTGTGCAACTCAACTTGTATACTTCACTGGAATAAACTATTTAAACTACAGTCCACTTCTTCATTCCAACACCTGATCTCAACACTGAGATTTCGAGATTTTAATATACCGGGCCTTCCGAGTCTTTGAGATTTTGAGATTTCGGACTTTGAGATTTCGGGATTTCGAGATTTTGAGATTTTGATATTTCGAGATTTCGAAATTTCGAGATTTCGGGATTACAGAATTTCGAGACTTCGAGACTGAAATTTTGGAATTTCGACATTTCGAATTTCATGATTTTGGGATTTCGGGATTTTGGGATTTTGGGAGTTTAGAATTTTGGGATTTCGGGCTTTCAGGCTTTCGGTATTTCGAGATTTGCGCGAAATCTCGAAATCCTGAAATCCCGAAATCTCGAAATTTCGAAAGCCTGAAAGCCCGAAATCCCAAAATACCGAAATCTCTAAATTTCTATATATCAAAATCCCGAAATCCCGAAAGCCCGAAATCCCGAAATCCCAAAATCTCAATATTCGATAAATTTAAAATCCCGAAATCCCGAAAGCCTGAAATCCCGAAATCCCAAAATCACGAAATTCGAAATCCTGAAATCCCGAAATCTTGAAATCTCAAAATCCCGAAAGCCTGAAAGCCCAAAATTCCAAAATCACTTAATCTCAAAATTTCGATATATCAAAATACCGAAATCCCGAAAGCCTGAAATTCCGAAATCCCAAAATCCTAATATCACGAAATTCGAAATCCTGAAATCTTGAATCTTGAAATCTCGAAATTTCGAAATATAAAATTATTTTGTAAATACATACATAAGTACGCTTTTTCGTAGGTAACTTGTCAATCGATTTTCATACAATTTAGAAAAAATTTTATGCTGGAAAAGAAAATATTAATTTGGTTTTGTTTGTAAATTGTAGTAACTCCATTATAAATGTACGTATGTATGTATCATAAGATTCATGAGTAATATGCTCACATACGCAGTAAGAAACGAAAAGTAAAACAAGCCGAAACACCACAAATTATAATTGAAATAACTTCCCGACAAAATTGATGCGAGCAAATTAGGGAAATGTATGTTTCGTTCCGGGTTGGGGGAACGAATCCGTAGGGATGAACGAGATCAATTTATACTCCGATCTCGTGCCTCGTAACTTCGCAGCGGTATTAAAATCGCAGAGAACACTGTCTAAAACGTAAATTTGGTAAATCCTTTAAATTACACAATATTATCCAAACAGGTGTTTACAAAATAACATTCGGGGTTGGTAAATAATTTCTGTTTCCTTGTAAAATAATGGTATCATTTTGTTCATTTAGACACATTTATTTTTGTACTTTGTACCAAGGATTACTTAATTATATGTTTACTTTTTCAAATAATTACTCGTTGTTATTGTTACTGATACTTACTTAGTATTTTATGATCCGTGCTGATACAGAACGTATACTTAGGTCTTGTGCCTAGATGCTTTAATGCCTTAATACCTAAGTTTTTTTTTTTTATAAAGTATTATGTTGAACTAGCAGCGCCCCGCGGTTTTACCCGCGTAGTACCCGCTCCCGTGAGAATGCGTAGCTCGTAGTATCATACAATCTCGCCACAATTCACCATCATCATGTGTTAAAAAATTAAGTAACAGCGCTATCTATTGGTAGGATTTGTGACTACAAAAAGTTACAATAAAACATACGATTACTTATACACAATCCCATGGGAATTTCGGGATAAAAAGTATCCTACTTGTTATTCCTAGTAATAAGGAACATCTGTACCAAATTTAATCAAAATCGATACAGTAGTTTTTGCGTGAAAGTGGAACAAACATCCAAACTCACAAACATACAAACTTTCGCATTTATAATATTAGTAGGATAAATATATTGTTGTGTTATATTTATGTTGTTATAATTTAATCACAAAGAGGTACCGGAACGTTCAGTCGATAAAATTATACAGGCTGTTATACACCCTTATTTTGAAATTGCGATACCTTATCTCACAGCTAATGTAAATTAGGGTTAACAATATAATAGTGAAGTTAGTTTTTTTCTTTTGCTTTTATTTAAAAAGTTATGATAAGTCAAAGTTTTTCAAAATCCCGCCGAATTTTATTGTTATTCTACACTGAACAACCGGCGAACGCTGCGATACACAGCTGAGCGCGGTCATCGACCCGAGCCGTCACAGAATACTTGATAGCTAGTGTGCCGTCTGGTAATACGACATTTATTTAGTATTTTTTAAAGATAAGTAATTGACTATCATTTTTTATATTTTTATTGGATATATGGATTCAGTTACTGCTACAGATATTCTGATTTTAATAAGTCCCATCATTTCAAAATAAGGGTGTATAGGTGTATGGATAAACATGGGGTAGTTCGACTTACAGCCAACACTCTTGCTTATAGGATGGGGTGAAAATTGTCATAAAAACACAGACATTTTTTTATGTTGTAGACGAGACGACAGACTCTTCAGTCGGGCGAGGTGTTCTAGCCTCGGGCCTTTGATAACTCATGAATGATTCAACTGTTCCCGACAATATCTCAAGTAGATACGAGTACTTACATAGAGAGACTCGAACATTTAGTATATAAATGTCCGGACCATTTATAACCATGTTCCATGTGTACAAAGTATAAGCTATAGCATTTAATAAAACAACATACGATGAACTGATAAGAAAAGATTTTGTACAATTTTATGACTAACTAGCTGTGCCCCGCGGTTTCACCCGCGTGGTTCCCGTTCCCGTGGGAATACGGGGATAAAATATAGCCTATGTTATTCAGAGTGAATGTAGCTTTCTAATGGTGAAAGAATTATTGAAATCGGTTCAGTAGTTTCGGAGCCTATTCGTTACAAACAAACAAACCAACAAATCTTTCCTCTTTATAATATTAGTATAGAAAATTCCCATGGTTTAGTAAATTTTATGTGTTACATTTAAATTAGAATACATTTCTGCATACAAATTTCTGTAAACGTTACGATTAGTTAAAATATGTAGATCTCTCAAAAGTCAAACATTTAGTTTAAAATGACCTTAACTTAATACTAGTATACTATAATAACAATTTATTATTATCTGTAGTTTAACTATGCCGTATCATCTGATTTATGAAAATAATAAAAACCTCCCCATTTAGACACGAGACAAAGTTTCGGAAGAAGGAAAAGAAGTTAAGCTAATTAGACATGAAACAACGATTTGGAAGAAGAAAAACCCTTAACAATAATGTACTTACATAATAAATACATTTAATGATATCATTAAAAGAAATTCCGATTATATCTCTCAGATTGCGAGCAATTCAATGCTTACGGACAAACAAGTAAAGTAGCATTGATATGGTAATTTGAACGATACTCATGCAAATGGTAACGTTCTTCCCGTCGAGAATATGTTTACTCTGAGTATGTTTACTTTAATAAAAACCCGTGTAATAGTGCAATCTCAGCTTCCCTTTCCAGATACGTTAGATATATGGCCTTCGTATCAGAGATGAGCAGTAAATTGACGGAAAACTGTAGTCGATCCCTCGCCCAGAATATACTAACATATTTCATCATCTCACAAGAAATTACCAGTATATATTACACTTTATGTTTATGCGTGTCTATTATTTATTCGAATTGATATCATTTTGCAAAAAGTAAGCGATAATATTAGGATATTAATTATATTCCCAAAGTAAACGTTGCGGAATCGATTAAAAGTTTTTGAACTTTAATCGGTTCTATCCTTTTTTCTATTACTTAACTGCCAGACATTTTTCTCTGTTCCTTTAACTAAGCCCTAAGGGTATTTAAGTTTTTCTTGTCGAGAGAAAAAATATGCGCAAAAGTAAAATAATTATTCCCCATCCCGTCCATTTTGTTTTGTCTTCAATTATCTTCTTCGTGTTACTTTTTTCAACTGAGCTAAAGAAAAATGTTACAAAAGTAAGACGTAAAATAAGTATAATACTTTTTGTGAAGTTCATAATACGAGTGTATCCAGACCATCTAGATACGCAATCATGTTTGGCAAAATGAAATCAGTCAAAGCTGAGTACAGCCTTCGAGAAATTTCTATGTAAATAAGATTACTGGAAGCGGTAGGTAACATGATCGACATTTCAAAGAACATAAATTTCTCCATATAAAAAGTTCGTGTGCTATATTTTCGATATTGAACGTGAATGAAATTACTTGTACCTAAAATAATTTTGGTAAGAAGGTATCCGAGCAGGCTGAAACGTTTCAATCTCGTAAGGTGAGAGAAAGTTGGGCTAATCCTGAAATCTCTGTTTAGCACGTCATTGGAATGAATAGAAGCTCCAATGAACCGTTTTATTGGCACGTGTTCCGCGTTCTAATTCCAACAATACGTATTATGAAAGCCATTTTCTTATTGTTGTGCTCGTAAAATTAATTACATTTATACACGTCAAGTGTTTAATCTAGAAAAATATTCAAATTCTTAGATAATTCTTTAATTTAGTTATGAGCCGCGGTTTTGCCTCTTCTGACTATGTGTTATTCAAACAATCAATTAAGTAGGCACCAAAGTCTAAATCCGTTCAGCCGTTTCAACGTAAATTAAAACTTTAGAATTATAACATTTCAATAGACAGATTTATTGTTCTATCATACATTTCGTTTGATCAATAAAACAACTAAATTAAAACAACTACAGACGACAATTTAATCAATCTTTCGCCACCTGCGCGGAGTGTACAAGTATCTCCGCAATCCATTCTTCGTTACCATCAGCTCCGTGGCGTAAATAAATCTGAAACCGGACTTAACAAGGGTGGAGGCAATCCGGCCAACCCACGCCTCCATGCAAAACCGCAAAGACATTAATGTCTACGTTGTCTACAAAGAAATATTGCTACTTTTAAGATAAGCGACCCAGAAACTCAAAGGTAAAAGTGTTAATTTAAATAAACTTGGACCATTACTTTGAACAATTAATAGATAGGCATATTTTATAATAGAGTTAGTTGGCAGTAGGTAGTTTGAATAAACTTTAATAACAATTCTGTATTCAATTAAGATGTTTTATAAAGTAAACTTTACTTTAATCTTCGGTATAAAATTTAAATGAACAATTCTGGAATACTATAATGTTTGCTCTCTAAGTTTAAAAGGGCGTCTTTTCTGAAAACAGTCTTTCCAAAAAATACTCGCCGAACGAAGCTCTCCCAGTTGCAACATAAACATTATCTTATCTGTGTCATAAGCGCCAAATGAGGCGATAGTAAACAAGTCGCTTATTATAATAGAAAGTCTAATTTAAGTGTCATAATCCTGTCAACAACATTCCCGCCTCGCATCTAAGGTCCTGATGTAAATCATGTCATTAGGCGGTTGCTATCGGCGCCCGCTCTAATTGAAAATAAATCTCATTAGTGGTGAGCCGGCAGACGCGCATTTTCCGTTTAGTGGTTTCAATTTTACCGGGGATTTTTAAACAATGCATTTTATATTATAACTAGCTGTGCCTGCGGTTTTACTAACCTTAAATTTTGTTATACATACATATACCTTTGTCTTGAATCACTCAATTTATTGACGCAAACCGCACTAAAATCCGTTGCGTAGTTTAAAAGATCTATCTAAGCCTGTATACACATATAAAAGATTTTACATGCAGAGGGACGGAGTACGGGACTTCGTTTTATTACTATGTGAAGATGTCCCGTGAATTTTAATTTTATCAGTGATATTGCTTTCAAGAGCTTCTGACCGACGCAAGGTAGCTTTAGTACTTACGAAGCCTTTTAATATTGAAACCTGAAGCATGAGTAATGCATATTGATTAATTGAGTAAGACTTACTTACTCATTGCGCTTTTTGATGCGATTCAATAGATTGGCTATCACAAGTGTTCTAATCATGTTTTTATAATGACTACATCAAATTCCAAACCATTTAAGTATTTAGTTAAGCTTCAAAGAAGCTCTTATAAATGGCAAAGAAGCTTACAAAAGTGGACTTATATTTATAACCATGTAATCCAAAAAAACATGAAATCATGTATCATATCACATAATATTAACGTTTAATTCTCGACAGCGAACAAACGGAAAAGCTTTAAAAAGACGCAGTAGGAATGGTAAGTAATCACTTTTGGCTGAAAAAGATAAGGACCATAAAATGAGGGCCGATAGTTGGAAACAAAAGGCCGGGCTCTGTTTGACCTGACTCAGATACCTCTCCAAACGAATGGAGTTACGAAATGAAGCCGGCACGCTTCAAACTATGTTAACAGATTTCATGCTGAAAGCTATTCGTTTATTAAAAGTAAACTGCTGAATGCGAATCGATTTTCATCAAAAATGTAAAAATACAAGAAATTGGGTCAGTACGGGTCAGTGCTTTTCAATTTGTTTATTTTTGTTATAAAAACGTATGCTCTTTTTTATTTAGCTGTGGCCTTAATATATCCTAAAAATAAATAAGGTCAAATTCACCGGTAGATCAGGCGTAAATTGAAGGCCAGGTCCATTCGAAAAGGTCGTTTCAAATTAATATTTAACGTGTATACGTGGATAGGGAAACCCTCCGATAAGACATTAATGAATTCCCGGACATCGTGAGAACCCCCATGTGGTGCTACGATAATTTACTCCTACTGGCACACGTTAAGGGAATATGCATAGGAAAACTTGCTTCGTAATGCCGCACCTACCTACTGGTAGGGAACTCCGTAAAGTATTAATAATTACTAACTATATTTACTTCAATGTTCTTCCAATACTTAGAAATATATTTTTATTTAACTTTCTTATTATTGGATAATTTCGTTATTTATGGAAGTTTATGGAAACTTCCAAAAATACAGCTTCAAGCGGTCTATTACCAATGGAATACGAAACAATTAAAAACTTATCCTTAAATACAAATGGATGATTATTGCATGTTAATAAATTAGCTTTGTAACGTGGAACAATAATGTTTTTAATGAGAAAAGTTGTATAAACAGTTAGTTTCTCTATACTCCAACGTTACAGCATTCACTTCAATTTTTCATTTGAGTAAAGATAAACAAGCGGCAGTTCTTTGCCGCCAACCAGCTGCCCGACGAGCTTTTCAATGTTGCCATGCTTTTGCTTTTTCCAGTCACGTTAACGTTCAAATCTTTTAAGCCATTTTTAAAGCATTCCTTTCTAGTAAATTGTTGCTTTTATGCTGCGTTGTGAATTTTTGGATAATAATGTTTTATGTAGCAGTATTTAAAAAAATGTTATTATTTTTATTAAAAGTAAAGTACTGCAGTCGTAAGTATACTCGTATTACTCACTTGTGGGTACCCAATAAACTAGAAGTTCATTTTAAATCCACCCAACCATTACGAATAAATAAACTATTTATGGAATAAGTTTTTATTCTAAAATTCACTGAGGTTTAGCTGTAAAACCGATAGAGAGCAGTAAACCAAAGTTTTTTTAAGTTAGTTTAAGCTTGTTAAATTGGTTCTACCGTTATTCGAGAAGCTTTACTAAAACCGATCCGGGAAAACTCTGGATGCAATTCTTGATTGCACTTAGCTAGTTTACCTTCATTCGGTTGTTAGCTAAAGTTCGTATATACAAGAACTAACGAAGTACCTATGTATATAATAGAATACGAGTTCTAGATGTTTCTCATCTATAACCTTTTTTGTGTAATCTTTTAAATTAGGATTATTTTTAACTTCTATCTACTTAATTGTATAAGTTTACGATTTTTTTATTTTTGTATGCTCAGAATATAGAGTACTGGAACTCCTATAACTAAAAAGAAATTTTATACATAAATGTAATGTACCCAATCCTATTTTCTCAATTCCCGCTTTTCACATAGCACGGCAAATGTATGTAAGCGAGTAACGCCAACACAACAATGCAACTAAATAAAATTGTCGAAAGAAAGAAATCAAATCAAAAATATTACAACCAAATATCTCCCAACAATAATCTAGAAAGGAAATAAAATATCTAGAATTCACGAGAGATAGATCACGTTTGGAATTCAATTTTCATCTGCAATCTTCCATCTTGTTAAAGAAGACATTTGCATTTACCAGCTTGTTTTTTTATTAACAAAATCTCATATTTTATCGGACATGTTGACGGGAAACCTTGTTGGCTGCTTGTAATCAGTCTCAAAGGCCTGGAATGAAATCCTGTTACGCGTAAACAGGAAAATGTAGGACCGGCTGCAAGGATAATATAAGATTTAAATGAGTAATACCGTTCGTTATGCCTACTGAGGTATTGTGTATTACAGTTTTGTTTATCCCCGTTTTTATATACTTAGTAGTAATATATTTAAATTCTAAAAACAATGTTCGAAAGTAATCAAGTAAAAAAATAATACAACAACTACATTATCGTACAACCCCAAAACCTTAATTTTGAATTTAATAAACAGGTAAACCTTCGAAATATGTACCTCAAAGCAGGGATGATTAATTTCTTCAACAAAAATATGGAATATATAAGCAGGCAATATCCAATATTCTCATATCATGATTCTGGTAACAGAGATAACGGTTGTGATGTGGATACGACGTGTCTTTCAAAATTACTTGCCAATAGAAATATTGAATTTTCTTTTCAAGTAGATATTGTTGTGTCTGAGAAAGAAATATGTGAGAGGTAACAAAGCCCAGACTGCAAGCCTCAAACGCCATTGTACAACACTAGGTACAAAACGTTTAGCTGAAACGGAAAATATTTCTTATCTCTTGTAGGATAAGGTAGATTTTCGAACATCAAATAAATAATCTGTAAGACGAGTAGACTTATATCTATCTCACTGGTTCACCTTTTTGATGAAAGATGGTAACTTATATCACATATATCTTGCCACAACTGTAAGCTAATATAAAAAAGATATTTTGAACTTAATCTGATCAAAAAGTGTCAATATGTTGAAAATATGTTTTTATTTATAGTCTCTATGAACTTGTAAACTTTTAGCAATAACTGGGACTCATTTTAAAAATATATATTCAGGTTTTATTTTTTGTTTAACAAAGGAAAGGTTGCAATGAGAGGTTTTGGCAATATCAGTTATGTTTAGTCCGAGTCGGTCACATGGAGGATCAATCAGGTATAAAAGCAAATCTTTAGCTTAACAGTAACCTCAGCCATAAATAGAACTATTAAAGTGAAATACATATAACAAGTGTCTACTTAAGCAAATAAGTTAGGAACATGTTTATTACATTAATTTAATAACATGGAAAACAAATTCACGCAAAAAGAACAGAATTATTGCAAAGTTTTCCGCCAGTGTCAGGTGTTTCGGAAACGGGAAATGTCTGCGCTAGCGAGATGAAATTTGCCTGTTGTGCAAACAAAAACCGGGGCCATCGCTCGTTCATCAAATAAAATGCCAGAGAGTGAGCTAGGCACGTCGCTCGACTTTTTTCCGCCATGGATGAATAGAATAACCACTTTATTTTTCTTACTTTTTCTAGTTTTCTACATAAAAGATTGTTGTTTCGGAGTAAGCAGTTCGCTAAAACATACTAATATTGGGGTTGGATTGTTAGAATATTTTGAAAAGTAAGATTGGTGTATTTAGAAAACAGAACTTTGTCTTGTATGATTATGCTGTTCTGTTTGATTACATTGGGCTAATTATATGTAGGTAAATAATTAATCTGCACCAATATCAGCTACCTAATGTTCTAGCAAAATCTTTTTAAGACTTGAAAAAAATTCTACCTCGAGACAGTTATATTGCAAATATTGTATGGTAAGAAGTATGTTGTTCGTGAAAAAAAAAAGATATCTCACATGGGAATGTTACATAGAATAAGTTTTATTATTAGTATTATAAGTGAAGACATTGTTGAAGTGTCTAACTTAATAAATAAATAAAAACAAATGGGAAATAAAGAAAGGAAAGTTTTTACTTAACATTAAAATGTGAATGAAATTAAATAAACCTTGGTTCACTGTTTTTGTAAACCAGTTATCCTGGCTTGGTTTCTGTAAAAAATCCGGTTGATTACCTCACAATGCAAACACTGAACTAATTGCGAAAGAGATTGTCTGTCACGTTAACTTCATAAAGGAATTAAAACAAAAATGTTTGTGAGTTGTGAGTTTTATTCTTCCTCACTGAAAGAATTATCTATTGTCATCCGTTTTTTTTTTTAAATTTTAATTTTATAAGTGACTGTGTTTCATTAGCCTTTCGGTCCCGGTTATCGTACGTTCAGTTTTTAACTGTGCAAGCTGATTATTTAATCACAGCTTGCACAGACGACCCAGTTTGAAGAGGACTGATTGGAGAAATACATACACATCCATAACCTAATTTAACATAAATAAATTATATAGAACTACATGCTATCATGTTTTATTAAAACTTTCTTTACTTTTTGATTGTACAAAATTTTCTTGTGCCTTTTATTTCGAATCATACAATCTTGAATTCAACATCGTACTCAAACTTTTAAAAGTTTCAAGTAACCAGACACAAGTCTTGAATTTAGAAAGTTTCTAGTTCAAAATTGAACAAGAATATAAAATCAGTGCTTTAAAAGGAATATATGTTTTATTTGAAATCCTTCTGTTGCATTGTTATTTAAATTATTTGTAGAATTTTAGGTACAGCGTAATAGAGGTAAGTAAATTCAACACAAAAGTATCAAGTAATTCTATATTTATCAATTTTAAAATGTTTGAAATATTTAACTTATTAATTGTTAGAATGGATACGACGAATCGTTTAAAAAATATATCCATAAGATATGTCCTGATTCTACTTACTCTACTCTTTCTCGCTCTCGAAATCTTTTTTAATTTCGCCGAAAATTCATTCGGCCGGTATCCGGTGGCGTAAACCCAATCTATTTAGGTCTTGTATCTGAAAAAACTATTATATCTGTGAAACATGTTTTTCCCTATTTTCACCCGAGTAGAGCTCTCTCGCCCATGTATTAAATAAGCAACATAATATGCGTTATGTTTAAATTGTAACAACTAACAAACTTACACATTTTACTTGTTTTTTCGGTATATGTACTAACGTTTCCTTTATCAGTAAATATTTGACATTGTTGAAAAAGGTATATAATGATATAAAAGACAGTACTTACATTATTTTGTTGCAGTTTTATCATAATTTCTTTAAAATGAGGTGTTTAATTTTAATAGTTGGTATTTTTATAAAATCCAATCTAGAAGTTGAGGGCGCTGCTAGTAAGAAAATTTAAATATGATTATTATTTATCTGATTTAATTAAATTATCGACATAAAAAGATGAAATTGTAAATTCTTCTATATTTTTCTTTGTGTGTTTGTTTCTTGTATTCAACTTGTCTCGATTGTGGAGAGATAGTGAAGTATTTTTTTCATGAGCAGTATTTAAAAAAATTAAGTATTGTCCTCATATCAATTTTATTGAAGAAATGTATTAATTTGATACCTATTATATATTTTAAACTGGGTTAATATTTTGAAATTTTTTTTTGTTATAAAACTTCTTAAATGCCTAATAATTATTTCAGGTATCATAAGTAGTCAATGCAACGGACTGCAAAATGGAAACGAGGTTTGGAAATATAAAAAAGCAAACATTTCACAAATTAGTTTATTATAAGATTTGATTTTGAGCGTCAGCGAGCCTTCTGATTCTATGACTTGACTTATAAAAAATTAACAGTCCTTAAAAACCACATAGTCAAATCACATTTAACCATTTATACTAACGTGGTTTAGGCACCTAAAATATACCTAGTTTTTTAAGTAAGCACTCACTACATGTTTTTATAAATTAACCTGAATTTCAGAACAATGAAATAGTGAAAGTGGACCTCTACTATGAATGCCTTTGCCCGTTTTCCATATCTTTCTACCGTGAAAACTTCATAGACGCTTTGAAGAAATTGGGGCCAAATCTAGATGTTCACACTTACCCTTTTGGTAATGCTAAGGTAGGTAATTAGTTACAAAATTAATAATTGTAGCATAAAAACTCAGTGATTTCGATGTGAAGAAGAATAAAAACCTATCTATATTCTAAAAAATATTATTCTGATCAGTAATTTTGGTAAATTTTTTTTGTTAAATGGCTAAGTCAAGCAATATTCTGGGCGACAAACCCTAGCGACTGTTTCCCGTTTTCGCCAAATCATCTTGGATCTAAAAGCTAGTGATGACGATAATGTTATATGTAGTTTGCCAAATTTTATAAATTACAAAATGAAGATTATTTATATTAAAATTAAAAATGGTTATTGAGAGTATTCTTTTGTACAGGTACACTACAACGACTCGAACTGTCCCGCAGTAACATGTCAACACGGTCCAAAGGAGTGCTACGGTAACGCATTACACGGCTGTGCCATGGATTATTTCCTCAAAGAGAAGAACATGACTGTTCTTGATTATGTCATTTTTAACGCTTGTATGATGAGCGATGAGAGAAGCAATCGCGGCTCAGATGACCAAGCTGCTGATGTAGTAAGGATCGCCAATGTTTTTTTTCTTTAGTTCAGAGTAAATCTTACTTTTATCATAAGAAGTATTATACAAAAGCAGATCTTTTTAGGACTGATGTTTTACCTGTAAGCAGAAACAGCTGCCATAAGGCTTTAACCCACTGAGCAGGCGCCAAGGTTCGACACGGACCTGGATTCTCATTCTAGCAAAAACAAAAGTTAAAAATGTTTATATTTTCTTTAAAACCAGTTTTAAATTAATTACCAACGCGATGAAACTATTTTTTACCACTGTAAACAAAGGGCAAAAACAAGGATACTCATAATTAATTCTAGTGTAATGATATTCTTGTTAATGATATGATATTATTTTATTGGGTATTCTAATATCATATCATTAAGACAACCGTTTTTTTCAGTGTGCAAAACAGTTGAATGTCGATTCTGAGCCAATCAAAGCATGCGCAAAGGGAGGTCAAGGAAGAATGAATGAAATTCTGTTCGCAATAGAATCATCAAAAGTGACCTATAAAGGTGTTCCTCATGTGCGAATTAATGGAGTGCCGGCAAATTCAGAAACGTTCATGGAAGACCTTTGTAAAGTGTTCAAGAATCCACCACCAGCGTGCCAGAAAAATAACTGACTTTGAAGATTAAAAATGTAATTCATAAAAAAAAAATAAAGAAAAATAATAAAGATCCCGTTCCTAAATTAATTTTTGTATAATAAAATTTGAAAGGGGTATATAAATATTATAAAGTCGAATAATAAATACGACATTGTTGCATAATTAAAACATTTTTGATTGATTTAATTTGTTATTATTGTTTTTCGCCTTTTTTCTTTGTTAAATGTAGAATTATAGACCTCCTGAATATTTAATTACAAGATGTATGTTGTTGACGTATTTTTTTTATTTTAAATAACGTTTAAATTTCGAGAGACAATAAAGGATTTTCATAGCGATAAGTAGTACTTATTTTAATTCCATAAATTAAAAAGTACAAAAACAATAAGATTCAATAAATGCCCAGCAAATATCGCTTTCTGATATTTCATAGTATGTATTTCAGCCACTACAATAGATCAAAATATAGTAGGTTACAAAAGTTATGATGGATCTTAAATTATGTTTATGTAATGATCAAGCCTTCGCGATAAACTATCTCAAACTTCGCTGATTGACAAAAACAGAAATTGGAAATGAAAACAAGTTACTTGATAATGTAATTGCTTTATTTTTAGTATCGTATTTATTTTCGGGATTTTAATTCTAAGATGCAGTTGTTGGGTCATGTTGAAGAAATACGCTTTATGCGAAACCACGAAGGTTACCAGAGCAAAAGCCTGACGTTCACTGAGGTATAGGTTTAGAAGAGAAATAAAATACCCATTTATTTTCATTACCATTGTTATACATACTAGTATTATAAAAGTCCCTTGAGTTTAACAAAATAAGTATTTTTTTATTGGTTTATAATGGTCTGGTTCTTCAAGATCTGGGCGGCCAAATGACCATTCAAAGCGGCGCATAATCAACATTTCGCCGTGTTCTAGCAATATTATCAGCACCACGTGATGGATGTGGTTTATTTGGTCGATTATTATCTTATATTGTGAAATGGCTTTCAAATTTTTCAATAATATAGCGAATCGATTATGTGGACCGTCAGTTTGCTCTGTGCACGAAACACGTTCCTCCTCGAATGCTGATTTTCGTATTACAGCTGAATAATTTGTAGGTGCAGTCTTTCTATGATAAAATACACTCATATAATTTGACAAGAAAACTATGGTCTAAAAAAGACTACATGAATAAATGAATCATCCAGTATTATAATTACCAGCAGCATCCCGCGGTTTTATACACGTTTTTAGCGGATGCCTACGTCCTACGAACTATCTGGGTGCCAAATTCAGGGAAATCCGTTTATTAGTCATCAGTTAAGGAGGTCAATGATTATTAGTTACATCGAAGAGGAATAAATAGGCTTTATCACTACACTTGCTAAAAGCGTGTTGTGATCTTAATCCCGAGCAAACATAGCAAACATGCACGCTTGACTCAGGAATCTGTACGAAGCGAAATTGATTTATGCCCAGAACGCACCGATGCAGTAAGTGGGGAACGGAACTGCGGAAAGCGAATGTTTACTACCACAACGGATCTCTTTATAGCATGGTAGGTTTTAGAAGAAACTTGAATAAAAATTTGCGTTCGCCACGCGCTCCCAATAACACTTCAGTGTGTTCTACGCTTTAAACAATCCGTTTGCATCAACCACTTCATCTTCGTGTTAGCAACTGACCCCTTCCTACTAATATTATAAAGCCGAATGTTTGTGAGTGTGGATGTTTGGATGTTTGTTCCTTGTTTCGCAAAAACTACTAAATGGATTTTAGTGAAACTTTACAATAATTTAGCTTATACTACATCAGAATAACACATAGATAACACACTTTTTATCCCGAAATTCCCACGGGAATGGAAACTACACGGGTGAAACCGCGGGGCGCTGCTGGTAGTTTATAAAACCAAGACAAGCAAGCTTTTAAAATAAAAGCCACATACAACATGCGCCACATTTTGTATGAAGTGTATAACAGTTAAAAATCAATAAAATTTATAAATGGATAATATCAAGTGTTAGCAGGTTATTTATTCAGTTACATGTTCCATAAATACTTTCGTAAACCTTGATTTATATTTCGATATTGAAAAAAAATAGTAAGTGCATAAAAATATGAAAAATTAAAATAATTTATGAATCATAAAATCTATGCTTATATTTGTTATAGGTATTTGAAATACTTATATACTTAAACATGAAATACGTATATTTTTTAAATATTTACTTTATCAGTAAATATTTGAAAAATATTTTATGCTGAATATAAGTACGGTATTCCCAAAGAAGGTGCCATACCTTTTTTAATTTTAAATGCTATTCATAAAAAATGAAAATTTTAATATTATTTGTTGCAATATTTGTGAAAACCAGTCAGGGTTTAGAGGGTAATGGTAAGAAAATCGCCAGAAGACTTTAGTATTCACTGTATTATTTTATTTCAAAATAGAATAGAAATATAAATAATTTCTAAAATAAAGAGTTTTGAATTATTTTTGAAAAAACATGATTTCTTGCTCTGACACTAATATGAAAACGAATTTAAAGTTTAACAACGCTATGGTTTCAGATGTGACGATTTTAGCTGACGGAGTTCCAATAATAAAACATCAAAATGTTTCAGAGGTTTGTCTATTGTCCTTTACTTAGTTCATTTTGTTTTATAATTATGTTTAATAACATAATAATTAATATTAAATTACATGTAAATGTTAATATGTCGTAAAATTGGTCTAACCTGTTTGTCTTCACCATAATAGTTAATCATGGTATTTGCCTGATAAATTACTTTTTCAATAATATAAAAAAATGGAAGATTTTAGTTTAATGATTAAAAAATATTTTTTATTTTCAGCTTGACAAAGATGTAAAAATAGAGATTTATTACCAAGCCTTCTGCCCCCGTTCCAGAAATTTCTACGTTGAGACATTCGGTCGTCTTTTCATGAATTTAATGGTGGATATAGATATTTACACTTATCCTTTCGGTAAGGCCCAGGTAAGGGAAACTATACATAAAAAGATAGTTGTATTTTAGTGTTGTAAGTCAATGTCCACACTCATCAGGTGTTTATCAATCATTCTTAGAAATGTAAGATTGTTTTTATCTTTGTTTTTATTATAAAGAAATAGGTGCCTATTATAATTTTAGTTACGTTGGTGTCAATGACATAGGACAAATAGTACAATTGTGGGAGGACTTTGCCGAGCAGTGAGACTAAACCAATAAGGTATGTTCCACTATGTTCACCCAGATGATATCACCCAAGTGAACAAAGTGGAGCAAACCCCATAATTCTCTATCTTATATGAACCTTAAGCTAACTAATTTTATTATGCACAGCTATCTTTCAATGACACGGGCTGCTTCTCAATCTCCTGCAGCAATGGCCCTGAGGAGTGCTACGGCCACCGTCTGCACGCATGCGTACACCTCTTTTTAGACTTTCGTTACCCACTTATGGTCGCTTGTTTGATGAGTTCTAACAGAGATGGTAACGGCTCAGATGATACAGCGATGGATGATGTAAGTAACCAGACCAATTTTATGTATAGATAGATTAGTACGATTTTCGGTTTACCCACAAAGGCTAAATATATGCTAAGGGAATGGTGAGATAAAAAGTATGCTACATTTAATTCCTAATCAGGAAGTTCCTAAGGGAAACCTGTACTCAATTTCATCTAAATAAATCTAAAACTTTAATATTGTACATTTCAGTGCGGAAAAATGTTTGGAATGGACCCAACATTCCTCAAATTATGCGCAAAAACAAACATGGGAAATATACTTCATCTCCTTAACGGAGTAGAAACCTCGAAAGTGTCAAAGAACTTCAAGAAACTTCCTTATATCCTTGTCAATGGAGTTGAGTCTACACCGGAGACCTTCAAAGAAGACGTGTGTAAACAAGTTAAATATCCTCCTCATTACTGCGACAAAGACTACGAAGATGACCACTTCAACATCGACGATCTTAGCCCTGAGGTCATCGAGAAATTGAACTTCAATGAAAATTATGAACTTTACAAAGAAGCCTTATTATCTCAATAATAAACTAACATTTCAAAAACTTTCCTATAATTATTTATGTATTAAATATTATTTCGATGTAAGTACTTAATTGTATGTATTTAAAAAATAAATTTTATTATATTAGATTGGACTATTTTATGGCTATTCTTAATACTTTCAAATTGAAATTGTTTTTTGTATTTTTGGTTGATTACAAAATCCAATAAAGTAGGTACTTATATTATGTTTTATGAATCTTTATGTGTTTTATTTGTAGAATTTGAATGTAAGAGTTTTTTTGTTAGTATGGTATAATCTATAAGTACTAATTTTACAAAGACGAGAGATCTTTAGGAAGTAACAAAGACTATATTTTATTCTGGTATTCTCACAGGAATCGATACAACGCAAAATAAATAAAATAAAATTTAAAAGAAATTTTACATTTATCCAAAGACAACTGTTCTACTTTGATAAAATTATATTAGCAAACAAAACAAAACAATAACAAGGAAAAAAACTTTGATATTGTTACCGCGACAACTTTGTTTTGTTAGACATATTATTACAATACATCTACGAATAGGCAGTCAAGTAAAAACCGATGCGTATGAGCTCTACCATGATTTCTAAACTAAAAATCCGCAGTTTTACCCGCGTAAATCCCAATTCTCCGGGAATATTGGGATAAAGAGTTATCCTATCTGTTAATCCTGGTCATAACTAAGGAATAACTGTAACATTTTTTTTCTAAATCGATTAGAGATTTAATGTGAAAGGGGAAAAAAACTCCATTCATCAATTAATTACGAACAAAAGAATTATATAAGTACCTAGTTAGATGTACATATTATGATTTGAACCTTAATTAACAAATATGCAAAGCCTAATAATTATGGTAATGATTTCTTGTGAGTATAAGAAAAAATAAGAGGATAGAGATTATACATCTCTGATATTTTGAGGGTGAATACCATATCACTCCTAAAAGTAGAATACACAATACTTATACATTTATAATAGAGCTTAATGGCACTCCGCCACTGTGCGTTTCTCACGAAACTTTTTCCTCGCACAACCAAAAAAACTAATATTTATTGTAGCCTGCGGTATTTCCGGACTGATACGACCTCAAAACCTTCAAGAAAAACTCCCTTCTCAAAGGTTGGCAACCCAGTAACGCACTTGTGAGTCTTGAGTTCTGGATGTCTATAGGCGGCCGTAGTCATTTAGCATTAGGTGACTTACTATGTATGTGTACTTATTATATTATATAGAATAAATAACGGTAAAAGTAATTTCCGCAAATATTTCAATTATTAATAAAAATATTTTCATTTAATAGCCATTGTATAGAAGAAATTTACATAAAATTAAACGTTCCTCAAACATACCAACATTATCAGCACATAGGCGAGCTATATTCGTCTTTATTTAATAACAAAATTTGTTCCATTAAGTAGTTGTTATCAATATAAAACATTATTGTTAAACTCCCACTTTAGTTTGTAACGATACGTTCTCCGATTGACACTTTAAACAACGAAGAGAAAATGAAGTGTTTATTATTATTTTTTGTGGTATACGTGCATAATATTGGAGCTCTTGAAAACAGTAAGAGAATATTTTTTATTAAGACTTTAACTATTTTATTTGCAAAGTATTCATTTATCATGCAATGTACGTCTTTTAGTTGTTTATTGCTAATCTATTTTCATCTTTTGCTGGCCGATTTAAAAAAGCTAGCAGAAATTCTTTGAATATTATCTTGAGAAAGTCCAATGTCCAATAGAGAGATTCAGCCTGATAATGAGAAGATCCCGTTTTAAACCCAGAGATGGATATGATGTAATTTATGGAGTATTCATTAATGTACTTATTCATATTTTTTGTTACAGATCTTATGTATGTAATACAAAATGGCATAATGAATGAAAACCAATTAAGTTTACGTAAGGTATGCAATAAAGTATATAAAACAAAATTTAATACATTATTAATAAATATAATAATAATGAATTTTCTTTGTTTAAAATTTCAGAGCGATTTAGTGAGAGTGGACCTTTACTACGAAAGTCTTTGTCCGGATTGTAGAATTTTTGACAACACACAATTTGCTAATGCCATTAAAAGCATGGGATCATATCTTGATGTTCATACTTACCCATATGGAAACGCTAAGGTTAGTTTGAGGCATTTTATTAATTAAACAAATATGTATCACAGTTTACCACAGTTTGAACTCTAGGTTAGCTAAAAATTCCATTTAGATAAAGGACCAAGGTTGAATAATAGTATGATGGCTCTTATGGCAAAAGAAGTCCCATTTTGGATTAGTCAATAAAATATGTTAGGTTCGATTTCCTTGTGAGGCAAATGTGGGGTACATTCTTGAAGTGTCACCTGGAAAAGTTTCTCCCAGATTGGGCGTTTGAATGAATAAATGATCGCATTTTCCCCGTCACTTTCAAAGTCTTGACACTAGTAATTCAAGGGTCACATGTAAATCTCAAGACATTGTTAAGATTAACAGCCACACAAAATGTTCACGGCTTACAATAAGTGTATCTCTAGTTCTAGACTTTGTTAGCGTTAAAGATACATTTTTCTTTACAGACTACAGTAACCGATGGCCGTGTAACCATAACTTGCCAACACGGCCCACCAGAATGCTACGGAAACAAGCTACATGGATGTGCGATTGATATCTTGGGGAATATGACTCAGGCTGTGCTTTACAACTCCTGCATGATGGATGTCAATAAGTTTAAGATGGGTTCCGATGACCAAGCTGCCGATGTGGTAAAAAAATTATACTATTTCATTTGGTGCATGTATGTGTTTGTATGTAAATATGTATGGAGGAGGAACTGGGCAGTTTTCCGCAATCAAACTTGTCTAATAGGGGACCATTACACATGCTGTGAAAGATCACAAAAGATTGTAGGACATGACGAATTAAAAATTTTGTTATCATTAAATTTGACTAGAACTGATCGCCCTAATTCAGTGATGTAGGTACATACTTATGAACGCTAAAGTCTGCGTATCGTTCACGGAATATTTACCGTGTATGTAATTTATTTAGTGTTTCCGATATTTCGTCGCTGTAGGAAACGCTTCATGATCACAGATGAACCGCGAAATATAGGAAACTCGAAATAAATAACATACAAGGTAAATATTCCGTGAACTATGATAGTAATACATAATACAAATTCCTTGAATAATAAATAAATAATACAACTCAAGCAAAAGGTTCTGTAGTAAGGAATAATAGTAAAATATACTTTTTTATTTGACTAAGCAAGGGAAAGGTAATGTTAATGAGTTTATGTATATGTATGTAGTATGCACATACATACTTAATACCTATGATTACTTCATTGATACACCAGATAGTCTAAACCACTGAGGGAAGTTCAACATACGAGGGCAAGCTAAGTCAAATAAGTAGAGGCAGCAGAGGCAGGATAGGTACTCGTACTTGTAGTTTTCTAATGTATTGTACGACGTCTACTTGTAGGGACAGTTTTCCGCAATTAAACCTCTCCAACTTGGGTTCCAATAGTAACTATCCGTCTGCTCTAATTACTTCTTATTTATTTATTTTTATTATGTTTCTATGTAAACGTGTAAATTTAAACCAAGGGCTATGGAGTGACGTGATTTTCTGTAAGAAATTATCAGAAGATATAGATGTCGGGTACTTTGCTCTTTGTGTGTTAATATAATAAATATTTAATTAATTTCCTCAGTGCGGCCAACTTCTGCAAATAGACTCTGGTCCCATAAAGAGCTGCGCCAAAAGTGCGAAAGGAGACCAAATTCTGTACAAAAATGGAGAGGAAAGCAAGAAAGCCACATACGACGGTGTTCCTTATGTCCTAATCAACGGAGTTTCATCAGATCCGAATAACTTTATAGACAACCTGTGTAATTCTTTCAATGACCCTCCACCAGCTTGCAAGAACCGCTATCTTTACCAATTGTCTACTTCAATATATTAAATATAAAATAAAATAAACAAAATTGTGTTTGATTTGAATACACAATACGGATTCTATTCAATTACAAGCATATTCTTCACTTATGATGAATTACTCGCTTGAACGCACCTATACGATTGTAAATTTTTATTTACATAATACTTGTACTATTCTTCTATATATATTAGAAATATAGAGCATTATTTACAATCACAATAACCACGGATGGACACAATAGTAAACAATCATATAATTAATGAATCAAAACAAGTTTCATACTCATTAGAATACTCTGTAATGAGATTATTTCCTAGTTATTACCTTGATTATCAGACGTCATTTGGTAAGTAAAATTGTGATAAATAAATAAGTAATTTATACCCTAAATAGGTAAGTAAGTGTGTGCTCCAGCGGGTCAAAAAGACGATTGCTCAGCGTCCGTTACATTTTCAGCTGCAACATAAAGGGAATCACGTTGCGGTAACTATTTACATGAACTTTGAGTTTCTGTATTTTATTTGCACCATCAGATTCGTAGAGAACCATGCAAGGCTTTCAGCATAATACCCTATTACTTATACGGTGTTACTAATCCATAAGACGTATTATGCGGGAATAAATTATTATAATTTAATAGATTTTTCTTTAAGTTTTTAACAGAGTACAGCTAATTTTAAAAAAATGTCACGTCTTTTCTAAATTTCCTTTTCCATTACAAATTCCAATGTATTTATTACATGAAAAAACAAATTTAACAGTGCTCTTCCAATATCCAATAAAGGTAGTCTGAAATCGATTGTAACAAACCAAATATTTGTATGTGCCTCACAAACTCGATGCAGCTGAACCCCGAAATGTTTGATAGTGAAATATGAAATAAAAATGTTGGAAATTCTAACAGTATTGTTTTGTGGCACCGGGAAGAGCCAGAACGGCAAACAGAAAATAATACCTATGTTATGGTTTATTCCAATACTGATTGTTGTTACAATAATAAAGTTGTGAAAATACAGAAATATTTAATGAAATTCAATGTTTACAAACATCTATCTAATATTTGTTGTTCAATGCAATCACAATACGATACTAAATTGGGATAATTGTTTACCTATTTCCAGTATCTGAATTGGCAATTCATAAATGAAAACCTTCAATTAAATACGTTCGTAAGAATATTGTACCATATGAATGTCTATATAAGTATAAAAGGAAACACATTTTTCAATACTTTCAGACGTCATATTGAAAAACATTAAATAACTTGTACTGTAGGTACAAACATATTTTGAGAGAACAGTTTTAAAATCCCACATGCATTTATGCATTAGCATTATTACTTACATAAAGGAGAATTGAAAAAAATCTCCGTACATTATGCAGTGTGTATACTTGTGCCAGCTCGAATGTGGACACTTTCCCACAGTGCTCTGCCGGGATTCTTGCCAAACTGCTTCTACCTACCACTTATTGTTCCAGACGACGGGATACTTAACACTTCATTATTATGTCTATGAGATATAACTACACTTACCTTGTTTGTCAGAGTTAATCTACTAAGTAGTTCGTAGTTCGTTTACGTCGATAAGTATTTGTAGTTCTGTGATATGAAGTTATAAATATTGAGGTAGAGATAACAATTTTGTATCTTTTTCTTCTCCGTTTGTGAACTGATTTAACTAGACATGTTTGATTATAATCAATCACAGATCATGAAGTCAGTTTAGGGCATTATAATCATGAAGTAGCAGTGCGTTTAGCTATTTATATCTGTCAAACGTTGATTTATTCATCGATCTAGGTACCTATTGATCAGGATGGCGGGAATTATCCGTATCATGAAGTGATTCATTCTTTGATTTATATATACCTATATACGACATATAATTATATAATTACACACATATAATTTTCACTTAGATTCATTAACAATGATGACTTTCTTGTGTCTATCCAATAAACTACATATTACACGATCACAATTTCAAACAGCACACCTAAAATCTCCTACACAGCTTATCATATCTATTCACCAGTAACGTTGCTATCGAAAACCAACAAGGCGCTTGTTTGAACCCATTGGCGTGTTCAGTAATGTGTGGAGCTTGTGGGAAGTGAAGCTTAAACGTATATTCGAACCACGGAGGTTGTATACAATGGTTTTTACTTTACTTTTTGATAACGTTCATAACGAGTAACTTTGACAGGAATATGAAAATTCCACAAAGTTTTTAAGCTACTAGTTGACATCAACATTTTTCATTGTCATTTACACCTAACCTATCATTCCTAAATTATGTTATTATATTTATCTAGATTCTAGAATACCAATATGTGAGACCAACTAAGATCTCACTGCAGGGCAAAGGTGTCTCATTCACTGACACCTTACTTACTGTACTCATATTAGAAGAGCTAGGAAAAATAAGCGTAATCAACTTAACTCTCTCCTCAAGTAAAATTATTATCATCATCAATTTTCGTGTTCGAATATGAATCTAAGATATCATTCTCCTATATCAATAACGTTTACATATTACAAAACTTAATTCCTATAAAATATTAGTAAACAGGATGTAGCTTTATCACAACTTAATAAATATTATGCATATCGCAGCATTCTAGCGGTGATACAAACATTCCAGGAAATAATTATTATATGGATAGGAATTGATCTAGTTACCGATGTACCTTTGTAGGAACATAGATAAATCATTAATTGTACACGCCAATACAAAATACAGTACTAAATGGGTGACATTATTTGGAGAAATTATACTCTAAGGTATGGCTGATCTGTGGTATGACCAATGGCCATGTGCCTACAAATGTACATAAACTGCAAAATAACAATACAATATATGTCCTATTTGAACATTTTTTCCTCAATATCGAAAAATTCTACAAATTTATTTAAAAAGTTCATAAATGAATCACCTCTCAGACATTCCAGTAATGTTTCGTTATGACTAAGAGAACATTGTGTTCGTTGACCATAGGTATTTAAAACTGGCTTTGATAATAAAATTGCAGGAACAGTACATATTATTATGACACATTTAACACAATTTCGAATTCCTTTTTGTTTTGTTACAGAAGTATTTCTGTGAATATAATGTTTACTTCTTTGTATTTTCTAGTAAAACTCTGTTTTTTTATTTTTTATTGTGAGAGTTGTTACGATTCGCGTGATATAAGAATAACACTCGCTTTCGGGAATCATATTTTTAGGAATAAGAGTTGGTAAAATACTGTCCAAATAAATTGAGTCAGAGATACTAATCCGTGTTTATATCTAAAGTAACGTGCAATAAACAAATTTATCCTCTTTTACTATTGTACTTAGTTTTGTTGATGTTTTGGGATAAATTTCAATGGTAATTTTTCGTTGTAACTGCAATTTATTCATAAGAAAATCTATACAATAAGTAGGTTAGGTACCAATTAACATTTATGATGATAATTTTGTATTAGCTTTGCATAGCAGATAAATTTCCTCGATAGATTCCCAATTGTCGTTGTTCCTAATTTCCATATCCCCTAATCTATCTCGGCATTAAGGTGAACAAATAAAAAGTCCCTTTACAGATCTTTGCGAGACTTGCAAGATAATTGATTTTTATCACTTTACTATCGGTGGCCTGCGGTTTAACCCGCGTTAGCTCACCTATTGGTAAGCGGGATATAGCCGTACCTATAACCTTCCACGATAAATGGGCTATCTAACACCGAAAGATTTTTTCAAATCGGATCAGTAGTTTCTGAGATTAGCGCGTTCAACCAAACAAACAAACAAACTCTACAGCTTTATAATATTGTGTATTACCTCAGATAGGAAACTTTATCACAAATTCAATTTAGATTAAGTAAACAAGCACAATACACACATGTCCCTTTTAAAAGTAAGTTGAATCAAGCAATCAATGTTCAGTGTAAGTTAAACCTTTGAATCCCGTAGGATCCAAACTAATTAACACTCAGAGCGCAGTTCAAACAATGTCGCCAATACCCGCCGGTCCAATTACTTCCTCCTCAAGTTACATTACTACTCGCTAGTTTCGAACGAACATGTGACGTATTTGTTATGTTCTTATTTTAAAAGTTTCTTATTTTAAAAGAAAAATAACAACTAATAAATCACTTCTGTTAGGTTGGCAATACTGTATTTCATTTGTTACAGATAAACTTTTGACCTGCAGTGAAGCTTACGAGTAGATATTTCGTCTTCACTTCTACTAAATATCTAGATGCTTCCTCTTCACTTCTAAGTATATCAACCATTATTAACTTATATGTGACGTCAAAATAACAAATAAATGCACTCACAAATATAAAAATGTATTTACTTATTATAGGAACAAAATTAAAAATTAAAATACCTAATATTGTACAGAAATGGTATTCGTTGTTTCACTTTTTATTTTTATTATAGATACAAGTAAATTAAAATCAATCTGTCCTCAATTACAGCACAAACGATACAATATGCTATACAGATAAACATTTATTGGAACATTTACTGTAACCAGGCAGTGGTAATACCAGCGTAGTTCCCGTTTTCCTTAGGTTTTCCCTATTTTAAGTACTTACATGTTTAAATTCTACCTCGGTAAAAGGTAAAACTAGGTACATACTTATTTTACAATATTATAATAACATAATAGATTGGATAACAAAACATGTTTCTAATAAATGAAGATTAGAGAAACAAAACAAAATCAATCGATCAACCCCGTTTTCGAGTTTAATCGAAATTAATAAATCGTTGTAAAAACTGATCCTTACAACGGTTTATAATATAATACCAAAAAATAAAATCTTGTGCATAAAGAACTACTTATAACATTAGCCATAATTTATACAAAATCTGCCAAATTGGTACCACAGGTAAAATAAATTGGTAAGTCCAAACACCAAACAACCAAATTATATGTAGGCAAATAAACAGATTTGCTCCAGCTCTAGTTAACTTAATTTAAAAGTTATTTAATCTGTGACGTGGCAGGATGCAAGTTGCATGCGGTGGGTGCATCAATCTAGTATACTTCATAACAATTCTGGAGGAGCGCGAGTCGAATTATGGAGTATCATTGAAACACCAGACGCTACTAACTTAGACGAGCATATTCAGTTTGGATAGGTGAGATGAAAGTTTAGAATAGGAAACTCTAATGCATCATTGTATCATTTGAATGTTCTAGAACATTCTCTATTTTGTGGAAAATCCTTTTGTGAATGTTCCGTGAACAAGTAACAAATGCATATCTATCTGGGGGCACGGCAGTGCCCCCCGCCAAGTCGAGCGCGAAGCAAACACTGCCGTACCATCCTTTACAGGAACCCTTTCGCCGCATTTTCAGGCCCCTATTTGAGAACCTTTGGATAAGCCCAGAACGCTGAAATTTTCGTCATCCAGTAAACTATACAATCACATACTTAAAATAAAATTTCAAGTCTGTAGGTCATTTAGTTCCGAAGTTAAGCGAAAGCAAAGTTTCGCATTTTAGACAGACACTCACTCACTCACTCACTCACTCACTCATGATCATCAAAATAGAACTAGTACTTCCCATAAACCTAGAGAGCTGAAATTTGGTACAGAGTTAGGGTTTAATGGCCACATAAAGGGAAAACTATAAAAACTAGGATAATCGAACGGGAACGGGAATTATACGGGAACGGGAGTGGGAATTGTAACTCAAGAACGGCTGAACTGATTTGGCTGAAAATTGGTGAGGACGTAGCTTAGAACCAGGAAAAGGACATAGGAAACCTTTGATCCCGAAATTCCCACGGGATTGGGATCGGGAATTTTAAAATCAAGAACGGCTGAATTGATTTGGCTGAAAATTGGTGGGGAGGTAGCTTAAAACTAGGAGAAGAACATTGAATACTTTCAATCCCGAAATTCCCACGGGAATGGGAACGGGAATTTATAACTCAAGAACGACTGAACTGATTTGGCTGAAAATTGGTGAAGAGGTAGCTTAAAACCAGGAAAAGAACAAAGAATACTTTTAATCCCGAAATTCCCACGGGATTGGGAACGGGAATTTATAACTCAAGAACGGCTGAATTGATTTGGCTGAAAATTGGTGGAGAGGTAGCTTAGAACCAGGAGAAGCACATAGAATACTTTTCATCCCGAAATTCCCACGGAAACGCGAACGGGAACTACGCGGTTGAAACCGCGGGGCGTTTAATAATAAAATACTACTCCTAAAAAGAAAAAAAATGTGTCAAATAAGAAAATCTAATAAATTAAATCAATATAAACACGTTTCAACAAAAATAAATGAAATCCCACCAAAAACATTCTGTAAAAAACTAGCCAAGTCTCGATGGAGCTGCTTGTTTATCTCTAAAAAGTAATGAAATCTAGACAAACTCATGCCAAGTCTAAGGTTCCTTACTGCGATTTCTTTATTATTATAGTTAATGTTGTGTGACTTGGCCGTTGAACATTGTTTAAAACGTTAGTAGTGGGTACAAGTCAATGTTGTTTACACGTAATGTTATTACATTATTAAAATACGCAGCTTTATCAAGCCTACAATTGACTGGATATTGAATCAACGTTTTTCAAGTGGTAATTATCTATCGTCAATGGGTAGCGGTTCTGGCGACAGATTGGTGCAATGGTGTCATGGAGCACCTAGTTTTGTACCTTTGTATACATGTGTACCCTTCAACGGCCAGGTCACACAACATTAACTATAATAATAAAGAAATCGCAGTAAGGAACCTTAGACTTGGCATGAGTTTGTCTAGATTTCATTACTTTTTAGAGATAAACAAGCAGCTCCATCGAGACTTGGCTAGTTTTTTACAGAATGTTTTTGGTGGGTCTTAATTACGGATTTATGAAGTTTTGTGGGTATGTTTTATACTACTGGTACGAGTATTTATGAAGTATGCAAGTTTAGGGGAAATTAAATTAAATGCATTGTGTTGAGAGTGTACACTATTATTAAAATATATAAATCTATTATTAAAATGAGTCATTAATCATTATTTTATATGTATCACTTTAAAAAAAATACAGTTGTACACAGGTAGAAATAATATTTCTCACAACACAGCAGCTCAAACCAGTAATAATAATTACAGTCTTCCTTTTTTAAATACAGTTAAGCACTAAACTATACATTGTACATTAATGAACATAAAGTTACAATTTCTCACAACAGCGGATTCTATAAAAGTAAACATAAAAGTTATATTTTTTCAATTTAACATCCGCCACCCAACTAGAGGGAGAGGCTCTTTAAAAACGCACGTTATTTTTCCATTCCCATGATCCCGTGCGTATGTTAGTTTCGTTTGCAGTTGGGAATATATTCGCAATTACTTTCTGCTTTGACAAACGTTCCATGCTTAATTAGAATGCCATGTTTGTCAAGTTTATATTACTAAGAACGTCGACAGGAAAAATAATATTTTTTTGCAATACTCTACGCGGATGTTTCGCGATATTTACAGCTATGATAACGCAATGTCTGGCAATAAGTTTCTATATAAAAAAATCTTGTACGTCATACTTTTTTGTAACTATCTACTTCTTTTTATTTGTCATGTATTTTTTCGTTAGTCTGGGCGTGGACTAAGAAGATCCTGATAAAGAATTAATAGGATATATGTAGTGTCCTCTTTCCGACACGGCACTAACAGCGTACATAAACTTAGTTCAAAATAATGTACCGACTGAGGATACACAATATGAAAATAATTGGGTCAATACTACAGCAGTGTGGTTGAACATGGCTTATTAAAACATAAATAACATAATTGTTATAACTTTTATCGCCTTTGTCACTTATCGCCAGCTGCAGGATGATTTTAACCAGTAGGTAATCATGACTGGATAATTAATTATTATGCATTTCATACTAAAACGACTGCTTACTGAAAAAAATGACTGATTAAGTGAACATAGCAGACGATTTTCTGTCCAAAATTAGAATAAAGCCAGTTTTATTGCTTTTCCATTTTATAAAATTTCGAGGGATTTTTCCCGATTTTATAAACACTTGAAACTTACCAACAGTTATCGGCCAAAAGTAGGACGTTTGTGAGCTTAGTTCACAAATTCACATCTAGTCATTCGTTAATTTATATATTTAGTTATCAAAACATAAAATGTAATTTTCGTCGGCATTGTAATAGTTTCGTATAATAACCCAACGTCATGCTGCGGACGATTCATTGAAACGAAGGTCTCACTATTCATTGCTTTACGCTATAATGGATCATTATAATCAAAACCTTGACTTAACATTTGAAATTGAACACTGGAACCGCATACAACTTGTTTAGTGGTTATTGAAATGTTATATGTAAATGATGAATCTCATCCCGCTATTTTATCCGCGTTTATGTTTGTACTGTAGGAATAATTTATGTCTATAGAAATAAGTAGTAGAGGTAGAATTATAAATACAAATAATTGTTGGTTAATATGTTTAACTGTAAACATTACCAAAACAGGACAAAAAAGTTTTTCAACTGAGTTAAAGTTGTACATGAAATATAAATTAAATCTCCGAATCAAAACTTTATATATAGAAGAGAATATATAGGTACATTGTCTGACAATTTTCAACAACTTACATGCAAAATTATTTTAACTACATTAACATTCCGATCAAAGTAAATAGAATTTAATAGTTAAATATAATAGAGGATAAATATTTAATTTATTAATGGGTAAAACCACCACGTACCAATGGACTATCTAACAAAGGTTATTCCATCATAAATTTAAAAAATCAGGTCAATCGATATAACCTGCGAAAATTTTGCATTATTATATAAGTTCAAATTGAGCAAAATCAACTAAAGTTTGTACAAAAACATGAAGGTTAAAGTAATTCTAGTGACTAAAGAAAAACTTGTTTTTCTTCTAAAATCAACGTGGTTATTCATTACAATGGTCAATGTGACGTATCTATGAGGCTAGCCGCAAGGCCAAGGCTATACGAGTTTTATGGAAATCATGATGTTTAACACGCCACATGGTCACTGGAATTAGTTATACGGCTAATGTGACAGCTAAATATACTCAACTCGTTCATTCCACAGTACAACTACATTAGAAATTCTAATTAATTTAAACACTCCTAGTTCTTCTTATGTTTGACTAGTTGGACTGTTTTTTGTTTCATTTAGGCTACAATTTGCGGGCAGATAAACTTTAAACTTGTTGTTTTTTATCATGCGCAAAGGACCCCACTTATCCCCAAAATGAGACCTTACCTTAGTGATCGAACTCTATATAGGTATAACTAAACTAGCTAACAACTTCTATCGAAATCTTTTCGAGAACATAAATACAAATACACAAATATTTCTCACTTGGTAGTAGGAAAGTAACTTGTTTTCAACGTACTAGATTTAGATAACATTAGGTACGAAGGTTGTAGGCTAGAGACCTTGAACTGAGAGGTCGATAAAGTTTTTACTATCCCGAAGTTCTTACGAGATAAACATTACAGAGATAAAACTACGAAACACGACAAGCATTATATAATATTGATACATGTTATACCTTTTATACGACAAGAGTAATTCTTGGCAACAAACATGACTCTGCTTCCAACCTATTGAATTATTGAATAGATTTTTTACAACTATCAATTCTACCAAACAATATAGATGGCAAAAACTCTCACTATTCAACGTAATGACACAAGGGTGACTACAATGAGATGGGTTTAAATCATAGTTTAGTCCATCCCCGAATATGGTTATTGTTATTGCTTATCTTTGTTGTTTGAACTTGCGTTAGCAAATAACTATCAGTCAATCAGGCAGGACAATTAGGTAATTACAAATTAGAATAAATTATGCCTCCTTTTTAATGGAATTTGATTTTGGCAATACTTAACTAAACGCTAGGTTAGGTTAGTTTCTAAAGGAAAAATAGGCGGGGAAAACCTGATCCTACGTAATGAACAAAATAATAATGTACAAAAGTAAAGATAATGTATGTTTATGATACAAATGGTTCATTTAAGTATATCGAGATTCTCACACGAAACATTTAACAAAATATGAAACAACAATAAAACGAGATTGACACAACGAGCTCTTTCATGATTTAAATAAAATTCCGTGAAAACCGTTCACGGAACGGAACAAATTTTCATAATAATGAGCAGATACTTACGTAAGTTTCTCTTAAATATTCTTAACCAAATACGTAAATGACTGTATAATACAGTGTATATTTTCTTCAACACTGGTTATAATTACCATTATCAATTTATTTCCAAAGTGAAAATATAGAAAACGGGTTTTCAAGAAATACGAAGAAAACTATGTGTATGAAACCTAGCTAGATCAATATTTAAACTCTGCACTATAACTTGCAAATGTTAAAGAAGTTATCGAGAATGTGATTGCAAATACTTATTACAAACCTATATGATATTCCTTTATTAAATGAATGTAACTAATAAAACATTAATTAATTAAGTATATTTTAAACCCGCATACTAATGTAATAACCAAAAGTTTCATCTTGCGTCCATTATGACAAAATTGGAGGCAAACACATCCCCCGCGAATTTGGCAGCCGGCCATCGACGCATGGCGGGTGCTGCTCATGTCTGCCATTTAATGAATTTACTAATTGTGCTAGTCTATCAACATCATTACTCAAATTAAGTACCGCACGTGCATATTACTGTACAACGTGTGACGAGGTGTTGATTACTATTATAATTTAGGTTAGTATATTTTTCAGATCGTCACGGGTGTTTTGGTAATTATAAAGTCATTTGTCATCATCTACATCATCTCTATTGCCAGACTAATAAGTATGTTTGTTGTATCAACATTATCTATAGTTATTACATTCCCGTACAAAGGACCCAATTTAGAGAGGTCTAATTGCTTAAAATTGCGCACTTAGTACATAATTATTCAAGTTATATCATCAGCAAAAGCATACCTATAAGATCCACAAAGCAAAGAAAGACTGTAGGCATGTCTTTGTCGTGCACATCTTATAAGTATGCAAATAGTTTTAGAATCAAGATATAAAACCGCTAACTGCTAACCGTATTGACAAACGAACTATCTATCTAATAACGCATTTGTAACAACTATGCATAAAATGTACGCAAAGATATAATCTAATAACACATGTGCGTGCAGTAACTCAGAGTCAGTGGGCAATCTGACTACGCCAGTACACTTTCATAGATACCATCTATCTAATAATGATGGTTCGGAAAAATAACAACTTGTTGCTAGAGTAGAACGTGGTAATTAATATCTAGGTCGGACGTAAGAGGTCAGTTTTCATTAACGATGTTATCATTCCGATGATTTGGAGCCAAGGTTTTAGGAAATCGTACCGTATATGACTTTTATTTGAATTGCTTGTCTTTATTGTGCAATTATAATTATTCCACAATATTTTATTATTAATCACATCCTTTTGTTTTCGGATGTTACGTAACATACTTACGTTTACGCATCCTATTACATATATGTTCGAAAGTTAGAATAAGTAGA
The DNA here is from genome assembly GCA_958496195.1 of Timandra comae. Classification (NCBI taxonomy): domain Eukaryota; kingdom Metazoa; phylum Arthropoda; class Insecta; order Lepidoptera; family Geometridae; genus Timandra; species Timandra comae. Next base: position 6,251,401 of record OY292354.1, on the reverse strand, counting down.
TACTTGTTAGTTTTCAAACAAAAATCTCACCTGACCCACTTAGGAAAAAATATAGTAACTTTTTATCCTTAAATTTCCAATTAGGACTAAATTTGGTAACACAAGTTAATTTAATCATATCTGCTCTCTCGGAGTCTGTATACCTACCTACCCATTAAACTCCTGGGCTCCTCCCTCCATTAAAGTGCCCATTACACTTTTCATACATTTTCAGGTATTTAGATATATTTTTTTATGCATATCCATACTGTGATGTTATTAGCTAAATGTACAAAAATAAACAAATGCATATCTATAATCAGAATCAGATCAGATAATTTCATATTACATGTAATTTATAAAAAATATATACTTACTTAATCTCTAATTACTGATCTTGATGAATCAGAAAACTATAAATACAAATGTATGTATATACGACACTACTAGTGTCAGGTTTACATACTACATAACCTTGACTATACGTATTAGCAAATTGCAAAACATAGATAGGAAAAATGTATATAATATAAGTAATATATCGAGAACTTTATGTCTATAGTCTTTGTATTTATCAACTTTATGTTAAGGTTTAAAGGAGCAATGAATGATAGGTGTCCTAGGACGGTACAAGATGGTTCTTTCAGGCCAGTTGCTTCTCGTCGCTGCATCCGTTTTCTCCATTTTCTGTCTTTCTCTCTCTATTTCATAAATAATAACCTTTTACACTACATTAGTACAACACCATGTACATATCTGAGACATACTTAAATATACCCTTACTATACCAAAAGAATATTATGTACTGGCTGTGCCCCGCGGTTTCACCCGCGTGGTTCCCGATCCCATGGGAACTTCGGGATAAAACATGCCTACGTCCTTCCCCGGACCATAAGCTACCCCTGTACCAAATTTCAAGTGATTGACTTGAAATTTGGTACAGGCTTATGGTTCAGTAGTTTAGCCGTGAAAAGGTAACAGACAGACAGAGTTACTTTCGCATTTATAATATTAGTAAGGATAGTATAGATAGTGAAACCCTCATCCGTCAAACGTTCGATAAGGAACTTCCAATAATAAAATCAATGACGAATACATTGATTTGCAAAAACACATTCTAGAATACGATTTAGATATGCAATCCGTGTACACACAAAGGTCGTGTAAATACGTATAGGTAGTTATAGGAATTTGCAGCATTAAAATTCTGGGTTAAAGCATCAGATCAGGTGAATGACGTAAGTCCTCAGTTGATTCATTCATTGCAGTCCACGCCCCGACTGATGCGGTTACGCATTCAACACTAATGTCTGTGACTCCGTCTACCAAAAACGATCACAAGTGAATAATACTCGTGATCATATGGAAGTATTAGTAATACAACAACACAATTATTGATAGGCTAGGGTTATTCTTTGAATTTTATATTGACTCTACCGTCTTTTTCATAAACTGTGAAGTCTAAAACTGAATCACTTCCAGACTAGGTTGTAATATAACTTGTACTTCTAAAATCAGTTTTGACGGTTTGCTGATTTAGGTGTGTCTTAACCTGCGTTTCCCTTCAAATTATACCAAAAGGTCAACATTTTAAAACCCTTGCTTAAATCCGAATGTTAGAGCTATCCTGTTGACCAACTTACTAAGCTCTACCTTACAGCCTCAGGCATATCTGACACCTAATGTTAATACAAATAAGTATTAAAATAGTATTTATATCGATACAAATAACTTGTAATAAGTTAAGGACGGTAGCGGTCAACAAAATACATACCGTACTGTATTCGTGTGAGAATAAAAATACACACATCAAAAGTGTCTAGGGATCAAGCATTTTTATGCGGATTTCTTAAGATTGAGATGTGGCTTTGTAATAAATTTATGATTTTATAAATTTATATGGATCCTTTTTGGTGCATTTCATAATTTGAATCAGGAACTGTGAATCAAATTCGAGTAAAAGATGAAAATCAGCTGTCAATATTTTCCCTATAAAAACATACAACGCATTGAAGACATTATTTGTGCTACTGTTTCCCTACTACTGATTAAAACCAACGTTATTATGGAGCGGCGACGTCATTTAAGCAGGGAAGAAATGCTCAGAGCCGTGGGAATGATAGAAGCTGGTTCCCGGCAACGTACTGTGGCTTTAGCTCTGAATACAAGTCAGAGTGTTATCAGTCGACTTTGGACACGTTACCGAAGCACTGGTACCGTGGCTGAGCGCCATGGAGGACGGTATCGCTGCACCAAACGGAGACAAGACCGATACATTCAAATCTTAACTCGAAGAGCTCCAACAATAACCGCCATGATGTTAGCCGTGCGGCTTCATCACTCTTCAGGGAACTTAATTAGCGACCAAACAGTCAGAAACCGCTTGCATGAAGTGAACCTTCATTCCCGAAGACCGCTACGGGTACCACCTATAGCAATGCACAATCGTAGGATTCGATATCAATGGGCTCTTGAACACAGAAATTGGGCAGAAGAACAATGGCGTTTCGTGTGCTTTTCTGATGAGTCTCGTTTTGGTATGAGACCGGATACAAGACGTATACGACACTGGAGAACCCCTGGACGCCAACAGCGATTAAAATCCTGCCAGGAAGTCCATCCTTATAGTGGTGGAACCATCATGGTATGGGCGGGTATTTGGATCGGCGGAAGAACTGAGTTGATTTGGATCAGAGGCAACCTCAACGCTCAAATTTATGCTGAGACGATTGTATCAGACGTCATCGTTCCTCTACAAGTGCAAATCGGTCCCTTATTTCAGTTAATGCATGATAATGCACGACCGCACACCGCAAGAGTTGTAAGACAGACTCTCGCCGCAGCTAACATCAATGTCCTGCCCTGGCCTGCTCAGTCGCCAGACTTGAACCCGATTGAGCATGCATGGGATATGCTACAGAGAAGAGCTCTGCCGAATATGGAGGGTATCCAGTCGCAAGAAGACCTTTTTTTGTTGTTGCAACGAACATGGGCGGCCATTCCACAGCGTGATTTGGATGAACTCATTTTGAGTATGCCAAACCGATGTTCTTGTGTTGTTAGTGTTCGCGGTAGAAACACGGATTATTAATTGTTTAAGTTACCCAATAAAATTTTAAAGAAAACTGTTATTTCAGTCTTTTTTTCGAACTTTAATGTTAGTGGTTCAAATGTCAAAAATCCCTTTATTAGGAAAATGGCAAATTTCTTTATTAATGCAAAGGTGACTTGGTTTATCGTTACTGTGACAAACGAAAACACTTTATTTGATGAATCCTTAAAGAAAATTTTAATTAATATCAATCAGGAGAAAAGTTATTGCAAAAATATATGTTGATCCCTAGACACTTTTGATGTGTGTATAAGCACTTGAAAAGCGTTGCACGTCCGCGGAGGCGCGAGCTATGGCCATCCGGCGCGAACATTCTCGAAGCCAGCCCTTCAACCGACAGCTAATAACAACATTAAATGATATTTAAATAAATAAACTTCAAGGTTTTTGACCGTCCTTAATACTTGCGATAAAGGTGCAATAAACAAAACAGTATCCTGCATTATATCTACATAGTTTCACAGTTCAACGGACTATCATAAAGCAAATATAAATTATAAGCGAGGAACAATAATGTTACATCCTGCTCATTATTGCAATATCAGTGTCCCACCGCCCATGTTGGATACATCAATCACTTACAGCGTGATAAGAGCCAGCGGTACTCGCATCGCACCAGATATTACACTCGTAAAGTTCGTAAATCAGCCTATTGTTGTTCCTGTCACAGCCAACAGTATATCAATCACAGCACAACATTTATTAGCATGTCAATAATCATAACCTCGATATTTTAAAGATTTCTCCTTAACACTTAAAATATTGAATAAGTAAATTCATTATTATTCGAAACTCACAGTGATTCAGAATTCACGTGAATCAGACCATACTGTTCATCAAAGCTATAATTCTGAATTTTACTGCTTCAACAATCAAACCTGTTAAAATTAATTCTTTTTTATATCTTCCTTAGAACAGATTTAGTCTTATATTTCGATTTAGGCCCTATAGTCGTACATCCGGCCGACACAAGATTTATTCTTAGTTTATCCTTGCGAAGGTCGAAGGTCTTAATCGTTCCCTCTTCTAAACAAATCTGTATATATTTAAGGAACCCAAACACGCCTCGCTCTAGTCCGGGTTTCGGTTATTTGCAGATATTCCGTTGGAATTGGAATCCTATTACATTAGCTATAAGCTATAGAAATAATCATTAGGCTCAGCACGCGTGGTACATACGCAAGTAGGGGTGAAGAACCGAGTCGGGTCGACTGATAAGTAACCGGCCATGTTTACTGACGATCATTATAAATCATACCTACGTAAACGAACCAGCCTATGACCCCTCGTTACCGTTTAATGGTTTCCATTTGCTTTGTTTGCTGGACCGACAAGATTGCTTTAACCGAAAATAAAAATAGTTCAGACACAGTTTTTGTCTTATCTATTTTTAAAACTGTTGAATATACTCGTACGTGTACCATTTGATCGAATAGCATGACGTCAATAATTTTGATAAAAATGTATGCTCGTCGAATAATAGGATAATTAAACTTACTTAAAATGTATCTTCTTACATTCCTAATGTATTTCACTCTACTTTTAAACATAATTTCACTTAAACTGGCAATAATAATGTAACAAAATAAAACTGAAACCATATTCAATCACCCTACAAAACTCAACTTCTGTACAAACAAACAGAAAAGAATAAAGTAGTCACTAAAATGATAGCACATGACTTCAATTTGGGACATTCGCGAGCCCAGACATTGTATAAACCATTATGTTGTTGGTCTGAATAGAGCTATTCTGTAAATACGGTACAGTAATTAGTTAACAATGAATGCTCGTATAATTTAGTCGGTGTGGGTACCATCAGTCGCGGTGACCACCATTTCCTGCGATACTGAGGCCCGCCTGCCACGATAAACATTCTCTTTGATTCACTTCCGTCGGTGTCGCATCCCTACCAAGATAATTATATTATATACTTACGATACGGGTCCACAGTTATCAACCTATATTGTTTATAAGTTTAACATTCTTGATTACGTCAATTGGTACTCATTGTTTTATCTAGACACATTATGGAGAGGTATTATTAATAACTGGTTCAATGTATGATTTGTAAATCAATAATGATGAAATATATTCCATTTATAACAATGTGCAAATAGCAGTGTATTTCAAATTAAACACAAGAAATATTCCTACCATAATCCTATTCTTATCTTTAGGTTCATTTTTAAGTGTAAGTATTTAATTCATTTTAACGTTATATGTTAGTTTTTTTAATACAGTAACTAAAGTTTTTCTACCAACAATAAAGCCGCGAAATTATTAACACTGTTAGCAATATCGTTAGAAACGTTAAAGCAATTTTATCCAATGTTAAGCAATACGAGCCACGCGGCCTTGGTAAGGTTTTATGAATTTGTAACGGTCATTGTTTTAATTCACAACTTCATCTGCTAAATCTTGTGTAAATAATCACAAAGATGGGATTAAATTATAATGATAAAACACCTTGAGAAATGTAAATTTTCCGAACATTAATTTGTGATAATTTTATTATGTTTGTAACTTGTTATAAAATATCTCTTCATACACACCCATATGAAAACAACAGATTTAATTTTAAAGTTAAGTTTAACAAAATTTCGTATTGTCAACGTTTAGCCCATGTGAAAATTACATCAATCAATCATCAACTGACCCCTAACGAACTACTCTTATACCGGAGAATACATCTACATCGTTGATATAGCTTTCTGCATTATATTATAGTTGCCTGTTTGCCTAGTTTAAACAATAACTCCTATATGAAACAAACGGCCCTTTAAAATATGGTACGAGTACGATAATACACGAAGTCATCGGATATTAAGGTCAATTGCCCGTCTCGAACATTGGGCTAGTCTTCGATAACGATATTTGTACTGGCGTGCTACTGTCGCCATTAAAATAAACATCCAAATTACATAAGTTTATCACTGGCGCTGGCACTGTGCTGACACAATTTCCAGGCCCGCATTTAATATCGTGTAGGATTATTATTACCACACTATTAACGGCCATAATCCGTTGTCTGATTGATTTGACACGTTGTTATTTTCTCATACGAGTTAAGTACGAAAATCAGTTTCTTAAATTATAATTGCTAATTTTCGATTTCGTCAGTTTTTGCGCATTACTCATAATCATAATATGACATAGTTGATTAGAAATTTTCAATTGATTCTATTCGTGCATTCTACGGCATAACTGTATTTTTTACTGTTTCATTTTGTATTCTTTAACTAAACACGATTACTGTCTACATATAACTGATGCTATTATTACTATCAGGAGACCGTGAACCATGCATCAGTACGTCCGAAGAGTACTTATTTTTTTAATATCGTAGTTTCCTGCTTAGTAACTATACCTAATAGGTTGATTGATGTTAGATACGAACAAAAACTCGCCTCTACCTGCATATAGCCCACAGCTAATGCGAGGGTATTGATTCCAACCTTGCTCGTTTTTTCACCTCGTTTTTTAAACAACAACTCTGTTTTTACTAAGAACCGCAAAATAAAAAGTCCGTTATAATGATACTTCGTAATACATTACAAACTGTACCTTTATAGCAAAGCAAGCGACAAATAAGCGTGTAGATATAACCACTTTACAAGATTAAGACTTTTATACTCGGATCAAATAAAGATACAATAAAATATTGTAATTCAATACTAATGTTTTAAAATACGTTAACTAATTCAGTATTCATTATGCGCAGACAGAACTCATACGGCGATGCCACTTGAGTCGGATGGCATCACAACTTCGACATTTGTCATTCATTGTCGTCAGCAAAGTTATTTGTTCCCAACTATCCGGGCCGTTCGTCTTGCTCTAAATTGATTACACGGAAGTTTACGTACATGTAGTAGGTAGGTACTTTGCGCAAACATTTTCTAATGAAATGGAAAACGTGGAATCATTCATCATAAAATGTAGCAGCCGTAGCGGCAAGTTATGTAAAAGAACTGATGTCATGGTCACGCGCGCTTGCGTCACAAGCACTCACAAATTCACAATGACGAGACACGGTTGACGAGCGAACACTAGTCCTCGGCTAACTCTTGAAACTCCAACGCTCAGTTTGTTGGTCACTGAACTAGACATTTTATTTTACACCTGAATAACCCCTATAAAATATTCTCTCTATTAATATTCAGGTCAAAACTCCTGTCTTGATTTGGTAGATAGTTATACCTTCTTGGTGGCAAAAAAAAGAAATATGAACATTTGTGGATTACGTGAAGATGTGCCAGGTACCTCGTACGGGAACAAAACCCTTTACCAAATGAGTTGTCAATACCTGAAATAAAAATATAATAAGACTATTTGTATTGCTTAATATTAGCGTTTATCATTACATTATCCTTACATCTGCTAATAATTAATCTTTGTACATTTTATCTGCTGATAAGGAATTAAAACAATGGCTAACTGATAAATACCAACAATATCTAATCAATTTCTCTTGTCTGCATTAGTCGTGTAAGCATATTGCCCATTTTTCTAGGAAGTATATTAAGTTAAAGTATAAAAAGTAACCATATCACGATATAACATTTCCGCCAAAAGATATTTACGCAAGGTAAACTTTCCTAGCAGACGTTCCCCGGTCCAAAAGAAACTTTCCGAGAAGAATAAATTAAAGGGGACCGCAAAAGCAAATACTTGCCAAATAAGGAGGAACAAGATTAACTTTATGCCATCGACATGTATCTCGCCTTATTTATATTCAAGGCAATATTAATTTATCCAACTAATCGATTGTTATTCTATATGTAGCCTGGTGGAAACTGTATTTTTATAATACTGGAAATACATTAATTAACCACATCGTCTTTAGTCGATACCAGATACCAGCTGTGTGCCGCAGTTTTACCCGCATTCCTGTAGAGACCAGAGTCAAATAAAATAGTTTGGAGACGAATCTGTTTTAATGTCAGTCAAATATGTAAATGGGTATAAAGGGAAAATATAGAACTGTTTACCCCAAAATACCCACGGGAACTACAAAAAATCACGGAAAACAAGCAGAACTAATGACTAATACAAAACCAAATATTCATACACAAAATTCCATACTAAATGCTGTCACAGATTATAACTTACATTACAAAAGGTAAACAAACATCGAACGTCAGTATGAATTTACATTATCATAAAATCCCGTTTGACGTTCGTAATTTAAGTGGAAAAGGCTAAAGGTAGGGTCCACTAGGTACTGACGAGTTTTCCAATAATTGGGACTGAAACTAAACTAAAAGGGGCTCACAGTTGCATCGCAGCAACACTGAAGGACCATAGATGCACAAATATTTAACTTTTATGGTTTGTTACGAGTTTTTAAAAGAATTATTTTGTATTTCCCTTTGTTATAGGAGATGTGCTGTTTACGTTCTATTTTAATTAAATACTTATAAAAGCAGTTGTCATATATGTGTGTGTGTATGCCCATCACTTTGGAATGGCACTGATTTGGCTAATACTTAATTTAAAAAAAAACTAAGGGAAAGAATTTTTATGGTAAACCTTTTGCAATTCTGGGATGTCCCTATGGCCCACGATAACAGCCTCGTTAAATAAAAGGTTTCAAGGCAATCAAAACATTATCAGTGTGAAATCTAGCAATCAGATACTAGGACATCTTTCAAATCCAACATGTGACGATTTAATAAGAACACTTTATCATAACCATTATTTAGGACTAACGGTCGAGTTTCGACCCCTAGTATTTCCATATGGGCTGTGAGTCAATACGCAGGATTTGTGTCGTTCCGAATTAACCAACGCAAACAAATAGCCGGGTGACGCACATGACGTACACCTCGGTCTCACGGCCTATTATTTTAAATCCCATCGGACTCGAGTTCCATTATCCCCATGCACCATCGACTCTCGGTCAGGACAAACGCAGGTCCGCACCGAGGGGCACCATGAAAATAATTAAGTATTATTTCACGAGGCAATAAGTACTTAATTAAATTTGTATAAACGGTCATTGGACTTGTCTACACTTTTGTTAGGTCACCCTCATGAAATTTAAATGTTATAAGTATTTGGTTTGAGTCGCTTTAAAAGTATTGTTAAAATAAAATAATATTGAAAGTCTCGCTTTATTGGATGATTGAATAAAAAGTGGAATGTTTTATGTTCTCCCCTCCGGTAGGCCTGCGTACAACCGCAATTCCCTCATTCTGTACCCAGACATGACACGCCGCCCGACGCTATTGTGGAAAAAAGTAGCAATTCCAAGTGCTATCTTCTTGTTCCAAAGTAAATACATCTCCATTATATAATCTAAGCCAGCAAGCAATTTAACTTTGTAACAACTGTGCAATACCGTAGCACATTAAATCATACCGGTCGGCGGCAATTGTGAAACTCTCTAATTAATATAAACGCATTGAAAAGTGGAAACATCATTGGCGGGAACCAATTTGGGTCGCTTTGTCGTTCCCATTGAAGGGTTTTGTTTGATGGAGCAATAATAATTAATCAGTTGACGGAGTGACGGCGGGCGGCGGGCGGCGGGCGGCGGGCAGCGGGCGGGCGCAGGCCTCTATTTACAACTTCCTTTTAAAATTGTACAGATTTGTAACGTTGAATCAAATGGGAATTTTATTTAGAGACCACACCTACAATATTAGACATTCAATTGCCCATCATTATTCAAAATATAACTTATAATATAATTTCATGAAAGAACAATTGAGCCCATGACCTACTTTATATTTTTGAAGTTATCTAAGTATTAACACGCGAATAAATTCTCTTCGATCAAATCAAATAAAATGTTATTTTATAATCATTTTTCAAAATCTATAAAATTCGTCGTATTGGAAATTCGTGCGTATAGCCAACAAACCTTATTAAAAAACATTTAGGTTCAGTAGAAAAATAAGTATTACTAACTTCGATAAGGACAATGACCCATGTGGTTAAAACCTGACCCAAAAGGTTACTACACTTTGGGTGCAAGAGGTGTTAGGTTCATGCCCTGGCTGTATCAGACGGTGGTGAAAAAACTAATTCTATCTTAGATATCTTGTGATTTGTGTATGCCACCGACCGCATTACAAGCAATTACTATATTGAGGTGTGAATAATAAACTTATATGAATTTATCCTTACTTATTCTATTACTGAAGCGGACTTAATATTATTTTAATATATTTTCTACCAGTTAATTCATCGGGATAGATAAGGTTAGATTCTGTGCAACGGAGAGTGGTTTAGCACTTTTATTTCAGTTTTATCCATATACTTACTTAGTTTCTGTCTCTACGTATTTCGTATAAGAAGATTCTTGATCAAAAGACTCCTTTAACCTCTAAACCTAAATATAAATGTATTCTAAAACTGATAACTGACAACGTGTCGCAATATTTAATGATGGTTCGATGATTTAACATAACATAATCATTCACTACATCATCTCATTATAGTAACTGACCCCTAACTAAGCTTGGAGCTTGTATCTAGGGTATCAGAAACTACACACGCACACATTCACACACACACCCAGACCGAGACAAACATTTGTGGTTCACACAAATATTCACCCCGCACGGGAATCGAACCCGCAACCTTACGGATGGCAGTCCGGCATGGTGACCACTCTGCCATCAAGGTCGTCTAATCATTTGACAAACAACTTTTGCAATTATATGCTTGAAACATATTTATAAAAAATATAGTGAGGATTAAAAATGAGTGACTATATATTGCATTCAAATAGATAAATATAATAGTTAGGAAGTTTAACAAATGATTATATAAGTGATTATATAAGTTGCTCATAAGTAGAGTTTCGCTAATGCAATAATAAAATAATAAGTACCTACTCAGTGCATTTTCCTTTTATTGATTTATACAATAATAATGCAACACAAAAGTCAATAAACTCTAAGAGCTCATAAATAATGTTTTACGAACATTTCTGGAACTGAAGTCATTAAATATATGTCACAGTTGAATGTAACGTAGATATTATAACGTAAACAGGAATGTGACAACAAAAGATCCCCAAGATGAAGTCAATTAATTTGAACGGACTTTAATTGAGGGTTAAACAACCGTTCCAACATAGTTAAATGCCATTGAAGAGGGCTAAAAATATATTGCGCTATTTTACGCGGGACATTAATGATTTATAACATCCTTGAGATTAATTAAGCACAAGTGAAATTACTAGGGTCAAGTTGTTTGGACGGAATTGCGAAATCATTTTGGGGAAGGTTTACTATGCTATATCCGTTTTAGTATTAATATATTAGGATGATATGAAATATGAGCAAACGAGCAGACGGGATGCCGTCATCTGAAAGTAAGTTTATCTTCTTCCATCACTTTTAACTCAAAAGTTTGGACTTCATATTTACTTCTACTCCACTAAATACTTCTTAATTCTTACCAACCAACTTTTTACTTCTTTACTGCATGAGAGATATATTTATCTAAAAATAGCATGTCTTCACTGGTAAATGTTCACGTGTTTGCCTGTATGGCATAGCGATAGACTTTCCAAAAAGAAAATGGTTAAAAAAATATCACATTTACTCATAAAAAAAAACTTACTAAGTATATAATATACCTTCAAGTTTTAGTAAGATAAAAGTAATTACAATATATTATACTCGTATACAGACACATATTAAACAGGTACTTACGAAATATGTGTTCAATTATTGGAAGCCAAAGGTTATGTTTATGGCAGCAAATCGAACGATTTTACAACGCTGATACCGCCCAGACAAATTAACCGAGCCATCCAAACTCACTGTTTATGGGTGTTCGTGTTCTAGTTAACACTCTCTGGGGACTACTATACTCTCCGTAATATTAACACTTAGCCTTGAAACAATACATATACGGTAGTTTAAACCGAAAACGTTATTAAATAGTTAAGGCATCGTTAACCTTTGAACATTGGCAGTTACGTACATCGATCGACATTAGGTTCATTATAAAGGCTCCCCAATATAAAAGTTGTTGCACCGGTCTACCCGCCATTAGCTGCAAGTGACAGTAAAAACACTTTCCTTTCCATTTATTTAATGGCGCCATGAGTCATTGACTGTGGACGAAGACAAAAGTGTTTCAATTAACAAAATTAGCGGAGTAGTGACGGAGTTAGGTCGACTAGATGCAGGCAAGTGGTCGGAGGGCATGCAGACGTGGGGAGCTGGAACGGAGCGACAGTAATTATCGTGGGCCGTGTCGACGACTCCGAGTAGAGCGTTCACCCCGCCCCGGCGAGGGTCGCACAATACGCAACTGTACTCACTGGGACTGAACCTCTCACAAATCTGGGACGAGTGCACGCAGACATATGTGTTCCACGCACCAACTCCGTAATTGGTTCTTACTAGGTTATCATTTCATTCAACTGCATGTGCAGTCACCAACTTAATGTATGCTTATAACGTCAACCCACACAGTGCAGAGATAACAGCCTCGTAACGAGCGCAGGCCGAACATTTTTATCTGATGAGAAGTCGCAAAGTGTTTCGCATAACCTGAAGTTGATGTAACTACTGCCCGTATTGATATGGTAAATGAACGTATGTTGTCAGCGAGTGACGTAAGAGCTGGCAAAATATTAGCAAGCCGAGAGCCAATTCTCCAAAGTTGAGTGCATACACATCATAATCGCGAGGTGAACACGAATATATTTTAAATAATAGACGATTATTTATGTAGGTACAGTGTCGCAAGCCGGGCGAGGCTGCCGACTGCCACTCGGCTAATCGTGCAACCGACGCTCACGGTCGCCAACCACCCACTCTCCAGTTAAGCCCATATACAGTATTCGACGTCCCAATGCATAGCAATATTCATATTTTTATACTAATGAAGCAACTAGAAACTATATTAAACTAGCCGATAATATACATAGTTAATAACTAGTAGAGCTTGCAATACACGTAGTTCTCCTCATACCACTCGTATTTGAAAATAATTGCCATTTATCCGAGGTAATTCAATCGAATATTTAACAAATAGGAACTTGATCTGTTTTAACTCGTGTTATAAAACATGAATCGGTGGTGTTAACAGGATCTAACGTCGCCATTGTTCTAGTCTTCAACTAGTCTATCAACATTCCTCGTCGGGTGTCAGCAGTCTCCTTGGGTTGAAGTACGCGAACACTGGATAAGCGAAACGCAGGTATCCTGCCTACGCGCGCAGCCGCTGTTTTATCACCACACTTACATTATTCAAATATGGATTTATTGAACCAAATGTGGAGTATTTTACGCTCATTTACTGAAACCGATATTACTTGTCAAACTGCTTCTAAAATATGGTATATGTTTTGCATATATTATTGCACAATATTGTAACATTGGTAAAATATAAGGAATCGAATTTTCAAGATTGAGTCAACATACAAATTATAACTAAAATATGTTTTATTTTCTTCTTGAGAATATTTTTTTATTCAACCCAATTAGGTTATCGCAAATCGAATAGAATGTAAGTGAGTCAATTCAGACTGCTCCTATTTGGTAAAATTTTGTTGTGTTTGTAATTGGCAGGACAAAGTTTGTATGTAAGAAAAGTTTTGAAAACCCCACGGCAAAAGCATTGAAATTTGCGCCCGTGAAAAGCAAGAACGGTATGCTAAAGGGATAAACTGAAAGGCAATTAAGGTATGGGACAAAGGTATGGAAGAAGAACAAGTTTACGTACGTCATAAAAAAGAAACTGTAATTAAAACACGCATTGTGAATAGGCAAAGTGTACCTGTATGTAATACCTAATATATTACTCATAATACGCTTCAAGCAAAGCTTTGCCTTCACTACCTTACACAATAAATGACTTACTATTGAAATGATACAATCCATCGAATGTGTTAGTGAAAGCATCTAACCGACTAAAGAATTTGACACTATTACATCTTATCGTTTTACAATGGACAGGGTGACACCTGATCTGATCTGTGTACTGTTCAGATCTTTCTATTTTGGTGTTTGTACAAATACACTGTCGGATACGGTAGCTTAGCTAGTCTATTTTTTACTTATATTAATAGTTTTTTTTGTTTGTATTTAAGTATACTCAAACTTATTGGTCCTTAAATTCTTTACTAATGTAAATTTACATCTATCAGTAGAATATGAATACTCACAGAATATGTACTTAACGCAAACCTTGATTTTCCTCCGAGAGTGGTACCTAATTAGTCAATATCTTATGAACTTAATTCTGAAATCTGTAAATATTGTATAAAAATATTGTTATCTCAAAAAAGCTCAAACGATTGACATCAAAAGCATTCAGATAAGATTTTTCAAGACTAACTTTATGTCTATACTCGTTTATGTCCTTATCGATCTTTCTTAAAAATTTCCAAAGCAAGTGTAAGGGACTGTGAATTTCTTTTTGAGAACAAAAAGAAATTCACAGTCCCTCAAATGTTATGATTTACATTTTTAAAGTTCAAAGTATTCGTCTTGTATTTAAAACCAGCTTCACTTATTTACTTTAATCGGAATGTATCTAATCTATTATTTCCATAACGATGTATCCAAACCCCGTCTACCTGATAAATTGAGGAGTTCTTTGTCTCGCAGGTCGTCAACCCCTTTATCTACAGGTGTCCCACTAAACTACATGAATGCGACGCCTATTTTAGAATATTTTCGACTTAACCCAGATAAAGAATCGCAATCTTTATTAAAATCGATAAGTTATTCGCTGTTCAATGAATGTAAAGTGATATGAGTGAACACACCTAAGTATCAACCTTTTATAAGGTTTTCGGTTATTGGCATACTTACTTTGTGTATTAAATTAATCGTATGTGGCGCTAAAGATAATTACCATAAAGGTTTTCCGATATACTTATCATAAGAATGTATCAGTTCGCAATTATAGAAATATGTTGGAATATCTATAAAACATGAGCAGGAAATAAATATCATTAGATTTATTTACAAATAAAGTGTCTAAGTACTATCCAAGAACTTTAACAGTCTTTGTTTGGTGGAAAAACCTTCCTTTATGTACCTATCTATTTTACTGTTTTCGGTACATTCTTCCATTGTACACCACGTCACCCCGCCCTGTAAGCCTTTTGTTTCCATTCAGCTACTATTAAAATTATTCAACGTTATGGGTGACAATGATACGGGTCTAATGGTAGTACAATTAATTGAAAACGGTTCCATACATAGAATACATTAAGGTTTTGATATTTACTATGCAGAATTCAGTATAGCCTTTGATAGTCTTCTAATAGTAAATTCCGGAAATATTATACTCGAGTCAAACAGGAGGTACTGTTTATTAATTTACGAAACGTTCCCCCTACGAGCTATTCTAAACGTTACAGACATAACATTATTGTACCGCAAACATTCAATGTTAACTGTCACCCCTCATTTCGATGTAGTTCGTTCAAACACATCTCGAAATACACAAACTTACCTACATATTATACGAACGACAATTCAATATACGCATAATGTGATGGTGTAGTGTAACGTTTGTTGGTAGGAGTGTCTGGCTCGGTGCGAGGGGAACCCAATACCGCTCTTAACTAATAACTAGCCTTAAACTACCACTTAACATCTACTAATTTTAATAACATTAAGGAAATAAAGCTAATTACATTCATAGAGTACGACAACTTTATTATTGAACAACCTATTTGCTTGTACATTTATTTTGAAAACATTAACACTAACAGTTACATATTGTGTTACAAATGAATTGTACGATAATCGTCACCCATTGTTCATACCAAAATAATCACGACACTGATAAATACGACAACTCCGCCTATCGGAGCCTATTGTGATCCTCATAAATATCGCTGTGTTATCTCTACTGAGATAAAGTGATTTCTCAGCAAACTAAATATTTCTGAGACGGGTGTATCGTCAAAGAGATTAGTTACCAAAATTAGTCGGTTGCGGATAGTTTAAACAAGGGAACGGAAGGCGAGGGGCGCCCGCGCCCGCCCGCGCCGCAAAAGGAGTGGTACGCAAATAGCAGCGTGACCCGGCCATTGACTCGGTTTATCCTAATCCGTCCCACTACTCCAGTTCACTGTTCAGCCCTCGACACTATAAACCTAAGCCGCTCCTGCTCGTGGCACGTCGCTCGCCACTAAACAACGCATTTGAACTTTCACATGACCCACTCCTGCAGCTGTCCAAACCACCATCTGCGAACTAGGCACACCACCGACCCATTCCGAACGTTCAAAGTAAACAAAACGAACGCACACATAATGTAATTTTGAACCAATAATGTGTAATGTAGGCTATAATATTTGATTCATTAAAGCTTGAACCAAATTAATATTGGTAAACCTCGCGGCCGGTGCCAAATGAAAATAAATATCTCCTCATGGTCTACTCAAACAAACACATCAACCTACTTTTATATTTAGATCTAAAGGTACTTGAACGATCTTTTCTGTTTATGTTCATTGCTTCTTTGAGTCCTTCCTTTGGGCTTTTGAAGATGCGTAGCGTAGATTGAGTTTTCCTTATTCTTTTGAAATAATATATTGTAATATTGCACACGAGGCACGAGAAATTTCAGCAGTAATGTAATTTATGTAAAATTTTATTTATGATAAAAATATTATAAATGCAAACGAACGTTAAGCTGAAATTTACACAACATTTAAAATGTGAATACAGGCATCATTGAATATATTTATTAAAGGTTCGGACAATTTCACAAAAGCCCGCCGTGGCTACATCATTACGGAGCATTCTTTGTACAATCCTTTTCATGGCGGAACACCGCAGGTAGAGATTATGCAAATGGTGTAGTGGTCCTGTGCCCGCCCAAAGCCGCTCAATGAGCATTCAGCTCAGAAGAGGTGGTACTCTGGAATTAATGCAATATAATAAATGATATCAAACGACATACGACCCTTCATATACGAGTAGGTACCTATGTTAAACGCTAACTATAATTTGTTTTCCATTTAACAGTTCTTGTAACACCATGTTCGTAGAAGAAACATTTGCATTTATATAGAGATGTGTATTTATGCGACAGTTTGCTATTCACTTATAGATGTTTACTGTCTCATAAGATACAAGATCGGTGTCAAGTGAATAACACAATAAATATGGAAGTAGCCCTCGAGCGCAATGCTGAGTGACGACAAGCTGCAGCAAGTCGGACAGGCCGATAGCGACGCCTTCGTAACTCATTTATAACAAACCCCAACACTTGCAGTGCCCGCTGTCCGTTATGTGGGACACTACTGTTTCTTACCAATCAATATCGCCATCTAACCAACATAACTGTATTGTGTAACATGACAGTATCATTCTAAAACAGTAGGTTGGTATCTGTTTCCACGTTCAGCTCACCCCACTGTCAGACGCACACTTTCAACTCTAAGTTCACACGCTTTGTTTCAAACAATAACGCTTTACATTCTTTTTGTTTTCGTACAGACGACCTTTGTTGATAAATATACAATATCGCGACTTTAATGAAAGAAATCATGTACCGTGAGATTTTTATATCATTTATTTTGCAATTGACACATTCCAATTCTATTGTAGAGCTCGAGCATATCTTGTACGTACTCATAATTCCATATTCAGTCAAGGTTTCAATTATTTCGGGTAAATATTTACACATGTTTAATTCCAGAGTCGGTAATTATGTCTCAATAAATTCTGAACGTACCACGAGTCCGTTGAGCCGCGAACGCAAGGATTTGGCGCTACTTCCCACGTCCGCCGTCCGCCTAAATGGTTTACGTCAGTGTACCCATTACGCCCAAAATATACGCCACGCGAGCTTTAGCTAGCCGGATAAAAAACATGTCAATCAATTTACATTAGGCTTGTGGCAATGTTGTTAGATACACTAGTGCAAATACATATTAGTGAATAAATCAATCAGTGTTGCAACACATTTCTTTCAAGTTTCGGTTAACGTTGGCAGTGGCAGGGTTAATGGTTGAAGATGTTTTATTTTAAGACGTGTGTTTATTAATCGCGCAATACCGTGTTAAATTCAATAATATATTCGTAAACAATGTAAATACGTTTCTCGGGACTTTTATCGATCGTTGCCTCATTGTATTTTATTATGTAATTTAATTGTTGGCGACAGTGCGCATGACATTTACGTATGGCGGCGCCTGGCAATGGAGCGCACGAGCAGCCTGCGGTATTGCCCTGAGTGAGTTATGCCCACCGTCCTTCTGAATTCAAACCTCTAGACGTCTTTCAATTGCTTTCATAACAAATAACTACGCTACTTGTCAACTCCCATCCACTGTTCGATCAACATTGTACGCACGATAAACTGTTTTAGTACAATAAATACTTATTATTGTCATAAGTTTGACAAAAACATAAAACAAATAAACATAATTATTATTTTCTAAACTGAGCTTTATTATGTTAACAATGTAATACCGATGCAAATAAAGAAACAATATAAATGCCAGCGAACAAATACAAAACAGAGGCAGTTAGTTTGCATCGTTCCGACCCTATAAGTGAGTACTAGGTAGGCAGAATGCAATTGAAACTTGTTCAATTTTAAAATAGACTTAAGAGTACCAGTGGTTGTTCGAGATCGAGTCACACGAAGCATGTTATGAAAACGCAGACCGGTTTTGAAAATATATCAATTGAAAGCGCTCGCGAGCGTGCATGTATAATGTTATTGTGCAGATCAGTGCGCTTGCGCCGTAATGCTTGCAACACTGGCGGGCGAGGGCGCGGGCGCAGGCGACGAGACTGTTACATGACAGATTACCAGACGCCACCGCAACAGGTCCAGATAGGTCATTCCATTTACAACCCGCCATAAGATTAATATGTTAACCATATTTCAATATGTCAAACACAATTCACATTTACTTGACTCATACTTAACTTTAACATTAAAATAAATAAACAGCTTTTTTAAATTAAAAATTTAGTAAAAACATAACCTACATAGGATAAGAGAGAGAATAAAATCCTTACGGCCTACTTTCAGGTTTACAAATGGTGCTGAAGGATGAGAAGAACAAGAACAAAAGACACACAAGCGAGCTTTTACTTAAATTTACTAAAAAGTTCATAAACTTAAGTCATGCTTTTTTAATTGATAGTAAAAGATATTTCTTCTCAGTAAGCTTTTATGAAAACGAAACATGTACCATACTTACTCCAAATATCATATTTTTATACTATTTTAACTATTGATTGAGGAGTTCCCTCGTGTAGAAGTCAACCCTGATACAATGAACAGTCACCAAAATCATACAATTACGCTAAAAACCTCAATTTTCAAGGTTTAGGTTTGTAAAATTTTGAAACCAATTACTTACAAAATTCTTAAAAAGTTTTTAATAGCCATTTATGTAATTAATTAAAATTACTTGTAACTTTATGTAAATGATAAATGGTTTTATATAAGCATTTCCTACTGTCATATAGGTATTTATATATATAGATAGTTGCTTATTATTTTATTTCATTGTTCTACTTATAGGTTCTTCTTTATAGGAAACTTTAGGACATTAAAGTTTCCTATAAAATTGTTTTGTTTACAGTCTATAATTGGATCAAATATGTACCTAAACAACATAATAATTAAAATGAACTCTCCTCGTTTAACATTCCGCTTTTATAACAGTATTATTTATTACATTAATTTGTTTACAATTTTTCCTTTTAATTATGACGTTCATGTGCTTTGTCCGTGTAAAAATCATATTAGGTACCGTTAGATATGTGTCATCGTGTCCTCGATACTGGTACACGGCGGTCAAACCTGTTCTTGCGTCCATACCCTTATTCTGTGGCACAATTGTCGAATTCGCAACGCATTTCTTCATAATAATACGCGACTGACACACTAAACTGACAGATAATAAGTATACAATGTATACAAGTAACTAACTTATCACTCCGAAGGTCGAATTTCGTTCTTTGATAACAAACATCGACACACAATGTGACTTATTGATAAGATGAAGTAAGTTACACTTAATTTAACACATAACAGTCAAAACATACTTGTGTTACATATAAATTTCGTATAATCTGATACAGAATATGTATGGGTTCAAAACATACATTATGATTTATTAGCTCTAAGAAAATAAAGAAGAAAAAGACTGGATAAACCGGCTTAGCGCAAATTTGACGTCTAGACAATTTGCTTCACATTGTGTTTTAGCGAGAGATCCCATTTCATCTTCACAATTTTATTATTAAGATAAAGGTATTATAGGTTATATCCATGGTGGTATTCTAAAAATCTCTTTTATGATAAGTTTATTAAATGAAGTTTAGTAGACTCTATTTATGATAGAGTTCACTGTAGAGTCTCTATCTACGGTAGAGTTCACTTATACTCATTCAATAGATTGTAGTCTCTACTCTACTTCCATCTATTTTTATCAGAAAGTTTTGTAAGGTAGGTATAACATTTAGCAGATAGTAAGTCCTAAAGTTATAATTTATTAGTATGTACCTATTGTGAGTAGTGATGAATATGTGCTCAAGGAAAAACCTTTGTTAAAAAAACATTGCGAAAACTGCCAAAGCATAAGTATAAAATAATGCCTACAACCATTATAGATGTAGTTTATATATAATACAATATACTTAACTCCATATAGTTGTAAAGGAAATAATATACACACATCAAAAGTGTCTAGGGATCAAGCATTTTTATGCGGATTTCTTGAGATTGAGATGTGGCTTTGTAATAAATTTATGATTTTATAAATTTATATGGATCCTTTTTGGTGCATTTCATAATTTGAATCAGGAACTGTGAATCAAATTCGAGTAAAAGATGAAAATCAGCTGTCAATATTTTCCCTATAAAAACATACAACGCATTGAAGACATTATTAGTGCTACTGTTTCCCTACTACTGATTAAAACCAACGTTATTATGGAGCGGCGACGTCATTTAAGCAGGGAAGAAATGCTCAGAGCCGTGGGAATGATAGAAGCTGGTTCCCGGCAACGTACTGTGGCTTTAGCTCTGAATACAAGTCAGAGTGTTATCAGTCGACTTTGGACGCGTTACCGAAGCACTGGTACCGTGGCTGAGCGCCATGGAGGACGGTATCGCTGCACCACACGGAGACAAGACCGATACATAGAAAAGTTATTGCAAAAATATATGTTGATCCCTAGACACTTTTGATGTGTGTATTTACAGACAGTACCTATTATAATAATTATCCAGATACTTACCCTATACCAAATAGGTATAGCATGAACTCAGCTATGCTATAAATAAAATTAAAACGATAAGAATATTACACAAACAAACAAGTCATAGTAGTAAATAGGTACTGCAATATATTGCAATATCAATTTGTTGTTCATAAGCATTATTCCTGACAGATGCACCTCCCGAGGCGTCCGATGCAGACAGATGTAAGCTAGACGCGAGATCGTGCTAACCAGACACCTCCCACTTACCATTGTTAGTTGAATTAACGGTCCACCATCTAGTTTACATGTAACCATACACACACTTATACATCTCAACTATGCATCCTGTTATGTACAACATAAAATAATTCGCATTTAAAAGTTTTTCCGTGTCTCCTATAAATTTACTTAACAATTCAATTAAATGCAACTTCCGCAAAATAAAGCGTAAATGAGTAAACTCGGTTATCCTTCATTGCTTCTGAGAACTGTAAGTGCATACACGAATGAAGACAAAATGACTCAGCTAATGACACGTAATGGGATTCCAAGGTAAATAGACAGTGATTACTCTAAGCACCCAACTTTTACCTAATGAATAATATACAAACGGCGACCGCAAGCTTTATTTATTCATCATTTTGTCAGAATATAATCATCATATATTGGTAGGTAACGACGTAAACAAGGTCTTCACTGAGTCATAATTACCAGTAAGTATACATAAAGTTATCTAATCTGACCGCTTCCTTTAGACCAGCAGTTTGTGTATGGAACTGTCGAACATTTCTCAGTTTATATACATTGACTCATGCATTTAAGATAAAATTAAATAAATACAAGTAAACAAAACATAAAGGAAGGAAAATCATAAGTAATTACTAGAACTATGAAAAATATAGAACATTGTTACTCGAATGGTTTCCTAAACTATTTATATTTTCTATAACGCAGAACCACTGACTGAAACAAGACAGAAGAAGTAGCCGACAAATACCTAAGTTGATATACTTAACTGATAGTTTTTTTCATTATGACATAACTCCAATTAAAATATTATGCTCTGCGTTAACTTTTAAAAACTGAGGCCAAGTAATTAAAATAATATAGTCATTAGTTATACAGCAGACAAAGGCATGTCTATTGTCCATAGCACTTGCTTCCAAGTAATGTACGGCCGTACCATATTAGTATGTATATTAGATGTGACATGTAGGTACAGGGAGTGTGTGTGTATGTGTGTGCGCGTGGACTAATGTGTATTGTGATGTGATGAGCGTTGTATGAAACGCTTATCGCTCGGCAGGAAGTGGCTTGGTTTATTATTCGTGTCGTGCATCATTTGGCTGCGTGCGCCGGCGCAGCCGTCCACGCAGCGCTCCAGGATAATTGCTACGCGCCTATCTCGCAGCCTACAAGATAACCACC
This sequence comes from Timandra comae, assembly GCA_958496195.1. Lineage (NCBI taxonomy): Eukaryota > Metazoa > Arthropoda > Insecta > Lepidoptera > Geometridae > Timandra > Timandra comae. The sequence continues at coordinate 6,228,703 of OY292354.1, read as the reverse complement.
TACCTACGATACGACTAACGGGACAGGCTGATTATAATCTCTAATTAACCCGACTCATACATGTCAACGTTAAATACTTTCTATAAATACAGTATGCATATATCTCGTTTTAACTAACCGACATCATCAATACTGAACCGGGAAGAAATATTACATTGAATTTAGAAAGGAAAAAGTGGGTTTATACTTGTCAACAAACTCTCAGATAACATGTCATTCAGATAAGAAATAATCACCGGTTTACATTTTAATCGTCGTTTAACTAGACAACTGTGAAACCAGAATCTGTTGGAGTACCAACTACCTACAATGTTGAACATCGTCCGTCATAGAGTAACTCGTGGTAGAGCAGAGGGGTACCCAACATGCTCGTAAACACTACAAACTAAATAAACTTCAAAGGTTTATTTGTTTAGGATTTCAATAACGCTCATCGTAAAGGAAAACATTTGAGCAAAAAGGAGTAAAGTTGGTTTACATCGAAATGGAAACCTTTCAACACAAACCGTTGTGAAACAAGTGAAATCAAACAATTTGCTTCTCATTATCAGGAATTCGGTAATAATCCTTAAACCGGATCTTTATAAACTTAGAACTTACTGTGCAATAAGTAACTACCTAAACAGTTTCTGTAAGAACCTAGGTACTTAATACGATTACTATAGGTAGGTTAAAGTACTTAGACAATAATCATTTATATTATTTAGTTACATAGAATTCATACCTGCCAAATTGAATTGGTAAGTTAAGTACGAAGAACGAGTAAGTAATTAGTAATTAAATTATTATTATCTCCATCCGAACTCTACCCACGTATCATCATTAATATTTCAAAGAAATATCTTTCCAAGGCCCTTGTGGTAACTCGTTTCGTCCTTGTTTATGGGACTTGTTGACAGTAGTGTCTATTTTAAGTTAAATTTTGATTGTTATTGTTTTATTATCGAGAGCGAGCGTGAGAGGGGCGAGGGGAGTCCGCCCCGTCTCAACCGGCCTCCGCCGAACTGGTTTGACAACAGAGGGTGCATGCGGGTCAACAACACACCTTACTGATCCAAACACGTACGTTCATCGGCGAAAATCCGCCCACGCAATACTTTCTGATCAGTATCAGGAAACACTCCTCTGTATTTCATTGCTCTCTACATTTGCTACTTTACATTAAACATCTAATCTTTTAATCCAAGTAAATTAATTGGCTAAGTAATTGGTTTCTGTATGAATAAAAATTGTTTCTTTATGTATCAATTGGAATACTTATATGACATGAATATGTAAGTAGTAGAAGTTACATGTGTTTATAGAGTTCATTCGTTAAACAAAAACCAAATCGTATATTAAAAACTAAGATAACAATATATTTAACGATGTGATGAAGGATGACTCATTGGTTCATCGAATATTAAATTTAGAAAACGTTTAATACGATTTTACATACATATTTCTATCATGTGTCGGAATAAGCTGTTATTGATTTAGCTATTAGGTAAGTATATTAAACACGAGTTGGGAATATTTTTTAATAGGTAAGCATATTCTAAACCAATTGTGCCGAATCAATTAAACTTTCTATCTAACTTTAAAAAGTAGTCACTCTCAGACTCTGCACTTATCCGATTTTATTTGTGACATCATCTTTTTATTTATAATTTAACACAAAAGTGTTTTCATTTTTATAGATACAAACAAACAAACTTTATAAATAACAAATACATACTTTATAGTAAACATTAATTAATATTTTCGTAAGTTTTTGAGTAGATACGAGTACTCATTTAATCGACACAAGACATAATTAGACATCTTTTTTGTAATATTCATTATCAATTGAAAAATACGAAATGGTCAGCCTCATTTATACCAATTTTATGAAGCCATATCATCCTTCAAACCAATATTATTATTTTTTTCTTTTTTCAAGATACTACAATTTGACTCAGCTATAGATTCAGTCATTTATTGAAACGAATTATTTCATACTTTGGTCGGGTTATAATATCTTATCCTGTAGAAAACTAATTAACGTTAATGTTTTGCACAACTCGTTTATCAGCTACTTTTCTAAGTAACTCCAAAGGACGGTAGGCCGTCAATTTAATAAATAGCCAGTCAAGGGTATATAAAAACATCTTTGTAAACGAGACAAGGGCCATTTGCATTTGCACTTAGCAGTGATGTGACGAGCAAAAAATATACGAGGAGTCAAGCACTCTCCGCCATTAGTTATAATTTTATTACTTTTAATTTATAACATTAAAGAGGTTTTAAATAATACTTACAAGAGTGCACTAAAATATAACGTTAGTATGTATGTCATATATTTGTTTGCATATATGTACGATGTACCTATTTATGTAGATGGTAATAACATTATGAGTAGGTATCTAGTTGGAAAAAATTAAGCTATAAGATTATTGCAAAAATAACTGTGCTACGAATAACCTTTGTACAATAATCATAACATAGTTTTGTGTCACTTTCCTCATCACTATACTAATTATTATCATCAGTGAGAAACAGGTCTATCAGTGAGATCTTACGAACAGATACAATACTAGTATTAAGTACTAAAAACAAGAAGTCCTCAATCATTTTAAACCATGCTTCATGGCACCAATGGAACTCATACAACGTAGGACCATAAATAAAAAAGCACGTTTTACAACAAAAACTCAACAAAAATAAAAACATGCGACTAGTTAAAGAGTTAGATGTCCACAGAGAGCCGGATGAGCCAATCAAATGCGCATGAGTCACACATACAAGAACCTGCGCTCTCCCGTCTGAATCACTACCATTACATGTGTTTCTATAATATGTATTGGTAGCAACAACACATTAAAATCGGTTTACGCAACAAAAAATTATAAGTAGTACAAACTTCAATTTGGAAATAATTTATGTCCAGATTTTAGCAGTAGCACGTTAGAGAACTTACGAAAAATACTCAGTACTCTCCCGAAAGGGACTTTAAAACAGTTTAAGTTCTCCACACAACACGATATGTAAAAATATAACCTAGGTATACAATTTTTATGTGATGATGTAGGTATAATGGTTAAGTACTTTGCAAATTATTATCGATAACAAACGGAAGTAAATAATACGTAAGCAGTAAAGTACTTTCTAGAAAACAAATCGATTATTAAGAATTCAAAACGGCTTGTTATAAGTACTTACTCAAAATAAATGTTCATTTTTATGATTAAACACTTTTATCTCATCATATCTGCGTAATTAAAAAGAAAAATGTATGCACACCGATATTATTTTCGATAATAGATAAGCAAATGTACATAATCCAATCAAGTTCGTGATTCACAGTAAGATCACGTAACGTTATCTAGAACTAAACAATAGCCACACTAATACTCGTTATAAGATGTTTGATGAAATGAGCTGTATCGTCTCTACGTCATTATACTCGAGATGGTTGTATGCGTTATTACTTTTATGGTACTTACTAATTACATTGAGATTACGTTTCAAGGATCATCAGCATACTAAGGAATGGTTCATACAGATACAATCATACGAGTACATATCTATCTTTAAATAAGCCTTAGATAAGCTGTTTGTCACTCTTCCCGGAATTTCTTGGAAAACACTCTACTTCTCGTATAAAATCTACTTTTTACCACTGATTTATTTCTCAAGTGAGATCAAATAGACTGCTCAAAATATAGACTAATTTTAAGAGGAAATTCTAGGTCTTTCCCAAGTAATGTGGCACTATTTATAGGCCTTTAATAATAACTGACCCAATATATTATTCTGGGTAAATAACAGTCACTTTAATTCCTGGTTCACTGTGCCCCAATAGGGGTGGTGAATCGGCAGACGGATTTAGGATTTAATCTGATCCGTCTCCCTATTGGCAATGAGGGGGCATTCGACAGTTCTTTTTGTACTGCTGTTATTTACTCAAGAAACAATATGTTGCCTTGTCACAAGTTTCTTGATGTATTAGGATAACATGAGCATAAAGACATACTTAGGTACGTAGGTATGTACTGTATATGTTTGCACTTAAAAATGTAAAATTTCTGGTAAAAATATATAGAGGTCCCTTCTACAGTTTTATGTCATTGATAACCTTGGTACAATTTAAAATATAACCTTGGCACCATTTAAAATAAAATGTAATAGTGGGCTACGAAAGAATGGGGTAGTGTGCCAAAAAATAAAGATTTTTTAATTAAAAAATAATACTTATTCATTTCCGTTATCGTTTTAATCGATTAGTAAGTAGGTAAATTTCATATTTAGTGATAGTAAAGATAATATTAATGCAAATTAAAATAATATCAATAACAGAAAGAGTTCACAAAATCATATTTGAACAAATAATCATAAAGGACTCGTTTTAATATTGAAATTAATTGGATGAAAACCAATTACTGATTTCGCATGCTTCATCGTTTTTGCGAGGCAATCAGGAACTCGGTTGAATTTAAACGAATTTAGTCCAACCAAGTGCACATGAAATCGAGTGATGATCGTGTTAAATTGTAGTGGTTTTCTCTCGATAACATTAAATATTTTAAATTAAATGAAACAGTTGTGATTGTTGCGTAAAATGTTCTTGAAATCGCTTTCTACGTGGCGTCACGTCGCGCGCCGCCCGCGCTCGCTCCCGCCGATGATAAGCAGACCTTTACTTACGTAAAACACTGATTGCCGATAAAGAAATACAACATGCACCTTACCTACTTACCTGTATGCACGACACGTATTGCGCCTCGACATAAAATATACTTATTTACATCATGTTAACTGGAAAAATACCCCACTAACCTAAATAAAAATTATTCATTACTACAGTTACTTATAAGTCTGACTGGCGAGCGTGGTGTTTGACGCCTTTTCCTCCTCTTTTACCTACTAATATCAGCAGTGAAAAAGGTTTTTGCCCTGCAGTGGGATCTTATTCTTAGGACAATTCTTTACTTATAAGCATGTACTTCTTACGTTTTTTAAATTAAAATATTACTAAGTACTCACTTGCGTGGTATTGTACCATGGATGCGTATACTTACGTAGATGGAGTTTACAAGTGTACGTGTACGTGTTGTTTTATATATCTACGTATTTGCATTTATATTGACGTCAATAGCAACAAGCGAGTTATTTCAGAGAGCAACCCGTAGTTGATGGTGTTCTAATTTCCAACCACGGTCGCATTCGGCGCAAACTGTTCGCCACGACCCGCTTACAAATTGATTATAATTATCGTCCAAATTGTGGTTCTTCCGTCTATTAGCAGCATTACTACAGTTCGTGGTTTGCAGTTGTGAACTCACGGCGATGACTACTAGGTACATAAATATCTAAATTTTTTACAGCTTTTATTTAACGATGTTTGTATTTTGCTTGTTAGTTTATTTGGGTCAAACCTGCAGGTCTATTTTTAGCCGCTTCGATTGAGTTGAAATGATAGTTATATAGATTGTTGAAATTGCATGTTTGCTATTTTTTAATCATGGCTCGGTCATAATGGTGACCGAAACGTATTGCACAAATTCACTGTAAGTATATTATCAATGAGAGAGGGGTGATTTTGTCGTACAGATAGAGGGATCTTTCTGGAATTAATTTGAAAGATATTATTTGATTTGCTATACTTATATGTACCTGCTCATGTACTTTGCTGTAGTGGATATGATTTCGTCTTTGTACTTACGATAACTCACACAGATTAGATAGGAAAGTATTTTTATTCAAAAACACAATTTTAATCAATCAGATTTGCAAACAGAGATACAAATCTGTTATTTTAAAGAGTATCTTTTCAACCGCATATTATCAATTTAATATTATTTCGAGTTGATAAAAATGAAGAGTATTGCGATCAGGTCTCTAACTTGATGTTCTATAGAGCACAACACCGACTGCAATACTGTGTACCAGTCACCAGACGTAGCTGTCTCACGTTCACTTTCTATAGAATTATTTTTGAGGGCATTTCAAATGAAGCACGACCTCTACTGAATCACTTGATCACTAATCAAGTGTATTATTTCACTTCCAATAGACAAAGCGATTTGTTCGTATTGTGCTGCACACTTGTATAGTTATAGATAGGTAATATTTCTCTTTATAGAAGTAAATATTTAGTATGAATACTATTGTATTATATAACAGCACAATGCGAAGTAAATAACTTATTGTAAATCATACGTATTTTCCTCCTAATTGTTATTAATTATTCGAGGAAAGTTGATCCTTGTTTTATTATCCGGAATACTGGCGCTTTGCCACTTCAGTAACAAAGGTAACATTTTTGAAGTATGTAATTAAATTATTAACAGTTAACATACATTTTAAGAAAAAATACGTCTTCCGTATACCTAATTGAGGTTTTTTTTGCGAGCCCGTGTGAGAATACAGGCGATTTCACCGGGAAACGCAGCACTATGATGATACCTTTCGCTCGATTCGACGGCAGATAGATAACAGTAAAAACAGTTGTGCCACTTCCCAGTGACCTTTGTTACAACCAACTGACAACTAGAAAACACTAGTTAAGTATCTGCCACACAGACATCATTGAGAGAAAATTGTACTCTTTTCCATTAGTGGCGGTACAGACAGTAAAACGTTTGGCTGCTCGACAACAAAGATTTGCCTTGTACAAGTGTCCACACCGCTCCGGTCGACTCCCGACATTGAACTTTGTGATAGACGCTCAAGGAAATTGGCAAAGTACCAATCTTCAGAACTTGTAAATACATAGAAGTCTGACTTTGAACAAAGCAATTAAGACAAAACTTGTTACATTAGGTAAGTACAATACGAGGGATGGTGAATCCCGCAGAGAAACTTTTTAAGGACAATAGCTCCCTCACCCCTCGCCCTTAGGGGTGCCCACGTGCGCCCGGATGCATGTTTTATGAATGAGCTTTAGCAATTTCTACTGAGTTACTTCCATGCGTTGCCTTGGTTACAGATTGTGAAGGTTATTATAAAAACTTCCGTGAATATCAATGAGGAAGAATCTTAAAGTCAGCCCTAAAGACCTAAGCCTTGGTAATGTTTAACGATATTTCATTTTTTGGGCTCTCTTTACCTACTCACTTTGCCTCTTTCACAACTTAACAAAACTCTATAAACCTTTATGTCTTTAAGTATGTACTCGTATAATGGGAGAGCTAACTTTATTAAAGTTCTCCGGACTGAGCTGACCGTGACAGTGAATGTCAAAGTAAAACCTATTGAAAATGCTAATTGATGAAGTTTAATTACATAAGTGTGACTCAACAGAAGTATCGACACTACGTAACGAAAATATTAGCATAATAAATAAATTAAAACTTAGTTTTTGACCTGGCATACATATAATAGTAATGATTGCCTACAATGCCTAACAGTTTTAATGACGTAGCAGGTATGTAATGTCGAATTAAATTAACCTTAATTTAATTTGTTGTTGCATATAAAACAGTGGCCAATGTCCAAGTAGTTAACCAACGACAGACTTTGTTAAATATTTAATAGTAAGTTTTGTCTTTTGAAAGCAGAGTTAAGGAACAATAATCACGTTACTCGTACAAAAGAAAAGTTTATTTAAGTATTTATGAATGTTTGTTATGCCAAGTACCAAAGAATCGATTCCATCCCTAGAACCCAATTATATTAGACGCATCTCACTTCTACTCTCTCTATATTAATCGTTGCTTTACATAAGAATAGAGAAAAAAATCCTCACATTATCTCCTGCTAGATCCCAATAATGATTTGATTTCATGACCGTTGTTGCTAACATCATTGACATCATTACGGATAAAAACTCTCAGAGGTCTAACATTGGGCTTAAAAAAATTCGTATCGCCCTCTGGGTTGTGGAGGTCGGATGGCAGTCGCTCCACGTGAAATATTGATAATCCACCAAATCTGGTTCAATTATAAACCGACCCCAATCAGACATGGGACAGAGGTTTGGTAGAGGAGGATTCAAAATGTTTTCTGCTCCAATTCTGCAGTTAAATAACGTACTTAGGTAAATGACGCAAGCAAAATTATACTAATTAGTGATGTCGTTGTTTCACTTTACGAAGTGTAACATGGGTCGATTAGTTTGTAGTACCAACGTTACGTTTCAATAATCAGTAGGTACCTACTAGATACCGGCACCTATTTCAACAAAGTAATTCACGCACGCGAGCACCTTTATTAAATACTTAGACACGTATAAAACGTCTGTTCGGTTCGTGATATTCAATCTGCTACGGTTTCACTTCTCAAGTGTATCTGTGAAAGATTGATACAAAAATTGTTATTTCAAATATGAACCACGAATTTGGTTTATGTTACAGTAAATATTGACTACTCAGTATTATTTTTATATCTACTTACTTATTGACAAATTAGGTAAGCACATTTATAGAACAATATTAGTAAGTTGTAAGTACTTACCTATTTCTTAGTTTCTAGTCACTTAATGCAGCTTGGTTTAAGAGATTAGGCTCCTAAGCCTAATTTAGATAGGAAATTTGTTACTTATAAATAAGTCCCGGGGCTTGTAAATCAATAATATCTATACACCGAATATGTACTCAGTGCTTAGCTATTTAAATGATCCATTGTTTATAAAGATGTACAGGTTCTACTACAAATAGATGCAGAATCTTTCGATCAACTGAGTCATTCTCATTAGTTGCCTGATAAGTACTCCTTGATTAGTAGATTCATATCTATTATCATCCATGACGCGACACTTTAGGTGACTCAAACAATATTAGAACTACCTATTCAAATAATTACTAGGTAAAATCGGTTGTAGATTGGTATCACAACATTAAAATAATACGTATGTATCGACTCGATATTATGCATTGAAAGTGGAGCTGATGGCATTATAACAATTGGGAGCAGTGTCCTTCGACCTTCCCGAACGGAAGTTCACATTGTTATTTCAATATTACCAAGCAATTTCTGTTAGCATCTTTGGAATTAAATAAAAGATATTCTTTTTTACCGTTGACAATGATATAAGTATGTAATGAATTACGGTAAAATATGCTTAATTATTACTCACATGAATGTAGGTCTGTATAATACGACAGCAAATGAAAAACGTAGGTATTCGAAAAACTACAAAAGCCAAAACTGGGAAAAAACGGCCATTCCGCCATTATTTTTTTAAGTTTCGCTATAAGTAAGGACTTATTATACTTAATAGTACTTACTTACCTAAATCTTGGGGAAAATGAAACGCCATACGTTTCCGTTAGGTTCTCTGTTGAAGGTGAAGCTACTTGTATTGATCATTACACTTAGAATTATTATAATATCTACAATATGAACCCTGAATTACTACGTAGAACAGTTACAACTAAGTGTTACAAATTCTTGATTATTTCAAGTCTCTTGATTATTTTTACCAGAAAATGCTATTGAAAATTAGATAAGTGCTTAGATTCTTATTAGTTACTTACTTATTCTTTGAATCGACATATACGTTCTACATCGAACGTCTCTAAAAATTAAAAGTCACTACATTAAGTACTGAAGAGTTCTTCTTATCCGGTCCATGCGTACACCTACCAGCTTATTATTCAATCAAGTTCAATTGTGTCTGCATGCGGCGATTCTTCTTCTAATATTACTTACATTTCAGTGTAATATGTATTAGTTAGGACATTACCTTTTTAATACTAAGTATAACTTACTTACCAGACATAAGCCACTTACCTTAAATCGTGACATTTAGTACCAAGTTACAGGTGTAACACTTCCGAACTTACTGAAAGTCGAATGAGCGTATGCGTATGGCATTTACGTCAGTAAAATCCGTGGTAAAATCATACAATATTATAAATATACTTTAGTTCTTTCTTATCTTATTTATTACTCTACTCATACAATGTTATAAATACTACACTAATTTACAAATTACCATTACCGACGGAAGTTAGTAGAAAACGAAACCTGTTCACCACGTGTCTCAGTTTCTGAGCTGAAGGGACACGGAACAATGGTCGTCTCTCAGTTTGTTATTGTGTCCGAAGTGGATGGGGTCGCTTGGAAGCACATGTTGCTCATCCCACCCGCCTTATAATAAACACCATTCAAACCCAACATCCCTTTATAATGTCTCAAAAAGATTCAAATATAGGGCCTGTCTGTCATGCACAATACAAAATGCCGGTTTTGCAGCAACTCGTCGCAAATTCCGCTTTTTGTTGTCAGTGAAATTAGTCATCGACGTAATCTGACACTAATATGAACAGAAGGAACACCCACAACACTTACACAATTAATTTGTCATCATAATAATTAGAAAATGAATGTTAATGGAATGACTGTAATAGGATTTATATATCCTACCTACACATAACAGAAATGTATATGTATCTGCTATGTAATCATTAGCTTGTGTTCTTACTGATCAAAGTAATGCAAGTCAAGGTGCACTTGCGTAACTTATCGAGAATCTCGCAACTGCTCTGGGAAGTAGTTACCAACCCGATGACACAGATAGGGCTTAATCAAGCTGACTGTACTCGTTAATAATGCGATCTGAACAGGAAACTTACAATTATAGTAATAAGAAGCGATGCCAAGTTTGTCTAGAGCCAGGTGTGGCAAATTGACGCAAGCTACGCCATAGAGTCTGGCAACGATGCGGTGACTTTACAAAATGCTGCCATTTTAGGCTCAGTCAAGGTAGCATCAGCCTACACTACTTGCCCAACGATCGTGCATACGAAAATTACAAAGTCACGTAATATGTGTTTTAAAATTTTCTTAATAAACATGATAACATTCTTAGGCTTTATTAGACTGAAACTAAAGTTTTTTTGTAATATTTTTTAATAATGCACGTTCGTTATGAGCAGACACAGTAACGTGATTATATGCCAATAGAATCAAGTAATTATTATGGTGTATTCTAATCGAAAATGCAGTCATACGCCATAGTGATTGAACGCTAATGCACCCGCATTATTGTTACCATGGGAATTTTCAATCATGAGAAGTTGGAAGAGCAGAGCACCACCATTACAACCATTCAATATGCGAGTAAACAAAACACTATTGAACTTACCAACTGCCCCGCTCGACTATACATTCAGTTACAAAATAAATGTCGCGGCGAGAGTTGTTGTGCAAAACACAATAGGGATTGATTTGTTTGAATTCTAGTGCATATTTGTATTGTTTCAATATTTTGAAAGCATTCAATCTGATATTAGAGACAATTTATAATATTGTGTGGTATGGACGTGCGGCGTATGTTAATAGGGTATTTATAGACGCCCCACACGCAGCATCGAGGTGCGCGGGAGACTAAAACATGCTTCTATTCCAAGCGAGACCTTGCATGCTCATGGAGAGCATTTGTACCTATATCTTCATTGCTAAATGCACGTTAAATGCTTTTGTCTAAATAAACACATTTCACATTATTAAATAATAGATGAATCATAAATTCTAGATTCCAAAACATTTGGTAGAGGAATAAGAAGTGGGCGGTAGACGAAACTGGCAGTATTTTTTATTAAGAGATGAAACTAACAGAATAAATCCCACGTGTATTCTGACGTACGTAAACACGATCGAACGTGTCGATTTGCATTCAAAATTCAGGTATCATCGGATATGACAGACAGGCTCACAGGGGAGAAACTATGTACCTATTTCCCTTTGTGTAATGAAATCAATACCGTAGCCCTGCGGGCTTTGTTCGGGTTTGCAACTGATGGTGATGCTATTTGACATGAATCCCTTCGGCAATAGGTAAGTACTTTAGGTCGACGGGTCTACCTGCCTGCACACATATCGATATTAATTACGCTGCAATATTTACTGAATACCTAGTTACTTCAAAATTCTAATGTTTATCTCAGTTTTATGTTATCTAATAACATCGTGACGTGAGATAATATTAGTAGGTACCTACATACATATGCTTGTGAGTTACTAATAAAATAACTTAGTAGCTAAGACGCGCTCATTACTGCAGTTTGTTTATAAATAGGTATTTAAGGGCCGATTTTTCCATCGCCAGATAACTTTTATTCGACGAATAAAATTGACGTTTGACAGATTTTGTATGAAATAAGTGTCAAAATTTCAAAGTTACCTATTCGTCGAATAAAGTTATCTGGCGATGGAAAAATTGGCCCTTAATGAAATAAACAAGTTTTAACTAATGACCCGAAACACGAATATTAAGTAAATTGTAAGTAGTAACTAGGTATTACATGAAATGTTTGCATTGAAACATTTTATCAACAAAAACCGGATTTGTATCTATTATCAAACACTCTCTATCCATTCAGACCGTAAAGAAATCAAGCTTCATATTTATAGCAATATAATGCTGATTGCAAATTAAAGCATGTAGAAAACGAGGATTGTTGCGTACCAGTGGTCACGGTCCAACGGCTGGGGCGGCTACCGTTTGTATCGAGTCGCACGCGCATGCCGCGGCCCGGCCGTACCACTCCGCGTACGCGTCGCCTCAACCAGAGTCCCGTTATGCCCGCAACGTTTAACTTGCGTTTTATAACACAATACTACCCAATTAACACTGTACTAAATACCTGTGCATGAATATTTATTATGTACTTAACTAAGTACCATGACATGAGTTAAAGAAGCCTAGTCCATTGGATCTTTATGATGAGGATCATACTAGATGATATGATTGCTCTACAAAGGGCAAAGGAACCATAAAATTATGTTCATATTATAACTACCTATTAACATGATAGAACTAATAAACAGTTCATTTTGTTACAACTCTACTGAGTTGTTTCATTAGCTTATTTCCTTGTAGAACTTATAATTTATTCCTGTAGCAGACTTACTCTAGATCTAGTTGTTACAGCATCAAGTTCAAGAATGTGAAACATAAGAACATCCAAAAGCTTCTTTGTGAGTGCATAAGTACTACTTTAATTTGAAACCTGTAGGTACAGTCAGCATCAAAAATGTGTAAAATATAAGACAAATATTCAAAAGTTTTTGTAAGTTTTTAAATATATTTAGTACCTAATAGAAACATTATCGAAAACCAATATAACTATAGCTTTTGAAATTTGAATAATTGAATGTGTTTGTTTACATATTTTTGCCTTTAGACTGTACCTACTGCATTGGCTTTAAATAAAAATCTATCAACACTTTTGAGCATAGGTGCTTCTAAATAAAAAAGTTTAAAAAATCAACTGTCAATTATTTTTGTACTAGACCTACATAGTCTATGTGTTACATTACTGCACAGAATTTACATTAGAGTAAAAAGTTGAATACAAAATAAAATTCTATGTGTGCCAGTCTAAAATAACTAGCTCCTATCAAAACTTTGATATTGAACAGCTGTTTACTAACAATATTATGAATAACAATGTCTGAGAAAAACACCTGTATCATACACAAATACAAAGAAAGTTTGGTGAGTAATAAACTGTGTGAAGCCTTGTGTATGGTCAATATTTGAGGTTTGACCTATGAGTTGTGATCTAGGTTTTAAAGAAGCTGATGAAATAATGACTAATGATGAATACTTAATTTGCAAGGAATCAATGACTAATTTGTGAAACTGTGATTGACATTATTTATCCTTCAATATTAGTGAATTGATTTAACATAAATGGTGATTATTACAACAAGTGTTAGTCATATTTTGAGTTATTTCCTTTCAACGTACTTCATCATCAACCATAGTCTTATCAACTTTTATAATACCTGTGTTTTGAAAACCTCAGGTAATTCCCAAAATGTAATTAAAGTTTTTAATCTATTAAATATGATTAATGTGTAAAGTATTTCATTGTATTGTCTTTGTTTAATGATGCAATTAATTGATATGAGTTTTCCTAGTTGTATTGTTTTGAACTGATGAGACTTTGGATAACTATTTATGGTATATTATTGATGATTATGATAAGAAGTTGAAACTAGTTTCATGTTGATGTTGGCAGTACTGTATGTAATGTATTCTACGTAATAAGGAAAGCTGTTACCTTTTGTACCTGATGAATAAAACTTCACTTATAATCTCCCACTTAAAACTTTTATTATACTTTGTTATATTGTATTATCACAAATCCTGGTAGATTTAAAACACAATCACGCAACTGACAAATCATTCTGTTCTTTGATTATTATTGATTTTTCATATAAACATAATTTACACAATAAAACACAATCTGCGACTTGACTTAGTTGTAAACTCTTACTCATTGTTTCCCACTACACAATCATTATAAAGTTATTGCATATTGGATGGCTTTTTATTTGCTACATAGTCCTTGCCCTTCAACATATTAATCTCATTAAATTATATACAAACTTGACTAATAATTATTTTACAATACACATTGTTGTTCAGAGGCAGCTCTCGCTCACTCCCCTGTTCCATCAGGATAACATATCATGATGACACGGAGCCCGTATACTCCTATTTGATTATTCATTTACATTATGCAAACTGTAACTGCGGGAGTATCTACCAGTACTAAAGTATGAAAATATAAGATAAAGCACCTCATTTGGACAATGGTATGTATCAAAGATATTAACAACGTGATATGACGCGCTTTGCGTCCGCCAGAGAGCCGGCGAGCGTGGCGGGCGTGCCGCCGCCGGGCCCTCCGCCGGCCTGGGCGGCCCTCGAGCCGAGGCGGGCGCACTCCCACCTCGTCTTTGCAGTCTTACGACAAATAAATGCCACATTACACTCTATATATTAAAGCACTGTACAACAACAATATGTTTTCTTTTCCTTTTCAGGACTAACGTTCATTTCACGCACTATCTCCGCGAACATTTCATTGACGTTGGTGCGGCTCTTGGCGGAGGCCTCCACGAAGGGGCAGCCCCACATATTCGCGAGCGCCGCGCCCTCTGCGTGAGACACCTCACGCTGATGCTCCAGGTCCGCCTTGTTCCCCACCAGCAGGATTGGAACGCGCTCCGAGCCCTTTACGCGCGTTATTAACTCCTTCATAGGTTTAATATCTTGAAATGTTTGGTGATTCGTTAGGGAATATACTACGACAAATCCTTGACCATTTTTTATGTACAGATCCCGCATTGATGCGAACTGTTCTGTTCCAGCGGTGTCCAGTATTTCTAAAACACATGGGGAATTGTCCACTTCTATTTCTTTTCTATAGAAATCCTCTATCGTGGGGTCGTATTTTTCCATGAAACATCCAGACACAAATTGCACAGTCAAAGCACTTTTTCCGACCCCACCCGATCCCAACACGACCACTTTGAATTCGCGCATTATTGTGCTCCGTAATTCACACTTGCGAGTCTTCCACACAACGTTTTCGAAACGTATTCACACTGTGTGCTATAAAAATGTCATTGCTATGTTGGTTTATGACTCACTCCACTCGGATGCGATCACTGAGAACGTTCACGTAAAATAAGTTAATTGATAAACATCGGCGCCATTTTAGTATGATGTGTGACAAAACAATTCAGATTGCATCGCGACGGTAATTACTACTTAAACCGAAGATACGAACACGGAAGCAAACATCTAATAAACTGACTGAAAGTGCTCGCTCGCTGCTTGAAATCGGCGACAGCAGGTTGGTCAATGCACCATGGCAAGCGGTGGTTTGATTGGTGAATGAAAAACATTGTGCTACCGGATGCCAGTGTTCCCACTGCTAAATTTAAAATCTCCCATTCGGCCATAATTACTGTTTCATTCATATTAATGATTAAATCTTTTGATTTTTAAGAGAAAACTGAAACAGATTTTTCAAAATAAGTTAGGTTTATCTTCGCAACATAAATATTACGTTTTTTTTTTCAATTAAATAAATATAACAAACAATTCTAACGGTATACCAACGAAAAAAGTAACAAAAAATAAAGAAAAATATTTTCTACATCATGAATAATCCAAATCTATAGTGTGAAAAAATATAGGTATATTTTTAAAATTCTACAATTTTTCCTTAAAATTAATGCTAATAAAATTATGGTAACATTGACCGGATGAAACTTGTATTTGTCATGGTGTCAGCACTGATAAGTTGACGTTCCATTACCTTGTTCGAGTGATATTTTTTTTTATAAATTACAATAAATATAGCAATTTGCTAAAATTTACAATATATTTTAATGGAAGTAGTTGTATTGTGATAAAATAATATATTATTAACTTTTGATAGTGTGATATAGTTAATAAAATGTAAATAATGAAATTATTCTTGAAGACCAGAAATGCGTAAGTTGGAACGACATTTTATCATATTTTAGTTCAAAAATGTCAACGTCTATGTCAACATTAATTACAATTTAAACGTCACTAAATTAGTAATTCCTTGGTCAATTATTTCTTATTTCATTCATGGTTGGTCTGATATAATCAGATTGAGCGGTAAATTTTATAAAACGAATGCCTTTTTGCGCATTAATATTATTATTCATTTAGTAGGCTTCCATTAGGTCGATTATAATAAGAAGCTATAATCTTTAACATAGCTTGATTTTATGAACTAAATACACTTTTTTTTGTACTACTTCTTGTTTCTACAGCGATAAGCAGTTGTTACTTCATTTCTAAAAAGTCTGTTTTATAGTCTGAATAGTAGAATAACAGGATAATAATGACTTATATGGCCATCCCGGATGAGCCTACAATACCACTGAATATGGCAACTAAGGAACAAAGTAGCTAATATTTAATCTGGTGGTTATAAATTAATAAGCCATTACTTAATTAAGTGTATGAAAATATATTTAAATTATAAATTAATCCATGTAAAAATAATATAAAATTCCTTAAAGATATCCATGATGTGACATTCTCTTTAACAAGTCTGCAGCTTCCCTTGTGGCTTGGTGATCATCATTAGACTTGGCTGGATAGCTTGCAGCAAGCTTGAGATAGTATTTGGCTTGATCCTCTTTCTCTAACTTCAAATAACAACTCCCAAGTCTCAGTAGATTTAAACTGTAAAACCGTGGTTGTACAGTTTCAGCTCTCAGAAAGTATTCTAGAGCATCTTCATAGGTAGATTGTGGAGGTGTTGCAAACAAAACTTCAGCTATTTTCCTCTGATGCCAGGGCATTTCAGCAATTTGATAACACCATTCTCCCAGCATATGTAGAGTGGTAGCATCATCAGGGTTTAATGTTACTGCAAGCTAAAAAGCAAGGAACATCATTTTAAATAGTTGATTTGAATAAGGATTTAATATTACTTGACTAATCTAGTTTCTCATAGTTCTAAACTATATTTTCATGTACCTATCTAATGATTTATTTATTATTTTTAAAACTTAAATTGGGTCATTTAAGTGTTTCTCACACATTCAGTAAATTGTTCAATGACTTTTTAAATTAACATTTCCATTCCTTTTGACATACATAATGCCACTTGCTATCAGAGAAAACTGTATTAAAATGGTTCCAGTATTTTTTTTACAAAACCACTGATACGAAAAGAAAACGAAGTATTTTATATGCAAAAAAACTAATTTTCTGTGCAGACAATGAGTGCATTATTGAAAAAAATATATACAGGTCTTCAAATATAAAATAAACACTTACATCCATATGTTTCTTAACATTTTCCAACTGTCTGATTCTTTCTTTAATACCTTCAGAAGCACTTTTTGTGTCAAGCAGTAAAGCATACCACTTGTGAACTGCATAATGGTCATCATGGGTCAATAGTAACTTAGATATTATATCATAGGCTACGTCTATGAGTTCTTTTTTATATGAATCTTCATATTTTGGTTCTTTAGACATATTGTACAGTACTCTAACTAGTCTCCACTGCACTTCTACATTGTCAGGTTCCTGAAATATTATTGTTTTAATTGATTATTAAGTATCACACATCAATATTAAATTTGTTATGAGTTTTCAAAAAACTAGTTACTTGCATTAATTCGACTTGTAAGTAAGTGTTTAAATACATAATAGATAGCACTAATGGTAGTCTATACAATCGCAAAACATTATACCTGGGGGCCAGATAATCAAGTTTCTACTGTACATTATTAATTTCAACTATTAAAATAGTTAAGAAAATAAATAAGTACTTACTTCCCAATCACTTAATACAGCATAAGAGTCTTCATAATGTCCATTTTGGAACAAATTATCAGCAGTCTTTAGTAGAGTATTCAGCATTTCAGTATATTTTTTATTATCGATCGGTTGTGCCTTCTTCATAGGCCATAGGAAAGCAATACTAACAAAAGTCATTAGTGAATACTTTTTGAATGAGTTCTGAAAACATTGAACATTTTCTAATTTGTTTATTATCATCATTGTCATCTTCATTCATCATTTACTGATGCAGAAATTCTTTCTCTTAAATAAATTGAATACAGTGAAGAGGAAGAGATATAAAAATTAACACTTTCACAGCGGATCACGACCTCAGCTCGGCATTCATATTTTTCTCTAACGCGCGAATCACGAGTAGCACTCGTGACCGCCTTTCAAATGTTTATTAGAAAATCACGACGTCTTGTCGTGATCCGCCTTGTACACGTTTGTAGCTTAGTTCATAAGCTACACACACATATACAATGTTTGTATGTAGTAAGAACGCGATAGCTACAGTTCGCGATCGCCCGCGCCCACTCAGTCGACCGCCGGCGAGAGTACGGAGCGAGTGTGACTGTTTTTGTCTGTATGACTTTTTTTTTTTTATAAAAAATGACCATGTTTACTTTACTCGTATTAAATTATTTTATATACTATAATTTTTTTTTATTTATTATCCATAAAATATAAAAGTATATCTTTTAAACACAAAAAGAATTATCCATATACCCCTATCCGTTATTTTTCTATGATGTTCACAATTATGCAGAAATACGCCCGCGTACCGTATCAAGCGGCGCTCTAAACGCTCCGCTGTGAAAGTGTTAATTAGGCCTAACACGACTAGGAAATTAGTGGGTTTTTGTGCAGTAGAAAAGCTAAATATCAGTTTGATATTCGAAACAACTTACATCAGATAGTACAGCTTGTGTTTTATATATTTGTTTTTGTTTCATGAGCTTTGAAAAGAATCGAAGGGCTCCCATGGAAATTGGTCGTAAGATATTCATTTTTTAAACTTAATTCACTAATAACTGAAATAAATCTATTTCAGGTGTCAAGTAAATTAGTTTGGCCTCTAGAACTACTGAACTTATACGACGTGTGTGTGCTACATTACAATAAAATTAAAATAAAATCTACATTTATTTACAATTTTACTTTCTTGTCCTCAATGAATGTCGAGGAAAAAAAAAGGAAAAAAACAAAGATTTGACATTTAAATCATTCTTGGCATTGACATTGACGTAACTTTACATTTGGCAAAGACAGAGAACTTAGGAAGAAGCACTATCTCTTTTTAGTTTAATGTGCACATGAATTTTAAGATGGCGCTGCTGTCACAAAATAAACCACACGTAATACTTGAAAAATATATTGATTTTCATTATAATAAAAAACAAAACCTTCAAAATTAAGAAAAGTACAAATACCTATTTGATTCTGTCCTCTACTTCTTATAGAAAAGTGTTATTTAACTATGTATTTATTTCTGTACACCTTGGCTATAATAGCGCAATTAGAAAATATACGAAAATTTACTTATGTGAACACCAAAGAGGTTATTTAAAACATTTTTGGTGGACACTTTTTTAGTGGGTGTTCCTCGGGTCTCGGGAGAATGTACCCCTTTTATCTAAACGGGGTACATTCTATCGAGACATAGTGTAGATACACTACGGGTCACGGGAGAATGTATGTCCTATAATTTGAAGATTATTTAAAAGTATAATACTTGTATTTGTATTGCACCGTGTGTTGTAATTCATCGAATTCACGAAGTATTTTTTTACATTGAAGGAAGGATCCTCTAAGCGTAAATTGCGTATGCCTAGTAATTTACGGTATACATAAATTGTGCCATTTCAGAATAGTTGTATTGTTCTCTATATACCTATGTAATTTGGTTTTATTTGGGTTTTATCGAAAGTTTGTTAAATTTTTTATTCTGGCAATTTTATTCAAAAAATCAATTCCTTCCTGGTCCAAGGGCGGGTGAGGTGTGCTGTTGACAGTTTCATTCATTTCATCAGTTTTTGAGAGTGCTCGTTATTTGTGTTTCAAGATTATGTATTTAAAATAAATACCCATTGATTTGGATACTTGTTCAATATGCAGAGATCAGGTAATGTTATTCAATTTACCTTTATGAATTACGCATTCTATATACATTAAATACATTAATTCGCGCCAAGGATTATGAAGTCGAGTTCAAAATACGAGATCGTTACTACAATTTGGGGAAATTATTGATGTTTTCTGTCAATTACATTATATTATTTAATTACTTACATTGTTCCGGGTTATACTCAATTATACGATACATCCTAGTCGTAACACAGTTCATACATTTTTTAGTTATTATGTCTAGTACGTATGTAATAGAGGAAATAGTAGTATTGAATGACATAGATACATTTTGCGAATTAAAACTAGAAGTACACAAATGAGTCATTAAAATAGTTTATGGAGTTACAATTTGATGTATATTACACCATAATATATCCTTATTTTATGCTAACAAGGGGACCAGTCTGGTGTATGTATACAATCAAAGATTTTTACCATAAAAACTATGTATCATTATTTATCAATGACTGTACTTAGGTACAAAATAGGCTCCACATTGTTAAATTCTTGAATAGAATTTTGAAAACGAAATGCAATTTTTATCCAATATAGTTCCTGTTATTGAAAAAATAACATCGAGCAAATGTCTTATTCACAAATATTGTACATACAAATTTGAATGCTAATGAATGTTAGAAAGAAGATTTTAGCATAATTATTTTATGAATCTTATTTTCTTTTTGTTTTTATGTAGGCCTACAATTTCATTACTTTATAGATGCATTAGTTTATGTCATATTCCTTAATTTTAAATGACTACAAGACAATTCTCATCCCAAGTTGATTATGGTAAACTATTAATCTCGACCAATATTTAAATTACTGATGTCTATTTTTTGCACCTGTTCATCATAACATTTGAGCTGATCATCATGAAATTATGTGTATACAAGGGTACAAACCGAAAATTACTGTTAAAGTAGGTACTATAGTGTATTCCACAATAGTAAATAAACAAAATACTTCTTAAGAATAGTCTAACATATTAAAATCAACAAAATTGCAACAGTGGTCTCCATAACAATATTAGCTGTATGTCTATATTGCAGAACTCATTAATTGTATTTTAATAATAATATCATGTTGGTATTTATAAGATAAATATTAATTAATATATAGTACTAGCAGCGCCCCGCGGCTTCACCCGCGTAGTTCCTGTTCCCATGGGAATTTCGGGATAAAAAGTATCCTATGTTCTTTCCCGGACCATAAGCTACCCCTGTACCAAATTTCAAGTCAATCGGTTCAGTAGTTTAGCCGTGAAAAGGTAACAGACAGACACACAGAGTTACTTTCGCATTTATAATGTTAGTTAGGATTGTGTCCTTGATTATATGTTTATAAAATATATTGACTTTGTGTAGTAGCTTCAAACCCTGCCACTTTTATGGCTTCATGTTTTACATAATTTAGCTAATACATTACAGTACTGAGGCCTATGTCCAGCAGTGGACAAATACAGGCTGTTGATGATAATGATGATTACAGTACTGACTTGTAAGATCCTACTATAGGCCCAACATGGTGTTAAGTTAGGTATTAGATATAGCAATGATGAGTAATAGTCATAATTATTTTCATCTTTCAAATTTGAAAGATTATAGAAGCTGTGTTTGTAAAATAATAAATTTGAATTTTAGTCCGCTAGACTGTTAAATAAATTCAGATATAATTTTGATATGTTACCATTTTTGATAATAGATTTCGTTATTGACTGTTTAAAATAAAGGTAGGTATTTAAAACGAATAAGTTTTAAATGTTTTTCCTAGAAATTGGTTTTTCAATGTGGATACATTTAAGAGCTTGCATAAGCAAAGGTCTCCCTCCGTTGTTTGATATTAGATACAGTGAGGAAGAATATTCGTGAGAGAAATCCCTTTAAATAGTATATAAATATGGCAATGAAAACCAGTTAAACAATAAGAGACAATATTGGTAACTCAAGGAAAGTTACAAGTAATTGAAGTTTAATCAACAGAACCCATCGGCAATAAATCTATCTATCTACCCTGGTTTTTGTAGTATGTTTCTGATACTAAAGGTTTTACTCGCGTTATTATTGTTAATTTCGGATCTTATAGGAAATTCAGGATATTTTTTTAAGTCATTTTTGGTAAAAAGCAACACATAATATCTATAACATAAACATTTTCCACGCAGTGGAACGATACAGGTTAAATAATAAAAAAAACATTTGTAAACTCTGTCATCTATTTCATAATAATTTTCGAAGAAGGGCTTAGTTAGCCTGTCCTAAGTTATATGTAGGTAAATGTGTATCTTGTTCAAGAGTATTGTGTTGTGTTCAACGAGCGTGTGACCTCATCTCGTAGTACTTCGGGATATGCGCCCTGACGCGGAAACTGCCCACCGCGGTGTCCCTCACTCACTGTAATCAACACCATTCTTCACTTTCGCGGTATTACTTACTAGTCTCTATGAACTGAGAACAATCAGCTGCACACTGTTTTTTGTTTAGAAAATTATGTAAAAACTAGTTTTATTGTCTGTCATTTGTTGCAAATAAATGTTTCAATTCCACGGTTTTAGTTTGTTTATTAATTTGTTGTTTTTTAAATAGTGCTCAAATCAACTTTATTTATGAAATCATATCTGATGAAAGAAGTCTGTTGTAAGGAGAATCGAAAGAATGTATAGTGGCGCCAGAGAGAGATCAAAGTCTTAAAATTAATTGATAATAAATTTCAACTGCATTCATCTTGCGAAGTCAGCATTAATTAATATGACCTTTGTTCCATTGATAGTACAAAAACATACAAATGCGCATTGCACTCTATTAGAATAATTGAACAACAATATTATTCGTCTCCAACTTAATTTGAACTAAAGTACATTTAAAAAAATATAAATATGTATTTTGATAAATACCATAATATCATATTCATCTAATTTAAACTTTGTCTAAATGTAAATCAAGTGACTAAAGAATTGAATAAATTCAAAATGGAAGAAGTAGGTAGTCGTGTCTCGAATGCTAGTAATGTCTTCAAATTAAAAGTAAATAAGATGCGTGACGAGATGCTTTGAGAGGAAGGCTGACCTCTGAGGGCATGCGACGTTCCACAGCCGCCGGGCACACCGTGTCGTGCGGAATCCGCCGACTTGCGAATTCTCTGCATGTATTGAAATAGCTTCTAGTGCAACTGCACGCGCTTTGCCGCGACTGCCGGCTCAGTCCTTGTGTTGACGACCGAGCACATCGCCTGCCCTCCGTACAACACATTCTGTCTCCACGTAAACATACGAGTAACACAAGTTAAATGCGTTTTCACTTATTGTAAATAAAGCATTATCAATATTTACATGTTATACTGGATGGCCGGCAGTGTTTGTAATTAATTACTTAGGTTTTACTTAGAAAGCGTGGTGATTGTCTTTTAATAACAGTTCAACGTAGAGTCGCGGGATTATTTATTTACTGTATCGTGTATCTGAGTTATTTAATGTATTGTTGGAGTTGTGAAGACTTTTGGATTTTGACATGGAGAATGTGAAGAGCTTGAGCCAACTGTGTAAGAATTTGATCATTATTTATTTATATTAATTAATAGAATAGTTTCAAATCACCTTGAATAAATTATACACAAATTAAAACTTCTGACCTAGTTTATATAAAATATCTATAAAATCAATAGTACATAAATAATTCAATATTAAAATTGAATGACGTAGACCAAACACTTACCTATGTCTATTATTTGCTACAATGCAATCGAATCGATTTTTTTGTTTATTTTATTTCATACAATATTGTGTCTAATAGCTATTATTCTAAACTGTTCGCTTTCAGATTAATTTGTAATTGATTATTATCAAGTTTATTATGACAATGTATCTATTTGTTTAGATTTTGTAGTCATCCGTGTTCTTTTACATACTTATTTTGATTTAAAACAATCACGATTAAAACAATTGTGGCATACAAGTTTAGTGAATCACTAAATGGTGCGTTGACTTTGAATATACACTAAGAAGTAGTGGCTCATTTTGTCTTACAAACTCGGACTTGCGCGTATCATTTACAATTTAATGAATATCGTAAAAAGTTAATAGATTTTATTTAGAAAAAGTTAATTTAATGGACTTAGATTATATTAGTAACGATAGCCTCGAAGGCATAGGTACATGTTGTCTCCCATGTCTGGGTATGTGGAGTTTATGTGCAAACCAACGGAACAATGTTTGTAAATATTACCTTTTTTACTTTTGTTGTTATGTTTTAACGAATTTATACGTTGTTTATAAATTGTTTAATTTTGTTACATGTGCTGAATTCGACTCTACAACTTTAGCGGTAAGTTTAACAAGTTTCATATTAAATTGAATTGAACGCGTATGTAAGTCGTATTTAAGTTTGTAAGGATAAGTAACTGTTCGTAAGCTCTTTAGTTACTATTAAGGACTTTTGTGATGTCGTACGTTTGTAGTTTATTATTCTTTCAGTGGTTCTACAAAAGAAAAAAGAGTCTTCCATTGTTGATACGGTTCGTGCGTTCAATGTATTTTATGGACCATACCATTGGTAGTTTCAAGATCCTTTGGTGTGATCATGCCTGTTTAACCATTCATTTGATTCTTTTCTTCCAGTCTAAGTCTAACATGTACTATCTACATAAATTCTAACGTGTTTCGTGTGAATTCTGCAGTAGCAGAGGACAAAACATTACACAGTTGTCTTTATATTGTCGAAAATATAACGTAACACTCTTCTTCTTAAAGTAACTGACCTCTAACTTAGATTATAACTCTATAAGGTATAAGAATCTTGACATACACTAAGATAAACATTTATGGATCACATAAATATTTATTTTAAATGGAAATCCAATCATCATACCTCTGTTTGGCAGTCCGGCATGATGACTATTTGACCTCAGCCATTTGGGTCATCGTCAAATGTTTATTAGGTCAATAATCTTCCCTACTCTAAAATAGACAAAATATATTGAACGCATATACTTCAATCATCAAAATATATATGAACAGTTACTTATCCTTTTCCACCATCACTTGTTTGACAGAAATAATGGATGCACCTTCAAAATACTGCATAGTAGTTAACAAAACATTGTTATAAATGCATATCGGTATCACGTCCAATAAATTTATATCTAGCTATGGTTATTAGGTCATCAGGACCGTTTTCCAGTGAGCACGTATGACATGCGTGCGCCGTTTGAATTACGAGTAGGAATTTGCGACCGCTATTCGGTACTAAGGTGAGGTAGTGGTAAGTAGTGGTGACAGACCGACAACCAAACACCATGACACCAATACCAAAATCCCTATGGACGACGACGGTGTTGACGGTTGCATATCACACTAGTGGCCAGTGACGAACGCGATCGCCATCCATACCGCGCGGATTGTTTTATTGTTTCATTCAGTTAGCGAATTTGTTATCGTGAATCAGTCGTTGCAGTGGAAATAAGCTTCACTAATAAATAATCAACAATTATTATTATTTAAAGTCTATTGATAGCAGTTGGAGACAGTAAAATTATAAACTGTTTCCTTAATTGTATCGTATAACGTCATTATATTATATTCAAAGTAAAAATAAACAGTTGTTTAACTCTTGTTAACGTTTTTATCACTGACATGGTAGTTTTATCACATGAAGTGTTTCTTATAATCGGTTGATTCACCCTCACGGGCTTCACTCTGCTCCTCCGGATGTGATTTGTCGACGGAAAAATGTGGTATCGTGTTTGAAGCTAGTGCCACATTTATAATGTTTTAATTGTAACAGTGTGATTTCCTCTTCAACGTCCAGTGGATGTATTTATCGAGTTCAATACAGTTTGTGCAAAAAATAAATATTCAGTGAATGTTTGCGTAATTCTTGGTGATAAATTAATAATGGCTTCTTTATCAGAATCGCCTTTAAATAGATCGAGGAACAAGCCCGTGTTGTCACGTTATAAACCCAGTCCGTGCAATGATCAAGTAAGTTCTTATTATGATACACAAAAGACTGCAGTGTAAATATTATTTAAACTAAATATTTGATGGTTTATGTTGATAAACAGTTTATTTAATGTTATATTGTATTTCCTCTATAATATATCCTTTATCTTGTAAAGTCCGGTTGACAAAAAGAGGTCAAACATGTACTCTAATAACAATAATTATTTTATATTTTTTTTTTAAATAAAGGGTAAGACTACTATCTACTACTACCTTTTAGTGCTATTTTGAAATAAAATTACGCATATTATTACCACGCTAAATGCCTAGCCTATATTGTTGTTTACCTTATATGCGATCATTACTTTTCCGTTTCAAATTATTAATATAATATGCGCGTCACTATTGTGCTCTCATTACCTATTTAAATACAGTTAACTATTAGACGGGACGTGTCGGTATGTGATGTACCTTTGAGTTTGTATTGATGGCTTTATGATTGTTCTTTCTCCAGTAGATTGATAGAGTATCATGAAGTAAAATCAGTTTTACTCAGCTCAGATATTTGCGGGAATTTTCAGGGACATGTGTAGAACAGTGGCAACAATCTGGTTAGATATTGTTATTCCAATATCAATTTACAAAACAATATATGCCTATCAATCCTCGCATTGTAATCCAATCATCGGTACAAAATATACATCTGATATGTAGGTAACATGCTGCATGCATTGCTGATTCAAGCTCTTAGTATTCTTAGTAAGGTGGTCAGAAAAAAATACAATTTTAGTTGCATTTACGCCTCCCATTTCGACGCAAATCTGCCTGTCTCGTACACGATTGAGATTAGCCTATAAAATAGGGGTAGTTGTCTGGTCTTCAGCGAGTGTGACCATGGCACTGAAGAAATACTAGTGCCATGATCAGAATTCAAAGCTAAGTTGCTGTCATTTTACTTAGTGTTCTGTCAATTGACACTCAACAACAAATGTGTCAGGCCGAAACTGCTCTGAATTCTGCCCATCTTGCTAAATTTACTAAGATCTTAGCTCGGCCGTACACGCCCATTCTAGCATCGCTGTTATCTTTCTATGTAAATACTACAATGACTGTGTCCACATCAAGCCTATGTTGTACTAATTACTCATTCACAAATAATACATCAACATTTCTTTTATTAGGCTATGATTCAGTCACTTTCATTGAGTTATAAATTTATAATTGGCGAACTTAATGGCCATAACAATTGCTAATGAAAATCAATGCTCATATAACAGGGTCTAACCATTGGTGTAACGATAGAAAGCTACTGATCAATTTTGGGTAATTATGATGCGAAGTATTTGCAAATAAGTATTCTTCCAAACATTTTATTAAATATTAACTAATAGGTACTTTCTCTCGATTCAGAAATAATGAGATATTTGAATAAGTTGTTTCTGTTACCCTGCTCTAGAGGTAATGAACCGTCTATCTGTGATGATTGTGTTCTAAACATGATTAGTGCGATTGATTTATTGACATTGTTATTCTTTTTGTTTGACTAAACCGCGCCTAGTTCACGACTGTTAAACATTTGCGAGACAATGAAACAAATACTCTTCATTTCACCTGTTGTCAAAACAAATTGATAGACTTTTTGATCATATTGAAATATTAACCATTAACAATGATATTATTTTGCAACTGTTCGTATTATCATTATTTATTGTGATGCTCTTTACTTAGTTGAAGGATGATTCGTGGGATGCGTATCGTTTAAATGTTTGGATCATTCATTATCTAGTTGTGTAGGTTTTCTTTTGGTGTTAAGTTATTATGGAAATAATGTTCATTGCATCTCTGTACTTGATTAGCGTAAAGGTTGAGTAGGTATTGTATTTTTATCGAAAGGATTTTGTATGTCATTGTCATTTGAAGAATTAATCAACCGTAAGAACAACTTGAATAGGTTCTAAGGCTTCTGATTCTATTAGAGTAATCCGCTATTTAGTTCTATCCAAACAAACATGTTTATTAACGGTTGTTGTTTTGACTATATTTGCAGATTATATTACTAAATTGAATTCTTCTATGTGACATAATTCTCTAACTACCAACTGAAGAACCTACATCTTCTCGGTTACATGGCAATTGCAAAGTCATTGTATATATGTTGTCATAGTGTTTTAAAGACCCTTTGAATTGAATATAATATTTTATTGTCATCTTAAAAGCTGGTCTAAGCAGGCCTTGTCTAAGCCCCAGGTTTATGGTTGTCTTATTACAAACATGGTCTAAGTGGTTTATCCAGACTGGTTTACAGTTGTGTAAAGCCTGGTCTCTACTATCTCCATGCTCTGATTATAATCTGTCTAAAAATGTGGGTATAGATTTTTTGTGTGAAATGTACAAAAAATGGAAGTTCAAGAGTTGGATTTGAATTGCGTTTCTTATATTTAGGCTTATATCACGATTAACAACAAACTGTACCCGTTTATAATATTCCGGCGATATAAGTCACAACATTTAAACTTAGCCGTATTAAGTTTGACTTGGCAGAATTGTTTAGCGTAACGTAATGGGATTTGTTTTAGAAACAGTGCCCGTAACTGTGTCCGCACGTGCCTGTTTAGTTTACCAGCACGTTCACCAATAGAACGGGTGTATATTCACGCACAGTGATAAAATAAATCACGAGCTTATTGTTCATATACCACTTCTCAAAAGTGCTCTAAATAAGGCATTAAAATTAGCCACTTAAGTTCATTTGGATCCAGTCCAATCTAACGGTCGTACTTGTCGTAGACGCCGATAGCCACGTACGGTTTTCCTCCACGATTGCACTTGTAATGTAAAACGTGGTATAACACATAAGTACTTAACGAATGCCCATTGGTAATTGCTAACCCAAATACTTTTATCGTTGTTAATGTGTACACATATTATTTACTTGTAACAAAGTCTTATCTTTACGAAGTATGTGGTACTTGAGATAATACTGCCCTTTCTGGCAATTAACAGTATGAAAACAACGTTATTTCTTGGTTATTTATTGAGCGAGCATACACTGTTTGTTTTAAAATGTATTGACTGCATTGGAACTCTAGTCCGTCTCATCACATATGTTTCCATTTAATTAATACGATACAATGTATGGAATGCAATACGTGCATGTGTCTTTAGAAGACGTACATAGTGGGTTTTCTAAATAGCTGTGGAGTGTGAATCTTATCATAAATTGTATGGTTTATTCAACCGATGATATGGAATATTTTCCGAAGATAATTGGCATAAATTGCGTTTAGATTTTGCCTTCGTATCTTCCATACTCTAAAGTAGGTTCAGGTTGTACCGTTTTATATTGATCTAATTAATATTAATCGAAGCATACAATTTATAAAACAATGAAGATAGACGAATCTAGTAATGAAATATATTGCAAAATAATGCAATAAAGATTAGAATCGGGTGTATAGTCCCAAGGTCAAGGAGACAGGCTTTGCATAATTTAAGCATGAATATTTTGAGTATCTAGCTTATAAAAAATGGATTATGTATATCCAGTATCGGCAAATGTTTACAATCAAGCAATGTAGAGTAATGTTAGCAGGAGCGATGTTACGTTTACGTTTTCTTTCAAATCGTTACTAGCATGTGTAAGTCCACCTTTGTAACATCTTTCAAGATGTTTACAGTTCAATAAACTTTCATTTAAACATACGTTTTAGTATATTCTTCACCTACGAGTAGTATGTCGTTGAAAGGTAAAGTTTTAAGCAAGTTAGTCTTTGGTTTAAATAAAGCTTCGTATAGTTTCTATTGGTTTATCAAATTACGACTAAGTTTACCCAACTTTGCAGTTTTACGAGAGTAACTCATATTGTCTTCAGATAATAATAATTATCATTATCAAACTACAAAACAAAAAAATATTGTACAAGTTCATTTTTGAACGTTCTATCTATAAAAGGAAGTTTGGTGTGCGGTTCGACTAAACCATAATTTTAATGATATACCTATTTGGAAACCGAGTTTATTTTTTCCTGCATCAAAGTTCAGCAAAACCCCAAATCAGCGATCATACTAGTAAATTAATTATGTTCTAACTAACGCCATCTGTTGTGCATCGCAGTCGTTACTTGGTGTATATTTTACGTTGTAATCGGATACAGCGCATGTAGGACGTATTTGTGTAGTCTCCATGAAGTCGCTAGATGGCGACACAAAATAGAGATAAATCATATTTCACTTACCATAAAAATATTTTTGAATAATGAAACAATTTGATTAATTACACATTTTGTTAGATAATTACGAAAAAGGGTAAAATAACGTTTCTGTTAATAATTCATTTTCGGAAGGAAAAAAAATGCTGTACCGATATCTTTGAAAAAATATTCATCCCCCTTTTCACATTAACTTTAAATGTATAAATAATTATATAAATGATGTTTATGTTCGGTACGTGTTGTTTACTGTAATATTATTTACATTTGCTGTTAACGTCGAAGACTATTCGTAGTACGAAATAAAATCTAATGGACATGCATTATTACGTATCATTATTTATTAAATTATAGTCTATTATATTAGTACCACCATCAAATAATAGTGAAACTGTATAATATATGCACATAAGTATCACCTTAATGCACTGTTACATGAGTAACATTATGGTTACGTTGTTAAAAACAAAAAAATCTGGTTTGTTTACTTTCTTTTCAACTTCGATATCTGCCATCTTTTTGCGTAAAATTAAAATAATTGCGTAAAATAACTTAAAATACGAACAAATATTTAATATGTCTTAGTAAATTAATGGTTGAATGTCTGTTTGTATGGAAACCTTTGAAGATATACAGTGCGTGCAATGCACTAGGGGTTGTGCAGACAGGAAAACTGGGGTGAAAACGCGCCTGCGCGCTGATGTGCCGGTCGATTGCTAGACGTTTCACCACATGGGATTTACACGTGGCTCGTGTCAAATGCATTTATAAAAAATATTGATTGTTACTAAACAAACCAACGCACGATATAAGGGTAAAGTTTGAAAAAATATATAGGGTACACTTTTTCGTTTGGCTAAGTGTCAAGTTAGTCAAGGTTATAATATACATAGTTTTATACATGCCATGTATGAACTTCCGCTAGTAGCCATCCTGTACTCGCTTTGGCTCTATTTGAATCCAGGCCGATGAACTAACCTTCCTTTCTTTGCGTATAAGTATGTCTGAGAACTATCAATAAATTTGTTCCAAGAATTAAATTACTTCCTAAGTAGCTTTACTTATTATTAGATAAAAAAAAACATTTAGCGCAATTCCAATATTATTATATTGTTTTACACAAATACAACTGCAGAAATCATTGTTGTATTTCATAAAGCACTGTTAAAAGAATCTTACCAAGCAACACGTAGTACATTTAGACATTGACCTTGAAAAGGAAAATGCAACAGTGTATTTTCAACCCTCTAGTCTGGCAGTCGTGTGGCAATAATCCAGAAAACTAGAGGGGTCGCGAGCAGTGGTGACGACGACGGCGTCGAGTGCGGGGCGTCGAGCTCCGCCCGCGCGCCTCTGTCTACGTCGAGTTGTCAAACCGCCTCCGACTGGCACCCGGCTTGAACGCTCCTACCTCAGTCGCTCGAAATCGCGATCGTATCGTAGTGCGCAGTCTGACTCAGTGTGTGATTTTACTGTAACATTCGCATGACGGGAAAAAGTTTAAGGAGATGAACGGAAGTACTACGACGGTGAATGGTGCCGCCGTAAACGGGACCAATGGAGCCCTAAACAATATCGGCGCGGCTCCGCGAACTGCGACACTTGGAACTCCCAGCAGCTACGCATATACATCAACAGGATCGCTCCTTG
This sequence comes from Timandra comae, assembly GCA_958496195.1. NCBI lineage: Eukaryota > Metazoa > Arthropoda > Insecta > Lepidoptera > Geometridae > Timandra > Timandra comae. Next base: position 6,196,734 of record OY292354.1, on the reverse strand, counting down.
GGCGTGGGGGACAGGCCAGGCCTGTACCACCCCCGACCTTGCCCAAATACAGTGGTTCATTTAGTGCTGGAAGTACTACCTCTGCTACCGGTCTTCGAGAACGTGACAGGGAAGGCGCCGGTGGATCTCATCGGCTAGCTAGTCTTGAAAGATTAGCCCTTCGTCAACGTATAATAGAACAGAATGCGAATAATCAGGTCGCTAGTCTGACCACTGTAAATTCAGTTCCAAACGGCGGACCCACCTCAGCTACCGTCACCCTCACCGATACGGCAACAGTGAGTCCCCTTGCCATACTTCTTGTACACCCTCTCACAAATCCCCTAATTGTAGTTAGCGCACCCCGAAAAAGGATATAGCGATGTATTAATGCGTTTCACTGCAACCCTCAATGCTTTTTATGCAATTGGGTGTAACCTTAACCTGTACAAAATGCGTATTATTGCATTTTTGCACTAACTTGAAACATTAGATTGATATAGTTGTAGGTAGCCCTTTGTCATCATTACCTATATTGGATTAATACGGTGTAATATGAATACAACTATGAAGGCAAAGCAATGCAGGCATATGGTTTGTTTACATTCAGCTACATCGATGTAATAACCACATTCAGTCAGGTGTTGTATTACTTACGTGCTACATACACAAAACAGTTTCATTTATACTTATTACAAAATGTAGAGAACATTTACTACGTATGTCTATTTAATTTATTATCTTGAAAAGGATATTTTAAAATGGATTTGATTGATACATTTATTCCAAATTAATAATATAGTAACACTTATTATGGCTTATAGTTTTTATATGAATTAGAAGTGATAATGATGTTCGCATAGAGACTCACGGATATCATAAATTACTCTACCCTGACTCATGCGTAATGAAGTTCTTAAGTTTTTGCGTTATTTTGTATCGTTAAGTTTTAGAATAACTGTAATATGTTTTGTATTTTTTAACATCTGTCAGACAGTTTGCTATAAAAACTCTTGGGACTATTATTTCTCAGTCTATTCGTGATTTCGCGAAGTCCAGTTCGTGACCAGCGACTGTTGTCTTATTTCTTGTGTTTTACTGATTTTCTTAGTTGTTTATTTTTTGGTAACATTAAAGACTTGGACTTATATTATTCCCACGCAGTTCCTCATATGATAGGACTGGTTCGTTATTGCAGGAGGGGTGTGCGGGTGACTGACCTCATGCCTACAGGGTTAAAAATAACCTTATGATGCCGCAGCGGCCATTCTGCTCACATGTGTCGAATTCACTAAACAGACATTAACTGTTTCACGGTCGCACCCTGACCTGATATTCTCGGAACTTTAGTATACCATAATAAATCATGGGAAATTTTAAACTCAAAATATAAACACACATTTTTTTCCCGGCTAGGGGTTAATTTTTTATTGTATTTTCAAAAGTCCTGTGTGAATTACCATAAAATTAAAGTCATTTCTTAGTATTTACCTTCGTAACATACTGGCTTATTTGTTAAGTTGTTTGTTCTGTTTTTACTTAATGTGTTCCGATTAAATTGCATCTGGTGTTTGTAGACCCCTCTATATTTCTATTTAAAGATCACGGGTTCCTAAGAAACTCTTATCACTTGAACGTTATCGTCAGTACTGACGAGAAAGTCATGATAAGGGTCCTCATGTAATCAATAGTCTTTTGTTAATATGATGCATTTGGTCCGTATTGAATTACGAACGTTAAAGTTATTTCTTTTAAGTTTTGGCCTTAAAGTTTTTCTTCAACCGGCAAAAGCGGTTAGGGCACGTTCTCCTTCTGCATTGTTAATCCTGACGAACAAAAGGTTTAAACGCCCTTGAATAAATACTCGATATGAACTTTAGTGTGAGGGTATTAAGATTCAATTTGGCACTTATCCGTTTTGTATTTTGTTTTCTTATGTTATTGAATTCTAGGGTATTCTTGCTTTGTGCGTCTGGTGGGTACGAGTGCGACGGGCTGGATCCTTTTGCGTCTATACACATATAAGTATAGATATAATTAACTTCGTCGTACCTGAGTTGATACGGTGCTGAATACACTAGCTGATTTATTTATTATTTATTTTCATATTTTATTTGTTTTGAAAGATTTGATGATCCGTAATTATGTTTTTATAGATTCCTCTTATGTAATCATATTTGCTTTTATTAAAAATAAATATGTATTAAATAATCAAACACAGGCATTAATGAATTGTAGCTGTAGTTTATTCCGGCGTTAGCTTTTGTTGGTAAATTAAAAATATCACTTATGTATGTGGAAAAATTCAAAACGTTTCGTTATACAACGATGTATTTGTATTGAATTTATGTTATTTAATAATCTTATCAGATAAATATAAGTATTATCTTTGGGAAGCGAGACTAAAAACTGTTATGACAATAACAGTATGAGCAGGTAAACTTGGCGTAGTGTAGAACAGCCCCAAAAGCGTGCCTGTGTTACCCCGCCAACCGACAGCCGCGGGCCGGTGTAACTTAACCTCAAACTGACAACAGTTGTGAATGGTGCTTCATATCGATCTGTTTTAAAATATTTTATTCCGTTAATACTTTTGTGGACTTATATTATTGTGTTTACTACCAATACTTTACCAATATTAAACTAAATTCAAACATATTCTTGTGATATTGTACATAACGAACGTGAAGTTATACAAGAATCCGAGGCATCCGTGGGAATAAAGATTTCGTAATATTTTTTGCAATTGAAAATGCTCAACAAGTTGCCGTGTGGTAGGCGTGTGTGAGAACAGTAGGTACAAATAAAGTGCAAAGTTTGTGGACATTGTTTTAGTGATTCAGAATTGTGTGTGTAATCGTGTATGTGTACCTGCTGTCGTACATTTGAATGCGTTCAGAATGGCAAATCGAGCGATAGCTAACGGCAACGGCTCACAAAAACTGACAAGATGTTCTAGTAATGTTGCTGATTGCGCTGCTGATAAAACTAAAGTTGGTTGGACCAGTCCACGGGATATATGGAGAAATTTGTCTCTACGTAGAAAAGCTGAGGTGATTTGACTATTTAGTGTAAAGTAGCTGGAAATTTTAAGGGTCGTTACTTCTTATTACCTACTCCCGAAACTCAGAACAAATAAAACAAAGGGTCGGTCCCTAAAAAGATAAAGATCAGAAGTGGTACTAATTTTGCCCTTATTTAACACCTGTCATTGTTTATTTTACATTTAATTCTAGGGTAGGTTTTATACTATAACATACACAAGTATTAAGAATCTAGGATCAATTAGAATTCTTACGAGTAATAGGGACTTTATATCATCTTAATTTAAAGGATTCAAAGGTCCTTCAGTGAGTATAGTCTATTATGTCATCTATGAGCGTTGACCGATTTCCTTTAACAAGGCGCAGAACAAATTTAATCAAAGTATACACATCCTGATCTACAGCGTTGGGTCATCGACTCATACTGTTGTAAGTTACAATCGCACTCGGCGCCTTGGTTTGATGGACTATCTATAAAATAAATGTGTTTAAATCAACAAGCTTTATTGGTACCTAATGCTTGTACTTACTTCGAATCTGGGGGCACGGCAGTGCCCCCCGCCAAGTCGAGCGCGAAGCAAACACTGCCGTACCATCCTTTACAGGAACCCTTTCGCCGCATTTTCAGGCCCCTATTTGAGAACCTTTGGATAAGACTAGAACGCTGAAATTTTCGTCATCCAGTAAGCTATACAATCACATACTTAAAATAAAATTTCAAGTCTGTAGGTCATTTAGTTCCGAAGTTAAGCGAATGCAAAGTTTCGTATTTATGACAGACACTCACTCACTCACTCACTCACTCACTCACTCACTCATGATCATCAAAATAGAACTAGTACTTCCCATAAACCTAGAGAGCTGAAATTTGGTACAGAGTTAGGGTTTAATGGCCACATAAAGGGAAAACTATAAAAACAAGGATAATCGAACGGGAACGGGAATTATACGGGATCGGGAACGGGAATTGTAACTCAAGAACGGCTGAACTGATTTGGCTGGAAATTGGTGGGGAGGTAGCTTAGAACCAGGAAAAGGACAAAGGATACCTTTAATCCCGAAATTCCCACGGGATTGGGAATGGGAATTTAAAAATCAAGAACGGCTGAATTGATTTGGCTTAAAATTGGTGGGGTGGTAGCTTAGAACCAGGAAAAGGAAATAGGATACCTTTAATCCCGAAATTCCCACGGGATTGGGAACGAGAATTTATAACTCAAGAACGGCGCAACTGATTTGGCTGAAAATTGGTGGGGTGGTTGCTGAGAACCAGGAAAAGGACGTAGGATACGTATAATCCCGAAATTCCTACGGGATTGGGAACGGGAATTAATAACTCAAGAACGGCTCAACTGATTTAGCTGAAAATTGGTGGGGTGGTTGCTGAGAACCAGGAAAAGGACGTAGGATACGTATAATCCCGAAATTCCCACGGGATTGGGAACGGGAATTTATAACTCAAGAACGGCTCAACTGATTTGGCTGAAAATTGGTGGGGAGATAGCTTAAAACCTTGAGAAGAACATAGAATAATTTTAATCTCGAAATTCCCACGGGATTGGGAACGGGAATTTATAGCTCAAGAACGGCTGAATTGATTTGGCTGAAAATTTGTGGGGAGGTAGCTTAGAACCAGGAGAAGCACATAGGATACTTTTATCCCGAAATTCCCACGGAAACGTGAACGGGAACTACGCGGGTGAAATTGCGGGGCGCTTAGTAATAAAATACTACTCCTTAAAAGAAAAAAATGTGTCAAATAAGAAAATCTAATAAAAAAAAACAATATAAACACGTTTCAAAAAAAATAAATGAAATCCCACCAAAAACATTCTGTAAAAAACTAGCCAAGTCTCGATGGAGCTGCTTGTTTATCTCTAAAAAGTTATGAAATCTAGACAAAGTCGTACCAAGTGTAAGGTTCCTTACTGCGATTTCTTTATTATTATAGTTAATGTTGTGTGACTTGGCCGTTGAACATTGTTTAAAACGTTAGTAGTGGGTACAAGTCAATTTTGTTTACACGTAATGTTGTATCAAGCCTACAATTGACTGGATATTGAATCAACGTTTGTCAACAGATTGGTGCAATAGTGTCATGGAGCACCTAGTTTTGTACCCTTGTGTACAGTTGTGTACTTGTGTTCAGTGTATCCTTCAACGGCCAAGTCACACACCATTAACTATAATAATAAAGAAATCGCAGTAAGGAACCTTACACTTGGTACGACTTTGTCTAGATTTCATAACTTTTTAGAGATAAACAAGCAGCTCCATCGAGACTTGGCTAGTTTTTTACAGAATGTTTTTGGTGGGATAATGTATACAGTTTTATGTACGTATTATTGATACTTGAATAAATATGCAGAATGTTTATTTATTTAGTTAATTGCTTTGTTATTCACATTTTATAAAATCTAGTCAGGCTTGTGAATGGAAATCCCGACTGCGATATGCAAGCTAATGTATAAAAGTAATCTTGTGCTCTCATCCCCGGCTTTGTGTGGATTATAGACTCGTTCATGAGAAACTTCAATAATTTATAGTGTATGGCTTATCCGCCTTGTTTATCCCACAGGGAAATCTGGAAAAAACCTATCCTTGCTATATACTAGTAGTCAACTATCTACCAGCTCATAAACTAAGTTCTAGCTTCTTGTAAAAGAGTGAATATGTCACTAAGAAAGTTCCTACCTCTTTAGATATTAAATGTACAAGCGTCTGTAAACAGTTAAAACCCTCTTCTAAATGTGGTGAAGAATTTGACAACACATGTGCTCCTTTATTAGATTTAAAGCTATTTAAATAGCTCTTTCCTAAAATATAAGAGATTTAACTTGTATAACGTTACTTCTGCAGATGTATCCATTTCGGGAGTTCCGAGCTCGTTTTTGAGTTATTTTTAATGTGATGTATATATTTTTTCATCTCTGTGGACAATGTGAGCTTCGTATGATGTTATATAGCCAAGAAAGTGATGTTAATTAGTAAATTAGGTTCAGAGCCAGTTAGTTTAATGTGAACATTAAACGGTCTGCCCTAAGGTGGCTTTTAAATGGACGATTATGCATAATCTTGTACCGTTGTTATTAAGGAGACAATTAGTTTAACCCCAATTAAAATTTCACGGCCGTGTATCTGGTCTGGTTGTTTTGCAATAGATATATGACTGATCTATATGCTCAACTTCTGAGAACAATCTTGTTCTTCCGAAAATTTGTAAATATTTAGTCTATCCAGATTTGGGGAAATCTCAATATTTTACGAGAAGCGACTGCCATCAGATCTTTACAACCCAAACGCGATACGACATTTTCTGAGAACAAAGATATAATCTAAGTACACCTCTTGCAAAAACCTTAATTAAGTGCAAAAATATCCTACATAAAGTGTTATGAAACTCAACATTTCTGTACAAGTATCAATGTAGGTTATTGGAATAATAATACCATATTTGTCCAAATTACTGTCCTAAGAACCAATATAAGTTTTCCTCTAATAAGTAAGTAGCATGAATAATACAGTAAACATTTCGGTAGATGACTTACCAAGTAATTAGTTAATGACTAAAGTCTAAATTAAGGACATTATCTTTAATGTGGGTTCATTCAACGTTCCCAAGTCTATCGCTTTAGAAGTAAAGGTTCAAAATAAGGATTGTAATAACTAACCCTAATAAATTAGAAGGTTTTAATTATATTTCGCCAGTGGCAAATTTCACAAAAACTTATACTTTTACCGATACCTCTTTTGTGTTAATATTTTAATTACAACCTTAGGTGTATTTAGTTGCTATCATTTTCAACGACGGTACGCAATTTAATTTCCCTAAAACATCTGTAATACTTCTCCAAAATGAGACTCTGCATTTGCGTGGAGTATTTTCTCATCTAGAAATGAAACAACAGATGTGGCTGCCTTCATTGTTGCCAACGAGCTACCTATTGAGCCAATTTCTTTCTGTGTATCGTGTACATAAGTACGTATATTACGTGACAAACATAAAACTTGATACCAACACCAATTTATAAAGGCAACGTTCCGTTCTGTTTCCAATACCAACCGGCTTTGTTATGATCATTTGATATTATAGACAATATTTCGATTTAGGTACCTGTAGAGTATTATTTTACCTAATATCATGATTAAAATTTAAGTACGAATAGCTTTTATTCAGTTTTGGGTTCTAAAAAAGTATTTATAAATGTTATAATAGAGCTAAAATTTTGATCAGAAAATTACTTAAGTACTTCCATTTAAAGAAATGGAAAACTAATGTATCCTTTCTGATTCGAAAGCTTTACTGCAGGGCAAATGCCTTCATGATCACCACGATATGCGGTTACAAAGCAATTCTGTGTAAAGAAACTCTTTATTCTTCGGAGTTCTGGTTTAGCCTACGCGTGTGATCTTACTCCCACTCAATTAGTTCCTCTGAAGATTAATAAAACCGTAATTCCTGTTGTATGTTACGTAGGCACATGATGTGATATTAAATCGTCAAGGTTTTAGGTCATTCGTATCAAAGGTATGTACTATACCGCAATTTACAAATCGTTAGTAGTTTACTCGATTAGATTCGAACGATTAGTCATGTTATTTATATGGTGCAGTCGATCGGCCGTCAACCTCTGATCATAAATAGATAGAACTATATTTTTAACGTAGTATCTAGATATGATGGTCTACATTCATACATAGTTACAATAAGTATAAACAAAACCGTAATAATGTTAGATGAAATCTCAAAGCATAACTTGTTTTAAATTGCAAGAAATGTTATAAAAACCATTATTTGCTACTATTTTTAATTAGAAAGTATAAAAAGTTACAAGACCAAATTGAATGGCAATAGTAAGTGACCCAAATTGGTTTGAAGCTACCAGAATTACTTTTATTTGTAGAACAGACACCATTATCTTATGTTTTGCTTTTATTGTGAACGTATTTTTAATAAAACGCTAAGATTTTTGTAGGTTCTTTTTCTTTATGTTTTGAGGCGACGATGAGTCAGACAGGAAGAATTACCGCGTTTTCTCGACATCGAATCATGTCTCCACTCCACAGGCTGGCGCCGCTACTCCGACCAGCCTATGTATTGCAATTATACACGTTTATACATATTTATTTCCAACTGGGAGTGTCTCATTATAGCTTTTAGGTATTGTCATTGACAATAAATAATAATCTGATCATAAATTATTTTCTTTGATGCTTTTATGTTTCATTGTAATGAGATGCAAACGATTCAAATTAAAAAGACTTTCAATATTACGACGCAGTTACTTATTAAATGTAGTACTCAATGTTTTAAGTACATATTGTTATCTGATTTAGTACCAACGTGTCGTGGAATTTATTTCTGTTTACTGAGTTTTGATTAGGCTCTCGTAAAGCATTATCATAAAATTAATTTATTTTAAGATTTAAAATTTCATTGAAGGGTATTATTAAATGCAAATGGCCCCGGGCGAACTAAATGAACCCAGCCCACTGTTGCTTTTCATTGTTGACGCCTGTTGACTGGGAATGGAGTGCTCAGATAATGTACCATTGTTAATAAGCAATGATTCGTGTAATTATTATATATTTCGTATACTAACATAGTGCAGTAACTTTAATGTGGAAATAATTAACAAATTTGGATTATTTAGCGTTAAAATGCAGATTACTTAAGTAGTTAGTAGGTACTTAGTTACTCATTACGTTAACCGCGACAGTGATGATTTCATCTTTTGAAAACAACGGAACTATTGTCAAGCTTAGCTCAGTTAATCATTAACTAACATTGGATACAGTTAATTTTCCTGTTGTGGTATTTTAAATGCGTTTTAAATTTATTGAAATTAAATTGTGTTGAACAAGTGAACTTGAAAAATGTAGTGTTAAGACGTTGTTTTTGTTTTTCCTTAAGTCTGCCATGGATAGATTATTTAAGTCGTTTAAAAGACGTAAAAGTACAAAAATGAAAGGTTCAAGCGTATCAGCTAAGGTTCAATACTTACCTGTAAGTACATTCTAATTTTAGACTAAGATAACTCTACTTATTATCATTAAGTTACGTTACGTCGATTTTTTAACAGGAAGAATAGTTTTTCGGGCATTGTGTTATCAATAGCTATTTCGGTTATATTTTATTTGACAATGCAGTCGAATGAGTTGTTTGAATTGTTTATAGCTATGTGTTTCCGCTGGAAATAAACAAATTCCATTTCGATGTTTCGATCGATTTTATTTACGTTGTCGTTCGTGCTCTGGTAAACACTTGCCGGATGACGACGATGCCTCCAATCGTACGTTCTCATTCACTTACCAATTGGTACCCGTCAAGTTACTCCATTTTACCTAATTGTCGAGTGATCTCATGTTATATATAATATACTTCATAAAGTGTATAGACTCGTTTGTTTATCGATTAACATTCGTATATTTCGGTGATGGTGATGCGATGTGTAGTTTCCATGATGTGAAATATGTCGAAGACACAATTTTATTGTGTTGTAGATGTCAGCTGATAGAAATTTTAATTTGTTCTTCTGATAACAATTGTGATAGTAAAGAAATGGTAATATAATTATTTTACTATTACTATGTGAAGTGCTACTAAATATTTTAACAGTGAATTATTTCCTTCAAAAGTAATTTCAGTATTTAAAAGTTAAAGCAACAAGTGGTGCGAGTTTTAAGAATTTAAAAATGAAGGACATACTTAATGTTTTAATAACAAATATAGTTTAAACAACGGTACTGTTATTATTAGACAAGTGTCTGAGTCGCGGCTCCTTACGGTCGTCGCACTTCAGTAAACGACAAGATATGCATGCATAATATTACACTTTTGCATATTCACTTTCTACTTTAAATAACTATTTACTTCAGAAGAGTTTGGCTGTTACCACTTTCTGCTACATTGCGCCATGTAAACCTGGCAGTCGATTTTAAATTGGTGTTACGTGTAGGTCTGTGTAGGTGCTATTCCATTACATCGCGACTACAGTTATATCAATTGTTATTCTACTCGAGTGGATATATACATTTAAATATATGTGATGAGATCGTCTAAATACTCTTGAACATCTCACTGGATTTACCATGAGAGAGCTCCAAGCGGTATGTCGAAAATGTAAACAGTAAAACAACGGGCAAGTTCGTTAGCACGTTTATTTAGGCATAATGAACGCATCGTATAGTGAATGTGCATTAATATTTCGAATGCAGTAATGACGTACCATTTCATATATCTACCGTGTTCCGTATGATTCACAGCTTTCATTCTTCGCACCTACAACACATGTAATTATTGGTTATTGGCAGGTTTACTTGTTACACTTTGCGCACCAACAATGCGTGTTTAGCTCACACGTGCTGTTTACGGTGAAACTTTGCTTGCGTTTCATTAATTACTATTGTAATATTTGTCTATAATGTAAACCTAGTGATTTATCTATATTTAAACATCCATAGCTACTTCCGATTTGTACGCACACGTGTAGAGTTAATATAGATATTATAAGTATAAGATTGTTGTAAACCCAGTATTGTTTCGTGGTAATATTACCTTGGTATCGGTGAGTCATCTGACGTCGGAGCCCGGGGCCGACTAGACCGATCCATACTGCGTACGTGTACTTGTATAACCAACCTTTTGTAGTCATATTATTTAGATGAAAAAAATACCCCAGTATTCTAACACACTCGTAGTTATGTATGACACCTCGGCGGGAGTCTTAACGAATCATGTTTATATTGCGGTTGCGGTAGACTAGCTAATGATTACATAAACTGAAAAAACTGTGTCTGAATTATGATACATAACTTATTGATGAACTGATATAATATTTATGTTCCTAATACCTTTATATCATCCATCCATCTAACATAGGTTCATGTACAATGATTTAAAAAATATCTCTCCCATTTTCAGTTACAAAGTAAACGCGAATTGTTCTTCAAATCGGACACAGTTAGCGGCGCGACAGGGCCCCCGCTGGCGGCACCGCCTGCTCCACCATCAGCTTTGAAAGATGCTCTCGCAAAGCGTTCTGCAACACTACCTGATACAGTCGAGAACAACCACCATGAGGCAAATGGCACTACTCAGAATATCAAGCTGAGTAACAGTGCCTCGGCTGATGGGAAATCCTCAAGCGTGGTGCCACCACCGAACTCAGTGCCTCCTCCTGTGCCAACCAATGCACCACCGGCCTCAACTGCACCGCTCAGGAGTACTGAAAATCTTGTCAAGGTAAGGATTACTTCTTATAATTATTGAACTACACACATCAAAAGTGTCTAGGGATCAACATATATTTTTGCAATAACTTTTCTCCTGATTGATATTAATTAAAATTTTCTTTAAGGATTCATCAAATAAAGTGTTTTCGTTTGTCACAGTAACGATAAACCAAGTCACCTTTGCATTAATAAAGAAATTTGCCATTTTCCTAATAAAGGGATTTTTGACATTTGAACCACTAACATTAAAGTTCGAAAAAAAGACTGAAATAACAGTTTTCTTTAAAATTTTATTGGGTAACTTAAACAATTAATAATCCGTGTTTCTACCGCGAACACTAACAACACAAGAACATCGGTTTGGCATACTCAAAATGAGTTCATCCAAATCACGCTGTGGAATGGCCGCCCATGTTCGTTGCAACAACAAAAAAAGGTCTTCTTGCGACTGGATACCCTCCATATTCGGCAGAGCTCTTCTCTGTAGCATATCCCATGCATGCTCAATCGGGTTCAAGTCTGGCGACTGAGCAGGCCAGGGCAGGACATTGATGTTAGCTGCGGCGAGAGTCTGTCTTACAACTCTTGCGGTGTGCGGTCGTGCATTATCATGCATTAACTGAAATAAGGGACCGATTTGCACTTGTAGAGGAACGATGACGTCTGATACAATCGTCTCAGCATAAATTTGAGCGTTGAGGTTGCCTCTGATCCAAATCAACTCAGTTCTTCCGCCGATCCAAATACCCGCCCATACCATGATGGTTCCACCACTATAAGGATGGACTTCCTGGCAGGATTTTAATCGCTGTTGGCGTCCAGGGGTTCTCCAGTGTCGTATACGTCTTGTATCCGGTCTCATACCAAAACGAGACTCATCAGAAAAGCACACGAAACGCCATTGTTCTTCTGCCCAATTTCTGTGTTCAAGAGCCCATTGATATCGAATCCTACGATTGTGCATTGCTATAGGTGGTACCCGTAGCGGTCTTCGGGAATGAAGGTTCACTTCATGCAAGCGGTTTCTGACTGTTTGGTCGCTAATTAAGTTCCCTGAAGAGTGATGAAGCCGCACGGCTAACATCATGGCGGTTATTGTTGGAGCTCTTCGAGTTAAGATTTGAATGTATCGGTCTTGTCTCCGTGTGGTGCAGCGATACCGTCCTCCATGGCGCTCAGCCACGGTACCAGTGCTTCGGTAACGTGTCCAAAGTCGACTGATAACACTCTGACTTGTATTCAGAGCTAAAGCCACAGTACGTTGCCGGGAACCAGCTTCTATCATTCCCACGGCTCTGAGCATTTCTTCCCTGCTTAAATGACGTCGCCGCTCCATAATAACGTTGGTTTTAATCAGTAGTAGGGAAACAGTAGCACTAATAATGTCTTCAATGCGTTGTATGTTTTTATAGGGAAAATATTGACAGCTGATTTTCATCTTTTACTCGAATTTGATTCACAGTTCCTGATTCAAATTATGAAATGCACCAAAAAGGATCCATATAAATTTATAAAATCATAAATTTATTACAAAGCCACATCTCAATCTCAAGAAATCCGCATAAAAATGCTTGATCCCTAGACACTTTTGATGTGTGTATGTCGACCTACATTTTGGATTCTGCATTATATCAATATGAGTACATATAATTATGAGTATGACGTACTATCAAGAGCACTTTAAAAAATACATACATATTACACTTTAGTGGGCTACTACTACAGTAGCCGTTTTGACTGGGAGTAATTATCATATTAATTTCATTATGAATGTTATCAGTTCATTAATGTTTCCAATATGCGAAATTCGCGATAACTTTAGACTCTAAAATTTAGAGTACAGTTCCATGGCAGTTATTGAAAAGTTTGAGTGTTGCAGTGCCAACACACAGAGCAGAGTTATTAACTAGATATTTCCCTGACTTTATAAACGTGTCGGTTTTGTGGAATAATAAAATATGATTAATATTATTGTGAAAGTTTGTCAGATGGGTGGATTGGAATAATAACATTTGATTATTAAATATCAAATGTGAAAGTTTGTGATATATTATTTGTTCTGCGGATGTGTTTGTTTTGGTATTCCTTCACACAAAAACTAGTGGATCGATTTATGTCGAATTTGGTATTGATATTTCTAATATCCTGAACTTGTTTTTAAATTCACTAAAGATACGTTTTATCTCTAAAACCTCGAGAAACTCCAAGTATTAGTTTGCACTTTCATTCCAATATTTGACTTCATATATTTATACATACTTGCATATTTTCAAATATGTAATTATGTTTATACAAACGACCTGCTTACATTTGTATAATGTTTCACCGCCCATTGATACTATAACAATGTATTATGATAACAATCAAATAGAAGTTAAAAAATTTAATAACACTCAGTGCAAACAGTATACAAACAATCTGTCGATAGACAATAATAAAATTCAAACAAACATTAAATTGTATTTATTCTCAACCTCAATAATGTAACGCCATTTTCTATACACATACATATCGATGATAGTTGCAAATGACGGCTCTAGTGACAGTATGGCCTGACTAGACTTCTAAGATATTGCGAGTTTAATACCCGATCGAGATAAATATGTAAAAGTTCATAAACATACTTATATAAATTTTGAAATAGGTGTGTGAATGAACAAATGAGTAGTATTTCTGTTACTCTTAATACAAATAATGACCCTAGTTAATGGTCAGTTGCTATTGCTATAGAAGTATAGAATGATTGATTATGTTATGCTAATGTTATTGAGCGATAATGATCCTGTCTCATAATAAAACTATTGATATCCAAGAACAATGACTACTTATTAATTTGAACTATGTGAAGTATAACATCTATCTACTTATAAGTATCTTGACAGTAATATTATAAAGATTTATTATTCACGCTTAAATGGCCGAATGAAATTGGATGGAATGAAGAATTCAAATAGTTTATTGGCTGGATTAACACATGGGATACTTTTATTTTGAAATTTCTACAAAATCAGAATACGCTAGTAAAAATCACAGTCACAGCTAGCGTATCACATTTTACTTATAAGGAAATGTATTCATATCTAAACTTAAAATAAGAGGAGGCAGCGAGTTTGTTTCAATGGGCTAATCTAATCTATATCATTATATAAAAGGCTTTGTCCTGAATGACTGATGGATCAACGCACAGCCTAAACCGCTGATCGTAGAGACCTGAAACTTGGAGGGTGTGTTATTTGTATTACGTAGGCGTCCGATAAGAAGGGATTTTTGAAAATTCATCCTCTAAAAGGGTGAAAAGGGGTTGCAAAGTTTGTATGGGACAACGTGATTCCGTGGTCTGATTAAGTTCAAACTTGGCATAAATGTTCTTCAAAAATATTAATTAAATATGTGATACTCATTTTTCTTAAAACCATCACCTAACTTGATTAAAAAGGGGTAAAAAGTTATTTTGGGGTTGATTTGCGTCGAAATTGATATCAATACTCCTTTGACATGTGTTTCAATTTGTAATTTGACAGCTGAATGACAAAATGGCGGCCTAAAATAATTTGACGGAAAATGAGGCAGCGTATCAAAACTATAAGTACTTAAATAAAAAAAATACCGTATTTTTACTTATTAATAGATATTTATCAATATTCTTCACCCCGCATTATAAATCTAGACATTAATTTAAATAACTATTTCAAATATCAAATCTGTAGGTGAAGTAGTTTTTTCATAAAATGTACCAAATTGTTGCGTTACAAGGGCTTCGCTTTGCTCGCCCTAATTATATATTTTACTCATAATTTGATTTCTGCTTATCATATCTTCAGACATTTTCGATCTAAAATATTACTATACGAAAATTATTATTCATGTGCGATTTATCGATTTTAGCTTTGTGATATGAAATTAGTTAAGTCGAGCAGGGATTTTTTATAACTAAATCACCCACTTATTATAGATACATAGATTCGCTTAATTACAATCCAGAATCTTTCCAGAATTTTCACAGAATCTAAAACACTTTCCAATATAGTAGAACGCCGATTAACCGAATCGCCAATTATCCGAATCGGTCCTAAGTTACTATGTAATGTAACAAAAACCTCTATTAATTGTTGTGATTTATTATATTTTGTACTAGCTGTGCCCCGCGGTTTCACCCGCGTAGTTCCCGATCCCGTGGGAATATGGGGATAAAAATGTGCTAAAAACCTTCCCACTGAATCACTCTATCTATTAAAATAAACCGCATCCAAAAATCCGTTGCGTAGATTTAAAGATCTAAGCATACATAGGGAGGGACAGAGAAAGCGACTTTGTTTTATACTACATATGTAGTGATAACGAATAGTATAGGCGTGTTTATAGTTTAATTCTAATCTCGACTGCCAGACCCACAAATTGATTAAAGTTATTTTATTACAACGATATTTAGCGTTAGCCCAAAATAACTATTCTTCGCGTACGAAGTCGCGGGGCAGAAGCTAGTCTAATATATAAAATCGTGTCACAGTTTTCGTTGCCATACTCCTCCGAAACGGCTTGACCGATTCTCATGAAATTTTGTGAGCATATTCAGTAGGTCTGAGAATCGGCCAACATCTATTTTTCATCCCGAAATTCCCACGGGAACGGGAACGGGAACTACGCGTGTGAAACCGCGGGGCGCAGCTAGTATTATATAAACTACTGAATTGATTTGCAACTGTTTTTATGCTTTAGATAGCCCGTTTATTGAGGAAGTCTAAAGACTATATCATAACGCGTTTGGAGTCGTAAATATATTAAATGTGGTCGTATTATTGATGTTACAGAAACCCGAACACCCACCAGTCGCGCCAAAACCAGATATACCTAAGTTAGAGAAGCCAAAAACCAAAGAATTAGATGGATATGTTGGATTTGCAAATTTACCAAATCAAGTGTACAGAAAGGCGGTCAAAAAAGGATTCGAGTTTACGTTAATGGTTGTCGGTGAGTAAAATGAATAATTTTAATCATATCTTTATAGACATAGACAAATAGATAAGTACACACAGACAAAGGTAGACAGAAGTTTACGCTAAACTAAACTTATAACAAACCACTTTTTACGTCGAGGGTTAAATTAAACAAAAATCCACAGCAATTAGCCTAAGACCTAAAACCAATATTCCAATTAATTATATATATTACAAAACACAACTCCGCAGCTATCATTTTAAATACAGATATGTCCTTCAATTAATGTGCTGCATAATTATTTTAAATATCATCCATAATAATAAGCCAGATAAAACGACGCGGTTTTAATAAAGACCGAAACGTCAGAGGAAAAGCTAATTAGAGAGATTGGATTAATTAATGACCTTTTTAATTGTAGGTGAATCTGGTTTGGGCAAGTCGACGTTAATAAACTCATTGTTCCTGACCGAGGTGTACGACAAAGATAAACATCCCGGACCATCACTGCGAGTGAAGAAAACCGTGGGAGTTGAGACGAGCGTGGTTCTCTTGAAGGAGAATGGCGTGAACCTTACGTTAACAATCGTTGATACGCCCGGCTTCGGAGACGCAGTTGACAATAGTAATTGGTTAGTACTTCGCAGATCTATGACATGTTATTGTTGGAAAGGAATGTTGTGTTCAATGTTTAATGAATAACTAAAACTACTGAATCGATCTCTAAAAATCTCTCGCCAATTATGAGTCATTATTTTGACCCAGTGTTTCCAGAATGTAGGTTAAGAAGCAGCATGTGGCTTGGAACAAGTGTATAACACTGTTCATTATATAATTTTCAGTTGGCAACCAATTATCGACTTCGTTGAATCGAAGTATGAGGAATTTTTGAATGCCGAGTCTCGTGTTACCCGGATGGCGGCGCCGCCCGACACGCGCGTGCACTGCTGTCTGTACTTCATCGCGCCGAGCGGACACGGCCTCAAGCCACTCGACGTCGAGTTCATGCAACGACTCGGCGACAAAGTTAACATTATACCAGTTATCGCGAAAGCTGACACCATGACGCCAGAAGAATGCAAAGATTTCAAGGAACAAGTACGTTTTAATTATTTTTTTTCTCAATTTTATGTACCTTAGGTAATAAAAATAATAAATTAACAGTCTGTAAGATCCCACTTTTGTGGCATAGGTTTTTTGATAGCATTTGAACAGTTAGGAGGTTGTGGTCACACCTGTCGAATCATGTTGACTATATAACCTGGACGTAGAAATCTGATTCATGCAGGATTAATGTCATATTCAATGATGATTGAGATGAGAGATGCTCTAGGTACTAAAGAAAAATCTCAATTCCAGATAATGAAAGAAATAGCGACACACAAGATTAAGATATACGATTTCCCCGAGAGTACGGGCGAGGAGGGCGAAGGCGCCGAGGCGACGCGAGCACTGCGGGTGCGAGTTCCTTTCGCGGTGGTCGGGGCCAATACTGTTATCGAACAGGACGGCCGGCGCATCCGGGGACGGAAATACCCGTGGGGGATCGCAGAAGGTGAGACGGTTATAAATCATTAATATTTATTTGTTTTGTACGTGGTTATTGATCAACCCACTTAATTGACGAGTGGGGATTGTGGTTTCTTTCTATACTTTTTCCGAATATTTGTATCATATTTAGTTGGAGTTGGTGCATAGTTGAACTAGATTTGACTGGATGTTAGTTATTTTGTGTGGAGCCACTGCCATTAGACCTTCACAACCCAAAAGGCGATACGACATTGCAATTGTGGTTTCTATGCACATTTACAAATCTATATCAAGAATGATTATATAAAGAAACTTATTTATTGATTACATGACGTATAGTTTAAAAAACGTATCTCATCTTTTCCAGTTGAAAATCTCGAACACTGCGATTTCCTCGCACTACGCAACATGGTGATAAGGACGCATCTCCAAGACCTCAAAGACGTGACCAGCTCTGTTCATTACGAGAACTACAGATGCCGCAAGCTCGCCGGCTTGTCCGACGACGGTAAACCTCATAGGATCAACTCGAACAAGTAAGACTTTAAACATTCATTATCTAATCACCATCAGTTTTCAGAGTTTGATTTTTAAACATCTAACTAACTAATGTGCTCATTTTTATTCGCTCCATTCACATATTACTAAAGCTAAAAGAACAATTGAAGTGTTTGAATGATTACTGATAGATATAATTGGAAATATAAGGCTATAGGGAGTGAAAGAAATGAACGCTCGCTAATTAATATTAGGCATGTCACCAGCCTTAGCAGACGGGGTTGGAATAATATTTTAAGAATGTTTATTTAGTTTTGTTGAAAACTGTTGTCACCGCTTATAAGGTGACCAGACTCGTTTCCCTGATACAATTGATATTAACATGGTTTTCTTACACAGTAACAGTCTTCTCTAATAACTTTCCCATTATTATTTTTCATTGCTGCATGTCTGGTCACCTTCAATCTTTCTCTGTCGCAGTTGTGAGCTACGATCTATTTTATGTTTATTTTCTGTAACGTTTGTAGTTGCATAAAACATTCGTTACTTTGAATGTTCTGTGCTTGGGCATGCAGAAATGAAATCATTATTAACATTATCATTAATCATGGAATACTTTGAAGAGTTATCCTATATGATTATCAATATAACGCCTAACTAATATATGTTTAAGTATCCATGATTTGTGCCATGAATCATAATAACTTGCAGTTCACGCGCTTTTAAAGCGGCATTTGTAACAGTTTATTTTCCATTAGTTTAACGATGACAGCATTCAATTTACTAGTTTTGATTCGAGCACAATACAATGCAATTTGGCTTGTTGTCAGCAGACAATGCAATGATGTAAAACGTTGACTTTGTTTCTGTATTAATTAGTGTGTGTTGTCGTCACGGAACAACGATGAGTTTCGTTTTGTTTATAATAAGCTAATATTGACCGCGGATCCGCTCGTTCGCCGTCCAACATTGTTGATTTTCTAGTGGGTTTGATTTGTCTAAATATGACTAACGAGTTACCAAGAACTTGTTACTATTTATCATTTTTCTGATTTACAAACACGCCAAATTCTCTTTATCGAGCCTAATCCCTTGAAATAGTCAAATCAAATCATGAGACCCTAAGGATTTACCAATTTGAGAGAGTTCCACTATACGCCTACTCGTATACATTTGGGGAGATTCCAAAGCCTAAACATTTTTTTTATTTAATATTTTGAACGGACTACTTTGCTTGCTGACAATTTATCATTGCTTTAGTGTTCGAATCAATAACTAAATTCAGTTTCGTAATTCTCATTGAATCTTTCGATGATTATAATTATATACTCGTACACTGTTACTGATGCCGTGACTGTGTGTTCGTGCGAGCACAGCCACGTTGACGTTAACTATGGTTGTGTTGGTGTTCAGTTTGTGCCCGCAAGGACTGATGAACAGTTTCATGACCGTTTGGTAAGTCCGTCGCGACAGACGTATTTATAATAATTCACATATAAACTTTACTAATAATTATTATATAACAGCTGTTTGTTATAGTAATTTGTAAACAGTAATAGATATTTATTGATTTACAGTAAGTTTACAGTATACAGTACATTGTCTTATTGATAAACAAAGAATAACAATGCTATACTAAATCTATACCGTCTCTCTTTCATTAATGTGATATTTTTCTTATCAATGAAGGTGAGAAAAAATGGTATAACTATACCGTTGTTAAACGATGTTTATTAATAACATTGAGCGTATTTATATTAATAATTAATATAATAAATGTTCTTTAATTCGTACGTAACTTTTAGTTTGAAAACATTGTTTTTACTAAAAAGCCGTTAAATAACTGTTATTAGTAGAGTTGTTCACCTACTATGTTACGATTAACATAGATTTTGCTAAACCAGAGTAAAGTCCTTGTACAAAATATACCCTGCTTAGTTCCAATGGAACAGAGAAAGTCTTTAATTTTCCAATTTTACTCCATAAGGAAAAAAGACTTTGAATGTCCTATATTACTTTTATAATGCTTTAGGTTCATACGTTAAATTATACTCAATTTCTAAAATTATTAAGATTAATTGAATTAAAAGATTTATCCGTTGCCTTATAATAATGAAATAAGGCGGTAAACATTTTTTTTTTAAATACATAAATGCATTTATTATGTTTCCTAAGCTTTTATAATACCCTAATAAAAATAGAATACTTATCGGTGTTTATGATCCCGCGGGATATTTTAAATGCTGTATTTTAACGCTTCGCTTTTGTAAGTGTATGTCATTCATTAATATCATTGCATGTTCATTAACGTAGTATATTATTTTTATGCTATAATTTTTATTATTCTCATGTGTATAATAAATTGACCTTTTAAAAGACTGAATAGTTTTGGTATTTGCCTTAAATGTATATATAAATTTTGTTCTTTATTTGGCGATAAATAATTTATTTTTGTAGGTAAGTCTCGGTTAAGAATTTTGTTAATGTTGTTATGTTTTTGCAAAGGAATCCTTTGGCTCAAATGGAGGAAGAAAAACGGGAACATGACCTCAAGATGAAGAAAATGGAGAGTGAAATGGAACAGGTCAGTGATAATTAATATTTTAGGTATTCTTTGTATAACCCCGTCGCTTACTTTGCGTCTACGACAATCTTAATGTTACAGAGTGTTAGAAGGATTAGGTTTTATTATAAACAAGAAATAACGAGGGTATAGTTAATCCACTGTTTCTCTCTTTCATTGTGAAATTAATTTAATTCTTCAAACAGAGAAAACTTAAATGATAATAAACACGACCTTCAAGTAAAGTTACTCACCAAGTAAAGTTAGTTTTGTCTTTCTTACTTATATCAAGTGACAAAGACAAAACATGTGAGTAGCTCGGAACGTTACATAAAGATGGTGAAATAGGCCCTTATACTACTCTTTCATTGCTCTTATTAATAAACAAGAAATAATACCTACATAAAAACAACAGATAATTAATTACTATTTACTTGTTTCCGAACATAATATGTAATTAGTTATCTACACAAACAAAGCCCTTCGTGTCCTCGTGTTTAATCGTATTAAAGTAAACTCTGACCTTAATTACACTAGAGGCACTCTTTATTATTTTATCGATGTATCGTCCACATCGGGCGAATAACAATTACAACCTTACATAGTAGTTCAGGGCTATTTAGGTCAATTGTTTATCGATAGATAGAACACGATGAAAGTTCACTTTACGTAATCGACTTTGGACTGATGTCCATGCGATTTAGATTATTATCAGTAAATGAAAACTTGAATACATATTGAATTATAGGTATTACGGATATGATTTCTTTGGTTATTTTTACAAAAAATCTGGGTACGGATGAAACATAGGTGGTAGTAGACAGGTCTTCGTTCATGCTCCGGGCCGCAACTCCGCCGAACGGCCGCGGCCGTAGATATTTTCACGGACAATATCGAGACATGACGCTGTACGTTCTCGTATACTGTTTTGTTTAGAGTTTGTACATTTTCATGTACTGTGATTCGAGTCTCTTATCTTCTCGATACAAGTTATTAGTATAACGTTTCAGGTGTTCGAGATGAAAGTTCGTGAGAAGCACGCGAAGCTGAAGGAGTCTGAGGCGGAGTTGGCGCGGCGGCATGAGGCCACGCGGCGCGCATTGGAGGCACAAGCTCGTGATCTGGACGAGCGCCAGCGCGCGCTGCACGCCGAGCGCGCCGCCTGGGAGCGCGAGACGGGGCTCTCGCTCGACGACCTGCGCCGCCGGTCGCTCGAGGCCAACAGCAAGGAGTCAGTATACATTACACTAATCATCAATCACTAAAACACGGTCGTAATTCACATGAAATATCGTACGTTGACCTGTAGCTATCTATTTCTGTCGCACCTGCATAAATTATAATGTGTCTCGCTCGCCATTGCATCCGAGCGGGACTCATTTTACGCAGTATGCAATACACGTATGAGCCACTTACGACCGAGAGAGAAGTTCCAATTACCACATCTGCATTCCACTTCCTTATTCCTGTTGTGAAAGTATGGAATCAAATTAAACGAGCAGCCTAAACTCTTTAAAAATAGTATATTTAGGTATCTGGTGCACCTACTGACGTGACGTGATGAAACTACCTACAAAAATTACTTACATCAAGTTACATTCAGACAAATTGGACAAAAGTAATAACGATAACCCTTCATTGTTTTTCAGAACCGTCGACGGCAAAGATAAAAAGGATAAGAAAAAGAAAGGTTTGTTCTAATATAATGGCGGTCAATGTTTCGTCGGCCTCGCACCCACCGTCGTAGCGTGACTAACCCGCGTCGCGTCACCGTGACAGATCATCGATCGACAGACGGTCGACTGCACAGTTGCCTCAATAAATTAAAACGAGTACAAAATAATAGGTTTCAATTCCTATACACTTCGTAGTTGCGTGTAATTCACATGTTATATATGCCAGCCTCGGCGTAAACTGGCGTTAAATGGCTTCGGTCGATGATTTGTATTTTAAAAACAGTTCTTACCGTAGTTTCTCTTACAATCTTACAAATTCTAAATAAAGCCAAAGTTTCATATAGGTATTTACCTATTTTACATTCATTCATTATGAAGATACTTAAGATTTTAACGCGTTATAGAATTAAATGAAATTCCGATTTATAATGAGAAACATAGGTATTGAACGTGTTTAATAATGTTTATTGTGTATCTGAATCAGCAATATTAAAGCTAATAAGTAATGACTTACTTTGGGTAGGCTTTTTCTATCCATCTTTTTAACTTGGGATTTGAAGTGCCATTTCTAGAATTTGATGTGTATAGATTTTATTTATGCAGGCGACAACGCGTAATAAATATAATTATGAATAATAATGATACATAGTTGAGACTGGAATCGCAACATAATTCCGTGATATTATACTCGTAATTTACACGTTGTTGACTGTAAACCTATTAAAGGACGGCGTACATATGGCGAAGCGGATAGCGTTTTCACTGCCAAAGCAATATTGGTTTTATATTCCTTGGAATAGAATAAAAACTTAATTGACGTAAGATTTCCTAGGTGAATGTTTATTGTGTCAGTTAAGTTTCGATTTTATTTTAATGTTCTTATAGCCGATAATTTAATGCAGTAAAAAGTGCTTCGTTACTTTTGTCAAATATACGCCGGCCTTTATATATTTATAAAAATAGCTTGATGTCTTTACTGTCTAGCAATTGTGTTAAAATATGTTTGTCACATAATCATTTAATGCTTACTAATAATACTTGTATAACGATTGTATAAATAAGATCCGTTATACAATGATTATTAGGTAAGTTATTGTATCACTTACGAAAATTGTGTTTAGGATAACATCTTGTTTTTAACATTTTAATCCTTCGAGGCGGAAGGTCATTATTTGTAAATATAATCAATTAATTTATCCTTATTCTTTTCTAGCGTTTGTTCTGTTCTATGTACTGTCGTATGGTGAGGTTTAATAACTTCTGTCATAAAACTTAGTGTCAGTGCTTATATTTGTTTTTTGCAGGCCAATATTTGTTGGTCCGACTATACTTGTTCCTCGATAATTTTATCACAGATTTTTAATTCTAAACTAAATTTCATTTAGAAATTCATATTTCAATTTTATATTTTATTCAATCCCCAATTTTCAGTAAGCACTATAAATAATTTTTTCATATATTTTTTATGTAATTTCCAGATTGGTCTTTTAAGAGTGTTGCAACCGGAATAGTAATATAAGGGCTTGTTCACACGTCGCACTTATTCTTAATGACATGAATCATATAAGTAAATTAAATGAATAATAATAAATTTATGATAGCATAATGGAACAACGATTTGTTAAGACTATTTGAAAGTGATAACTTCGTAACCGGTTTATTGGTTATATTTTATCTTTACTTTTTTATGTATTTATTTATTGAGATTTTTCTCCATGACAAAGCATTTATATTTTGTAAGTGAGGCCTAATTTTGTATTGAAATTTTGGTTTACAAATAGTTTTGTACCATACTTTAGTTGTTTATTCTTAACGCACTATTTATCAGAGGCCATTCAGAAACGATGCAATAATTAGCACAAAATAAACAGGCTTATGATTACGAAGACGTTTTCGTCCATGAAGTTGCCAAATAGCTTATAATGATCCGCTTTAATTGGTAACGTATGTCTGAACTCGATACTAGTTTAGAATAATTCTATGCAGAAATATTTTAGATAGACATTTAGTTAGCTAGAAATAGCGATCTAACTGTTCAGCTCAATATGTATTTTCACTGATAAGTATAACAGTATAATCGCATATCGTTTGAGGCGAAAGTGAACGTTTTTTTTTCATGTTATATTTATAAGTAGAGAGTGAGAGAGACAACAGTAGCAATTTAATAACGATTGCATTAGATACACGATTCTAAATTTTAACGTGATTAAGATATATTTTAAAATTTCTAATAATATCATTAAAATTACGGCTTAATCGGTGCGTCTGTGTATCTTGTGGAGATCCGGACAGTGCGGCGTTCGTTATGATATACAACAAATATTGCTTAGTGATATTAAAGTATATGCTCATAGTTCAGTTGTGAAATAGAACTCTAGCCTTAGCTAGTTCTTAGAATTCTTATCATGTAAGTGGAATGAAGAATGGGATCTCTCAACTTGCAAGGATTATAGTTACTATTACCCATTCCCAATTTAATTACATTATATTAATATAATTTGGATGTTCCCCGGACATCATAATCAATATTATGTAATCGTTTAATCGTACTAAGTTAGTGACTGTAACTTGACGATTGTTTATGTAAATATAATATTTAGTTATGTACCATGATTGTATTTATGATATTTGCATAATATTTTATTTAATCAACGCATAAAATTCGTATTATTTCATAAACTTCAGTATTGACTTCCGCGGTATATTTAAGTATTTAGATTGTAAGGTTATGCTTAATTTTTGTAATTTGTGTAGGCTCGTGTCAAGACCCTATTTACCATACTGATCTTTTGCTTAGTCATATTATGGACATGTGATGGACGTTGGGAGAGTGGAGATTAGGCGATGTAATATATTGTACCTTTGATTATAAATAAATACGTAATATATAGGATCAACTTGTTTTATTTATATAAGTATTTAAAGTAAATGACGTAAGTTTAGTTCATGTAACATTTATATAATTATAAATGTATAAGTTGGTAGCCGACTGCAGACAGCAGCAGCAGCCCACACGTCGTCGTCTAACGTCATCATGACACTTCGCCGTCTGTTGCTCGGCGACGCGAAGCTAGCTTCATGTTGCCCACTACGAATGTAATTTCATAGAAATACATACAAACCAGTAGCGCGGCGACGTGTGGTCTGCTGCTGCTGTCTGCAGTCGGCTGCCAACTTATACCTTTAATATACAGGGTGTCCGGGCATCGATGTCGGATACTTTAAGCGGGTAAAATATGGTATTTTTTATCGACAAATCACGATTCCAATTTTCTCTAGCTACCTCCATTACAAAATGGCAGCCATTTTGTTTTTTTCAATTCGACGCGCGGGTGCTTGTACTGATTTAGTCATTGCTATCCATGTAAACGTCCTAAGAAGATGAAAGATGTCTCATTTGAAAGTAAATAATGTAGGGTATTATCGAATGTAAGATTTTATTCCATATCTTAACAATAAAATAACAAAAAATCATTCCAAAAATAAAAATAATGATTTTTTGTTATTTTATTGTTAAGATATGGAATAAAATCTTACATTCGATAATACCCTACATTATTTACTTTCAAATGAGAGATCTTTCATCTTCTTAGGACGTTTACATGGATAGCAATGACTAAATCAGTACAAGCACCCGCGCGTCGAATTGAAAAAAACAAAATGGCTGTCATTTTGTAATGGAGATAGCTAGAGAAAATTGGAATCGTGATTTGTCGATAAAAAATACCATATTTTACCCCCTTAAAGTATCCGACATCGATGCCCGGACACCCTGTATATTTAATTCTATCATCTTCATTAACAACACACCTCATATAGACCTTTTAATCAGGAAATAATCTATTTGTATAGCACCTAAATTCATTCAGCCGTATTTGACTGATTGGGAGGCTATAAGTGAGGAGAAAGTAAACAAAATGTAATTTCTTATTTGTTTATTGAGTGATTCATAAGATCACGTACACAGTGTTATTACAATCACCGACATCAAAATATGATTCATAAATTCACGAACGACCTCAAAATATACCGTATGTAAACAACTTTACTACAACTAGATAATATCTTTGGCAGCACTATGGAAAATATACCTTCTACTTACTTATACTAATGAAAATGCAACTTTGTATAATATGATAACAATCACAACATTTTTCGACGATACAAACTTTACACAAATTAATTTAATTTATTAAATCGATTTTAAAATATTTGACGATACATCACTAAAACATTTGAATAAATTCTAATAAAATTATCATTATTTACAATACCTATTTCATATCGGGGTTTTACTCCTTCAGGGTTACCACTCATAAATTACATTCATTATTAGAAAGATTATTTAAATACAATAAATAGTACGAAATGGTACTTTGCACCTCACGTTAGGATCTGTAATTAGGCTACACGACTAACGTACAATTGGTTCATTTTCCATCTACACCGGGAACATTTTAGCATCACACCATCAAAGTTCAAAATTAAGAGAAAGTTATGTTGATGAATATAAACAATTAGGAATTCAAAGTGTTATAGGTACTACAAGTTTCTACAAAATTAGTAGATAGGTAATATTTGAAAGTGATTCTCATTCATATTTGAAGAATAAAAGTTGATTCGAAGTTAAAAATTGCGTGACAGATTTAGAGATTAGGAAGCTCATTTGAAAATGTTTCAATAACTTGCAGTTAAGCGCTAGAGAAATTTATTAAAGTTCCTACCTATCTCAAAGACTTAAATTTTAATCTTTCATCAACCATTTATTCATATCCTTTCAAAACTAGACTTGACGTCTTTCGATTCTTTAAGATATGAATTACTTAAATATAATTGTTAAAATAGTTACGAAATCGGCATCGATTCTGTTCCTTATAAAAAACAGCCTTAAAGATATTGCTGTCCTTCACTAACAAACTGAATTAATAGAGATGGTAATACTTTTAGTGCTGCCGCTTTAATTTGACGTTGTTTAGGAATCGATACCATTGGATGAAATAGAGCTGATCCTAAAAATCTATTACCTATTCAGATCATAGAATATTCGACCACGAAAGTGGCTCGCGCGAGCAGTGTCTTTGAATGAGATTTATTGCTCTATAATCCAGATACAAAACATCATACACACAAAGAGTTCACTTGGTAATAAGAGGTCTGTTTTCGAGAAGATAACTATAACTTTAGAACCAGCCTTTAGAAGAAGATTAGTAGTTTATTATTGAATGAAATATTGAAATTAATGAGTACCATCAACCATAATACGTTCCCACAATTTCATTCCCATTTAATTTCACAAACTATTCACATCTATACTATCTAATTATTACATTTATTTTACTATCATTGGTGTTCTTTCGTGTCAATTCTAAATTTAATTTATTCTAAAACGTTGAAATCAAAGGACGTTGTACTAAAATTCTCAATAAGTATCTTGTAATATCACAAATCACTGTATCTCTAATTCTACATTTATACTAACCGTAATAGGTAAACATATTTATATATAATGTATAATATTTTATGTTTCGGAAGTTATTGAAATTCTAATTGAATATAATCGAATTTTATATTATCTAGCGCATAATTGCTTATCCGTTTAAAATATGTAGGCAATTTGTAGGCTCTCATTACCATAGGTACACTACGCGAGTAGGCACGACGGCAGCTATTGTATCATCCACTATCAATATTAATTATTATTTTTTAAATATTAATTTCGTAGATATTTTAATATAATTAAGCTGTTCTAGCAACCTGTACTTACTACATGCATTTTCATAAAATATCTTGTTTATTTTGTTCTACAACGATTAAGTAATTATTGTTTATTTTTTGTATAAATATTTTTCTATCTATAATGTTGAATAGTTTGTATGATTTATATTATTTATTACTAAAAATCGAATTATAGTTGTGGGCAACCGTTTTCTCTGCGTATTGTCTGTTGATTGAATTTGGTATTTAAAAAAACTTGATTTTTTTAATATTTTGTTATATTGTAACTGTTTATTAAAATTATTTATTAACATTAACAGTCAAAGCGGTTTATTCTAATCATCGAATCTAATACGTGGCCACATGTTCGATTCACAACTCTTCATTATAAAGCTTTACGAAGCTCTTTACATTAGTCGTACATTATAACTAACTTATTATCAATTAACATACAATTGAAACTGACTTACGTATTAAATATATTAAAGAAATACATTACAAGGCGAGTAATCTTAAAGTAGATAACGATTTAACAATTTATATTAATTAGTAAAATAAAAGCAAATGTTTTAGACATGAAGATTGAGTTTGAAGCGAAGTGTTATATCAGACTAGAGTTAGGAAATCGAGCACAGACTGTAGGCATGGTTTCATTAGAAACAGATAGCAGTGGCGTGAAGCAAGTGCCATAGAATACAACCTTTATTATCTCCTTAATTGACTAAGTGCTTCTAACACACATTTAGACACTAGTACAAAACTAGACGTAAAATATAGTAATTATAATAATTGCAGCGTAAATTCTAGTTATAACAAGACACGGCACATATAGTGAAGTTATATGCACTTAAACAAATATATTTAGTTGGGAGTGCAAGAATATTGTGACTTCTAGCAGGTTAACACGTAATAGAGAATAGATAAGATTTCTTCCAGTAAGTGCTTATAGTCACTGTGCATTAAAAAACTACAGAAAGATTCAGTATTTACCGTAAAAAT
This sequence comes from Timandra comae, assembly GCA_958496195.1. Classification (NCBI taxonomy): domain Eukaryota; kingdom Metazoa; phylum Arthropoda; class Insecta; order Lepidoptera; family Geometridae; genus Timandra; species Timandra comae. Next base: position 6,167,560 of record OY292354.1, on the reverse strand, counting down.
AGTTAACGGTTAGGTAAGGAATATATGTATTTTGAAGTGCTATAGATTACTTTGCCCACGGTAGACGATATTATTTTTAATTGTAATTCTATACGTGAGATACCTTCAATCTGACGTAAGCTTTTTATAATTTTAAAATAATATTTTAGAATTAAGTAAGTAATTATAATTATTAACTATCAATATAGTACTTTAAACTTTTCAACAAATGTAAATAAATGATGATTTTCTCATCATTTGGTTCAACAACCTACCAAGATTGATATGTTAATTATTGCCTGCAAGTATTATTATATTAACTAGCGATATTGCGGACATGCCGGATGATTCACATATACTTTACCAGCAGCCAGCCATAGATATGCATGCATGTGATGCATAGGTGTAACCAATGTTTCTATGCATACTTGTATAATACTTATACTAAGTTATTGTGGGTTGAGAGCACCCATAGAAGTGGTCACACCTATGTAATCGTAACAACAAAAGCTTGCCCATAGTCTGTGTCGCAATGTCTCTGTAGCGTGTAATATAACACTACGCGTAGGACGACTGGGAGCTGCAGTTGCATCCACCAAGGTCAATTTCCCTCATCTTAACACTAAACATCCTCCCGTCTTCAAAAGATGACGTACGACATTCATTACAATATTCACGTTAACACACATGCAACACACATCTAATATTTCCTTTTGACAATCATGCAATGTACAACCGCGTGGGCACCCCAAAATTGAAAAATAGATTCTTAGGTGTAACAAGATTATATGTAGGTATGTACACGAAAACGTTCAAGTGACAACTGCTAACGAACATCGAATGCAAAAGTATGCTGTGTCGGTTCAAAGTATAATGTAGTAAATTAATGTAGCATGTTCAGGTAACAAACATATAAGTACTAAACACTGTCAAAACAAAATAGTAAGCGTAACGTGCAAACAGAAAGTGCAACAGGACCACGGAAAGTGCATTGTGCATAGATATAGTAGATACATATAGATATTATACGGTAGTACTTAGGTGTAAACTATAGAACAGAACATTATTACAGATGACAGATAAGAACAGGGTTTACTAAACTTACTTACATAACTATGAGGCTTAAGAAAGGGAAACTTAAAAAAATATGCTTCTCTGTGTTGCTATTACGTATAAATTATGTAACAATGTGTAACATTATGTAGTAAGTGTAACAAGTATTCATTATTATTGTACGATTTTCACTCTTTAAAATTTATTGATCACAATTTCTATTCGTTATTAAATGACTGAATTAACTGTTTAAATATAAATTTTAAAGTAAATATAGATCTCATATGAGCAAGAAGTGTGGCTCTGGGTGTTTATTTAAGGCCTAATAGTAACAAGTTTTATTTATTACAATACAACAACATTATACTTATTTATTTTTCTACCCACAGCCAAATGCGTCGCGTCCGATTGCATTGCAACATATGTTTAAAAAATTGAGAGAGCTGATGACGCTTTGTGTGTCGCAAGTGCTCTGCTGAAACTTACTTACATTGTATATCGTACTGTTCATCTTACATTAAATACTAATCACTGCAATCCACTCAAAACCGCTGACTTGTATAAGTTCCGTGCGTCATTGTGAACAGATTGTCAGTGCTTTATGCTCGTTTTTTCGTATCACATGCATGAGTGACTACGTCTTTATTATACTTATTTTTATAGCCACAGATCCATGTGATCCTTAAGGCAACACTGAACCAGGAGCTATGCATAAAACTGTCGAAAAAGTTCGTTGGTGGCAGTACAATATTCATTTCATTTAAGTTTATGAGTTCTAATTGAATTTAAATTCAGTAGGTATTTCCTTACAATTATGAAGTTCTTAAGTTTGTGTAAGATACTTTGGTGGCCATTTAAGTGAGAAGAAGGAAACTATTTCAAAAGCCATGTTTTATGTCCATGTGTATCATTCATATTTACGTAGGCACATTCAGACAAAAATCGAACATCTGAAAATATCTTTTCCAGCCAGCTTTGTGCATATTCTGGGAGTAATGTTGCCTTTCCGAGCTCAGGCGACGAGTTGTTTCAAGACGTTTGAGTCTTTAAAACAAGAGGAAGCTGACCCTGGTCCGGCGCGCGTCGCCCTTGCCGCGCCGGCCCATGCCGTACTGTCACATGGCCGTATCGGAGCTACTCCCCCCCGGCTTCGCGTCGATGCCTCCTCCCCCGCCCGCCTCGTCGTCCCGAGAGCTCCCGCGCCCTCCACCTGAACCTCCACCGCCCGCAGACAGACCGGTGAAGTCCAATTTGTACTGTATCACATAAACAAAAGTCACAAACCATATTGGAACTATATTAAAGTTACAAACGGTTACTACCAGTGAGTTTAAACTTTAATTAGAGACTTTCAAAGTTAACGTTAAGTTTTGAAATATTTTGTAAACACCATGCATTAACATTGAAGAAGAAACAAAATATCCAACTGAAATTTTAATTTGGCATGGGGATTAATTTATATCTTCTCAATAGGGGCCACTATGCTTAAAGTTTATAAATTATATAGAACAAAAGTTATAAACTTCAAGGTAAGTTATAGACACACAGATACTAAACTATCATCATCGCAACAACACATCAACCAACAACATTCAATATTAGCTATGTTACACCATCAAACAATGCTACTCTAAATCAATGAACACAATTTAATAAGTCTGTTACTGAATGAAGAACAAACTTGGGTTAATCACAATAATTTTGAGTCCACATTATTATTAAATACCTACTTCAACCATTCAATACACTATTTTCACTTTTATATGTGGATGCTTTTTGTAAATTTGGCGTCCAATGCATAGGAACTCTCTCAGGCATACACAAGGAATACTGAAAATAACCAAATCAACTCAAAAAAGGACCAGAAAATCAAATTGAATTGAAATTGACACGGGTTTTTATCAGGAGTATTCACAAATGAAGAATAGCGTTTCAAATAAAATTAGTCTTTAGCTTTATTCCGAAAAATAATGATAGACATAGCGTTTTAAAGTGTAAAGTGCTTTATGCAAACTTTATAATTTAGCAAATACAGACAAATGACTATGAATAGGACACAGCCTAGAGTTGGTATCTATCACAATAGAGTAATCTAGATACATTATAAAGGGTATTCGTATGGGTAGGTACACATTACATGCTGAATATACTACGTACAAAATACACATAGATACACAAATACATGAATATTGGAAGTGTACGCAAGATAGAGACAGACCGAGTCGTCCCTTGTATTCACTGATGATTTGTTAATCGCTTTCTCCAACGGTATAAGACCCTGGAGTGGAAGGAATCACCCGGTGCATGAAGAAAGATAAAACAGAAATAGACAAATAAAATATAATAAACATAAAAACGGAGGATGATAAAGTCTCAAGTTTTCTATTACTATTTCAAATCTAGTTTCTAAGAAAACTAAGAAGACTTATCCTTGATTTTTGTCCTTCGCAAGTCGATGGTTCAAAACATGAAGTGTTTGTATTGAATGAACCAAGAATAAGTCTTGAAACTGATGACACATTTCACCCTTTTCCCGAAACTCTAACAATCACGAATGAAATATAATCTGTAAAGTACTTAACAGGTGCAACACTCTGGTGCCTTTTAACCACTCCCACACTCGACTCCCACGGCAAAGGTACCTAAGGAACATTACGTTCCAATGCACTAAAATCTTTATATTTCCTAGATTTATATAAGTAGGTACTAAACTTGTTAAAATGTGCGATGTGTTGCTCAAATAGGACTTAGTTAAATTGAATAGAGAAAGGCTAAGATATAAATGAGTGGTCACCTTGTTTGCGCAGTCGAAGCACGTAGTGACGACTTTGCTAATGACGTTCATAAGATGTTTCGTTTCTTGAATAACATTATCTACTTTACTAAAGGTGGCTGCGCGCCCCACCGTTGGTTCTTTCACGGTGAACTGAAGCTGTTGCACATACGTAGGAACCTTATCTAAATGTTCTAACAATTCTTTTTTCGTCGTCCCTGCAGGAACCTTGGAACAAAATATACGTCTTATTTAACGCGTATCATATCTTTGGAACATTACATGAGATTTTTTATTGCTTACCTGATATGAAAACTGTCTTACTATTTTATAAAGTCTATTCGCTTCTTCTGCAAAATATTCTGCTTGTGTGAAGAGGTCTTGCGTAGTATTTAATCGGCCTTCACCTTTCGTGAACTGATACATAGCGAAGGCCATGGAAGACATATTTTTTGCCCTGAAGTTTATACAAAATATATTTTTGGTGGATCAAAAGATTCTTGATAATGATTATAAAAACATTCTTTAATATAGAGTACTATTACCTCTTCACAATATCGTTGTTTTCGTCAGCAGCTGCACCCTGCCATTTGTCAGTCTCGGCGTCCATCTCAGAGGACATCATTTTCATTTCCAGACCCGATTTCGCAATTTTCGCTTGCTCATCGGAGTCTAGTCGGACCGCTTTTAGCGGTTTACTCGTTGTACCATGTTTCTGAAAGTGGAAGTCGGATCTATTATATATTGCTTCTTTGTGTAGTGACGTAACTTTTCAATTGCATTAGTTATTTACGTACCCCAGGCCTAGGTAAACTGCTGTATTGCTGTTTATCAGGCCGATCATCGGTGAGGTCGAGTAGTTCCCGGGCAAGTCGGGCAGCATCTGCCAAGAGCCATGCCCACATATCTACGAACACATCAAGGTTTTCTCGCGCTGCAGTACTTCCTGGATGGGATGCCAACGTTCTCGCCGCTGTCACAACTTGTGGACCGTATATCCTAAGGTTGATCTCCGCAAATTTTGCGCTTACTTGTAACGTTTCCGACATTGCTATATGCCGAAGCAGTTTACATACCTGTAATAGATATTAGGTATTTGTTTCAATGCCATTGCTGATTACAATTTAGCCTAATTTTTTATCATGACTTACTTCTATGATGTGTTCTAACTGTTCATGGAGCCGGCTGGCTATATTGTGCAGTCTCTCTGATTCTCTCTCACCACAGGAACTAGCTGAAAAAGTTTCAATTTTATGTTAAATATTTATTAAAACATAACATATTTTATTTTTCAATATTTGTATTTGGTTTTATGGGAGCGTTCACTTTGTGTTATGGTAACCAAAGAGGTCTTCACAACTACTTACCTATGGAATTTGGATATTTTGGCATTAGGTATCCATAACACATAAGCTTCGCTCCCTAAGAGGTTTGGTGTGTACCTAATATCCGCGGTGGGTTACCTATGTGCGCTAAATCAGTTGCGAGCCGCTTTGCCTCGTCAGCAAGCGGCGCCAGATCTCGCGCTTGATCCCTCGCGGCCGCAACCAATGCGCGCTCTAATTCACCGGCTGCGCTGGTAGCGCCCGCGCACGCGCTCTCCAACGCTGTACCGGTGCCGTTCGAACCTTGCTCCTCCTATAACATTGTTATAGGTATGTATAACTTTCCTTATTGCTTGTTACCTAAAAGTATGAATAACGCCAATACAAACTCACAAGTGAAACGGTAACAGCAACGAGTCTTTCCAGTTCGTACGCTATCCGTTCAGCAAGCATGAGTATCCGTTGTCGGTGTTCGTGTGACGTGTATGCAGAATCGGTGAAGTCGTGTGTGCGTTCGATCAGTGCCCGAAGTGTTGCTAAGAGAGCACGTCTCCTTGCTTGATCAGCACCACCTCGTGCTCTCGCCGTCCGCACTTGTGATGTCAACCCTCGAAGAGCACCCAACGCTGTACCAGCTTCCCATTGCGCTGCCTGGGGTCGTTAATCACTTTTCATTCAAATTCAATTACCAACATTTAGGATCCTATGTACATTCTATTTCCTAACTTTAAACTAAATGTTGAGATATTAATTAGTTTAAACTAAGAATAAAAGAGAATAAAGAACCTGTTTATAAAAAAAAATATTTAGAAAAAAGATGCTAAAAATTGAGTCACTACGAATGTTAGGTATTAACCAAAAGAGTGATAAGTTAAATTGTTTAACAAGCTGCAAAGAGTTTACTTACCACATGGGATAGCATACATTTAGATTTCAATTCCGCTGTCCCACATGAATTCGCTCTAACGGGTATGCGCGTCTCATTTTCTCTTATTGCCTTCACCTTTTGTAAAAGGACATAGAATTGATATGAATTTTAGAACTTGAATCAACAAATTGTGAAAAAAGTCGCACATACCAGTATTTATCATTAGCAGCGACAATGAAAACTAACAGCGGAATTAAAACTTTTGTAATGTAATTTTTAGTCTTTGTGCTTTATTGAATTTATTGTGGTATTTTATGTAGTCGCAATAAGCTTGGCGAAGCTTATTTGTAGCATTTTACTTAGAGCGTGGTTTGTGGCTTAAAATGGTGATCAGATAACCCGTTTCGGTCTCGCCTGTATGCATGAATGTTTGAGTCTTTGATTCAAATAAGTAGAGTGGAATTAAAACTTAACGAATTGGAATAAGAAAAATAAGTTTGATTTTTTAAATGTTGACTAATCTCTAATTACGGGATCTGTACATAGACGACGAAGCAGGTGAAGCGGGGACTAGCAAAATGTATAACTTGCCAAACTTTGCTATTCCCGCACTTGCCTACTTTGAAACAAAAGTTTACTATCGAAAATGTGAGGAAGCAACGTCATGTACTACGGAGGCAGAATTTTAAAAGTATTCTTATAAGCATACTTTATTCTAATGCATTTGTACAATACTTTTTGTATGTAAAATGAAGGCACTCCTCTACCTGCCATTCAATAAGTTTATACCTGTTCATGACTATCCGAGAAAGGTTTCAACTACAAGAAAAGAAAAAGTTGGTTTATGGTACAGAATTTTAAGTAGAGTATTCACAGATAAGAACGAAACCCCGTGAAGACGGCAAGTTTGATTAAAAGGGTCAGAGTTCAGGTATTCGTTTAACATTTCACTTAACATTTAGGTACACCAACGTTACTTACCATTGATCCATTGCAGTAATAAAGAATTTTCATTATGGAGGTTATAGGTAATTCAAAATGTACCAAACATTTACCAGTATATCACATAGGTCTATAGTACTTACATTGTTAAACGTCTACAAAATATGTATGAAAAAGTGTCAGAAACCAGATTTATGTGTACAGTATGTAATCCATGGAGGTTACGCTTGCGGGTGATATATCCGGAGCTGAAGTGAGTGCCCATCGCGATAACGGCATGAGTTGATACGTATCTCGCCTGCGGCCGACGCAGACTCATCTCATAACCTAACCTATACCTATTTTCCATTATGTCCCTAGATCGTGTCCTATTTACTCGTAAATTGTTTTCCAACATACTTTAACCAGAGTATTTTTATTTTATTTTGTTAAATGCTTTGGAGTATGTATGTTATCAAATACAAAATTCGAAATCACATATTAGTGTGGAATGTGGGTGGGTAACATTATTTTCTCTTTGTATCCGACAGCGCAATATTATTATTTCATTATTAAAGTAAGTATATGTACATGTATGGATGTCGGTTTCATTAGCACATGTCCTACACCCTAAACGGTCATCCTAATGATGATAATGACATAGGGCCCATCTTTTTACGCACTAAAAATATATTTTTAGGTCCATTGGACATCATTTCTAGTAATAAACTTAGAACGTTTCAACGTGGGTTCTCTTTTCTTAGTAGACCCAAAGCCTATACACTGACCACTAAGAGGATTATTTTGCAAGAGTTGAATGTTGTATAAAAGATACCTTGTCGATACGAGTGCCTTGAAGTTTGCTAGACTATATGACTCTTTCTGTGACGTCATAGGGACTACACCAGTGCCTTATTATGTATATTCAAGCTTACTACTAAACTACGTGCTGCGGTTACAGATTAAGAAATATGTTTACACTAAAGGTAAGTGTTTAAGACTTTATCTCAATAGTTTAGTTGGATAGAGCATCTCCACGATTTGATGCAGTCCTAAGTTTAAACTCAGTTGAAGATAGATTTTCTATATGTTCTTAAGTGCTTTAATAATTTCTGAATACTATCAAAACTGATGAAAATGTTATTTGTTTGACGCAAACATATAAAGTTGTTACTCACGAAATTGTCTTCAATGTAATGATATTAAATTAGGAGACGCAGGGCGCCGTTCAAGGGCGAAGGGGCACCAACCTAGCTGTCTGAAATGGCATCTTGCCAGCATTGTACATGACCTATTATTATGACATCACAGCGGCTGTATTAAGTTTGAAAACGTGCTCTGTTTTGTGGTATAATGACGACGAAAGTAAGTAACTCTGTCTCAGTTGCAGTTTAACGTACACTAATGTACATATGCCTACCCCATTAATTTCCACAGCGATCTGTTACATACGCTCTACACCCATCGATTACCAGCAACCTTCTTGGATCATCTGTATAATAACTAACACTTTAATGAAATTGCATTGTTATAAAAGTCCTATCTTTATGGGTAAGTTCTATTCTATATATACTATCCTACACTAATTTCATTTATATTCTGGCGGCTCTGTCTCGCAAATGGGTTGCCAGCAGAGCTTATGTTTAGGTTTTGCCTAATTAATGCATATTGGTGGTAGTGCCAAGTGGTAAAAGTCGTTAGTCAATGCAGTAAATAGGTATTCAGATGCGTTTACATTTGCCTTCCATTAAAACGCGTAGCGTTTACTACGATTTATTGGTAGTAATCTCGTAAACAATATTATTGTAGAGTTTTAACATAAAGCTATATACTCGTAATACCTAATAGCATCTTCGATTGTAATAAAAAAAATATTAAATGGGCACCTCAAAATAAATGTTTATTATTTCTACCCTACTAATAGTTTATTTAAGTTTTTGGTATAACTAGAAGATTTATGCCAATCATGTTTTTATTTTTAGCAAACAAATAAAGAAACAGAGCTAAAACCAGTGCTTATATGTAAGTATTTCAAAGCAAAAAAACCACAACTTGAACGTGTAAACAGTTCACAGAGAATCATTAATCATTTAATTCACTCGTGATATATTCATTTCCCACCTGAATACGTTCATATTAAGTGTTAGTAATGTGTCTAATGTGCACATTATTCGTTATTACACTCAAAGAGCTCTCGTTGCATTTAACATTTCACCATTGTCCGGATTTAGGTAAACACGTTCCATTTGCATTTGTCTCTAACAATGCATGGTGTAGATTTCACGCAAACAACGCGGTTAACCGTTGTGTTGGTATTTGGTTTAGTGCGGACTGTGCCTTACAGCAGTGGTTAATCCTTTTTTTGTTAATTGGCTTCTTGTCTCTGTTTTATGTATTCTAGACACCCTTATATTTAATTTTTGAAGCTATTGCAAAAATATTATTATTTTGTTTGATTTTATGATTTTAATTAAATATCTGAAAGAAAAGAATTCAACGCGCACGGCTTTTTCGACGAACGCTTTTAAGACTATATTTGACCGCCATTTTGGGGGGTTCGCCATATTGTATTCCAAATGACGTCACTTATCTTTTCATTGTCGTCTTACAAATGTGTTTATGTTTAATTGCATGTTTTGATACCAATAAACATAAATTACAATTAAATTAAACCTTGTAAAAACATAACCAATATTATAAAAGCACCAATTATGTTGATGTTGAAAAATTTAAACGTTTCTTTAAATTTTTGATGCCAACGTGCCGGCAAAGTATTTACTCGCTCCGATTCATATTTGCCAAACTGCGGCAGATATTTTATTTCGATATTAATGTACCGGCGGGCGTCTGTAAGTGCTCTCCTGCCAGCTTTAATAGACGGGCGGCACCACTCTTAGAAAATACTCGTGTTAACTGCACTGAGCAAAGTTTTTAAGCATCTCCTATAACGTCTCAAAACTTATACTAGACTTTCATGATATTAGACATCAATATTTTTTTAAATTATTTTGTGGTTTATGGCTAGACTTTTAAATTCAATAAATAAAAATAAATACAATTTTATTGAAATATGGAAGGTGGAGAAAACAATATAGCAATAAATGAAACAGCTAGAAGAGTTAGTTCATAGGCGTACTTTGAAACCTATCACAAACAAATATAGACCAAATAAAACACAAGGTATTTCTATGTACTAGCACTTCCATCCATTTATTGGAATATAGCCTTCATCACTTTGCATATTTTCTGTTATTAATCTCAATTACTAAGTATTTTAGTGACAGTTAAAGTTAGGCGGCTTAAATGCTACGTTATTGTTCTAAAATCAAACCTCATGTGTGTGTTCCTCGTGGCCGGGTAAGCCGTCTCTGACAACATAGTGGATTAGGTCCATAGCTCGACGCATTTGGCAAAACACTGTGTCTCGGTTCTCACGGGCTGACGCGCTGCCTGGATGCCGCATACACGTCTGTTTACAAAATTATTGGTTTGATTATAATGATAACATATAGCTTTATCATCTTAGTATAGCAAGTGGTTCTTAACTTAGTTTCTCATCTGTAGGTATACAGGGTATCGGAATACACACACCAAGAATAAGAGAAGTGTTTAGATCTAAATATTTACTAGAAAGAGAATCTAACCTTTAAAACTTGGTGGGTTAAACTTGGGGTGGGTACTGCTTTAGCATTTAGGTCGTCAAATGTTGATAATGTTAATCTATCATAAACTGTGTTATTTGTCCTTTTACTTAGAACTTACTTAAAAAATGGATAGAGATAGTCAAAAAAATGTAGAATGTTGAAAAATATTTTTATTTAGAAGCTTCATTTAAACAAAATGCAGTTAAAAAATAACTAAAGATAACAAAAAAGATGGCCTAAATTGGGTATATTTCACAGTCGAATAACTCAGTAATAAAATAACCTTACAATGAAATGGAAAGAACAATTGGAAAGTTGCCCAAGAATAGGAAAATATTGGGGGAAAATGAAAGTGTTATTTTCATGGGATTTTCAACAGGAAAACATCTGTCCTAGACATTTCACTTTTCTTCTGAATGCCGTTCAGATTAGATTTTCTTTTAAAGAATTTATGAATTAAAAAGAAAGAACATAAAAAGACAAAGAACAAAACATAACTCATAATTACAGCAAACCTATATAATCTTAGAAGTGGTAAAATGAACACAAAGGTTTTTAATTCGGGAGTTGTTGCGGCCGTATTACGTTCTTGTGGCGAACCGCTCTGCCACAATCCGACAGGGCGACCTATACAGTATACATCTTACATGTTACGATATCATACAAGAGAAGCATGGTCACATGTTTGCTATTTTCCAAACAAAGCTTGGTTTGAGATTGAGATCACCAACAAGCTTTGTGCAAGTGTGGTGATTGCGTCTATTCCTTGCTGTACTAATACTTATACGACAGAAAGGTTTTTGCCCTTACAGATTTACTAATAATTATTTTTATTATAAATATTTTTTTATAACAGGTCAAATATAGAAGTATTGAAAACAAAGAATGACGTATGCAGTTCATACACTAAAATTTACGAGTCTATTCGACGACTCTTTTGGTGAAAATTACATAGCTTTTGCGAATTTTTTAGATAGTTTTAAGCTATCGGAATTTCAGATATTTTACACGTGCGTTGCGCTAGTTTAAATTAGGGTTTATAAGATTTTTACGTCTTTGAATAATAACAATTTTATGTGGTAATTCTCGAAGTTATATACTGACGATTAAGTAAATGAGTGTAAGAATGTAATTAGCTTACTGTTTTATTATTAGCCTTTAAGTTATTTAAAGAATAGGGAATTTTAAACACTAATAATTTAAAAACACAATTTTTTAAACTGATTTTTCTATTAAACTTTACTTTATTTTATTTTACAAAACTATTTGTAAAGAGTTATTTCTCGGAAGTGTTGACATATCGTTAAATTGGCTATATTGGTCGAGGCGGTAGGTCTGCTGCAGATGTCATAGGTATTTCGTTTAGATGTTGTAGAAAAATATACTAGAAAATACGAGTATAAAGTTGCTTTGGCTTGTAGAACATCGCAACTTTATATGTGCTAAAGTATTGGAAAACACACAAAAAGAAAGGATTAGGTAAACTAAACAACAATAAAAGTAAACAAAGAGACGTCCAAGATAAATTGTGTTATGCAGACAGTACAGTACGTATAGGTAGAATGGTACATGACACAATAAATGAGGCCATTAACTAGATTACGATGTTAAGTTTTTGCTCACTTTGGCAACGGAGGCGAGATCATATCGCCCTCGCAAACTTTATGCCACAGGCAACGGCCTCCAACAATTTCATTTCTTAAATCCCAATGAGTTTGTCGTAAATGTAACATTACTTAGGATTATGGAAAAGTTTTGTCTGCGAACGGATCATAACAGAGGCTTATTTCCAAATATTTTTTTAAATAAGTTATTTACGAGGTTTTTTTATGATGTCTACTTGAGTTTATGTTTTGTTTTTATTGTGTGGGTTTGTAGTTATTTCAGGAACATAAAAGGATGTTTTACTAGCAAATAGTAACTACAAAGGTTAATTTAATTGTTAGCTTGTAAGATCCCACAGCAGGCAAAAGCCTCTCTCTAACTGATGATATTCGTGCAGTGAGTAAGAATAGGACAAATCACCAAACTTGCCAATACATGTTGGTCATCTCATACCTGAGAAACAATCATTAAATGCCACTATGAATACAGTAAAGTTGAAAACATAAAGAAATCGTTAAGCTCTTATCACTTGGTTCCATTCAACCCTAAGTTAATTTAAAACTGATAAGTGGTTTCCGAACGATACAATGAGCGGACTGCGTCAACGCTAAAGTTGAACGGTAAAGTATCGACTATAAAGTGATGCCAGAAACAACGAATTGTGGCCTGAAAATGGTTTGATACGTACATAATTGATACGAGCCCAACCACGGGGCTAAAAAGGTAACATTTTGCATTTCCTCTGCTGAAATCATCTGATAATTCAATAACAGAATTGTATCAATACTGTAATAAATTTGAAAGGTAAAATTTTTAGGAGAATTGCTTTCAATTCATAGAAAATTCTCCATAGAAAACTATCAATATACACATTAAGTTACTATGTTTTTTATATTACGAAATACCACTTTTTACGATTGTAAAGTCTAATATTGTGTGTCATTTTATGACTCTCCAATGTTGCCTTTTAGCTCAACCAGTTCGGGCCACTTACGGAGACAGCACTAATTTACACCAACCCCAGCACTGACCGGACGCAGCGATTGAGAATTTATTGCGATCCATCGGTGTTAATAACACTCCCCAGAGTAGGTCAAGGTGATTCATTTAATAACATCAACCAATTGATTGATTTAAATAAAACGAGCAAACTATGAATTGTTAAAGCGTTATTGCAAATGCTAAATATGTTGCAGTTGAATTTACGTTTGTAATTACTGGCTAAATGATTTGAGCAACAGGTTTTTAATTTTATATGCGGAAAGCTTCATTGATTAATATAAACTGGGAATTGTATTTGACAATCCAAGTAGCGGAGTTGTCACCACGTCGGTCGGCCAAGGAAAGGATTGTGGGTTTGATCCCCGTACGAGGTAAATATTTGTGTGAAGGTTTGAGTGTGTGTACAAATGAGTATGTGCGTAGTTTCTGATGCCCTAGATACAAGTTATTCCCCCTATTAATATTTTCGAAGATAAGTATTACCTTTGAAGATGTAAGAAGCATTAGCGTAGATCTCTCTAGAACATTTCTAGCAGCGGCGACTTGCGCTCTTCTCCGCTCGTCTCTGAGGTCTGCACGCCTCTCCGCTGTCAGTCTTGCTAATTCCACCATCCCTCCTCCAAACTCCGTGAACGCTCGCACGAACTCCGCGAAATTCGATACAGACTCGAGTCGATCCAAGGAGCGCGCCACCTGCGGTATCCATTACCAAGTAAACGCATTCGCAACAAAGTTACGACACGGAAAAGACAAAGTTAGCCGATCAAGTTTCATGGAAACCTCCTAGAATACATAGTTTCATGTAGTGAACAAGGAAACTGTTCCAAGTTTCCAAACATTCGAGGTAACACCTGCCGTTTAAGATATTTACGTCTCTATACCTGTGAGTTCCTCGAACTATGTTTATTAATGTGTCTCGCTTGCTTGTGAATAGGAGACTAGAAAGGACTTGACCTTTTGAATATGACATGTGTTTAATTTAGTTACAGTTATAAACTTTCGTAAAAAGAAATCATAGGTTTCGTCTAACTTAAACATTAAGGTACAATATCTTCCCTTGTAACCACGGCAAGTGTTACCTCATCGAAACATCGAGGAAACTGATCTTTAATGTTTTATACGCGGTTTTAATTATAACAGCTAAAATTGACTGGCCAGTAAGTAAATTATCTTCTGTTTACCTTATCCTTAGCCAGCAGCAGTTGTCGTACGACGACCATGTCCGCCAGTAACAGCACTCTGGTGACGGCCGCGAGCAGCGCGCGCGCCGCCGACACCATGCCGGCGCCGTCGGCGCCCGTGCACACGCGTTCGATCGCTCGACCTGTTGACAAAACAAAGGCCAATTATATTTTCCGTACTTGCATAAAATTACTGTACATTTCGACTCTAATTTTGTTTCCCTCAGAATGAAAATATAATAAATAACCAATATATTCAATACAACACCGGGCAGATAATATTTTGACCCAAATTTTGCTTAAATGGACCCAAGAATCTCCAATTAACTGGCACAACTCAACCGCTGCTTTTAACTTCATTATTACACTGTAAAATATTGCAACTTCTTGGCAACAAAGATGAGGACGGCCGGCATTCATTTTCAGATATTAAATTCCTTAATATTGGTCTGTACTTATTACAAAATTATGGGGATTTTCGTCTTCATTTAGTTAAACAATTGTTTTATGGTCACTTTCTGGATACAAAAAACATAACATATTCGATAGTTAAATATTTTTTTAATTCTCAATTTATAAGCAAAAACGCTTTCGGGTTTTAAATTCTCAGTTTATTTTTGTGTTGTAAAAATAACATTTGAACTTTTCTTCCATAGAACATGTTAGGTTTATATAACGCAACTTTATAAAAGCATAGCCGACGAATGTTTGGTTAAAGTTTTCAATTCATTATAGCAAAAGGTACAAGTAGAGCAGAATTATAACATTTTCAACCGAATAAAACAGACCGCAGTGCGAATTATTGTTGCGAATACAATATTTTGCACATCTGTGCGAAACTAATTAGAAAATGTAGTTAATTTGTTTTGATATATTATTTAGTATTGTTAAATCTTTAGTAATGAATTAATAAATATAAAATACGTTTATTGCTTAAAACTAATGAAGGAACATTAGCAATAACAAAACGAATAAAGAAGGAGAAAATTTATTATTGATCTTTACATTTTCACGTAAAATATTGCAAAACGCACGAATCACCCTAATTAGAGAAGTTTAATTACAGATTAACTGCCCAATTACAAGAGTACGAGTAACTACATACATCTATACTAATATTATAAAGAAGTAAAGTTTGTGTGTTTGTTAAATTGTAAGGGGTAACCTCGGGATCTACTGAACCGATTTCAAAAATCTTTCACTAATGGGAAGCTATATTGTCAGCGAGTGACATAGGCTATAGTTTATCCCTGTATTTCCACGGGAATGGGAACTACGCGAGTAAACCGCGGGGCGCTGCTAGTAGAAAATATGAAGTATCTTTTCTATTCTTCTATTTCTTTGTATTTTCTTTTCTTTGAGGTTATTTTATTTGTCCAAACATTGGGTTACAATTAAATTTTTAGGTGGTAGTTATTATAACAGAATAAATAAAATGCTTTTTTTAATTTGTTGTTGATAATTTTAGACTTTAATCTATACATGTAAATAAAAATAAATTGCCGAACGTACATTCGAGCATCAGTATAGAACGGCTGCACTTAATTGACTTTTTTGTTGTTTGTAGATTTCAGGAAAAGCTTTATGTAAAATAAAATATTGGAAAATTAACGGAAACATTGGACCCGTACGAAGTGAGCTTAAGAATAATATTTTAATGTAACAATATAAGAAATGCGATACAAAATGACAGAAACAAATTCGTGGTTAAATAAAATCGAATCCTCTTTTGAATAACGTAAAACCTCTGAAAATCGCTCACGATCCATTGGGGCGCAATCGAGCTCAAATGTGATTAATATTCGGCCTCCAAATGTGACTCGACACGATTCGAACATCTAAAACCATAATTTAAATGTACGAGTTCAAATATTAACGGAATTTCACAACTAATCGGACTATTTTGGGAACTTAACGGGATATCGAACGCATTTGAATAGGTCCGATGGAATACCCTCATCATTTTGTACCATGACGTCATCCTGCATATATTATAAATGTGAAGGTTTGTACGGATTGATGTTTGTTACTCTTTCAGGTAAAGATATTGGGCCGCTTGGAGTGAAATTTGTTACTGATTTTACTTATAACAAAAATATGTAAGAGCATAAAGTTTTATTATACAGGGTGTCCCGTTAGTAGTGGACCAACGGGATGTGGGGGATAGGGGAGACCGTTACCTACCAGAATCACCAAAATTTATTGTCCTAGGCCTCATAGTTTTGAAGTTATAACGTTTTTTAGTAAGTAGGTGAAATTATCGTACTATGTGTAAAAATAACTTCAAAATAAGTAATAGATTTTGTAGAATTAAGAAAAATGTGCACATAGTACGATAATTTCACCTACTTACTAAAAAACGTTATAACTTCAAAACTATGAGGCCTAGGACAATAAATTTTGGTGATTCTGGTAGGTAACGGTCTCCCCTATCCCCCACATCCCGTTGGTCCACTACTTACGGGACACCCTGTATAGCGATATTTCCAGTTTTTTCAGTTTTTACAACGACGAAGCATGTTTAGTTCGATATATTAATACAAAAAAAACTTAATTGAAATCGGTTCATCCGCTCGGGAGCTATGATGCCACAGACAGACACACACATATACACACACACACGTCAAACTTATAACACCCCTCTTTTTGCGTCGGGGTTTAAAATAGGTATTCTATATAACCAATAGAATCAAAACGGCTGTTTATAAATTAATGATAACAAAAAACCATAAAATTTCACGACGAAAAAGCCATTTTATTCATCCAATATTGGTTAAAGGATTGATATTATTACAGGCAAACCAAACCAAAGGGTAAAAATCTAAAATATTCGAATATTAAAACCAAATAGGCACATTATTGTTCTTTTGTTTAAAAAATAACACAAAGCTCGACCAAGAAAAAGGTTATTTTCCCTTCAACAAAATGAAAGTTTTTATAAAACCGCAACTTCTAAAGAATATTCTTGCATGATAAGTTAAAATAAAGAATTTTATTTTAAAATTATGTTGATTTTTTACATTTGTTTTACGTGTGTAGGTACGCCAAGTCCCTTTGTAATAAGTTAATGGTATTTTTTAATTATGTTTAGAAATAAAATACCCGAGTTTCATGATATATACTGAAAAATTGTTTATTTAGTTAAAGTAGTTGTGGAAAGACGAAAGTGTATTGGAAATAACCAGTCAAGTCCTGATTTTGATATTTCGACATTTAACTAAAGGTTATTTTCCTAAACAAATCAAAGGAGTCACAACTCAATAGAACTCCAACCATTTCTTGACGGCCTTTAACATAAATTGTCAAAACAATAATTTCCTTGGAAAGTCATCAAGACAAAGTTTGGAACAAGTTAAAATTAGTACATCAAGGACTTTCATTCAATTCTTCTAAAGTAATTGATAAGTCCTGTCAGTCAGCTGTCAACTGTTTACGGGCTATAATTGAGTTGGCAAAAGTGTTGCAAATTATAACAAACGATTTATGTATACTCGTAAGTGCAGTATTTATAAAATACTAGCTATGCCCCGCGGTTTCTCTCGCGTGGTTTCCGTTCGCGTGGGATATATCCTATGTCTCCTGGCTCTTAGCTACCTCCCCACCAATTTTCAGCCAAATAAGTTCAGCCGTTCTTGAGTTATAAATAGTGTAACTAACACGACTTTCTTTTATATTAAAGATACTCGTACTTATACAAACATTTAAATAAACATAATAAAGCTTTTAACATGTTGGTGAGGGTGGTTTTTGTTTAAGAGCGTCGCTTTGGGCTGTCAACCTTGTTTATCATCAAGAGTGAAGGATATCATCGTATGGAAATGACATGCACATAAATTATGTTCCATCCAGTAGCTTAATCTATTTAAATTACGTGTTTGTTTACTGTGCTATGGGTTAATAGAGTTCAATTGTGAATAGTTTATATAGGTTACATATTGAGATAATTAGGATAAGTACACTTTACCTAGATATTATTATTTCAAACAATGCATAGTGTAAATTATTCCAGACATGTGTTTCTTCACACAATGGCGATGTACGAGAGGCTTAAGTCAAACAAATTGAAGTCCTATAAAATCTATAAGTAGACTTAAAAATAACTGTGTTTATTTACAAATATACTTCATACTACGTATTTGTACACTATACTTATGTGATTATTGAAATATATTGAATTTCCGATTAAAATTTAAGTTAAGCAAGAAAGTCAAAAATTACCCAGTAAGTTATTTTAAAATTGAAAACGATGTGTGTCAAAAATTCAAATACATTATGCAGATTTTGCATGATCGAGTAACAACATAAACCTTCACATTAAACGATAAGAATAAGTTACGTTTTTATTATTAGTAAGAGGTAGGAGATTAATCATTTTATCTTTTTATCAGAAAATAAAGCTATTATTGGGTGGAACATCATTGGAATGCGCAACGAGCGTTCAAGTTTATCCATCCAGACTCATTTGAGTTCGTGAACAGAATCCTAATTTTTCCCATTATCATGAGAAAGAATCTATGGTAACCATATATTACTATACTTAGATAAATTTATGTTATGTTAAGCTGATGATAATGTATGGCTGATAAAAATAGGGTAGATAACCGTGGGGACCTTACCAATAATTTATATTTGATCTTCAAAGACTGGGCAAGTGCTTTTTATCTATAGATTCTGTAAAATATTTTCCTTAAAGGCTAAGTTTATTAGTTGAGTGTTATACATACAGCATTTTTCTCCCTATAAAACTTAAGTTGACAAAAATAAAACCGAAGGAAATGTTATCAACCAGATACTTAATTAGATACATATCAAGTACTATTACTTTTACTCTAAAAAAAACTATAGTATACAAAGTACGAAAAACTCAATTCAAAACGAAGAAAATTCACAGAAAACTAATTACTTATCAAAGTCTCGTTCGAGCTATAAACTCTTTAACAACCAAAACAGATGTCGCAAAACTTAAAAAAAACGCTAAGCTTTATCGAATTAAATTTTAGTTTGATTGCAACTTCGTGATAAAACGAACGTTGAAGAAGCTATAAACGTAAAATTCACCGTTAAATCGTTTATATCTCTTCGGAAACATAAACTGCCAACAAATACGTACTACTAAGTATTTTATGTACTCGTACATACCTATATATTGTAATTAGTGAACATATAGGTCGTCTGTAAAAGTCATTTTTAAAAGTTATCAGACTGCGACTCGGCAAACGTAACGTCCTGTGTCTAGGTGGAGTGATGATCTACGCAGGGTAGCCGGAAGAGAGTGGATGCGACTTGTCGGGGGGCAGGGCACATTGGCGCGAATTGGTTTGGGAGGCCTATATCCAGCAGTGGACAAATACAAGCTGGTGATGAAAAGTCATTTTTGGTGTGTATTTAGAAAATTAGAATTTACTTAATTTCTCCCAAAAACCAACTTAAATAATCACCGCGCTTGCCCTACTTTCCTATAAAGTTTAATCGTGTGCAGATATTAATAAAGATAACATAAATCAGTGTGTTACCAAAATGGTTTAAAGTTATTGGAAAAGTTTTTTATGTACATAAAGATCAGAGAGCGAAAATAATTAATTGTGTTACATTTTAACCGTGTGGAAAATAAAATTGGTTGTAAATTTTAACAGAATTACTAGAAGTTAAATATTTTAAGGTCATCAAAAACCGCTATTGTATAAAATTAGTGATCTATTTTGAGAATCTGTTTTATTTCAGGATATCAGTAATTTGATAATATATTACAATGACTTTCTTCACGATTTTATCTAAGTATTGTAACATAATGAACTCACCAAAATCTTGTAACAAATACTATTTTATATTTCGTTGAGCTTTCAGCTTAATAAAGTATTTCTTTGTAAATTTGCTCCGTATCTGAATGTGACTTTATCCGTGACTGAGTTCAAGTAGAGCGTGAAAATAACACCCTAAAATAGGAAAAGATCCGCCAAGGACGGAATATCTTTGATCATAGACGTCATGTATCTCAAAATTGAAGTCACAAGACTCATTTTATTTTACGTTCACGATACTCTTATTGTTAAAACGATGTTTTATGTGCATATTATGCAAACATGACTTACAGTATTAACAATTTAATGACCTCTAAACTGCCTTTCTTTATGGCTATCTGCAGTGAAATTTTGTTGGGTTAATAAACCTAAAATATTCTTGAATACGAAGGCGGTACGTACAGTTTGTGTACATATTTTTATATAATGTTTTAGATATTTTCTTTTTTTTTTCTACGTTTCTTTTTGTATATTCCTAAACATTATTAAAACAAAACATTTACACAAACCTACTAACAACTACGAACAAAAAAGCCAATCTTTGTGCAGCCATTCCAAGGTAATGCGCTTACAATTCCACATCTGTTTTTTATTTTATACAGACATCCTAGTGCTATTGATATTTCAATGTAAGCTATATTTAAACAATAGATTCATGAGAGCAGTCACATATTGCGTGGAGTATTGTGCGGCACCTGCTCTCCTCTCTCTGCGGATAAGCCGAATCTACGGATCCGCAGTTCGCCGATGCGGAATTGTGGCAGTGCTTATTCTGCGGAACATGGACCAACCTTCTCTTCCATGAAATTTCATACAAATGCGAAATTTCGTAAGCAAAAGACGCAATGGAAGAACTTTTAAAACAAATTACAAAGTTGCATAAAAAGCACAACTAATTAGTGCCGTCTTTTTGAGAGCAGCAGCTGAATTTAATTAGTCGGCTGCCTTTAGCCAAATAGTTATATTTAATTAAAATGATGCTATTGAAGCATTGGTATGAGGATGAGAATATAGTTTCTTGAAATATATAAGTAAATAAATTATATATAAGATTATTACTTTTATAGAATTAACAATAGAATAAAGTTTCTTATTAAGAAAACTTCAATCATGTAATCCCTAACATAGTTGTTCCAAAACAAAATAACTAAAATAAAACACTGTCGATACAACCACAACATTTGCAAACCTGATTATCTCATGATTCACAAATCGTTGTCACAAATTCAAATGTTACATGTTCCCGAACAATATTCCAACAAAAGTACTTAATATTATAATAGGAATCTGGG
The DNA here is from genome assembly GCA_958496195.1 of Timandra comae. Classification (NCBI taxonomy): domain Eukaryota; kingdom Metazoa; phylum Arthropoda; class Insecta; order Lepidoptera; family Geometridae; genus Timandra; species Timandra comae. The sequence continues at coordinate 6,146,119 of OY292354.1, read as the reverse complement.
GGCACGGCAGTGCCCCCCGCCAAGTCGAGCGCGAAGCAAACACTGCCGTACCATCCTTTACAGGAACCATTTCGCCGCATTTTCAGGCCCCTATTTGAGAACCTCTGGATAAGACTAGAACGCTGAAATTTTCGTCATCCAGTAAGCTATACAATCACATACTTAAAATAAAATTTCAAGTCTGTAGGTCATTTAGTTCCGAAGTTAAGCGAAAGCAAAGTTTCGTATTTATGACAGACACTCACTCACTCACTCACTCACTCACTCACTCACTCACTCACTCATGATCATCAAAATAGAACTAGTACTTCCCATAAACCTAGAGAGCTGAAATTTGGTACAGAGTTAGGGTTTAATGGCCACATAAAGGGAAAACTATAAAAACTAGGATAATCGAACGGGAACGGGAATTATAAGGGAACGGGAACGGGAATTGTAACTCAAGAACGGCTGAACTGATTTGGCTGAAAATTGGTGGTCAGGTAGCTTAGAACCAGGAAAAGGACGTAGGATACTTTTAATCCCGAAATTCCCACGGGATTTGGAACGGGAATTTAAAAATCAAGAACGGCTGAATTGATTTGGCTGAAAATTGGTGGCGAGGTAGATTAGAACCAGGAAAAGAACATAAATATTTTTGATCCCGAAATTCCCACGGGATTGGGAACGGGAATTTAAAAATCAAGAACGGCTGAATTGATTTGGATGAAAATTGGTGGGGAGGTAGCTTAGAACCAGGAGAAGAACATAGAATACTTTTAATCCCGAAATTCCCACGGGATTGGGAACGGGAATTTATAACTCAAGAACGGCTGAATAGATTTGGCTGAAAATTGGTGGGGAGGTAGCTTAGAACCAGGAAAAGCACATAGAATACTTTTAATCCCGAAATTCCCACAGGAATAGGAACGGGAAGTATAATTATAGAACAGCTGAACTGATTTGGCTGACAATTTGTGGGGAGGTAACTAAGAACCAGGAGAAGCACATAGGATACTTCTTATCCCGAAATTCCCACAGAAACGCAAACAGGAACTACGCGGGTGAAACCGCGGGGCGCTAAATAATAAAATACTACTCCTAAAAAGAAAAAAAATGTGTCAAATAAGAAATTCTAATAAAATAAATCAATATAAACACGTTTCAACAAAAATAAATGAAATCCCACCAAAAACATTCTGTAAAAAACTAGCCAAGTCTCGATGGAGCTGCTTGTTTATCTCTAAAAAGTAATGAAATCTAGACAAAGTGGTGCCAAGTGTAAGGTTCCTTACTGCGATTTCTTTATTATTATAGTTAATGTTGTGTGACTTGGCCGTTGAACATTGTTTAAAACGTTAGTAGTGGGTACAAGTCAATTTAGTTTACACGTAATGTTTTAACATTATTAAAATACGCAGCTTTATTAAGCCTACAATTGACTGGATATTGAATCAACGTTTTTCAAGTGGTAATTTTCTATCGCTAATGGGTAGCGGTTCTGGCGACAGATTGGTGCAATAGTGTCATGGAGCACCTAGTTTTGTACTCTTGAGTACATGTGTACCCTTCAACGGCCAAATCCCACAACATTAACTATAATAATAAAGAAATCGCAGTAAGGAACCTTACACTTGGCACCACTTTGTCTAGATTTCATTACTTTTTAGAGATAAACAAGCAGCTCCATCGAGACTTGGCTAGTTTTTTACAGAATGTTTTTGGTGGGATTGTATTTACATATTACAATTTGCATAGTCAGTGTTGCGAGTGGTATAAGAGGCCAGGTAATGACATGCGGACACCGCCGGTGGCACCACCCGTTCGGAATGTAGGAACCTATGTATAGGTACCTCAGCTACATTGCAACGTCATGCTGTCGTGTGCAATGTATCGGATTTGGTTTATTATTGTAGTCACATTGCACGATATAGTTGTATGCATTTATTTACGTGCACAACAACAAGATAATGTGGGTACCAACATATTTGTTTTTCGATAAAGTTATTTTATCAGTTATCAATATTGATGATATGTGTATTGATATTGACTGGCGAATGTTGTAGTTGATAGGAAATTCATGGTTCTCGCACTTCATTCAGTTTGCGTCAATACTAGTACATGATTAGGTGTAACCTTCATTATTAATAGTAAGTACTAATGCTTAATATATTCATACCTTAATCTCTTGATGGAGTTAAACTTCAGTACCTTATGTAGAACGACTAGATTCAGATCTCTACAACCTAAAGATCTATTAAAGAACCTCATAAACTGGTTTAAGGCACAATTTACTTCATACATTTTCAAACAGGAATGTGAGTGGAAGAAGTTTATGTTTAAAATATTTTTCAACGATATTAAATGAGTTATCGTATCATTGACAACACATTTAATGTCGTAAGAAGAGCTCGATATCAAACAACATTAAGAACATGTAATGATCGATAAGTTTAAACACCATTAAACAAGCTCGAGGAAATTACACAACATATTCAATGACTTTACGACACATTACAAAGTTTAGATTTACGTTTTGAAAACGGTTGTAAATGACGTGAGCTTCAATGGCGCAATGTCGTTTCGTTTCAACCCGTGACGTGATCTTTATTAAAATCGCTAACTTCACGTTATTCACTGTTAGGTACGTACTACGTTCATAAAGAGGTACCTTTTCTTTATGAACGTGGTACGTACCTAACTCTAACACCTGAATCTAACGTACATACGTCACGTACTTATCTCTAAATGTTACATCACCTCGATGTTATTATATTTACATAACTGTTTCATGAAAACAGAGCGCGCAAAATATCGTATAACCTAATATATCAAGCGTTAGCGAGCGTTGTTATTCTAAGCCTAGGATAATTAAAAAAACTCTGATAGCAAAAGACTAAATCTTGTATAAATATCCTCTTTATCTATTACTAAATATCACACGGTTATCGACACAATATATGTATTGCAAACTGTGGAGGGTAGACCGGCTAGTCAATAAATAATGTCTACAAGTTAGTAGGAGGGCGCATGTTCTCGTCATAGGAAGATTTATTTTGTGTCATAACGGAGATATATCGTCGTGAGACGGCGACTGGTTTTACAGTCTCTTCCGATCTCGCGTCAATATCGTTTACTTCCTATTCTGTAGGGCTCACAGGTAAACCGCCACATGTACTCAGCGTTTCACTCCGCAAACAAATTCCACTAAATATTTTATTTATGTGCCGCAACTCCATGGGGACTCGCAAAGCTGTGAAGCGCGGAATATGGAACTTCATGAATTATTTTCGGATATTTATGAACCTCTCGCGCAGTACCGGAAGGTTTGGTAAACATAGAGTATTAATTACTTCGCGGCGTTAATTGGAGAACGTTCATTGTGAACAGGTCGCCACGCTGATTTAATTCGTTTAATTTTCTCAAATGCCGATGGTCTAAAAGGTGGTTATTGCTGCTCTGTCAATAAATTGAATACTTTATTACGGTGGGTAGATATCTGGGAATGGAGGTCGTATTTACGACGATGTGGCCTCCTCGGTAAGGAAATAAACCGCGCAGAATTGTTAACGACTTCTGTTCAACTGCGAAATTGAAAAACGAAATAGTAAAATATGTAAATTTTATTTTCTTAAGCACTGTATAGTGGTTCCTGAACTTGTTTCAAGTATTGAAATTTCCATTTTCAAAGTAAATAGCAAAAATATTTTGTTTCCAGTGCTATACCTCCCTCTATTTTATTATTAGGTATTCTAATAATACTCCCTGAATAACCTTTTCCTGGTTTAAGTTCATTTCATCGATCATAACGAGTTTGCATAATTTATACGCACCTCAATTCAGTTTTGAAATTGAACCGCATTAAATTGCTTTTAAACACCGCTTCCAATTTCAGACCTAATGGAAAATAATCTATTTGTGTAATATTGTAACTTACTATATCTGTGAGCATCATGGTTACATTAAAGAATTTGAACTTAAAATATTTGAATATAGGTAAGTATATAAATTCGATAATATTACGTCGAACCCTGAATGAGTACCGGGTCTAGTTTTACTACAATTCACGATATCTTTTTTTGTTTTATCTAATAATTAAACAAGGCGAGAAATTGCGTCATGTGGTTTTCACTATGCCAAACAATTGTGGTTGACACCACAATAATATTTTATTATAAAACAAAATAATTACTAACCATTTCACGACACATCAACAGCGAATATATCAATAAGTTTTAATTGCATTGACAAAATAGTGCACGTCCGTTTCAATCCGTTTAACTCAGTGAATGACCCATTAAGGAACCGCAAGCTTAATTATTTGGGATGTTGATGATTTTGTTTTAATTATGTTGGTTTTTTGTTGGTTTGCTGAGAAATTACTTTTGGTAATGTTTGAAAATTTAAGCCTTGTGGTCTCAGTATTGATATATGTAGATACTAGCTGTGCCCCGCGGTTTCACCCGCGTAGTTCCCGATCCCGTGGGAATTTCGGGATAAAACATAGCCAATGTCCTTTCCCGGACCATAAGCTACACCTGTACCAAATTTCAAGTCAATCGGTTCAGTAGTTTAGACGTGAAAAGGTAACAGACAGACAGACAGAGTTACTTTCGCATTTATAATATTAGTTAGGATAGCTATTTACTTAATTGATATAGATACTATAGTAAACACGCTATCTAATTGAAAATAATTTGAAAAAAATTGATATTGGTTTAATAGTTCCTATGATAACCACGTTCAAACAAACAACTGCCGCCTCTTTATGATACACGAGTATTGGTATAGATTAGAAAAGCAAAATATTAGATTTGTTCCTACTACGTGTTTCATACGTTACACCTTTTCAATATTTATCAAAGCTAAGCCAGAATATTGTAAGCGGTTTTGGATTTATTTCATTTGTATTCGGGTCATGAAAGTAGAACATGCGTTATTTACGTAAGGTTCTTCTTATATGTTACTCTACACAGCTTTGTTTGACAGCATTCACAGTATGGTGGTATTACAATTTGAGTACATTGTTGACCAGAATACTTGAGCAGGTCGTAAAAATATATATATGTACTTAATAAATGAAAATATTCAAGCGTGATTATGCCTATTCCTCTTTACAATTGTAATATCATCAGTATGAGGTCCTTGAACAGGTTTGAATGTGTTCTTACTGGTTTACACTACCCAGTTCAGGTCTTCCCTGTCAGTGAAAGATAGGCCTTTACCTTGCAACCCATTGCTTTATTTTCAATTATTGTAAGTGGTTTTTACCGTTATAATTGAAATAAATAAATAAATTTACTTACAAAATACTTACTAAGTTTATTACAATGATAAAAGAAATGCTTTAAACAGCAATAAAAGCTCACATTATTTAGTTATGACTATATAAATATTCTAAAATAAACTCATAACAGTTTAATTGCATTAAAATGAGCATATTAAATATAAAGAAAGGGGCGCAGTATACCTGCAGCTCTCGGCACGATTGTCGAGGGTGAATTACAGCATATTAACTCGGCACGCCGTAATAGAGTACGAGCTTTTAAATAAATTTTGTTAGAAATGTTATGTACTTACTTGAAATTGCAAAAGCTTGAAAAGAACTTGAAATTGCATTTTAATTTTGTTTTTACGCGATATTTCTTATTCTTTCGAGCGTTTATTCTATGTCTGTGTAGGGTTTAACATATTCAAATTGGGTGTGATACTGGCTGTGTCCTGTGGTTTTACTTGCGTTGATGTATAAATAATACGTAATAAACCTTTTTCTTGAATCACTCTCTAGAGGTAGGGATGAATACTGCATTAGTATTATATTCGTAGTATAAGCTATTTAGGTGCATTTAGATACCTTAAACTACGAAACGAATAGGACAGGTAAAAGTACATGCATTTATTTATACATAAATGATAGTTTCTTTATGTATATGGATAGCTCCAATTCACTGTTATTGCCAATATTGAAAAAGCGAATATACAATAATGTATCGAATGGCGTGCTTTTATGCAAACTTGGCACATGCTAAGTGGAACTAAATAACAATGTTGTTTTTAGATCGAAACTGTTTTAATTAACGTGGATCAGATTGCTATAATTAATATAAATTTGAATATAATTTTTACTGTACAGTGAAATGTACAGCTCTATTATATTTTTATTTAGGCTGTTGCTAGGCGTTCTGAATGGATGATTAACATAATGTTATTCGATCACCAGTAGGATGAATAAGATAATATTAGTCGTCCGCAAACTTTTTCATTTCAAATTTGAATCCTAACTAATATTATAAATGCGAAAGTAACTCTGTCTGTCTGTCTGTTACCTTTTCACGGCTAAACTACTAAACCGATTGACTTGAAATTTGGTACAGGGGTAGCTTATGGTCTGGGAAAGAACATAGGATTTTTATCCCGAAATTCCCACGGGAACGGGAACTACGCGGGAGAAACCGCGGGACGCTGCTAGTTAAATATAAAGTGTTTTGACATTAAATTTTATTTGTCCGAGTTTCTGGACGACTAGACACTTCGTTTTATTTATGGGTTAGTAAAACTCTTCCCATTTATTGACTGATTTTTAGTTATAAAGTTAGGGGTATATATTTAAATTAGCAGTTGTTCTTGATTATCATCTATCAGATTGTCAGAAGGATGGAATTCGATTCTCTTGTGAGGTAAAATTTGTGTGATCCATAAATTTTTAAGGGTTGTGTGCATGAGTGTGAGTGTATGGTTTGTGATACCCAAGCTATACAGGTATAATCAATCTAGTTGGGGATCAACTGAGTTGATATGATAAGTGGGGTGATTTATTGATATTTCATTAAGTGCTGTTTGTGCAAATTTATCTAAAATATCACGATTTCTGGTAAAAAAACCCATATATAAATGTTATTGATTGATACAATTGTTTTAATAAACACGTAGAGACCATTTACCAACTTTGATTCCCCATCTGAACTTCAAATGCCTTCTAGAGCCATAAAACTCGATGAATTATGATTTCGTTCAACAGAAATTCTAAAGATAGAAGAGGAATGGATTATAGGTATAGTCGATTTAAAACTGCCTTCGCAAATTCAGTTGGGAGTCAATGTTCAATCTTGGCTTTTACGTGTATAGTTTCGTACAGTTTAATATTGTAACTCTAAAAATAAAAATGAAGCCTGATATCGAGGGTATAGTGCTCAAACCCAATAAGTGTGCAATTTCAACTTTCGAGTTATTCAACATTTAAGGTTTAATGACAAATATACCCATGCTATTTATATAATATCGTCACAATAAGTATTTGAAGTGGAAGAATATATATTAGACTAATTACTAAAACAATTTTAAAGTGTCCAGTTTACATAATTTTTACATTAATAGAAAATTAGACAGGTGGTTTTACCCCAAGAGAGAGATCAAATTAAACATTTATTGTATTTTATTAATTCGTTTTATTAACAATAAAGTATAGAAAAAACAAGATTAGAGTCACTCTTCGTCACTTTCGAAAGATACTTTGGTAAATGCATTTAAGTACATAAAAATCAGTGGTATTGTATGTTTTATTAAACCAATTATTACCTACCTATAAAGCAAAACCTATTTTACTTCCCTTTTTCAAACATTGTATCAAAATGGATTAGTTAAAAAACGTTATGAAAAATAGTTATAAAGTGTGGATTTGCCTAATATTAGCGGTTTCATGCAAGCTAGTTGCACTAATTTTCTTCTTCGTTCACCCATCGTAATATTTAACACCAACTATAAGCACTAAACTAAGATTAAACCCAGTAATTTAAAAAAACACTCGCGGAGTACGTACGCGGGTGCAACGCTCGTCACAATCTGCCAAAATGGCGCGTGAAGTAGAATATCGCAATAGGAGGTGCTACACATATTTGCGAGCAGTTGCGATTTGTCAGCCGAAAAATGTTAATGGATATAACGGTCAATGCTGATCTTATCGAGGGTTGAGAGAGATTTGGGTGAACCATGGTGGTGAAAGGATTGGCCAGCCTAGACTCTGCGTTACCGAGCCTAGCTGTTACCGAGGTGCGCCTCGTGGAGGCTCCTTTCATGCACCCCCGTGGAACACTGCCCATACCCACGCTATCTGGGAATAACCCTCGACCGAACTCTTTCTTTTCGAACTCACTGTAAAAAAGTGAAAATGAAGGTGTCGTCAAGAAATAGTTTGCTATACCGCTTGACGTCCACGCGCTGGGGAGCCTCACCCCATGTCATGCGCACGACTGGCCTGGCACTGTCTTTTTCTGCCGGCGAATAAGGAGGTAGATGCGGCTCTAAACGAGACCTGCCGTATCAACCGGATGCCTCAGACCAACTCCCTTGAAAATGTTATACCCATTAGCCGGTATAGCACCACCAAAAGTACGCCGGAAGATAGCTTGCTGGAAAGAGAAACACAAACAGGAAACAGACAGCAGACACCCCCTTTTCGAACACCAACTACCTCCAGTTCGTCTCAAAAGCCGCAAAAGTTTCCTGAGACTCGCCAAACCCTCAGATAGGAATATGATTAAATCGAGGCATGAGCTGTGGAAGGAAAGGTTCCCCCTCCTCCAAACTTTGTGGCCCCGGGTGAACATCTGCCACCGGGGTCGGAGCAGCAGTGGTCAACCTGGAAGAGTCTCAACAGACTCCGTACCCAGGTCGGTCGCTGTAAGAGCAATCGCGCCAAATGGGGCTACATTGACCCTTCAAACGTTCAGTGCGAGTGTGGAGCCCCTATACAAGATATGGCGCACCTGCTCTCCTGCCCCGCGTGTCCATCCTCCTACACCATGGAGGAATTGATGGAGGCCTCTAGTAGTGCGGCGGGGGTGGCTACTTTTTGGAGAGACAAAATATGAGGAGATGTGAACCGGACACGATGAATGAATGAATGGCGCGTGAGGTTGTAGGTAGGTCATTTATGATTTATTGGGTTATTCCTCAAACAATATTAGAAGAAACATATTTAACGAAGTGAGTAAATCCATATAACTAAACATATCCGTTTTTGTTTTAAAAATTATCGAACAATGAAACACGATAAACGGAAATAATGGTTTTTGCCTTTTGTTTTTATTTAATTCCTCATTATGTGGGTAAAGCTAAAACCCGTTAAATAGAAATTATGGTTATTACTATAAATTCTATGGAGTGATTTTGGTAGATCTGTTCAATACTAAATACAAATAAATAAATTTATGTGGTTTAAGCGTGAGCTAAAAATATCATTTCTTCAGATAAATCTCTTTAGGGTGTTTTAGTTTTTCAGTTTTTTTAAAAATACCGTCACTTATTGGGTTACTACCTCAAGTATCTTGAGTTTTACTGCGAATTTCACTTATTGGATAAGACCAAAAGAAAGAGCGTAAAAAATCGATTAAGATGGACCAAAAAAGTCAATTTTGAATTTTTGGTCACTTATTGGGTTTTAATACTGGACCCTCGATATAATTAATAATATATGTGGAATATAATGAAACAGATGTTTTTATTTCATTAAATATTCAAACAAGTTCTGCATCTAAGGTTAATCCAATTTGAAAAAAACATATACTTATTACTGAAGAATTCTCTATAAATACATAGAAAAGTTAGAAATTATACAAATAATCTCGAAATATTCAATGGATCCGTAGAAATCAAAATTAAATAAAGCAGTAGGGCACTATTTACTGAAGTAAGCAAACCAGAAGGGCTTAAGATATAAACACAATAAACAGACACGATCTCTCTGTCAATAATATCATTCATATTACAACACTAACTCTTCGAGTAAGATAAATATTTATACACAGATAGAAAAAAGTCGAATCGTACACACTACATTATTGCCGTCTTTAAGAAAATATATTGAGAAACGTATCGTTTATTGGGCTTCTTAACAATGTGTAATTTGCGGATATACCATGGTTTTTATTAACTCTCTATAATTAAGAATGTTAATACGTGGTCTTTCTTGTTAATACGTAGTGCACCTGCCGCTATAAGCTGGTTAAATAACCTGGACATAGAAATCTGGTGATACTTAGTGACTCGGGCCTTGACAAAGCGCTATACGGGTGGCCGAGTTTTGGTCCTCAAAAATTTGAGTCGATACGCAAAGAAGAAGATATAAATCTGATTCTCGCAGAATGCCATACGCAATTATGATGACGTGGTGCGCATCCAAACTATTAGTTAACTATTTTGCAAAAACATTAAAAACGTAAGTGTTACACTCTATGCGTCCAACCCATGAACTTTTTGTTACAAATACGCGTTTGATACGGGGTCAAATACAACTTTTTTTGCTCCCTTTCTATTTGTTTGAGCTTGTTGCATACTACTCTCTTGTTCTTACCACTTGGCTACACAAACAATAGAAGGTGCTTCTGTACGGAAATCCCTTGTCCATTTAGTGGTTGTCCACCATTCAAAGTGGCCATGACAATAGTAAGCAGTTATTGGTCGTATTACTGCATCTAACGTCTCGGTGTCGATGGCAGTTGTCTGGTACGTTCTATGCGAAGCTTCCGTTTATTGTCCACTTGAACAAGATGGCTATCCGGTATAGTGATATATCTATTGGAATACCATTCAGAATGCACAAGTTGGTTTCGATTTCTTGTCATAAGTTTTGTTTTGAGTATGATCGTGATCGTACTTCTAATGTAATATCCCGGTTGTCGTAATAACAATACTAACATCGTCAACAGTCTAATCTGTAGTAAGAGCAATCAAAAGTCTAACAGTCGGATTAACAAAGGACAATACAAGTACTTCCACTGTCGGAAGAAATACACGGCTGAGCGACTCTAACTGTATTTGACAAGAAGGTAGAGGGTATTCGGAAAAAAACGAGATTTACGACGATAAAACTGTGAGGCAATGGAATAACTTTGACATTTTGAGATAATCCAAAGCCAAATAAAACGTAATGAGAACACAGACCAGACGAAAATTGTTTTACGACGAAATGTAATTAAGTCTCACACACTCTGCGTACTAAGTACATTTTCCATCGCAAACAAAGTTGTACAATCACCTAATGAGTTGTGAGCTCATGCATAAAACAAAACTTAATTGAATGACGAGCTAGTGGTATGAATTTCAACACATTTTTTTCATCGTACATGACTTCGATTTTTACTGTATGCTTTTCAGTTAGTAGGGTGTTCAGTTTATAACAAAGAATAGGTTTTAAACAAGGCATGTTACTTTTAATAAGGTATTTAATGAGGGAAAATATACTATTTCAAAAGAGACTATGAAAGCCTGAATATAATGTAAAATAAAATAAAAACCAAATACAAAATACTCTCTGTTATAGAAGTATTAGAATTTCTTACATTTCCTAAGACGTTATGTTCTTACATATTCATTTTATGCCGTTGTAAATGATTTATTTTGACAAAGTATTCTTGTTAAAACGTATTATGCTTATGACAGTAACATCGAGTGAAACACGAACCAAGCTAAGCAAGAAATATGTAACATACAAATGTCACCTACGCTTAAACATCGTGAGAGGAAACGAATGTTGTATATAAATTGCGAACTCAATTCATGTAGGCATCTATTTGTAGGTATACGAGTATAAAAAAAATAATGGGCAAAGTTTTCTCATTCGTTTTATAAGGTAACACGGTTTATTGATTGGTTTGACGTAAAAAAAACACGTAGGTAAATCCCGAAAATATTAGGTAAGGATATTATTAAAAATTATTCTTCCTCATTGTACAAATAATAAGAGAGAAAAAGAACTAGAATCGTACAGGTCATAACTTTAATAAAAATAAAATAGTTTAGATTTGTATTAGATTTAAAATACCTGTTTTGCATAACAAGATTATTTATATGTATTCTGAATAATAACTATTTAGAGGGATATCTATTTGATAGGTAACTTATACGGTTTGAGAGCTACTTGGTTATTCTAGTGGTGTCTTATTTGCGTCGATAGGTAGGAACCGGAGGATAGGTGTGGGCGGGCGGTTGGAAGCCGGTGAAAAATAATGGGCGTTTGGATCATTGCCTAAAGAAAGTAGTAAATGGAAATTGACTTTGATAACACTATTTTGAGAGCTACATTTTGATTCTATATTTAAATAACATTTACGTGGAGGTTCGTATCGTATCATCATCATCATGATTGAGCTTTATGTATATTTATATAATAAACTTTACTTTCCGTCTGGCCACAAACTAATACCTATATAATTATTAATTTTAAAATGTTTTCTATATTTTTTTTATTGAATAGTGAAATTTCTATTTCGTCATCTTGAATTAAAACAATCCTCAAGAAGGTCACATTAAGAGGCCAAGACACACTTTGGGTCGCTGAGCCATAGGAGTAAGTGAGTAGTAAGTAAGGTCACATTAAGTGTAAATTTTCGCGATAAGTACTAGTCCCAGTAAACTTAAACTGTATGTTGATATATCAGTAAGTCAGTACTTTTAATATTTTAAAATATCTATTGTCTATAAACTAAGCGAAATTTATCAATAAAATAGATATAATATTCAATGGAAAATCAATACTTATCATTATCATACTAAGTACTTGTTATTCAATTAAAAAAAAAACGTAATTCTACGAGCTCTATTAAGTAGTTAATTTCAAATTAAGTATTTATAAAGACGTAATAAAAATGTACGATACTGTGGGAACTAATATAATTATGCAACAGTGGAGCTTCAATAAAGGTAGGCAGAACAAAGCCTCAGCGTTTCTACTTCAATTAATAGTTACTTATAAATGTGCTTTGAATTGCACTAACACTTTAATTTAATGAATTATATAATAATATTGAGGAAAAAGAATAATTCATTGGCTTGCTCCACAAAGGCAGGTACTTCAAGACACGTAAAAGACGTTTGAGACGATGGCAAAATAAAAAATTATTATTTTCATTTTAACCCATCCCATGATTCACGCTCAAGAAAAACTATCCAATTAAAATCATGTTTCAAAGAAACTGCTTCGTACACCTACTATAATTTCTAAGAATAATTTGTGTGTTGGCTGTAAATAGTATCATTGACGGGGGATGAACGACATTTACCGGTATGGCGGATGGCGGGGGCGGTGCAGTTCTGAGTTCAGGAGCGGGCTATATATAGACGACCCTCGCACTAGGACAAGGCCGGTCTCGCCGTCTCGACCCAGGTACGGATTACCGAACATCCTTGTGATTAATCTCACCGTATTTGCGACTACACTCAACTCCCGGATTAGGTGTGCTTATACAAAATCTTAACTGCCTCTCGACTGTTCCCGTTTGAGTTCCAACTAAACAAATAGATGAAGATAACGCGGTTGAATAAGCCACACCAATTATAAATTTGTGTTTCACACTTTGGGACAACGGTTCGTTATTAGTTTATAGTTTGAACTATGAACGTTTCGGTGATTTAATTATATGGATAAGGCGAGTTTTGAAGTAATTTATTAAGGTTGAAACGTTTTTTTAGTGAACAAAGCCAGCATTTTCGAATATTCTTGAGGTTGTGATGGATTGCGTAATACAGAAAGGCGGGAACAGTGTAATGACACCCGCATTTTGTTCTCGCTTCAAGATTGATGCGAACATCTACCCCTTTTAATTATTCAATGTTTACACTAAGAGAGGTATTAGTTATACTTAAAAATATTTATATTTTCTAATTTTGCATGACGTTGTACTAAATTAAAAAATAGAAATAAAATTGTCTTAAAGTAGAGTTGTTTATTATTTATATTTTTATAAATAAATTTTGCCCCCTGATGATAAACACGTAATTGACTCTGTTCCCTTAGATGGTAGTATGAATACGCTTTTCCTGTAGCCTCCCTCAATATAAACAAGCTAACTATAGCAAAAATATATTTTCAAATCAGATTAGGAGCTCCTGAGATTAGCGCGTTCAAACAAACAAATTCTATCTCTTTATAATATTATTTTATAGGTACATTTAGACAGCGATAAACACACAATATCAACAGACGAACATAACTTAATATCCAAGATACATTCGCCGATACTCGCAGGTAGTTCACCGAACTGATATTACCAGATTATCCTCATGTGAATATCCAATTACATTATACAGAATGTGAATTCAAATATTAACATCTATTCCGAGTATAAAACAACGTGTATCCGTGACCTGAAGCAAGTTTAGATCAAGTCCAAGACTTTTAAGTGAAATTGCATTCAAAGTAGATGTTTCTGAAAGGCAGTGAATGCCGTTTTCGACGGAGTTAAGAAAGGGGAAAAAGCGCTTTGGGTGCACCTGTATGTGTATTCAGTCTTTTGTTCAGGCGAGGGCGCTGAGAGCACACTGGCGCACACTCATCTATGAATATCAGGACGTATGAGTACTTACACAGATGTAACTTAACGCCGCACTCTTACTGGCTCCTCAGTCGTAAGTGTAAATACTTGTAGTATATATTAAGTCGTGATTCTTTATAACTATTACTAGCGATTTGCTAGTATTCATGTAAGTATGTAAATGTTACACTTTGAAACAATGTTTCTGCAATTAAACCTCTCTAATTTAAATTTTATGTTTTGCTTCCTCCAACTGTTAGTCTTTTGAGGACCATTATAATCTATCCATTAAGACTGTTGAAAACTACTAGAAACTAAAAACTACCGTTGTGAAAATGTGAATGCTTATTATAGTTGGTAGAGAGATTGACATAAAAGTCATGTTTTTTTATGTACCCATGATATATTGGTTGAACAAATAAGTTTACGAGGTGTTCTACAAAAGATACTTCATTCGAAATGTCAAAGAAAGTTCGTTTTATAGGTTTGTTACAACATAATAAAGTTTATAGTCTAAGTTTGTAATAGTTGTACCCATCGCGACTTGGCCTTTCGACCTGGCCTCGAATTCACCCCCTTAGGGCTAGAATATAGTAAAATGAAGAAACTAAAACAATCTACTGTCAAAGGTACTATCTTCTTTTCAAGGTTGTAGGACTTAATTGTTCGATGTGTCAGCTGATTTAATAATATAGGTATTAATCTTTTACATTTATAACCAATATAAGAGACAAATATTACCTACGTTTATTGTATTCAATCTCGTAAAATCGTCAAATGCTTAAAGTTACTAAATATTATCCATACATATCAAAGAAATATACGCATCAATAAAGTTCACTGTAAAACTTTAAGTAAAATATTTTAGTAACTTGTATATTTATATCGGCACGGTATCACATTAATGCCGCAACACGAACTCGTTCATGTTACCGACACTTTGAAGGCGCATAAATATACTTGTTATTTTATACAAAGTTTTGTAACATATTTCTTTGAAAAAGAATGTAACATTATAATCTTAAAATAATCAAAATTTTACTAAAAACATTCCATAATATCTATCTATCTATCGAATGTAAGCAAATGTAATCAAGAAATCTTAGAACACTTGATAAAAGTCTTGTTTATACACAAATTTCTACTCGTAACGTAATAAAGAATGAAAATTTCGAAAAAGGAGGACGCTAGTCACTGTCTATTTTTTTTATATTACTTAACTGTGTCATAATTTTAATCTTTAAAAACATTCTCCAAAACTGTTAACCAAAAACGAAATTTAAAAAGTAATATTTAAAAAGTTGATCTTTTTTGTTTACAATAATAGCCGTTCTTACTTAAATAGTGGTTAACTTAATGTTTCACTACTATTACTTTTTATTGCCCCTGTAATAGCACGATTACTTTTGTTTGGGTAGTAACTAGGACTGAAAGTACTTTAACTTAATTTAGTGTCGTTTTTTCAACTAGTTAACTTTTATATTTTAAACTCTTTTAGTTTAAAAATCTATGTAAATGATTTTTTAAAAAAGGCACTAGAAATACTTTGTAAGTTTTTTTACAATTTAAAAATACCAGTTAGATCGTTGTGATAGAACAGACGGATGACCTCGAACATCATTAACTTTATGTAAAGTTGTCTACATTTCTTTAAAATAATATTTGAATAAAGTTTAAAAATGATATGAACCCAAGTAAACTTTGCGACTATAAATTAGGGAGCACCTGCGTTCCCTTTAAAACTCGGTTTGGTATAAAAATATTTGGAGCGCGAAATATATGCGTTCATAATTGGACCGAATTAAAAATGTACGTAAAATAGAACCCTCTCCATAAATAAGGTCAGCCGCGTGGAGGTAATTACGAGTTCTAATTTCTGTCCCGACAAAGATCACAACTTTTTTTTAACGTTCCATTAAACGTAAAAAGGTTTTACGTGCCTATTTTCAGGACATCAAATTATCCATTCAAACGCTAAAATGGCATTAAAACAAAACAAAATCGGTAATTACACGTCATTAGTAGTGTGTGAGAATAATATAATTGGAAGCGCGTGTAAATTATAATGATGATTTTATTCTGTTTAATTGAGCTATTAAAAGCATTCTAAAGCATTCTTATGTTGCTTTGTTATTTAGAACCTTTATTAAGTAGTCCATGACATAAATAGCTTTTCTATATCTTTAATGTAAATTAAGTTTTTATATAGATATGTACAGTACGCATTGTACATACGTGTAATGCCTGGAGTGAACGACTGAATGTGTATGAAAGAAAACTAATCCTATTAACAATAATGAATTTTTTTTTCTTATTATTTATCCTATAACTAGTGGCCCGCTCCGGCAAAGTTTCCCCTTTGCTTTTTCAGATTTTTTTACATAAGAACTTTCTCCTGACAATAACAAACATAGCAAAAAAAAAGAATTAACCAAATCGGTCTAGCCGTTCTCAAGTTATGGTGTGACAACGGGAAACGTGTTTCATTTTTATATAGGTATATAGATTAAGAAGTCTTTACTTATTTATATAAATTGTTTGTTCGTAAATACATATAAATAAAGCAAACAAAAACGGAACACAACAACCTATTATGAGAATGGATTGTGGTTCATTAAGTACTAGAAAAAGCATACAATGAAATCGCTGGAATGCTCATTAGTTGGTTGCGATTTCTTACGCCAACAAGTATCACGGTGCCGGTCGGTAATGAGGCCTTCGGGCTCGTGCTTTAGGCGCTATTTCCACTGAGCTCCGTACTTCAATGTGCATGTGAATTATTTATTCCACATAAGCCGGAATTCCGCTTAACGTCATCGCGTTCCACTTTCAAGTCATTTAGTTTGTATCAAACACCTCAACGTGTTTGTTGTGACATTTCTTGCGAATAGATTACATAAGTACAATGACATTAAGGTGGCTATTTACAAGTCAGTTGAACTGATCAGTCCAGACAAAACTGTGCGCCTGTTCAAAAGTTTTAGGCCAACTAGATTCTCCACTGGAATCTGGAATCAATCCGGTGATTGACGAGCATTTTTGGATGGATGCCAGTTCAACAGATCAGTTAAACTGAGTCAATGGTCACCTTTAGAGTAACGTATGATTGTGTTTTTATTGTTCTAAAAGGTAATATAAAGATAGTATCAACAATATAACAATAACCGAAATTGCCGACGCTTGCTCTTGGGAGTACTTTATGCTATCGCAAGACACATATAGACCAAATAAGACCCAAAGTTATTGTTGAAATAACACTTCAAGCACTTTCAGTTATATTTCTAGTATCGTTTTCATCCTGTAGAATAAGTAAAAATAAATATAATGCCGTATAATGTATAAAAATGCGTCAAAGTTTCTAAAATGTTCAACTCACATGAGATTTTATTAAGCTAAAAAAATCCCTATAAATAAAAGTAAAAGTAAACGCCGTACACGATTTTCATTGCAACAATGTAACGTTATTGAAATATATTACTTACTCAGCAAACCTTCTGTTCATTGACCTAGAATCTTGAAATGTTGGCATGAAAGCAACCTTTACACAGCCTTAACAGAGGTAGAGCTAATATTGATTTATCTCATTCAAGTTGTAATTTGTAGGTTGGAGAAACTATCGATAGATTTATTTATATAAACAAATCTTTTTTTGTTCAAAAGTTTCAAGGTAGGCGAGTATTATACAATAAAATAAATATTGAACTTTCGATTTCTAAGTGACCTAGTTACAAAAAATTCAGAGTTCGTAGCCGGTTGGCGTAGCAGTGTAGCTACAGCGTAGCTCGTAGAATTTTTCTTTTCCGCACAAAATTGTTACGAAGGAATAAAATTTAAGCAGAAGTTGCCTTATTATGTAAATACAAAGTGACTATACTGGATATAATATATCCAAGACAAATGTCCATATTTTCTGTAAAAAATTACAGCGCAAAGTAATTTTGCCATAAAAATAATGTTATTGTATTCGTCTTACCAAATGTCCCTCGCGATGTCCATTCTTGTTTGAAAACTTTGAAATGTGGAGATTTTATATTTAAGAGCCTCGAATTTTGATTAAATGCCTTTTTCTTTGCAAAGTTTGTAATGTGTAAATTGCTTTTTTAGATTCGATTTTAGATTCCGTGTGTAATATTTTCTTATTTTATTTGTATTTTTAGTATTACAGGATATTGTACTTTTTAAGTAAAACCACTGTTTTATTACGTAACTATAAGTCGTTTAAATTTAGCAACTGACACATTTTCGTTTAAATTAACCATTTTTAAGCAAAGTATACTCAACAAAAATATCGTTCACAAAAATACAACTGTCGCGTTAGAAACAGCTGGTGTTGACAAATAATTATTGTATAACCAAGCATATGGATTTGTTATCGTTCTTTTGTAGGTATCGTTGTCGCCGCACTGTCGTGGCATTGAGCCAACAAGTCCTCTTACCTACATTTCGTATGAGGGACGCAAAAATTTCCTCCTTTGGTTGTTTGTTGAAGCGTTACGGTCAGGGACACTCGATCTGTATTCGATACTTAATGACGTGGTTAAGGATTTGTGGGTTTATAATAAAGGATCAATTTGTATTATTATCTCACCGAGTTTCTTGCCGGTTCGCCTTTGAACTCCGATTTATGTGTATTTCATTAGTCCGACGTTATCTCACTTTCCTCATCTCTGAATTATTGATATTTTATGATTGTTACACTCAATTAACTGTATAAATAATGTGCTGTTACTAATGTAAAATGAATAGCAATGGACGTGTTTTGCAGAAAAGAAAAGGGTTAATAAATTATAAATCCGTTTCTTTGTAAAACAATTCTTACAATTTTCTTGACCCACTTTTCAAAATTAATAATGAAAATACAAAAGCCCGATGATGTAGATATCAAAACACATAAAATGAATAAATATCAAGGCGTATTAATTAAATAATACACAAATCCATGCTTTTTAATCATCATAAACAACAAAGAATCTTAATTAATCTGACGTAACCATTCTGATCCGAGTTACGAAGTAAAACATTAATTAATTTTACGTATTTGCAAAAATCCTTCTTAAATTTAATATTAACTTTGGAAACATTCGGTAAACGAAAGGTACCTAATTATAATATCGGGTTTTGAAGAGTTGCTCAAAATACTTACATGTTTGATTATACAAAGGGTTTGCGAAAGATTTCTCTTGACATCAATTGATTTTGAACATTCGATTTGGTAAACGAAAAAGCTCAGAAATTTAATACAAAAAGAAAACAGTATTTCAGTTGTTATGTTAGGAAAATTTCGTTCCGTTTAACTTTCCATTCCCTTATAAATAAACCCTCTTATAAATAAACGAAAAATAACGGTATAGTTAATCCATGCTTTTCTTTTTTATTTTCCAGAATAATTACACATGTATGAACGAAAGGAAACGTAGTAACAGGTAGTACAATGGCGTAGATTTGAATTCCTTCACGTACATTTGAAACAAATGTTTATTATATTACATTTGTCGACAAACATCTTAATGTTACTCGTACTCAAAACATTGTTACGTAACGGAGTTGTTTTTCCTATACTTACCCTAAAAGTTAGTCTGCAGCTAATGTCTATTATCTGAAACTTCTTGGCCCGAATACTACAGACGAAGAGAAAGTTAGCAGTTTTCAAACGACAAAATTATCTCTTTTACAGTTTCCTTTGTCTGTTGAAAATCAAAATGGTTTGAGATATATTTGGAGTCAGACAAGATTCAACTAGATTTCAAAGTGTGATGAAACGAGATAGAACTACGTGACGGTGAATTAGTAATCTTTACATTAAGAACTCGTGCTGGGGTAAAGGGTCGGTGACCTACATACTATACATATTTTATTAGTTGTATGAGTAGATCGATTAAGAGAGAGATGGATGTAATCAATTTCAGGTAAATATGTAAATACTTTACGTTAATGTTAAAAATGTACGTTAATGTGGTTTAATACGATAAAATTTTAAAGCATAAAAAGGCAACAGATAGGGACAATTGTCTCTTTAAAATATCCAAATTTGCTTAAACAAAGTACTTTAATGTGTAAGCATTGTAGTAATACTTCGTACAGAAATACATTTATATACTAAACAAAGGATATATAATAGAACAAACATCAAACTAAAGCATAGTGGAGTATAATCGTAAATCACAATGTGCGGGTGTCGGCCCAAGATGACTGGGATTAATTACACCTGGTATTGATGTCTGTTTCACACCATTCATAAACGAGAGTCCAATTAGCGTTCAATCTGCGAGTTCGGGCGATAATCTGATCAATTGGAGGACCTGTGTTACTGATTCGTGATTAGTCATTTCAGTTTTAGAGCTTTGATACGTGAAATGTAGTGAGTTTTGTACGAGTAATTGCGGTAACATGGTAAAACTTTTCTTCACATTACACAAAAATCGTAGGGGTTTTTCTCCCATCGAGTTTCTTTGTTACTCGATGTAGATATAAAATGCAAACGTTACTGACTTGACTGATCTACCAATACAAAGTTTTAACTTTAGAACGGATTGCACTGAAAGGCACGCAGTTAAGTTACAATGACGTAAGCATCCGCTAAGGATGAAAAAAGGCGGGTAAATCTATGACGCACAGCTAGGATTCTAATATGTTGTGTCAACATGTCACACTGGGTGTTACCTTTGCGAATAAGTCTCAAAGTGTCACACAAATTGATAGTTTTACCCAAAGACGTTTGAAGGTAAATAAAATGCCTTTAGTTTTATATAATATTTAAGTACTAAACAAAATTGTTGAGATAAAATTGTTACTAAAAACAAGTAACAAAGTTTCGCATTCTTAACAATGAGACGCAGCGCGCTAACGGGTGATATTCTCAAATACAAACAAAACGTTGCCGTTCAAAGCGTTCGTGTGTGTTAGTAAGACGTCGACAGTGCGACCTAAACAGAAACAGTAATTGAAGTAGAATACGAGCAATAAATTCTCGCTTCGCCATCCGGAGGCTGTCTCCCGAGCCTCGGAAACTATTGACGTTCCCCACCCAACAAATAGCAACGTTGTTTTCAATTGCTGTTTCAAACAACTGATAACATATCAAAACATCCTGGCTTATTATCGCACAATCATATTTGAGAGAGGTTCTTTTATTTTGTTCTTGGGGTGAGTTTTTATCAAAAGATATTCTGAGTCGATGAAAAGAGCACAGAATTCGCTCACCTTATCTTACTCGGTACTCCTTTTCCTGCAATATCGTCTTTACATAAAAGTGCATATTTTCATTTACCTTTCAATGCTTACATTTTCTAACATGTCTTATTACATAATGTTAATTCAATCCTAAACTATACTACAACCTACAGTTGCAAAAAACGTATATAAAGTAACATGTTGTGTACCATCAAAACACATGAACCAAAACAAAATATGAATCAAACATGAGCTACATTTCGTATTATTTACTTAGTATTTCTGTTATGGGCGTTATAGCTACTACAAATGCAAGAGATACGTCCTTGAATAAATAGTCACCCGTATATCAAAACAAGGATGTACTTAGACAAATATACTCCGATTTATTGACAATATACTTATGTAATATGTACAGAACATTGAAGGAACAAATACAATAAAAGATTGCTTACAGAAGTTTAATACTTATGGAGCAAATAACTGCTTAAACTTATGATGATATACTCGTATACTTAATGTCGAAGCGAATGTGACATTAGTGACCTCTTAAAGCTTATTTTGGGGTACATATTGTCATAAACTAAATCTTGTTGATGGTGGAGCAGTTAAGGAAAAATATATTTTAACGTGAAATATATTTCTACAGATAAACATAATCTGTGACAAACTCTCTGTAGGTGGTTTTATCACTGAAAACTAGACTAACGATTTCGTAACCTTTAGGTAATAATATATTTGGTGAAAAAGAAAAGGAAGTTAAACTAAATTACTCTATAATAATTATGAATTTAGAATGACATAAGACGCTAATTAGGTACGTACATTTAGGTATGAGTTCAGCCATTATGATTATCGCTCCATCACACTAATACTCAAAACGTATAAACTATTTTCCAACACGCTTTAAAGACCCAAATTAGAGAGGCTTAATTGCGGAAAACTACCCACCAACAAATACAAACGTACATACGAGTAAAAACTATAGATCAAAATATAAAAATAGCTATTCGATGGAACGCGTTCAATCCTTTCCTATATCGAAAAGGAAGCAATTAGTGGAGTAACAAAACAAGTAAAACAAGAATGACTAATGACGTCTCGCGTACGTGACCGAGCTTTTGCATCGAATGTGACCGCATGAATGAGGCTCGCTGGATGGACCGATCAATATCTGGGGTAAGTGATGACCACGACGACTTTCTGCCAACTGTAGATCGGTCAAACTGCCCCCGAACTGAATTAACTGCTTAATCGAAATGGACGTAGGCTTAACGAAGCCTATAGATTTTATCGCAATATTGTTAATGGTGTTGTGGATTAATCTTATTAATTTATTGGCGTTTGTATGATGACAATGTTTAATCATGTATAATGTAGTAATATTTATGAAAATTGTATTTTACCAGTTTGCGTGATAAATATACGCCCATGCAAAATTGCAGCAAATAGTTCGAATTTTAATTTCAATATAGATTTAAAAATGTTTTAGTCTTTAGAAACCTACATTCAACTTAGAAAAATATGGAAAAATACTCTTATTTTATGATATTGTACAATTGAACGGCTGATTTGACCTCAATTTTCTTAAGCCGATCTAAATATCTGGGCACTTTGATGTATAAAATATTTTCATTTTAAAATGAAGATATGAATTTTAAAACTCTGCACGTTCCTAGTACAAACTAGTACAACTAGAATAGGAAATTCGAGACGTGATTTCGTACAACTTGCTGTCTCTCTACTATGCCATTTAAACTTAATGGAAGGAATGTTTGAAATAACTTAGCGATATATAACTTTATTTTGTTTGAAACATGCTCGGTTTAGAACTTAATTTTACAGCAAAAGCCATTTAAATTCCAACTTTATTTAAATGCAAATAGATGTTCATTTTATTTTTATCTAGAAAAATTACCGCGACTCAGAAAACATTTAGAATTTTGCAGAATTTACGTTTACACAAACCTTCTCCTTACTATTACAAATAAGTCCTTAATAGAAATAATTCACGACGATACATACCTTCAATTGATTGTTATTAACATACTTACTTCTTTATATTATGTCAACACATCGCTAATGACGAAAATTTTGTGAAATTGCACCAAAAATTTACCATGTAAATATCATTAATACAGAACAAAATTGCTCAGCTCTACGTCAACATAATTATATTATCATTTGCCCTAAACCGCCGTGAAATAAATCGTAGCACGCGGGTCGTATGAGGGGCCAAGTGACGTCATACTCCATTGTCATCTGTTACCTTTTGTCAAGACAAAGATTAATGTTACCGAGTTTCCGTTACAAAAGAAGGAACAAACTATTTTTATTACGAGAAATATTCATTAGTCAACCGTAACGGACAGTGACTTATTGACCTACAAACTGTCATAACAAAGATTTTAAAATACTAATTAATTAGGTATTATGCTGTAGGATAATTAGTTGCAGCAGTTGGGTAGTAAAAATTAAGTATTACCATATACAACTCACATGAAAACTTGGTTCATCAAATTATGCTAAGACATATGCAAAAGACAAAGATATCACTCCATTTACACAACAGAAACACCATTCATATTAGAATGTTTGTTCAATAACCATTTCATATAGTGCAGTCTAGTCATGCAAGCATTTTTAAGTGCTTTAGAATTGCTATTATCAGGCATGATAACATAAAAAGACAATTATGTATATGTGACCTAAAAAGATTCACCGCTGGAACGAAATTACTGTAATTAGGCTGGTGCATACTAGGGCAATTAATTGTTATGGAAAGCGAGTCCAGTAACGAGTCAAATGAGTTAGCAATTTGCCGATGTATCTGCTTAATTGACTGCAGCCATTGTTGTGTAGCGTGCCCTTAATTTACTTGTAGACTGTTAAGGTTTTTATCCTTTAATATTATTAATGTTTGCTGGAATGTTTGCTACTCAATCACGCGAAACGTTCAGATTTGAATGAGCATTTGGCACTTACTGGCTTCAGAATTGTATGGATTAACGAATATGATAATTTTTATGCCAAATTTCCCATTTTTTGCAGTACTGTGGGAATTTAGTTCTAATGACGTTTATTTTTTGATGATACAATTTGGGGACAACTGAGCATATAACACACAATATTTATGAATGGACCATTATTTTTATATCTCAGTCGATGAAGCCGATTTTACGTAAAAGAGTCTTCACTTTCACATCTATAAATTAGGTCAATTCTTGCACGCAGTGAATGTGTGATTCATGTGTAATATTTCATATAGTAAATCAAGCAATGATATATGTAAAATCTTGTTAAAGACGGAGTTGGATGATTTAAGGGAGTGAAATATAGAGCCGGATTAAATTCTAATTTACAGCACATAAATCACATGACCCATTTGTAATCGATTAGCGAACATTATTGGACATTATTTTTACATTAAAAGACTTTTTTAATGGACGTAGTTGGTAAGTTTCTCTCCGATAATGCGGCTATTACAGTTAATGTATATAACGTGGGTTTTCCGTTTTTCTTTCACGCGTAGTTGAATCGGCTTTTGTGTTGGTGTCAAAATAAACGAGCGGTAGTTTATCCGAGGTCACGTGTTCAGGTGTTTCAGAATAGTTTCCTGGACGTTTTCAGATGGAGTAACAAATTTTGCGAGCAGGCGATGAATTTCCGCCCGCTGAGTTCGTATTTCCTGAAAATGACGAATCGTCCACACGTTCTCTATTGAATGTTTTAAGTAAATAATTTAGATTTTGTTATTAAATCTATGCAGGGTGGGCTCGAACCCGTCGGTGAGGACATACTTATATATATGAGCTAATGATGATGATGTTCAATCTATAAGTTTTTAATGTTGTTTTGTGAGTTTGCAACTGTAAAGAAACATTTACCATTCTTTTGTTTTTTCTGTAATGCATGGGTACCGTAAATAAAAATGAGCGGACAATTACGGTGCCCTTTACCTACCCCAAAAAAGTTCTTTGGGGAACGCGAAATGACCAATTTTCCGCAAGTAAAACCACGGACACGGAATCGCTAGTTTATTGTACGTAAGTTTCAGTAAACTTATAAATATCGCTATGTAGAGGCATTATTAGGAATTATTTTTGTTACTTTCAAATAATTTAATCTTAGTTTTTCAAATAATATAAAAAATATAAAATAAGTACTTACCCCACTTTGTAAGATTCTGGAAAAACGAAAAAAAAAACGAATCTAAAAGAAAATAAATAAGTACATAAATTTACAAATGTTAAAAAACTAAAAACATATCAATTTATCAAATTTTATAAACACGTTCCAACACATTTACGAGAGTCGAAGCTTGTAGCGATATCTTATTTTATTTCGCGAGTTTCCGTGAGCTAGTGTTGTAAATATTTCGACACGCCACCTTTCATATACCGAATAAATTTTTCATGTAACTATCTTTTTTATTCGGTTTGAAAGATAGTTTGACAGTTTGATTATAAACATGTCAACGTGAACATATTTGATGCAAGTAATAGCAATGTCGGACGCTATCATTATAATGTATGTTATGTTTGGAAGTTACACAGTAAAGTGGGTTGCAACTGAGTTTATAATACGAGAGGTTTTAGTACAACGGATACCGTCTTTGAGATCGAGCTTGGTTCAATTTTCGGGCTAAATAAAGCATGTTTCGAAACGTGGTTCCCCTTTGATCAACAATACCCTTTGACAGCGGCAGTTAAGAGAAATTGGAGGTGAAATCTTTTCCTTATTTTTTTAAGAATGTCTTCAAAATTTTAATCTTTATTAGATTCTTTTGTTGTATTTCGGTCTTTAGTTAAATAAATAAAAGACAGACGGTTAAACCGTAATTTATTCCCATGTTAAATAATGGAATAATTCTTTATATAATTATATGTTCTGTGAACGTTATCGATAGGTAGGTAATTAAACATACCATGTTTTAAAATGATACACGTGTAAAATTATAAAGTTTTTTAAATAGTTAAGTGATTACATCACAAACGTACGAAGGCTTCTTATTACTCCGTCTTGACGTAATTGCATTTATTTTGTGTGTTGAGTAGTACGCTGTAGTACGTACGCAAGGAGAAATGAGTGTGTTCATTCAATTTGCAGTGTGAAGCCCCAGAGGGCGGTAATCCTAGGCTTAGGGCTGTTGTGTCCTGCTTTTATTCTTTTTAGAAACACCTTCGTTATATTTATTACATAGAAAATTGTTACATTGAAACAAAACAAGGATACAAATTGGATACTTGTCTTTTGGATTTTTTCGGTTCTAACAAATAATATTTCTGTTTAAAATTGTTTTTCTTTTCCTTTAATGGACTCTAACGAGGATAATTAGGTTCATGTTAGTACAAATTCACAACTTTCAATCATGAGACTTTTAGTTCGAAAATATATTACTTACTGAATAAGAGAATAAAGAAGGTAAGCGGTCCGGGAACTTAGGTCCTTAGGTTTAGGCTTGGCATATATGCCACTAGACATCTGAAGCATTAAATTACACCTCAGGTTTTAATTTATCCATAAATATCCAGATTTCATTATAAGTCTTTAACTAGTTCCATTAAGTATTCCTCAAAAGATAATTCCAGATTTCTATATAGGCTGTATAATATCTAGGGTCTGAAAACTTTGCACATTTATTAAAGACATAAAATAGGGAGGTTCGTTACGTATGTCCATTTCTGGCGTACCCTGCGATATTTCACCAAAACGACTGAGCAATTATTGAAGTTCCATTATTATCCGTCCGTCTGCTAGTCTCGAGTATTCTTATGGAAGGATGTCATTATTCTTTTTTTTTTTCAAAAGATATTATATTCCGTATGACTTACAATGACTGGCTGAAGGTATTGTGGATTTGAAATGTATATCATGATTTTTATCTCGGTCTTATTGTTATGCAGTATTTTATCAGTGGTTGAAATATCTATGTTTAAAAACATAGAGTAAACTATGTTGCCTTATTATGATAGGTAATTTTATTTTGGTCATTATTGGCAGATAAGAGACGAAGATCGGGCTAGGTGGCATATTTTCGGAGAGACCTATATCCAGCAGTGGACTGAGGCAGGCCGATAATGATACATAGAATAGACCTTGAAAAGTGTTTGCCAATTGTGAAAAAAACCTACTGAACTGAAGACTATCAACATGTCCAATAAATCAATAAAAGTTTTCCAAAATAAATAACAACATAATATCCTACGAGTACAAAGTTTGTTACATAACCTTCACATTTCATATTTAAGCGACAATAATTTATACAGAGGGCAATACTGGGTATGATTTTTCAAGCGATAAGTTCCCTATTTCCTGAACAGTTTACGCGGTAGGTAAGTACGTATCGTGCGAGTCGCATTCCTATCATTTTTCACCCAAACCACCCCAGAACTGTTACGACTTATGAGAAATATAACTTATACGTATTGCGAGGAATATAGAAACACTTTGACTGACAGTTGTAATCATATTTTTGCTTCCGAACTCCGATTTTTTATCGTTATGTGGAAGTTGACAGAATTTATAGCGATATTTACGGAACTTATATTTTATACGAGTACTGGTTTATCCAATTAAGGTGTGTGCATGGGCCTACGGCCGTGTGCTATAATGAGTGTGTTTTAGTAATCATTTTAAACTTTAACCCGTAAAAGAAGATAACTAGGGATCCGACTTAAATATGTATGACGTACATCCCGTAATTTTATATGTATAAGAAGATAACTGTTAAGATTTTTGTAATAGTTTTCTAGCATTATTATTTTTACATAAGTAGGTACTTAGAAATTCTGGAAGATATCTAGGTATACATACAAAATGTTTACGTTAGCTAGGCAATGAACCGTGGCATAGCTCTAATCAACTGAGCTAATTAAGTCACACTTTAGCGATTGAAAATCTTAAATCCTAGATTTTACGTCACACGTTGATGATATTTACAGTAACAGCATGCTGTTGCCTAAGCATTAGAAAATCTTATTCCCATTAGATAAATTCTGCTAGAGATACACCGCCTTACAATACAAGAATGTATATGTTCAACGTTCCTTAAGATCTCAGACTTAAAGACCTAGATAGCGAAAGAACTTCACAAATTACATCTAAATGTCGATACGTTTACACTTAAGTTAATAAAACCAGTTCTGGCTTGACATGCCCTTTCTGGGGCATCGTGTGTATTGACCTAATTAGTTCCATCACACAATTCAGGGTTCACTTAAGATATTACCGATATGTATTGAAAGGATTGATTAAATGATTACTCTAGCTGTTACAGATAGATAAATATCCGGACACACATCGCCATCTTACACTACGGCCGTTGACAGATATAATTTTGTATCTGCTGACAAGCAAGATCGTAGAGAGATTGAATATTGGGAACGCAAGAAAGCTTGTGCAATAAAAGATGGATAAACAATTAGAGTAGATAGAAAACAATAAAATGTCCATATTTTCATGCACTCGACGATATGCCTTGAGCGAAAATCGAAACTTTATCTAGCAGGCGAAATCACTATAAACAATGCTACTAGATAGTCGATAATGATATTAAGGTATATTTATTTTTATTGAGTTAAGTCAACCTTGAAGTTGATTTATCCCTTATGATAATTTTTGAACATTAATATGGCTTCGTCGAAGCATAACAAACAAAGTGATAATACATAAACTTGTTATGCAATGCGGCTTTGTCTATTTACGTTCGAAGCATTGTTCAAACGGCTGAGAAAAGGCTGAAGTAAGATACAATCTTAATAAGGTAATACAAAAACAAGTAAAGTAGCTTCAAACTAAAATTTAGTTTAAAACTGAGGTTAAATTGGGTGTACGAGTAATAGCAAATTACTTGAGTTGGAACAAGCTTATCTAACACACAGGCAATCCCCCCGTGCGCTCTCTTGGATTAAACTACCTTCGTTGTTGTTGAAATACGTGGCTTAAATATGCAACTACAAAGATTTTTTCGTGTAGGTATTGTCCACACCTACCCTTAACAGATGTTTTGTAAAAACGAAAGTAATTTTGAAGAGTGTTCACGATATTCCGAAGCTTTCAGTTCGATTACTTTTTAAAATGTATTCAAGACAGAACACCGCGAAATAATTGGGGATCTTTTTACACGATTCTGGTTTGGAACGCTGTTTTCTTTATTTTGACCTCGTTTTAGAAACCGATTGTGAGATTTAACTTTATTATTTTGTGAGTTAACGTATAAAAGTTATTTCAAATAAGGTTTTTAATCTTTTTATTAGGAGCACGCAGCTTATAAATACATTTAAAGTAAGTAATTATTGTACTAAATAATATCGTGATTGAAATCGACCTTTATATTTAACATAAAAACCAGCTCTCAAACGAAACTTGAGAAAATTAATGTTTATTGATAAGTAGATACTAGAGTCTTCGCTTAATATGAAAAACATCAAATTGCGTGCCAAAGTGGAGTTAACGCGATTTCCGACCGAGTTTGATAAACATATCTATATTCGGCCTTCAATCGGAAATGTATTTGACTACAAGCTAGCACAACTTTAGCTGGAAACATAATGGAGTTTATTGCTAGAGACAAACAGTTATTTACTACCTATATACATAAATATAAAAGACTAAAATTGTTTCTATTCATGTTCGATATAGGCTTTAAAATCCATGCGCCCCAAATGTTAACATTAGAAAGGCAATAATGCAAAGACAGTTTTAGACCACTTAAATAATGCTTTACATATTGTCAGCGCTGTTGCACTGCCTGGCCGGATAGTGGTTAGTTTATTACAGTCTATTAACTTTATTAAGAATAATTTAAGCTTAGATAAAGGTAATATGTTATGTAGCAAGAAAAATCATAAGATAGAATAGATATAGTTAGGGGCAGTTACTATAATGAGATGATGTAGTGAATGTTATGTTATCTTCTATAAAAAATGTGAAATAAAATTTATAAACTAAATTACTGAATGTAAAAATGAATTAATCCATTAAATAATCTAATATGTTAATTCCCAAAAAAATTATTACGTTTCTTACAAACGCTAACAAACTTCCTATATGTTATTTTTAATAAAGTATGCGTTAATATGTAATAAGTTTCCGATAAAATGACGTTTAAAATACCATGTAGGTAGTAAATATCTGTTTGCGTGCATACTTGAACTAAGTACCACTTATCAGTAAAATTGCAGGTATTTGATAAAGTGAATAGCATAATAATTATAGTGAAAAGGTGGGCATATAAGAATAAGGTTTTACTATGACTGTAATATCTTCATTTAATAGGCAATTTTTTATTATTAGTATTCTGCTTTAAAATACAAGTTCAGTAAAAAAGTAGTCTATTTTTCACTTATAATTTTAGTATAGATTAAATTATGAAATCACCACATTTTTTTTCATTGCGTGATAATGGTCTCAAAACCCAAGCCATGAAATTAACAAACATAAATCGAATCCAGGGAACTAAGGTTTGGCAGAGAATTGCACAGGCTACCAAAGCGTCACAACCTGAATATAATTTTATATCAATGTACAGTTACAGAAAACTCCTCCTTAAAAATATAAATTCACATAATTCATTCCTCTACAGTCTCAAATTGAGTTCCAGTTATTCACGTCGCATTGGTCTGTAGCAAGATCTACATCTTTTGCAATGGAGAGTTCAGTTCTAGCCACGGGGAATTACAATCTATCTCACAAAGGATGGCCAGACGAGCATAAAGAGGTTATTTGGGCGTGGAGCCGGTCGCCATAATCCACAGTAGGGTGGGATCTAGGCCACACTCAAGGAGCGCATTATCACGGTATTATACTGATGCGTGGCTCGAGCGCGGCCCGTGACGTCACATTTATGCCGAATTTATTCCGATACTGGTTGGTCTTGTTTTAGTTAATTCAAGTGAAGCGGAAAATTAAGGGTTTAAGGGTGAAAGTTTGTGTGTATGTGTGTGCGTGCGTAAACATACGCACATACACAACCTTTTACGTTACTATTTCACGTTTACATAAATGAAATGAACGAAATCAATGTTTAACGTGAATAAAATCGCGGTTTGCCCCGTGGCTAGTCTGGAATAACGTTTATCCAAACCTATATAGTAGCTGAAACTAAACAAAATATTTAAAAAATCATAACATAAAAATATTTGAAATCGTATTAATTTTGTATGCAAATATCTAAGTTTCATATTCAAAAGTCAATATTAGTTTAGCTAACGATCTCTCCCAGTTTCCATTCTTAATTGAATTGATGAATAAAATGAAAATGCAATATATTTTACCTCTTTGAGTGAAACTGAGAAGAACGTAAGAAAAGAAAATCAGAAAATGAAGAAGAAAAATATATTTTTCAATTTTCAATATGCTATCATGTAGTACGTAATAGAGGTTTCGGGTTTACGAGATTTAGTTAGAAGCCTATAAGATGTTCATAACATTTTGTACTTTAATATTTGATCGTAACTATTTCATGGATAAAATCTCGTGCCCAACAACAAAAACATCTACCTTAAACTTTATTAGGGACACGAAATTCTACAAATGAAACAATTTAAGATTAAAAAACTTTAATAAAAGACGCTTGAACCGGATTGTTGTACTAACTTATTTATAAAATCCTTTGTTTATTTTTTTCACGAAGAATTTGTTTTAGAACAAAAAGGTAATCTTGCACAATTTGATAAAAAAGGGTTTGAAACGAGGGAAAATGTAAATGAAGTTTATTTTTAAATATCAAAACCTTTTTACTGAAATTTGTTTTACAAATAAAGACGATCTAAGCTATATATAACAATAACACTTCTGCTATCAATGTTTTACAGTTATTATCTTTACAAGTACATTTTCCGTTCAAATAGCCTATTCTACATATAATAAGATACCTCATTATAACCCTTTTATTATCAAAACACGACGTTCATTATTCTAACAATTGTCAAATAATACTTTTGGTACGATGGTTATTTGATTACATTTTTACTGTAGGATTGTAAAGTATTTTTTGTTAAGGTAATGATTTCTTTTGTTCAACACACAATACATGTTTACTGTTTTATTTTATGGGGAAGACCTTTGCCCAGCAGTGGGACAATACAAATATAAAATAAAACAAAAACAAGGCAGACAAACCTTTGGCCTAGTTAGCAGAGTTACTACGTCGTCAAATGTTATTACATAATCGTAACTTCTATCAGTTTAAACGCTAAAGTTTCATAATTTTATTGTCTCCATTCCAGCGAGTCTTAGTAACACTGACAATAGTAATTTTAGTGACTAGAGCTCAAAGTAATTTCCATGTACCTCCCTCTATCAGGGACTCACGCGTCGTTGCTCCCGCCTTATTTTGCTTCAGTGAGTTTCTGCAAAACTCTCCGAGAATAAGTACCTAAGTCGCCGGTTAAAAATAACATAAAGCTCACGGGTTAATAACTTTCATACTTAAATATTTGATGCGTAAATAAATTTTAAGTAAACGGGACGTAATCTTTAGGTTTGTTTTTGATTCTCGGTTTTGTTTAAATTGTGGAATAAGTATGTATAGGAAATATTATGGAATATAATTGTTACTTTAAATTTTCTCTCTTTCACAAGAACGAAGAAAAACCTACTCTTTAATTTGATAGAGACGTTGTATTAGAAAACTTTTTAACTTTGTAACTTTTACTTAATCCAAAAGTGACTAAGATTTGGTGGATTTTAACTCTCTTTTCACGCGAAAACTACTCAATTAGAATCAAATTTTGCTATAGACATTTCTTATCACCAGTTATAAAACATTTTTTTTTCGCAAATCTACAATGGGTTTTTGGTTTGCATTAGTAAAACGGGAAACTACTAGGGTAGAAAGATATATATGAAAATGTTGAGTGAATCTTCAGCGCGACATGAAAGTTTCTGTGGCGAGTGGAAGTTAAAAGTCTTACAACACTAAGTGGTTATCCAATAAAACTCTCACAACTTTTTTTATGAGTCATACGGGACTCGGTCATGTGTTGGTTCCTAATCGGTACAACCGCACACTCACAATATATACCACTCGTAAATGACGCACAGGGACTTTAAATTATATTTCACAGAATACATATAGCGATAGTATTTTGTTTCACAACGACGTTTCCAGAGAATTTACTAGATTTTTTACAAAACAAAATGAACTTTATATTTACAAAAACAGAAACTATTTTTCTTTACCCAGGTTACGATGTAGCGAACAAAAATATGCGAGCATTGTTTTAGTTTCTATAGTACCGCAAAAAATAAATCGTGCCTAAAAAACCTCTGACTCAATCTTACTTTGTGTCGAAAATGTTTTTTCACGGTATTTTATTAAAACAAAATACTTGTCTCGTTTTACCTTCGAACCGTAATAGGTAATATTTTATACATGTTAGGTCGTGTATTGAAATATTTTAAGCATTTTCTTAAATTTGTAAAATGTGGTTTGTGCTAAACAACAACGCAAAGAGTATGCTCCGAGTTTTACCCGCGTCAATCTTGATTCTGTGAGATTTTAGGTTAAAAAGTAATACATGTACATAAACTATATGTGTACCAAATATCCTTCTCTCTCAGCCATTTGAGCATGATGGAACAACAAATATACACGAACACGTACATATCTGGGGGCACGGTAGTGCCCCCCGCCAAGTCGAGCGCGAAGCAAACACTGCCGTACCATCTTTTACAGGAACCATTTCGCCGCATTTTCAGGCCCCTATTTGAGAACCTCTGGATAAGATTAGAACGCTGAAATTTTCGTCATCCAGTAAGCTATACAATCACATACTTAAAATAAAATTTCAAGTCTGTAGGTCATTTAGTTCCGAAGTTAAGCGAAAGCAAAGTTTCGTATTTAAGACAGACACTCACTCACTCACTCATGATCATCAAAATAGAACTAGTACTTCCCATAAACCTAGAGAGCTGAAATTTGGTACAGAGTTAGGGTTTAATGGCCACATAAAGGGAAAACTATAAAAACTAGGATAATCGAACGGGAACGGGAACTATACGGGAACGGGAACGGGAATTGTAACTCAAGTACGGCTGAACTGATTTGGCTGAAAATTGGTGGAGAGGTAGCTTAGAACCAGGAAAAGGACATAGGATACCTTTAATCCTGTATTTCCCACGGGATTGGGAACGGGAATTTATAACTCAAGAACGGCTGAACTTATTTGGCTGAAAATTGGTGGAGAGGTAGCTTAGAACCAGGAGAAGAACATAGAATACTTTTAATCCCGAAATTCCCACGGGAATGGGAACGGGAATTTATAACTCAAGAACGGCTAAACTTATTTAACTGAAAATTGGTGGAGAGGTAGCTTAGAACCAGAAGAGGGACATAAGATACTTTTAATCCCGAAATTCCCACGGGAATGGAATCGGGAATGATAATTGTTCAACGGCCAAATCACACAACATTAACTATAATAATAAAGAAATCGCAGTAAGGAACCTTAGACTTGGCACGAGTCTGTCTAGATTTCATTACTTTTTAGAGATAAACAAGCAGCTCCATCGAGACTTGGCTAGTTTTTTTACAGAATGTTTTTGGTGGGATTAATGTTACTTGTATTACTATAGTCTATTAGTGGGACAATTATACTATTCTTTTCATTTACTTTTCCATTATATACTCTACTAAATATATATTGTAACACGTTTACACAGTAAGTAATACATTTAACAGTATAGGGTTATTTTCGTGTCTTAGTTTTGTCTTCTTTTATATGTCGAAGGGCCGTAAAGCCTATGGCAAATCTAAAGTCGTAACATCCAGAAAATAGAGACGTGTATCTATTGTGTGCGTACTTTATGTTTGGCGTAGTATGAATATTGCATTTGGTACGTGTGCCTACTGGTTATACACCCTCAAGGATTTATAGTGAACGTGGAATAGTAAATCGTAGTAGATAAATGGATTAGGTGGTTAATCCTCTCATGTGTAGATTGGGCAACGAGCGCTCCAATCGAGTTGGCCCGATAAAATGGGTTACGTAAGTTCACCTGAAATTGATTACACACGTTTTTTTATTCATAAGTTTGACTGCTTTTCAATGAATATTATAGTTTGATTACATTTTCAAGTATTTATGTTTAGAGCATCAACATCTCGAATTAATTTAAAAGGCTGTAACATTTTCCATAAGACATATTTTAAATGTTCAAAAGAATATAAATACCTTAACCAAAATATGTAGGTAGTAAATAATAGTATATAAATACTTTTAGATATAGACAAAACAAAGTAAAAATATGTGCACATTCCTAAATTACAACATAATAAAGACAATATCATCTAAAAATATAAAGTAAGGGATCAAACGGATCGGCCGTAATTTGTTGGGGATCCGTAAAGGATTTCGAGTGACAGTTTCCGGCCACAATCCTTACTTCAGAAGAACAAACACAACAGGAAGAATGTTTGAAACACGGCACAAACATCGAGAGAGGCGGACATTGTCTCACGAACTTCATAAATCATGTAAACAAAGAGAATTAATTATTATTTGCTAACGTACAGAATTAACGCAAGTCACTGTGTTGCCATTTATTTTGACTAAACGTTGAGGGAAGACAGTTTAGTTAATAAGCAAAACGTACGTGTAGCTATGATGTGTTGTTTACCAACTTAATAGCAAGGAGGAGATGACTTCCAATAACATATTATGAGTAGAGATGCTGTATCTATATCACTACTTACCTATATATTACTTTGAGAAAAAGATGGTATGACTGTGTGTTTGTACTTGGTGCGGGGGTGAAAAGTTCTTAATTTTTTGTCACATTAATCAAATTCATTTAATTTAATTGCGTTTTTAATGAGCATTAATTAACGTCAAATAATGTAAAAAAGAACAATTATTTTTTAATTAATTACACTTAAAAAATAAGTTCATTTTTTTCATCAAACGACATTTCTTCCCGTCGACACGGATTAAATTTATTATTACCTCAACGGAAAATCATTATTCCGTAGTAATTTATATTGTCCCGGTTTAAAAAATATGGGGAAAGGAAAGCGATACCAAAAAATAAAGTAAAATAAAATTTATTGTGATCATAATCTTTTAGTAATAGACCTTTATGTGAAAGTTAGTATGGGTGGATGGATGAACCTTCTTACTTCTTACCTTCTTTATCATTCACGCAAAAACTACAATCAATTTAAATAAAATGTAGTTGATAATCAGGAATAAGCCATGGAATGATTTTTTATTTCTAAATTCCCTCGGGATTCCACGGAAAGCTACTAGTACATTAACAAATGTATTTAATGTTTCTACGTTAATAAATTTATTAATTATTAAATTTACTATGTTATTATTAGCCATTAACCCCAAACTAATGAAAAGTTTACAATATTAATACAGTCTACAATCAATGTTTGCTATTTAACACGCTTCAACATTTAAGTCCTCGAAGGTACGAAGATTAATTAACTTTGTAGGGCAACCTCCATAGGTGTATATTATACAAACTACCCTTTGTTTAAGTTTACCTTTGCCTTCGGTATCAAGTCGGGTAAACATGGCTTATTAAGGTGTAGGGTAGTTCACACAGCTATTAGTAAGCACTCTGTCTTGTATCAGCAGCTGAGACCGCGCTATGATCAATTTACTCATTACGCGAACGTTAATTATGTTTGCTTTTACATCAGATAGGTATTACTTTGATTTATACTCGTTTATAGTAATAATGTGTGTGTCGTATAATGTATTAGTCTATCAATATGCAACTGAGCTTGATTAGACTTATTATCTGTATTTAAGGTATTGGAAAGAAAAACTGCTTAAACTAATGCACTCAAACCGGGAAATATACTTGAAAATGACAGGAAAAAAATTAAGCAAAAATAATGTCTGTATTTTCGTTGGATTGACCAAAAAATAAAGCACAAAACGCACAAAACCCTAAATTAGAGTAGCCTAATTGCGAAAATTTGCCTATATCCATTATAATGTTACCATAAAATCTAAATAAAGTGAATGAGAAATTAAATGGTTAAAAACCGCGGAAGACTGGGTGGCATTAAGTGAACGAGGAAAACAAGATGGACTCGACGATGCATTAGAAACCCATACGTTTATATTGCTGCATTAAACGTAGTAACTTCAATAGCTGTTAGCGATATTCACATTTTTATCGGGAATCTACTTCAGAACACTACGATGGCAATATTATATATTTTTTAAAGTTAAAGGGTTATACATATTATATGTATTGTAATAGCTTACTAATTATACTTTAATGCGAATTTATAAATGTTTTAACAATGTGATGTCTTTACCGTAAGCGTTTATTTTAATGACTTGCACTTACTAACAGTAAGTAATTCTCAATCACAAACAAACTTTGTGTAGATGTAAACCAACAAAAATGGTTTATTGTTTATGGTTTAATAGTTATGAAGAGAAAAGATAAAAAGACGATGTCTAGCAGCTAACTACAATAATACTACTGCTAAAATGATATAAAACTCTAATATCCGAACCGATTACATTATAATCCTAGACTTTATAGCGCTATAATCTACTCAATCAATCATTATTAAATTTTGCAAACTCGTTGTCAAGGGTGGCAGAGAGCACGAAGTACCGAGACCAGCGCAAACGGGGAACTACGTGAATAAAGCAGGAATTTAACTGCTTCATATTAATATTTTAAGGAAATCTATTGAATTAAACGAATCTGTCGAAATCAACGAATCGAATAATTGTCTGAATTCGATATTTTTTAAAAATTGTTTATTTTCTATCAGCATCCGATTAATTACAACGAATTAAATATAAGTAATTGTCTCTATTCGATATTTTGTTTACTAACTGTGGTCCGGCCTTAAAAGAATAGTTGTAAACATAGTTTTATTTGCAGAGTATAGTGGTGGCCGAAGGTCATCCTCGACACCTGTTATTTATTAGATTTGTTTCGATCCGGGATAATCTTGTTAACGCTGACCTGCTGGGGGTGGCAACGGCTCTCCTCGATAAATACCAAGATTTTTTCGGTAGAAAAGATTCACTTATGTCACGTATTTTGTAACATTTTTGTGTTATGTGTTTGTAGATTAGTTAAATTGTGCATTTAAATGAGAAACCTTAAAAATATGACGCAACGTAACCTTAAACGAATTAATGCGCTTCCGATAAAGGTTACTGAATTTGGTTGGAGTAGTCAAAACATATTTAGAATGAACAGACGTGTCACTTGAAGGTAAGTGACTACCGTCCCCCATGGACACTTGCAATTCAAGGGTCAAAAGACGTGTGTTGTCTTTGAGGTAGAAGTACCCTCTTTTATGAACCTTTGGAGACTGTACCGGTCCGGGAAAGAAACATATTTTAATTGTTTATAAAAATCAAAACGTCTTTAATAAAGTTAAATACTAAAGACTACGAAATGATAAGTCATAAACAAACTAGAAAGATGAGTTAAATCAGGACTTAATTCAATAGTTTATTCGAGACCAAACAAAGCACAATAACATTGGAACACTTGAAGACAACACTGGAAATTAAATTTAGCAAATAATTCAATATTAAACCTTGCACCTGTACCATTTATTACGAAAGCAATTTGCTTCTGCAGCTCAAAGTTTGTACAATTGGTAGAATTTAATTTCTTGGTTGTGAACCGTTGCAAGAGTAATTTTGTATGTGATTGATAACTTGTTCGGGATGAACGTGAATCCAGAACAATATTGGGTTGAATAGTTGATGGCATATTGAAAATCGCCAGCCAATATCAGCCACTCGTCAACCGGAATGTATTTTTAGTAGTGCTATACGACTTTCAATAGATAGACTGTAATAAATTCTGACTGGCGCAATATTAGCTTCTAACAAAACTTTTTCTTGTTAGGATTTGGATTCGGATAAAGGAGTTTCTTAGGGGTACTATACTTTATCAGTAAAAAGATTCAACTCGTTTATTAGAGTGGTCACGAAAAATCAATTCCCAAGTCAAGTATTTGTGAGTTCCGCCTATGTTTGCTTTGCACTGGATGTGAGTATGAGTGTGTGCTTTGCTGATACCCTAGATTCAGGTAATTAAACTAGAGTTATAGGTGAAATACTACTCTTTATTATGTTAATTATTCTTATAAAACAAAGTTGAACAACGAACTTAGAAACTTAATTTTAGGTTTTATATGTTTCTCTTAATAAACTCGACCACGTTTCCTTGTACTTTGTAATAATCAAAATATAATAAAAAGCTAAACTGAGTAAAACGCAGTTTTATTATTCGGAAAGTGACCTCATAAAACTTGAAATAAAAGTGAAATGATTTATATCGGAGTCACATTGATAATATCAAACTGGAGAAAACGACCTACTAATTTTATTTTGTTACGATTATATTCGTAATACCCTTAACATAGGTTAAGGGTATTACGAATATAATGGACACATGATGCATAATTCAAATTTTGTCTAGTGGGTTTATGCGTGTTTCTTGTGATGCTTTTATAAGAAAAAATATATGTATTTAAAAATGAAAGTAGGCTTTATGCACATAAGTAAATTGTTTAGATTACACTACAGATTTGGACGCAGTTTTTATAAAAAAATATATGATTATTAAAAGAGGTGAATAGTTATAAGCATTTATTAACGCCGATGGAACCTTGCCTTGGGGTATAGATTTTAAATAAAATTACCGGTTGTTGGTTTATGATTTTCAAATACTAAATAGCTGTTTTATTTGGTTAGTTATTTTTTGTTGTATTCGTAACTAACAGGTTTTTTTAACGATAATTTTGTGAAATTGTACAGAAAATCACAAAATTTGCCTTTGTAACATAAGTACGTGTAGAAAGTAAAATTTGTTGTTGTAATTGTTGAAAACACGCATACTTCTTTAAAATACATTGTAATTGTATATTTATCGAGGTCAGTAATTAGGTAAAAAATACGTGGTAAAGAAAATTATAGTACTTTCAACTTCCATAATTATATTGATAAACTATTCAATGAGTTTGGTATTTAAGTACATACTTGTATTTATATTCTTATATATACTTTTATTTCATTTATCAGCGTATTAATTAAATTGTACGTAATCTCTCCAGAAGTACCTACTCAATGTCGTATCTTGAAACAATTCAACAATTCCTTATAATTTTGAGTTAAAAGTTCGCAGCTTTTGTCGCTAGAGATTTATTCATCAAAAGTTTTAATTTGTTCTGTGAAAACCCCATGTATATATACCCCATTTAAGAAGTACTATCTAGTACTTCTTAAATAATTATTATTTAGTGCAGTGATGAAAGAAAAGTTGTTGAGTGATATATTTTCGCTATTTCACAGAATAATTAATAGTAGTCTATTTTTAAAACACACATTTGGTAAGCATGCTGATTACTGATTACAGTGAGACGTCTTTGTTTTGCAGTGAGTTTGTACGTCGATATTTTACTATAAAGTAAAATAAATCACTAAAAGAGGCTCCTTTTGATATACTTAAAGGTCTAAAACACTATTACGAGGTATTAGTAAAACTAATTTTCCATAATCGCTTACGTAAACTAATATCCCACCAAAAACATTCTGTAAAAAAATAGCCAAGTCTCGATGGAGCTGCTTGTTTATCTCTAAAAAGTAATGAAATCTAGACAAAGTCGTACCAAGTCTAAGGTTCCTTACTGCGATTTCTTTATTATTATAGTTAATGTTGTGTGACTTGGCCGTTGAAGGGTACACATGTACACAAGGGTACAAAACTAGGTGTTCCATGACACTATTGCACCAATCTGTCGCCAGAACCGCTACCCATTGACGATAGAAAATTGCCACTTGAAATACGTTGATTCAATATCCAGTCAATTGTAGGCTTGATAAAGCTGCGTATTTTAATAATGTTATAACATTACATGTAAACAAAATTGACTTGTGCCCACTACTAACGTTTTAAACAATGTTCAACGGCCAAGTCACACAACATTAACTATAATAATAAAGAAATCGCAGTAAGGAACCTTAGACTTGGTACGACTTTGTCTAGATTTCATTACTTTTTAGAGATAAACAAGCAGCTCCATCGAGACTTGGCTATTTTTTTACAGAATGTTTTTGGTGGGATTTCATTTATTTTTGTTGAAACGAGTTTAAATTGATTTAATTTGTTAGATTTTCTTATTTGACACATTTTTTCTTTTTAGGAGTAGTATTTTATTATTAAGCGCCCCGCGGTTTCACCCGCGTAGTTCCCGTTCGCGTTTCTGTGGGAATTTCGGGATAAAAAGTGTCCTATGTGCTTATTCTGGTTCTAAGCTACCTCCCCACAAATTGTCAGCCAAATCAGTTCAGCTGTTCTAGAATTATAATTCCTGTTCCCATTCCCGTGGGAATTTCGGGATTAAAAGTATTCTATATGCTTCTCCTGGTTTTAAGCTACTTTCCCACCAATTTTCAGCCAAATCAATTCAGCCGCTCTTGAGTTATAAATTCCCATTCCCAATCCCGTGGGAATTTCGGGATTAAAAGTATTCTATAATCTTTTCCTGGTTTTAAGTTACCTCCCCACCAATTTTCAGCCAAATCAGTTCAGCCGTTCTTGAGTTATAAATTCCCGTTCCCATTCCCGTGGGAATTACGGGATTAAAAGTATTCCATGTTCTTCTCCTGGTTCTAAGCTACCTCCCCACCAACTTTCAGCCGAATCAATTCATCCGTTTTAGATTTTTAAATTCCCGTTCCCAATCCCGTGGGAATTTCGGGATTAAAGGTATCCTATGTTCTTTTCCTGGTTCTAAGCTACCTCCCCACGAATTTTCAGTCAAATCAGTTCAGCCGTTCTTGAGTTACAATTCCCGTTCCCGTTCCCGTATAATTCCCGTTCCCGTTCGAATATCCTTGTTTTTATAGTTTTCCCTTTATGTGGCCATTAAACCCTACCTCTGTACCAAATTTCAGCTCTCTAGGTTAATGGGAAGTACTAGTTCTATTTTGATGATCATGAGTGAGTGAGTGAGTGAGTGAGTGAGTGAGTGAGTGTCTGTCATAAATACGAAACTTTGCTTTCGCTTAACTTCGGAACTAAATGACCTACAGACTTGAAATTTTATTTTAAGTATGTGATTGTATAGCTTACTGGATGACGAAAATTTCAGCGTTCTGGGCTTATCCAGAGGTTGTCAAATAGGGGCCTGAAAATGCGGCGAAAGGGTTCCTGTAAAGGATGGTACGGCAGTGTTTGCTTCGCGCTCGACTTGGCGGGGGGCACTGCCGTGCCCCCAGATTAAGTATGTGATTGTATAGCTTACTGGATGACGAAAATTTCAGCGTTCTGGGCTTATCCAGAGGTTGTCAAATAGGGGCCTGAAAATGCGGCGAAAGGGTTCCTGTAAAGGATGGTACGGCAGTGTTTGCTTCGCGCTCGACTTGGCGGGGGGCACTGCCGTGCCCCCAGATCGGGCCATCATTTAAAATTGATAGGTGTTCCCGGGCTCGGCGGGGGCGGTATCGGCAGTCAGGGAGAGCTATTGTTTGCATCTTTTGTTTGTTCCCTTGCTATGGATCCAGTAATAACGTTCAAGCATTAAAATTCGGGTCAGGTTGTTGACACAAATTTATGAGGACCTTAAAAAAGGGTAGCCTTGATTTTGCACGTTGTTTGATGAAGGTTATATTAAAATTTTAATAAATACGATAAATTTGGGTTTGAACAAAAACTAGTAGTCCTATGTAACTAAAGATAAAGTTTATAGAACAATTACTAACGATTTATGAGGATACTATTTTAGATTTAGATAAAGAAAATCCGAATAGTTACGTAAGAATAATTACAGTGTTCCATTGTACACAGCGTACAATAGCAGAAAAGGTCTCGTCCCAAGCGAATTGTAGCAATAAAAACTTTAAATTAAGGGCCGGTCAAAAACGAACATAAATTTGAAGTAGGCGGCCGCGTGCCAAAACTTCCATGAAGTTTATAGAAGAGGTCGTAATTATAGTATTATCCTTGTTTTACTTTTAATGTTTTAATTTAGAGATTAAATGTTTGATTTAGCTAAAGTTGTATAAAATGGATTGAGTTCTGTTTTTGAAAGTACGAAAATATATTTGTGGGTAAGTGCTCCTTCTCTGGGGCAAACAATGGAGATATCGTGCGAGATTTATAGGTCACGCAAGCTTTGATTAAAAACGTTGTGAATGGTAATGTGCGCGGGTGAACTTAATCCCTCCGCTTTCAATTTGTGAATATTACCAGATATAATATACGAGTGAAACATTGTTTTAATTAATATCCGGTAAATTCAATTAACAACAAAAAATATTTTTAATAGGGGTTAATGAAGTTCCATTAGTTAGTTAGTGTTAGTACTTTTATTTGTATTTTTATCAATTACCGGTATAATATCCGTCTGTAAGACAACATAACAGAGAAAATGTCTCTCTCTCTCTCAATGAAAATCTTGAGCTGAGGAAGAATACCAGTACTCGTGATTATCTCGCTTACCTAGTGCGTATCAATGATCTCAAAGTCTAAACTATGTGACATCGCTGGAAAAACAATACATTATAATAACTATTATTTTATATTTAAGAATATAGTACCTAACTAATGACTGTACAGTAAATAGTCTGCTACAAAGACTTCACTCTCAGACAAAAAAGAAATGAAGGCGCTTTATAAACGTTTAATTAAGTTTTAATTAAAATTTTAT
The DNA here is from genome assembly GCA_958496195.1 of Timandra comae. Taxonomy (NCBI): domain Eukaryota; kingdom Metazoa; phylum Arthropoda; class Insecta; order Lepidoptera; family Geometridae; genus Timandra; species Timandra comae. Next base: position 6,101,998 of record OY292354.1, on the reverse strand, counting down.
CAAAGAAACTATGTGAGGTAAATGGCGCGCCGGCCACGAACTATCCCAAAAGTTGCTCAATATCTATGCAAATATCTATTCTCTTCGAAAGTTATCTAATGAAACAAATTGAAGGAACGAATTTTAAATAAGTGATCAAAATCGGGTTCCCACAATGTGACTGTTTAACATACACACATCAAAAGTGTCTAGGGATCAACATATATTTTTGCAATAACTTTTCTCCTGATTGATATTAATTAAAATTTTCTTTAAGGATTCATCAAATAAAGTGTTTTCGTTTGTCACAGTAACGATAAACCAAGTCACCTTTGCATTAATAAAGAAATTTGCCATTTTCCTAATAAAGGGATTTTTGACATTTGAACCACTAACATTAAAGTTCGAAAAAAAGACTGAAATAACAGTTTTCTTTAAAATTTTATTGGGTAACTTAAACAATTAATAATCCGTGTTTCTACCGCGAACACTAACAACACAAGAACATCGGTTTGGCATACTCAAAATGAGTTCATCCAAATCACGCTGTGGAATGGCCGCCCATGTTCGTTGCAACAACAAAAAAAGGTCTTCTTGCGACTGGATACCCTCCATATTCGGCAGAGCTCTTCTCTGTAGCATATCCCATGCATGCTCAATCGGGTTCAAGTCTGGCGACTGAGCAGGCCAGGGCAGGACATTGATGTTAGCTGCGGCGAGAGTCTGTCTTACAACTCTTGCGGTGTGCGGTCGTGCATTATCATGCATTAACTGAAATAAGGGACCGATTTGCACTTGTAGAGGAACGATGACGTCTGATACAATCGTCTCAGCATAAATTTGAGCGTTGAGGTTGTCTCTGATCCAAATCAACTCAGTTCTTCCGCCGATCCAAATACCCGCCCATACCATGATGGTTCCACCACTATAAGGATGGACTTCCTGGCAGGATTTTAATCGCTGTTGGCGTCCAGGGGTTCTCCAGTGTCGTATACGTCTTGTATCCGGTCTCATACCAAAACGAGACTCATCAGAAAAGCACACGAAACGCCATTGTTCTTCTGCCCAATTTCTGTGTTCAAGAGCCCATTGATATCGAATCCTACGATTGTGCATTGCTATAGGTGGTACCCGTAGCGGTCTTCGGGAATGAAGGTTCACTTCATGCAAGCGGTTTCTGACTGTTTGGTCGCTAATTAAGTTCCCTGAAGAGTGATGAAGCCGCACGGCTAACATCATGGCGGTTATTGTTGGAGCTCTTCGAGTTAAGATTTGAATGTATCGGTCTTGTCTCCGTGTGGTGCAGCGATACCGTCCTCCATGGCGCTCAGCCACGGTACCAGTGCTTCGGTAACGTGTCCAAAGTCGACTGATAACACTCTGACTTGTATTCAGAGCTAAAGCCACAGTACGTTGCCGGGAACCAGCTTCTATCATTCCCACGGCTCTGAGCATTTCTTCCCTGCTTAAATGACGTCGCCGCTCCATAATAACGTTGGTTTTAATCAGTAGTAGGGAAACAGTAGCACTAATAATGTCTTCAATGCGTTGTATGTTTTTATAGGGAAAATATTGACAGCTGATTTTCATCTTTTACTCGAATTTGATTCACAGTTCCTGATTCAAATTATGAAATGCACCAAAAAGGATCCATATAAATTTATAAAATCATAAATTTATTACAAAGCCACATCTCAATCTCAAGAAATCCGCATAAAAATGCTTGATCCCTAGACACTTTTGATGTGTGTATAAAGTATCTTCGCATTTGTAGAATAATTATGCTTTGGGATATTTAATTCCAAGGAATCTTTTTGAACGTAAATTAGGTTACTCGGATTTTTTACTGCTCGCAGTGCCTGCTCTTAGGGTTTACTTTATATCTGCAGGCTTATGCTGAATTCCAAAATGGGCTTATTTGGTTGATGAATCTTGGAATTTTGTAATCAGGCTAAGCTTAATTTAAATTTTAGTTTGCGTTAGTAAAATATCTCTTGCAATTTAGCATTAATATTTATTCACAAGGGAGCCTTTGCCCAACAGTGGGACATTACAGGCATATAATAATAACAATAAATTAATTTAAAAGGCAAACTCACTTAAACGGTATTGTTCTGTTCTAAAATCACAAATTATGGAGTAATGAATACGACTCAAAATAAGTATTCCATTGAAAATAAATATAAACTCTCCATTTGTTGCCCAAACATTGTTAAGACTTTTCTTTGTTTCTTTTGAAGACGATTTAATAAAAAGGAAATTTTTTTTTTAATAAGAACGATAAGTTTGTTCCTTGTAAAGAAATAAAAAGTAATATTTGGGTCTAATCACAATGGGACGTTATTGAAAAGAGGTTCGCAAGTTTTTGACGTTCGAAGTGCATCGATTTGAAATGGGTCCGTGAAAACCTTTTTATAATGGAAAAATTCTTTTCTCCACAACATCTTAGTCATATTAATTCATCATATTTGGTTCGAAGGAGAATTTCATGCTTTTTATAGAAAGGTTCGTATAGCACCAATATAGTTTTTCTCCTATATTAAAAATAGTCTGACTTGAGTTTGAAATATGATTCAGCTGCTTAAAGTTGTATCTAAGGGCTGTATTGACGCCTATATTAATAACTATAGCAAAAAAATATTTCTTTAGTTTGGCCTCAAAGAAGCACTTATAGATGAACTTAACAATGTAATAGTTTATACTAGGAATACCTGTCACGACACTTTTATGGAAAAAACATGTTATTCGATTCGAAATTCGAAGACACGATATCTGTTTATTTTCTTAACTTTAGAACATACCTGCAGCTCTAGCGTCCTTGCAAGCGAGCACCATGCTGTGTCGCACGTCAGGGTTGTCATCAGCTATGGTCTCCCCGACAGCTACAAATCGTTCTACCGCACAGCAAACAGCAGCCCCGACTCGCTGGACGGCCGCGCCGCTCGCCGTCGCTTCACCTCGCGTCGCGACCAGACTGCTAATCTGCACAAATGAAATATATCATTTACATACAATTCTGTAGTGAAAAATCCCAGAGTGAATACCTGAGAGCAAGGTAGACTGCTAAATTGTTGGGTGGATGAAATAAGACGTGGAGGTCTTGACAAAAAGCGGGAAGAAGCCTATCTCCAAGAATGGAGGACGACAAAGCTGAAAGTATAGTGATGATGGTGACTATACATTATGTAACAAATCAATCGCTTCTTTATTCGCGGCAATCATTCACTTTGGGAATGTATGTTTTAAAACAGTTTTTCTATGATTTGGTCATAATGATTCTGTTATGAAATCGCTTTAAACTTTTTATACGAAAGTCTGTTGCCATATTTTTAATATTATCAGCTTATTAAAATTAAAGCAGCTGCAAAAACTGCAAAACATTGATTTTACGTACATTGTTTCTCTTTAAATTAAGCCTATTATTATAACCTCAGCGTGTCTCACACCAAAACCCCCTAATTGGTGTATTTGCAACGCTCATTTCGCTATCTGTGTTTTGGGCAGCCGCAGTGTCGTGTTGCTCGTCTCAGTGTTCGTTTGATATTTGAATTTAGCACAATCAAGTTTTTGTATAGTTGGTTAGTTTCTATAGTAATGTCGATAGTTGTTATAGCTTTAACAACTGTCTGTTAGATTTTGAGGGCTAAGTAGTACAAAACCGCCCATTTACGAGTATAAGAACCATACACCAGAGACAGAGAAAAGTCAATTACAAAAAAAAAATACGAACTGCGATCTTATGTTATTTTGATATGATATTGTGTCGTATTCTTTCCTCAACATGGTTAAAGTATGACAAGAAAATAAGTAACAAGCAAGTAGCCAAAGATGGTTCAGCGATAAATATATCACAACGTTCGTTGCCATTCCAATCTTGACAGGAGCAACAAGTTCAGTAAAATATTGCAAAAGTTGCACTTTAAAAACCTTTTTAAAGTTTGCAAAACGTTTAAATCCTAAAATCCAAGTTTGTGACAACAAAATATATGTTCAACTTTGATACAAGTACGATACTGGTAGAAGAATTGCTTTCGTTCCAATGTTTCTTTAGTAAACCGTTGCTTAATCCCACAGCTGGAATAGCAATCTACGTTTTATGAGCTTTGATCCGCAGAGTCTCGTGAGCGGAGTGGAACATATGCCAATTCCAGTTGCCATCCATGTTTGAGTTTTCTAATGGCTGGCAAATTAGAATATTATGCAAGTTTATCAAACTTTATACACACTCTGTGGTCAAAGTTAAATAATAATGAACATAGCAATTGGAGTCAATATGATAATCTGCATTTGCAATCACCTAAAATATACATGCACATGATCTTCTCATAGAATATAAGTTATAATATCACACTTGGGGCGCCACAAACGTAGAAAATCAATTGCAACTTCCCTTAGTCATGTCATAACTTAAGAATGACTGAACTGTTTGTTGATTTCTTTATAATCAGGACAAGGTAGGCGTAAAAGAAAATTTACTAAAATTCATGAGAAAATTGGACTCGTGCAAAATCAGAAACTAGTTATAGAAAATTAACAAAATCCTACTAATATTATAAAGGCGAAAGTTTGTATGTATGGATGTTTGTTACTCTTTCACGCAAAAACTACTGAATGGATTTTAATGAAACTTTACAATAATCTTGCTTATACATCAGAATAACACATAGGATACTTTTTATCCCAAAACTCCCACGGGAACGGGAACTACGCGGGTGAAGCCGCGGGGCGCTGCTATAAACTATAAGTTAATCCAGATACTCATAATGTATGTCTGTAAATTCTTCATCGGTGTATTTCTACATTCAATTTGGTTTGATTTTCCAGATTAGTGGAAAATACAGAAATTCTACTAATACTAGAGTCAATAAACAAAATGTGGTTTTTATGGAACATTATAATAAGGCTTTTATTAATTGTAATGATTTCGTGACAACTTTTTGTTTGCTGAATAGCATATACAATGGAAAAATGTTTTCCCTTTTTCAAACTCCATTGTCGATCACAACAAGATGCTTATCGTGTTTATTGCTATTTTTTATAATCCACGCAAGGGTTGTTTGCTTTTGTTGACCTGTATTAATACAACTTTAAAACTACAATATTATTCTCTGTCTTATCGTGAAATTATGCTAAATCCACCTTTACTACTCAAGTAATACTCTTTTAAAGTTCTAGTTACAAAGAGAATTCACTCACGATCTTAGTAATGTAAAAATAGTACATAAACTTTTATTAATACAAAATTAAAACAGTTTGTTCTGTGGACATATCATAATCTAGACTATAAATGTAAAGAATACCAAATATCACAGCGAGTGTTTTGTTGGCAGTTTAAGTAGCTATGAACACAACATTACCTGTCTGTTTTATGTACTTATTACCTACATTACAAGACTTCGTATCTAAATAACCAAATGGTTTACACAAGTTACATTTGAAAGAATCAAAATACCAGTAAGAAGTCGGTCGCGGTCGTCTCCTCCGACGGCGGTGGACGGGCGCGGGATGAGACCGCACACCGCCGCGAGCTCCGATCAAGGTCATTCTTGCACGCAACCGTCTTCGCAACCCTCGCTACCTACTTGTTGCGTTCTACATTCCTACCTGCTGGGGCTGGGCTGGTCACTGGAGGTGATCGTGCTCATCACGTCGACTAGTGGTGTTTGTTTTGACAGGCGCACATGGGTCGTGAGATGACGTACCTGGTGGTCGCGACGCCCGAAATCCTCATCATCAGAGAGCAGGTCCATTATTTGTTTTTCGCGTGTGGTGGGCGCGGGCGGGGGCGGTGGGCGCGCGCTCGGCGGCGGCGCGCAGTCGGCGGGCGCGCGCGTCTCGGTGCGGCACCGCGCGCTCCGCCCGCGTCACTCGCGGCACTGCCGCGGCTGGCCCGAGTGGCCCGCTGCCGCCCGCCCGCACCATCGATCGCACTCACCCGCGCCCGCCTTCTCTACACCCGCCACTACACGTGGACGCCCGCCCTAACTTACTACTTACTTACAATAAACTTTCCTCTTACTTAACAACTGCCCAAAGTCCACGTAGTTACTTATGAGACTTCTTATTAACAATTTCGGATTGAGAAATTTACAAGAAATAATGTTTTAAGTGATCTGCAGACTCCATGATAAGCGATTAAATTCAAAACTGGCGCCACTTTACGCTCACCGAGTGCGGCTGCGCGGTCAAAGCGCAACAGATGTCACAGTCGGCGGGAAATTCTAACGTCTCACGTCGAAATTGCTCGTGGTCAGAATTATAGCCGTACCAAAAATAAATTTACAGTTTTAGATCGCTTGCGTAAAAGCGAGAATTATTGTCGGTATTCCCGATCTACGTCAGAGAGGCGCCGACGACGCAATCCTCGGCGAACGACGACATGAACAAGTGCGTACGTCACAGATTGTAATTGAACAGTACGAGGAGAGTAAGTGTAACAATCGGTTGTGGGGGGCATGCACTGCACCATACCTGATTGATGAGGGGAAGAAGGGTCCTCTCGATGGAGTAGGTTTTGATGTGCGGGAGGTGGACGTCGGGCAGGCCGGTGGCCGCCATGGCTGGCGCGGGCGCGACTGCGCGAGTGCGCGCGCACCTCGCCGCCCCGCACCATTGGCGGAGCGCGCCCCGTCACGTGGCCGCCCGCGCCCTACCACCCGACCCCCGCCCGCCGTAAACACCACATTGCGTTGCGTGTTTAGTTTTAACACGTACTCTTGTGGCCTTTAAAAACTACAATTTTACGTGTTTCACTTTGTTTTGATTTCGGCCGCCAATTATACACATACGTTACGTGAAAGTTTTCATAAATTCTTTTCAGTCTCAACATACTGGAAACGTCATACTTAAAGGCAGGTTTATAAAGAAAACAAACAGTAATTTTCTTGTAGTATTTATTTTTCACACGATTCATCGATAACTTACGAATAAGTACTTAAATTTATAATAAATCATTGGCACATAATCACAAACTTTGACAATGATTCTTATTATAGCTTCATAACATTTCAATGATTGATTATTGAATTCATACACATGTAATGGCAATATTGAATATTATCTAAAAAGAGATCGAACTGTCGCAGTTCAAAAATATTTAGACGAGTTTCACATCTTATGAAATTAAAAAATAATTACTTAGTTGATGACATCATTAAAAAGGATAAATAATTCTGATTGAACAATGATATAATTTAACCTCAGACCGTAGACAGTAGTAGGTACTGTTACAATATTTTTATAATCAAATCAACACAACAAAAGTGATTTTCCTATACATTAGTTATTTTCTAGAAGTACAACATAGTATGCGAAAGAGATGATGAATTAATCAAAATATTCCTAAGCACACAATTTTTAATAATACAATAATACTGATTTTAATAAAATAACTATAAATTCAACAATTAAAGAAAGGTAGATGAAGAGTAAGGTGCAGACATGTGTACAACATGTACTTTACAAACTAAGTAACTTAACAAGAATATTTAATAAGCTTCTTTAACTTAATATTTACTACAATACTTTGGTAGTTTATTATAATAACAACTATAAATAAAATTAAAGAATATACATTAGAATTTTATTAACAGATCAATCGTAAGGAATGTTCAAATCACTACATAGTATAAAACAAAGTCGCTTTCTCTGTCCCTATGTCCCCATGTCGCTATGTATGCTTAGATCTTTAAAACTACGCAACGGATTTTGATGTGGTTTGTTTTAATAGATGGAGTGATTCAGTGGAAATTTTTTTTAGCATAATTTTATCCCTATATTCCTGCGGGAACAGGAACTACACGGGTGAAACAGCGGGGCGACGCTAGTTACATAATAATATTTGTGTAGTAAATAAAGTTGGTGTAACCGAAATGCACAAAGGGTCCCAATTACTGCAGGAGACCTCTTCTACAGTAATTCATAGGCCTTGTAGTACTTTCTTTTATTAGTATACCTTTCCTAGTATATACCTACACTTTCCGTTAACAAAATACCCTTATATACTCAAGTAAAACAAGAATAGAATCAATATTTGTTCAGTTTAATTATAATGAACGCATGCATTTGAATACATTTATGAAACAAATATGTGTAATTAAATAGAAGAAAAGAACAAAGCAGGATATTCCAGGCAAAATTATCAAAATCGACTCTTTCTCCTAAGAGGCATAGATCATCTAAGGTTATCTATGCCGATTTCTATATACGTATGTAACATAAACAAAGTTAAATAAACTTAGATAATCTTAAAAGCCCATTCCAGTATATAGATATATAACTTCGAAACTGCAAACCTCTTGATTTTACAAAAAAATCAGATCGTCTAATTATAGTATACACCCATGCTTATTTGAGGGCGTCGTTTATAGAAAGCTTGTTTAGAACCAGTACTATCCTGAGAACTGTCAGATAGCCACGGACTTTGTCCAGGGGAGTTCCTAACCTTTCTTTTCCTCAAACTTTCCGTAGGACCTAAAGTAGGCCTTAAGAGCTGCTTAAACCTAAACGGACCATCGTTGTAATCATCGTCTGAACTAATAACTGGTGTTGCAAGTATTTCGGGAGAATTTCTAAGGATTTTACGAAGATCGGATTCAGGGTCAGGCGGGTTGTAGACAGGTCGTGGAGGTGCAGCCGACCTTTGACTTTTTCTTACAAGTTCGTTGATTTTATTGCTGTGGAGAAAAAACGTCGTTAGTTCCGTATGATATCGTTGTGGGTAGCAGGTATATGAACTATATAACTACGTGTAAGAGTGTATGAATATATTGATCGTGACTTTTAACTACGATAATAATATAAGATTAAAAATAAATATCCTCTTCATTAATGAATTAATGATGCATATTTATGAATAAACATTTAAATCTGTCGTTAATAAACTACGTCAATGTCTAGCACACTATAAAAATTTACGCAACCAATTTGATACCTACAATTTATATTAATAAGCTAGTTTTTATGTAAATGTGAGAAAATATTATGATAATGAATTGCTTGGTTTGTTGCTTTAAATATAATTTATGTGGTGTGATATAAAAAGGGTTACAAAATACGTAAAATGACTGTTTTAATGAGAGAAAATCGATGCGGCCAGCGGTCGCGTGTTGTGTAATACGAAATAATGACGAATATAAATAGGTATGAATTGAGCGGTTGTCCCTATAAAATTGACATAAAGAGCTATTTATTACAGCTGAGTTAGCGTAAACATTTGTTTGTGCCAAAAATCCCAATCAATATTACGACAATATTACGTCACGGGTGACATCAAGAACTTTGTTAATAGGTTCATTTTCGTAGTCATTTATGATTCTAAAATAAGTACTTATTTTTGTTTTGTATAATGATTTAAATATATGTTTCTGTAAATGGTTATGAAAACTAAGTTGAAACTATTTTAATGGCACCTACTAATGCAAAAGTAAAGTATCGGACTGTAAGATCCCAATATAGGGCTAAGGCCTAGCTACCTGATTAATGATAATTGACAAAATAAGGATGAATAAGTGAAATCACCTGTTGAAAATTTAAAAATCCTCTAAGACACAGTTTTTGGTTACGAAATAATCATCGAGCTAATGATCAGGAAATTACGTGTCGTCTACATTTAACGATGGCGAAATGAGAACTACAGATCGTTAAATTATTCACACCTAAAACCAAATTATTCATACCCATTTATTCTATACCCAGGAGAACGTAAGCATGTAAGTAAAATTGTATTATTTCTTAGGGCCAGTGTTTCCAGATGTCACAGTGTTGTCCATACCTGACGAGACCACCGCACTGCCTGTTGCACTGCAAGTTCTGCCAGTTCTGATTGGCTTGCAAATGGCGGTCTTCTTCGTATGGAGAGTGGACCGGTTCTTGATACCTGTTAAGACATTTATTGATGTGAGAATTCAAGATTTAAGAAAACGAGGTACAGTTAGCTGCCCTTTACGAAAATAAACCAACAAAATTGAAATAAGCGAGCCATACAGCTGCCCTTTAAACGTCGCACCTTATTTAATACCCTTTGAATATGTAGGTACAGACTTCGCCAACAGATGACAGTAGCAGTGTCGTTATTAAAGCAACGTTTGTTGGGATATATGTAAGGATATTACGATTCTATTTAATGTATAGCTATAGTAATTATAATTAAATATGAATGCAGGATTATAATTCTAAAGTTAAACGAGAATTAATTAAGTTAATTGGTTTTTAACGAAAATGTTCGGCTTAACCTTCCGGAGTTGTATGTGAATGTTTTGATAATGGTGACTACCTATACGGTACCTTTTAGACAGAGCTGGTAGATTCAGTGACCTTCATAAGTGCCTCATGGAGGCCTTAATTAAATAAATGATTTTTGATTTGATTTAATTTGAGACCAATGTAGCTTTATGAAAGTACATACTGATTTTTTAATTCTATTTTCAATAGAAAATTGTCATTTATCTAGCATCTACCTATACTAGTACATGAACATCTACGTACAACAAAAACTGTATACCTTCATTTTATTGCATACAAACCTTGAGGGTCTGATTTCAAATTCTTTCTTATTAATCAACGGTTCGTCCCACGGCCTAGCGGGGCTCTCTAGAAACTCGGGCGACGGACTGTTTTGGTCCAGCGGAGCGTGCACAATCGTGACAATTTACATTAACTATAATCGACCCATTATAATTCGCTTACTCGCTATTGTGGCTGTACTTTTAATTCTTTACCTAAACTTTATTTTGCTGTACTGTACAGGCTAAAGAGAATTTTAATAATAAAAGTTGTGAAAATCCCTTTGCGTAAATCTCCTGTTTCACTGGTGTGTGTATTATATTGTGTGTGTAGAAAAATCAGCTTCAAACTGATAAAATCTTTGAAAAATAGCAAGCCAGGAATTAAACCTGGATTCTCCAGCTTGGCAGTCGCAAATGTCATCAGACCGCGCGTTAATTGTGAGTTTATGTATGTTTTGTTCCCACTTATATTTTTTACAGAAATCTAGATTCCATATTCTAATAAATTGTAAATATCATTTTAGGACAAATGATCCATTTACCTAGATAATCGACTTGCATCTGTTTCGATTTGTGAAGGTTGTCCCCTTACGATAGCTGGCACTAAAGTGAATCCTGGTGGAGGTCTGTACTCGTCAGGTGGCCTTTGGACTTCTTGGAGACGAACTCCAGGCTTATTCCGTCTTAGGTTCCTGTGTACTTCTTGGTTTTTATTATGAACCTAAAAGTAATTAACATATTGAGTACTTATTTAATGTAAATAGGGCAACATATTATTTTAGAAACTCTTTAAATAGCTAGAATCTTTAAATGGTTTTCTTAGGTTGGTTCTGAGCTTAGAACACGCTCGATCAAAAACCAGAATCAGTTCAGCTGTTTAGAAGCCATAAAGCTACAGATTCTAATTGTACGTTAATTTTTGTGCCAGAGATTAAATAATATGAATTCATTAATTTAAATTTTGTGAACCGAGATTGTTATCAATTAGAAATCGAAAAATGACGATTTTGTATTGGATAGGTACCTGTTCAGCAAATGTCTGCAATTGCGCTGCACGTTCTTGGACTGAATAGTGCTGCATCAATTGAGGGGTGGGTGCGGGGTGCGGTGGTGGAGGGGCTCGACCTTTAGCCCACTTGCGACGAGCTGTATAGCCACGGAAATCTGAAAATTTGGATTAGATTAGGTATAATGGATTTTGTATACGTCGAAGAATGTTTTGACTAACCAATTTTGCATATTTTAACTATATCGTGAAAACATGGATATTAAAATAAATATTAACTTATCAATGGATAAAGTAGGTATATAAACTGTATCATACAATGTTGCATGTCAATAATTTGATACTCACGACTCTGTATCACAACAGCAGCTTTGTTAGTGTCAATATTCTCTTTGTTACCGATGTCATTGGTGTCACTATCATCAGAAGTCATCCTTCTCAGTACTTTGGCTTTCATCATTGCTTTGTTTTTATTTGGAATACCTGGAAAATATAGAATTAATTTTGCTTTAATGCAAAGTGCATTGCTCTAGCTAGAGTTTTGTTGTTAATCGTCTACTCCATTTCCATCTTATTTTGAACTAGCTGTGCCCCGCGGTTTCACCCGCGTGGTTCCCGTTCCCGTGGGAATACGGGGATAAAATATAGCCTATGTTATTCAGGGTGAATGTAGCTTTCTAATGGTGAAAGAATTATTGAAATCGGTTCAGTAGTTTCGGAGCCTATTCGTTACATACAAACAAACAAACAAACAAACAAACAAACAAATATTTCCTCTTTATAATATTAGTATAGATTAACGTATAAGAAGGTTAGGTTAGGTTACACGTATATCAAGAAATCATCCAGACAAAAAGAAACAAAGTTCTAAGGTTTAAAGGTTCTAAACAGTGGCTAAACGTGTTAAAGTTCAATTAAATATTGAATAAATTGACTAAGATGGCATACAGTACCTGCTTTGTGTTGCGCCCTCTGCAAATTTTGCTCCATCTGTTCTCTTTGGAACTCTCTCGCTAGTTGCCTCTGTCTTTCTTGTAACCGTTTCCTCGTTAGCCATCCTCTTACGTGTTTTTGAAGAGTAAGAACCGAAATAGCCATTTGAGCTTTTAATCTTTGGAAATGCCGACGGGCGAGCCAACCTCGTGCACAAGCTTGAACTAGAATAACTTTTCTTATCTGTAAGAATCAAAATATACGTTTGAAGATGATGTTTTTCCCATCATAAAGGCGTAAAAATAATTAAGTAATTTTCATACCTGTTCTTCATAAATTCTGGCCAACATCTCAATGTGATAGTATTTCAAGAAAACTTTAGACTTTCCAAGCGCCCATCCGTCCATTTTCAGCCTCATCAGTAAATTACGACAGGTATCGCGATTGGGTTTTATTTCTTCTTCATAACTGAATGCTAGGAAACCATATCTAAAAAATAAATCAATCTTATTATTATCAAGTTTACAAGACAAGTTTGAATGTTAAATAAAAAACACATTGTTGGTTTGGTACCTTTTAAGAAAATCGTCAAATGTAAGTCGATGGGAGAATCCATTCTGTCTAATTCTAATAGTTTCTAAAACGCCAGTGTAACGTAATTGTTTTAAAATTTTAGCCGAATCAAAATGTTTGGGCGATCTCGAGTCATTTGGTTTAAGACATCTCACAAACTGGGGAGTCCCGCTAACCATCTTTTGCAGTAATTCCATTAATGAGAACCGGAAATATGTTGACACAGTTTGTTGGGCGCGGGACTGCGACGCCAAACCGCGGCTGTTGAAACGATCCTGAAAACAACATTAACTTTAAGTACCCCATTTAAGTTAATTATTCAGAAAACAGAGTAGTGAATCAAGATAATTTGCAATGAAACCAACTCAAAAGCAAAATTTAATTGAAGTAATTACTCTAGAATCTCCGGCGTTTGGGCTCTCTAAGCTTCTTGAATCAATATCGCCTTGCAATGGCGAGTACAAATTGCCAGTTTTGGTTATCGGACATTGGAATAGGAATCTTATTATGTCGTATTGACTTTGTCTCATTAATTGAACCACCTCTGGAGGCAAGAAATTCCTGTTCTTCTCCAGAAAACCATCCGCTTGATAAACCACACGACCGGCGAAGTGATGTATTGCGAAACATATTGCATCAGATTTCGGCCGCACATAATACTTGCTCTTTACATTATTATGAAATTTCTCTGCAAAAAAATTGCATGTTTAAATCATTCGTTCTAATCAGCAAATTGCATTATATTTCATGCAAATTAAATTGTGTAATAGTGTTATTTACCAATGAGACTCCGGTCTGTGGCTCGTGGGAAACGGCTTTCCTCGTCAAGTAACGCTAATAGCCCCATAGGTCTTGACAGTAACATGTCTAAAACGGGTCTATTGTCTGAAAATTCAACGAGATCAACCGGAACTCCTTCTGCCATATACTCTTGTTGTTCCCACGTGAAAATATGTTGATTAAAATAATATTGAATTTGTTCATTAGCAATGTTAATACAGAGTTGTTCGAATGAATTCTTCGTGAAATTTTCAAAACCAAATATGTCCAAGATCCCAATAGAGAGTTGCTCATTGCTGTAAAGAGAAAATGAGTTTCTTTTAAGTCCAGTGAAACGTAGGTATAAATGTTTACTTAACCCTAGCGCGCCCTTTCAGTAGAATGTCAATGTTCATTATTTATTCATGCATGTACACACAATATTTCAAATGACAGAATCACAACAAAACGAGTCATTATGAATGTAACGATTTAGATTCTAAAATTAGATTTCTTAATAGCTTTCTTAGCGTTAAACGAATAAGTTTTATACGTACTTATTTGGTCTGTTTTGGCAGAGTAAAGCGTTGATTCTTTCGACGATTCTATCGAAGGCTCTGGCGTAAAGTCCTCTAGCGGTTGCATCTCTGGCGACTGCAGCCTCAGTGGGGGAGCTGTGACGTGCTATGGTCTCGCCTCGAGCCACCACGCTGCTGCTGGTGAGACACTCACGGAGGTCACTTGTCTCGACGCCAAGAAGACAAGAAGCTGGAATTTGTAACAAAAAATGTTTAAAAAAAGAGTTAATGAAAACAAATGCTTTGTTTCGAGATGACATCATTAAAAATAGTTAAGTAGTATTTTTTTATTGTGATCTAAGAAAATATTGCACTAACTTGAAACAGAATTTGAATTCAATTCAATTTCAATTTACTTTATTTGATATAAAAGTATAAATGTATCTAAAAGATGGTTACCTCTATGTAGCGGAGCCGTGTCAATTATAGTCGCCTTGTTATCAGCATTGTGTTCGTCAACTGTTTCACCAAACTCAATGTCACCAAGATGTAGTATCGCTGCTAACATTTTGTAAATTATTTTTACTTCTTCTTCGAGGAATCCCACTACCTAAAAACAAAAAAAAAATATCATATATTCAACACTATTTATTTATATATTAAACAGTTTGTTAGAGCAATATTCTCACTTTAAAGGCCTGATTAAGTTGACGCCACCGATGTACGTTATGCTCTCTATGAGCAATCGATAATGGCTGCAAATATCTGTGTCTTGATTTTAATTGTTCGTCTAAATAGAACTTCCGCCATCGACCTTCACTTTCCAGTCCATCATATAAATAATAAAATACGTGGAAATTACTTTCGCCGCTGAAAGCAAGAAACAGTTGTGTAAACGGGTTATATCACTGAAAAATAATATAAGTATCAATTAGTGTTTAGTAATGTGAAGCGTACAGTGCTTGATGAACGACCCTCGACTGCTCAAGGAGATACACAGATATTCTTGCTCCAGATATTCTTCCCATTCTCATCATAGACAAATCCAAATATTTTCCAAAGCGGGAACTGTTTGCGTTAATACCTGTACGTGCATTACCAAATGCTTCCATAATAGGATTCACTAAGAGTATCTTTTCTTCTAAATTTCCATTTTGAGTCTGCAATTATAATATCATTACGGTAGAAACGATTGAATATATAATGTCACATGCGATTATTCAACAATTTTCATGAAGATAACGTACCTTAGATAAAAAAACGAGTTGTTTTAATAAAAGATTCGCCGACTCAGTCTTTCCAGCTCCACTTTCTCCAGATATGACTATGGCTTGATGCTGTTTTTGATGCAATAATGCTTGGTGTGCTGCATCGGCTACCGCAAATATATGTGGAGGATTATCAGACCGACACCGACCTTGATATATTTGTTGACTCTACAAACAAATTAAGAGTTGTTTACCCTGCAATAAATAATGTTGAGGAAAGAAAGTATGACTGTTCCCACCTTTGTTGTGTATATTCCCACATCAGTAAATGGATTGACCGCGACTAAGATATCTCCAATGTATGTGTATATTTGGTTTTGATTGTATCTCTTCAGCAATTGGTCTACAATGGCTTCCTCGGTGAGTACTTCTAACGTGGCCAAGTCGTCTGTGTACATTATCTCAGGTCGTGCCTTTCGATGTGACTTCAACTTGCCTCGTTTTGTCGTTGCTTCAGGAGCTCGACAACTTCGACCTTCGGCTCTCTGTCGTTTGATTTCGGTTTGTAGTTCTCTTCGGATCTAATAATTTATAAAGATGATATTATTAAATTCAACGTATCAAAAATTCGTAGACCATTGTTTTTTTTATATTTACCTTATCCTCAAAGCTACTAACGGCTAGTAGCAAGGGATGCTCCAAAAGTTCTCTCGCAAAAGGTCTTTGGTTCATATCTTTTATTAAACAGTCTCCAATGAACTCAGAAAGTTGATGCGAAAACAATTCTGGATGGGAAAGCGTTGGCGGTGGATTTCGTGGTATTTGGAATAACGCTCTCATCGGATGCAAGCCAGAAAGAGGTGGTTCTCCTTCAGCTAACTCTATGGCTGTAATTCCCACTGACCACACATCACATCTGCAGTCATAGGATTCATCCAATTGTTGTTCACAAGCAATTACCTATAAAAAGTAATTATGTTTATATAATCAGCAGTAACAAAAACGTAATTAGTTTCTGTGATTGTTTAATTGAACCGTGGCTAACCTCTGGCGCCATCCAATAAGGTGTGCCAACTGAAGTATTTCGTCGGGCAGCAGTTGCAGCCAAGTGTGATGAAACTCCAAAATCAACAAGTTTCACCTCCGCGTCTTCGGTTAACAAGATGTTATGGCCCTTTACGTCACGGTGCATGCATCGGTGAGCGTGAAGATGTGTCAAGGCCCGCACGGTTCCTCGTAAAACATAAGCCAATTGTGGCTCGGTGAGGCTGCCACCTCGAGCGCGCATTCCCGCACATAAATCTGTCACCGACCCACCAGTACAGAGCTGTAAATAAGTAAACTCGTGTAAAACCTTTCAAATACCACAGAATACATCGTAAACGAGATTTATGATACCGACCTCCATAACGAACCATATTTGGTCGTCATCCGAGCTTACGCCGCGTTTCAAAAACAACCCAAAAAACTCTGGAATATTTGGGTGACTAGAGAGATCTCGGAAAACGAGAAATTCTTCTTCTATCTCCTCGATATTTTCCGCGATGTTTTCTAAAATCTGTAACAAAATGATGCCTTTGTATATGCAAAGTTGGTGCGAATAGATAAACACAATAGTTTAATCATTGGCGTCAATGTAAAACGAGAGGGTAGCCTCTGTACCCACGTATTGTTTTACGGCCTTGACATCAATGCCGCGTTTAGAGATAACATCTAAGCGATCAATTAAATACTGTATGCTAACAATGCCACCATAAAAATCCATCGTCTATTCATTATTCTGAAACATTTTACGCATGCAGTTGAATGGGTATGTTAATTTGGATGCATTGCATACTAGTAACACGAGGCAAGTATTCCGATTATATCGAGTTACTTGAGTAACGGTTATGAGAAAAATAAGAATATTTATGAAATGTATTCAGTACCTCAGTACATGTTTTCTATGCATAAAGAAAAAACAATAATCGATTACGACTTTGACCAACAGGGTTAGCACGATTCTCCGCAGATATTATTTATAATTTATAAGGCATTAAAATTATGATTGTTTTTAAAAGAAGTTACCCTTGAAGACATGGTCATTTTTTATAAGAAGAATGAATGTAAATGCCAATCAGTTTGATTGATAAGTAGATTTGTAAGAATTGTTACAGTTTATTGATACTATAAAAGTAGTTTATATCTCAGTAGCATTAGCTAAGCAAAGTACTAACCTAGGTAGGGCGTGTTGACATTAGTAGGTAATCAAAGATTTCTCCAGTTTTCTCCTATTCAGTTTATAAGTTCATAACTTTCGCTGTTAAACTAAGGTATTTATAAAACGAGAACAAATAGTGAATAATAAAAAGTTATTGGACAAGTTGACAGTCGGCTTGATATGATAGTGTGTGGTTATCTCACACGACAACGTTGGTAATGCGAGGCTTGGATACTTGTTTAGTTGTAACATAAAACTAAAGTTTCTTGTAACTATTTTAAGAACTTGAACGTGACCGAAGATTGGAATCCAGAAAAAATATTGGATTATTATTCCTGTTTTGTATTTTGACTTCCTTGTGGAGTAGCGGCCGTATTTTCGGCCTATAAATGTGCATGTGAATAGTATTGCGTGTTGGTGATCTCAAACCCCATACATGTTTAAAAAATATGAACAAGAACAGAGCATGTATCGCTCGACCAGGTACCCGAGAGCTCCGGCTTGAGAGACATGTGGTGCACACTGCACATGCCACAAAGTCACCGAGGCGTTCGAATTTTTAGAAGATAAAATTAAAAATCATCATTCGTTTTACCAGGAGCAAAATAGCAGTATGTAATAATAATTTTTTTTCGTTTCTTCAACAATGAAAGCATTAATTCGCTCCATTACAGTATAACCAGCTAAAAGAAATGAGTATGTAACCTTTCATTCGTACAATACTCTAAGTAATTTGATGATATTATAAATATAATACATTTTAATACCCACTAACGTACATATAAATCACGCGATTTATAAATTAACAATAAGAAATTTTATATATCGCGTGCTCAGATTATGTTTGTTGTTTCCGCGGACACGCACAGTTGTATTGTTTTTAACTTTTATGATTCCAAGTCTGCACCTAAATGACTATCTGACTCTTTGTCATATAAATAACAGTTTATATTTGTTGCTTTATTATTATTGAGGGGTAATATTCATTGTAGTTTATTGAACCTATTGAGTATATTGATAAAACGGTTTTTTAACTATCCAAGGAACTGTTTTCTTACTTTTTGATTTATAGACTTGTCAGTAGGTATTTATGTGGCACCTTTACCACAAAACTCTTATTTACATTTTCTATCATATAAACATATTTTATTGAGAAATAGTTATTTCACTTTTTAGAAAACCATATATCATTATCGTCAGCCTGTGTTCGTCCATTGCTAGACATAGGCATCCCCCAACACGCGCCAATATGTCGGTGGAACCATATATGTAATTTACCATTTTCGAAATTAGAAAATTATCTATTTTTTATCAAGCACGTTCATATAATCCATCATACTCTACTCTAACGACTATTAAAAGTATAGATATTACCATAACAAATATTACCTTAACAGCAACCCGTCGTCCGGACTTCTTATCCCTAGCACAGTACACCTCGCCATAGGTCCCTTCTCCTATCAGCTCTTGGAGGTTGAACCGGTCCCGAGGGTCGGCCGCGCGGTCCAACTCCACGTGCTGAGAGAGACCTCGGTATGCCATGTCACTGCGCATGGCTTAGTGCTTTTGAGACCGCATCTGAAACAAATAATTATATTTAGGTATGTGTTTCTGGTATTTGTATTTATAAATTAAAAAATAGAGAGAAATAATCAAATAGTGCAAGGATGGTAAACACTACGCGTTACTACAAGTCTTCTTATAATTCTAATCTCGAGGACGAAGCCAAAATGTAATTCAGAATTGCCACCAGTATTACACATTAAACATTTACATAGATAAAAGATTATGTTCACGATCTTTGTAGGATTGCCGATTTGATAAGGCCACAAGTACACGGGGACAAATGGAAAGAATTAGGGGTGATTTTTGCTAAGCAGTGGGACGGAATAGGTTGAGTATAATTTTACAGGAACTTTCAAATATTAAACAGTTGGTTTAACTAAAAATATGACAGCACCAATAAGGTAGAGTCTTCAAAACATCGCAGTAGATTTAAAGGTTACATCTTGAAAAGGTCTATTTGAGGAAAAGTATTCAATAATAAGTACAAGAAAATATGAAACCACAACGACATTGGTTTGCAATACTCGACTATTCGAATCTTCGATTTACCATAATGATTTGAAAAGAGTTTTGAAAATACGGTTCATGAAAGAATGTAAATGTTGTAGAAATTATGTACTAAAACTGCATTTACCAACAAATTAATATACAAAAATGAAAAATGGATTATAAACTTATTAAGATCAATGTGCTGAGCATATAAACAGATTGTATCTGAGGTGCTAAATGCGTGTGCGTTTATCTCATCATCGAGTTAGTCGTAATTACTATGTAGAAAGATGTTAAACGTTTAGAAATTGTTCTTTCAAAACCATCTTAATTATTGATAATTTATTAAGTAAATGTTGACATAATTAAATATTTTGTCGTCTATACTAATATTATAAAGAGGAAAGGTTTGTTTGTTTGTTTGTAGCGAATAGGCTCCGAAACGATTTTAAAAATTCTTTCACTAATGGAAAGCTATATCAGTGAGTGCCATAGGCTATTTTTTATCCCTGTATTCCCCCGGAAATACGCGAGCAAAACCACGGAGCGCTGCTAGTTATTGATAAGTCAACGGTTACTAATGAGCTGATATTTCAATTATTAGGTAGTTAACGTAAGGATAACGTAAGCATCCGCTAAGAAAGTATGTACGTTATTAATTTTATCTTGAAAAGCCTCTTTTCAAGATAAAATTAATAATATGAGATAAATGTGTAATTACTTGAATGTGTTGTGTTTCCTGTAAGACATGAAGAGGATAAAATAAGTTAGTATAAAATAACAACATCATGATTGTATAACTTGTGAATCGTAGAATATATTTTATCGAAAAAAAATTGTATACATAAATATTTTATGTGCCTTTGAAATTTCGACAATAACCACTTCACTATAAGTATTTCAAATATAAGCCAGTTAAGTATGTTTAAAATTGTAAACCTATGTCCTCTGAACCTGCTTAAAACGTCGATTAAATATTATAATGAAGAAATGTTGGAACAAAAAAGAACTTTCTAAACTCATTATTTATGTATCAACTTAAATAATTAAAAGGAAAAAAGAAAGCACTGTTTATTTACTCCATTTATTATAATAAAGATGACTAATACCGTTTGCACCATTTAAATGCAAAATAACTTACCGAATGTTATTGCGTGTGATAATTTAACAATTTTGTAGCAACACTGACGATGACGTTCTTAGAATTATTTTACGCTTAAGATCCCAATATGGGATGTGTCGCTCATAGAATCGTAAAAGGTAAGGTATGGCATAAATAAATTCAAATATACAGTTGCATGCGACTGCACATTTCATGCATGTGCTAACATATAAGATATAGTACGTCGCTGTCGCAATTAATGCACTGACACCGTTTGCTAATTGATGATATTTAGCCGTTAAATAATGGGTGATTTTTTTGAGGTTAGGATTTTCATGCATTAGTATTTGCTCAGATTTTTTGAGGTTATGATTTTCATGCATTATTATTTGCTCAGTATGCTTTGACATTTCATCATGAATAGACTTACTAACGAGCAACGCTTGCAAATCATTGAATTTTATTACCAAAATCAGTGTTCGGTTCGAAATGTGTTTCGCGCTTTACGCCCGATTTATGGTCTACATAATCGACCAAGTGAGCAAACAATTAATGCGATTGTGACCAAGTTTCGCACTCAGTTTACTTTATTGGACATTAAACCAACCACACGAATGCGTACAGTGCGTACAGAAGAGAATATTGCGTCTGTTTCTGAGAGTGTTGCTGAAGACCGTGAAATGTCTATTCGTCGCCGTTCGCAGCAATTGGGTTTGTGTTATTCGACCACATGGAAGATTTTACGCAAAGATCTTGGTGTAAAACCGTATAAAATACAGCTCCTGCAAGAACTGAAGCCGAACGATCTGCCACAACGTCGAATTTTCAGTGAATGGGCCCTAGAAAAGTTGGCAGAAAATCCGCTTTTTTATCGACAAATTTTGTTCAGCGATGAGGCTCATTTCTGATTGAATGGCTACGTAAATAAGCAAAATTGCCGCATTTGGAGTGAAGAGCAACCAGAAGCCGTTCAAGAACTGCCCATGCATCCCGAAAAATGCACTGTTTGGTGTGGTTTGTACGCTGGTGGAATCATTGGACCGTATTTTTTCAAAGATGCTGTTGGACGCAACGTTACAGTGAATGGCGATCGCTATCGTTCGATGCTAACAAACTTTTTGTTGCCAAAAATGGAAGAACTGAACTTGGTTGACATGTGGTTTCAACAAGATGGCGCTACATGCCACACAGCTCGCGATTCTATGGCCATTTTGAGGGAAAACTTCGGAGAACAATTCATCTCAAGAAATGGACCGGTAAGTTGGCCACCAAGATCATGCGATTTGACGCCTTTAGACTATTTTTTGTGGGGCTACGTCAAGTCTAAAGTCTACAGAAATAAGCCAGTAACTATTCCAGCTTTGGAAGACAACATTTCCGAAGAAATTCGGGCTATTCCGGCCGAAATGCTCGAAAAAGTTGCCCAAAATTGGACTTTCCGAATGGACCACCTAAGACGCAGCCGCGGTCAACATTTAAATGAAATTATCTTCAAAAAGTAAATGTCATGTACCAATCTAACGTTTAAAATAAAGAACCGATGAGATTTTGCAAATTTTATGCGTTTTATTGTTTAAAAAAGTTCTCAAGCTCTTAAAAAATCACCCGTTAGAAGGTAACACTTTTCACTTCATTGAATTCATACGCTTTATAAACATTCTTCTCTTTGCTTTGCTATTAGCAAATCAGGTGACATTTTTTTAAGATTATTACTACGAACTATCTTTTATTTTATTTACTTTGACAAACTTACCTTCTTCAACATTCAACGAAAGTAGAAAATTATAATAATTGTAACAACTTAATTTATAACTCACGAACATAATAATAATTTAATGAGTTCTTAAACGCTCGCTAATCTTTAATACGAACTGACTACCAGATAACATCTGAGTAATTAATGTAGGAATAAATTAACGCAGAATAATATAAGAAAAATCCATAACAGCATTATAATGAGAAAGTGACTATTTGTTTGTTATTTTAACTATTAAGTCGTTAAACGGATTATAATTGAACTTGATGTATGTATACAGGTTGGAGGACGACTTTAACTGCCGATTTTTCATAAGTAGAATGAAAATTCAGAACCACTATTTTTTCATTTTGAAATATTCAAACCAATCAAGGAAATCAATAAACTCAGTGTATGTTTAGCTAATTACGAAATGTAAAATCTCTTAAAGTAACCTGTTGCAAAAGAATTTACGCGGACGAAACTGCAGAAGAAAGTCTAGATACTCAGGACAGATGTTATTAATTTATCACCATATTTTGTAAGTTCTCGTAAGTGGACAGTTTTTCGAAATTACACGTAATTTGGATTATGTATTTATTATTTGATATTAGTCAGTACGACAATACGACCTATGACTTGTCGTGTCCTGTGTATAATTATTTTAGAAAAGATATACTTAAGTAAGTATTTTCTTTTTTAAAATGATCAAATAATTTCACTCACCTTTTCACCATTTAAAATCTTCTAATTTAAATCAAACGAATATCATTTACTTAATCGTTGGTGAAAAAGTCTTTAAATAGTATTTTATTTGATATTTAAATTTTAATGTATATCTACTACTCTCTCCGACATTAAACAAGCAACGTGTTCGCATAAATACAATTCAAAGTTATGCATGCATTGATCTCGTATAAGAGATCACTGATATCCATTAATTAAGCATCTTTCGTCTTTTTAATACATTTTTGTTATTTAATATACGTTTCTTTTTGTAGAATTTATGGTTTGAAAACAGTATAAAAAGTATCTGCTTAAAAGTTTACAGTAATAATAAGGGACTTTAGTTGAACTGTTATGTAACTATATGTACTTACAATAATAATATCATATTCATAGTAAAAAATTACCGGTCCATTAAATAAAAGACCAGCCAAAAATTTATTTAACATTTGACCTAAAGCTTAAATTGAACAGTCGCGCCAAATGGGTTAATTCTAAAAAGAGTACTCGATATTATGTATTGCAAAGTGCAATGTCCACAGCAGCCGATACAGCCGACTCATCAATTGATCAAATATTTCATATGTGTGTCATGAATTGACTGACATAATACCGTCTATTGATTATGATCTCGTAACGTGTTGGTACTTATGGTTTACACCTCGATTTGTATCGAATTTGTGTCAACCTTGTAGTTAGTGTGTTGGCTGTGTGAACCACAATGTTAGGTGTGTCGTAATATCATGAGTGGGTAATATTTGTACAGTTTTCGACTCAACAGAGGTTTGTTATTGAACTAATTTAGTAGAAATGGGCACGCACGTTTTTGTGTTTGTTGTAGTTTTTTATATCATGTTAGATAGACAATATTATACGGTTCATGTATTGTATATTATAATTTGTTTAACGAGACTGAGACCGCGTGTTTAAAGGAAATGCTAAAAACGAGTCGCATCGTTTTTAGCATTTCCTTTAAACACGCAGTTACAAAACAAACACGTATGTTTTAGAAGATTTTAATTTATGGTAAAAGAAACTATAACTATCTCAAAACAAACATAGCTTACGGAAAAATTCAGATTTTTTTATTCAAATATATTTGATGCATAAAAAAGTCAGCTTATCGGTAAATGACAGACAGTCGAACGAAGCAACGCTTTCACTATTCGCCGGTTTGTTTGTGTCACAAAACCTGCTATCAGTCGCGGTTCGCTGACTCAATGTTTTTTACAATATTATAAAACTCAATATAAACACTCACATCCTCACAGGAATATCTGTACATTTTCCCTTTCATGTATTAGAATCTAGTCAATGTCATGACTTTTTAAATACATTACATTAACTAATTTTATTAAAGTAACTTAATCAAAATTATTCAAAATTTATATTATGTAATTAAAGTAATCTAATAATCAATTGATAAAGTTTTAGTAAAACTCAATTGAGACCGAAGGAGAGAGAATCCTAACAAATATTCCAACCACCGACCGAGTTAATATTAATAGACATGTCTAGTCTATCTTTCACATCAGTATATTTAACCAATTAATTTATTTTAATATAGGTACCAATATCTAATTTTATACAGAAACTCCAATAACATCAACAAGTTTATCAATTTCTATATAAATAAAAGCATATTGAATTAGTCTTTATGTAATAAAATGAATAATTTTAACACGTCTTTCACGTCAGCTTTAGACGACGATTTTCATTCATTCCGCATATTTTAACACTTCTAATAATTTGTTGTCTTTCTTTCTAGTTGTAAACAATAAACTACGGCAGGTCTTGTAACAATATCTAAACTATGTTTAGTTTGTACTAGAATTTAAATTGCAATAGTAATCAGAGCTGAACATTACCTAAAGATCGGTGTTTGTTGATTGAAAATGTAAGTACTATATTTTGTAGATAAAAAAAATTTCAATTCACTATAATTATACATGAAATATAGTCAAAGATAAAGGACACTTCATAGTTTATTAACATGGTCTCTATGTCGTATAACATTTGAAATTAATTAATTTTCCTCGATGCGACGTTTCGATGAGATTACATTGATCATTATCATGTCGCCTAAATTAGGACTTGCTTTCTATAAATGAAGAAATATTAAGTTTGAGTACTATAAACATAATATTAAAGTAAAAAATAATGGTTGCCCTGATTTCGTTATGCTAAATGACTATGTAATCCATAGACACCTGTGTCTCAGAAGGGACACAAGCGCGTTACTTTTAAGGGATAACTGGATAGGAAGGGAAAAGGGTAAAGTTACAGACCTTTCACTCATTACGCGAAACGCAGTAACAGTAGCAACCTAGTTATGTGAATCCTAATGTTGCAAGTTGCATTATAGATATGATAAAGTGATTGATTGTGATAAGTTATATGTTATCAAGATGTGACTCATATTTATACAATACATTCATAATTTTATATCACGTAATATATTTGTTATTTCTGTGTATAACTCTACGCAAATAAACAAAACTAACAGAATTATAAATACATAATAGTAAATAATGAATGATGATTTAAGTGTGGAATATGATTTGGCACCTAGCGGTATTTACATATTTATGTAAATCAAGTTTAGTAGAGTCAGTTCAATGACTGGATTAAGGTAGAGTTTATATTTTTAAGTTATGTTTAACCTATTCGGAATCTGACTAGAATTTTGGAAAATCTGTAAAGTCGATAGACTACAATATTTTAAACTTTAGGACATAGATAAGTAGTTATTACACGTAGTTAGATTAAAAAGAGCGAATAAAAACAAAAGATTTATAATAATGAAATAAAATATTCCAATCGAAAAAATCTCAATTATTTTTTAAATATTCGAAGATGATCTTTTTTTTTTTCTAAAACTAGTAAAGAACCCGACACTTGACATTAAAGAGCCACTTTACAACTTACTTATAATGACCTAACCACTATTGAGTGCGTCTTATACTTATTATCCAAAAGAAACCACGACTATTATGTATAGAGAAGTTTAAAATATGTTTAAAAACATTAATATGAGTCTAAGAGACTCTTTCCTTTCTCACCAATGCCTTGCTTGCTGCCATTGTGTTCTTAACAAAAGTCATATTCAAAGTATTAGTGGTAACTATTGTTAAAGTCAGACTGAGCAAGTTAATAATAGTCTTGAAATTGCCTCCGATTCGACCAAGAGAAGCCCATGGATCCGCCATTTCTTTCAAAGTGTTCGCAATCAATTTTATACTTATAATTGTAGCGAAAGCGTAAAGACATTTTGAATAATGTTCTAAATGTTGTCGGTAAGGCACTGGTAGAAATATTAACAAGTTATTAAACGTTTTTAGCAACATTGGCCTTGTTTTGTCACACTAAGTTCTCACTAAGATGGTCTGAGTTTTTGGGTTGTGGCCATTTCGGAGCCATAGGCTCAAATTTTATAATTATACAAGTGTTTTCTCTTACATTAAATATTCATTATCGATATAAAAATAAAATGTAAGTGGAGATAAGTCTCAAAACATAATAATTATAGACATCCTTTATTTAAAACTTTTCTTTAAAATGGACAATGTAATAGGAAATTCAACAAAGAGCTTTACATAACTAAAATAACTACCAAACAACAAGATTATTCAAACTATTCAAAATAGCAAGACAAAGGATTTAAAGACTGCTGATTCAATATTGTAGAACAGCGAAGCCTTAGAGGGTAATGCAATCCTTTCACGACATTGTCGAGTGACCCGTAATGCACGATCACGGCCATTCGCCGCGGCTTGTTCAGCTGTCAAACCTTTAAAGTGCTGACTCGGTGAAACAAAGATATGTTTTAAATTGAATTAACAGTCATATTTTCTACGTTTTAAAGGATATAATATAAACGTGAAAGACTATCAATCGCGCAATTGGTCTACACAATTAGTCCATCTGTTCTTGACATTAAGATATATAATCGTCAAGCTAAACGTCAAATATTATGAATGAAATCAATTTTCAATCCTCATCGTATGGATTAGGATAGAAACCTCACATCTTACTTACAAATTTCCCTCAATTAGACGGATTAGACCTCTCTAGATTAGGTCCCTTGTGCGTGCTTCGATATTCGTGGTTTAACCGACAGATTAACTCCAACTACTCGTAATGACTGTAAATGATGTTAATACGACATATCCAAATAATTTAATAACGCATAACCGGTGAAAGGATTGTTACATATGTGACATGTTCAGAATTACTAAATGTACCTATTAAACACTTAAAAAAATTCGATCATATTTTTTTTAATTATCGGCTTAAATATAAACTTCATTATCCATTTTACACGTAGAAAGTAGACACTGCTGGTTTTTTTTTTAATATTTTTTATGAAATCAACACCTGTCACGTGTCAGTTCAGACTAACTTGATTTAAAAATCAATTAAATAATTTTATCTTCGCCAAACCAAAAATATATCTAATGACTTGCGCATTTCTGCAGACGATGACAAGACAAGTCTCCAGTTACTAAGTCAACGATCGATTACAAATTCGTTAATACGAGTGTAACATTAGATTTACTTGTGCAACGACTAATGTGATAATCTATACCTAAACTCGGTCAACAGTTGGAGCCAAACACCTCTTTACTTCCTCGTATGATGACATTATGACAGTAACACTAAACTTTGTATCTTATATCGGAAGTTGAAACGTGAACGGAAACTTTATTCGTGTTTAAATTAACTGTTAATTAATTATTTGTTGCATAAATTAAAGAAACGTTATGAAGTAATTGTGTGCGTAGTGACGCTTATGTATGAATGATAAAACGCTATTTAGAACAGGATGCGAGTCAATATTTTATTAATTTTAGGCTGATTAATAAATTTAAATAAAATGAAAAATAAATAAATATATTCAATTATATTTTAAGGTTGAATGGTCTTCACGAAGTCACACTTCGTCATTGTTCCCTAAAGAAAAATAATAAACGAAGTTTCATTCATCGTGTCAGGTTCATTGATCAGTTTAATATTTTCGAAGTATTTTACTCGTGTTATTAAAGTTTAAATAAGCAACCACAAAAATTCCAAACATTTATGAATACTTAAACACCGGATTGACGTATTCAATAATACTCGTATTCATTCCAAATTTAAAAATACGACAACATCATTCAAGCACACTTTAAACAATTTTACGGTCAAACAAAATGTCAAGCACGTTTAAAGCTACGGAAATGATTACAATCAATTGCAACGTAAAATAATTAACAAATCGCTAAATATAAGGGTTAAAACTACACGATTATAGCGTGTCAATAGTCTCGGAACAATTGAGGGGTCTTTGAAATGGTCGTGAAGTTGAAATTATTACCGCTACGATGAGAAAGCTACTTTCTATTGTAATCGAGGGAATCTGATAGATGTTTTGAATCGTGATTGAAAGGTCGACACTAATTTGTTTGCTAGTAATTATCAATTCGCGTAAGAATTGTTTAATTAGTGTGCTATGCCAAATTTTATTCAGATATTTTTAAACCAAAATTCCGATTAGTAAATTTTTAATTGCCTTTGCGAAATTCCTTTCGTGAATTTCATCTTCTTAAAGTTTCTATGGTAAAGTGTGATTTCGCGGAAGATGTAAGAATAAGATGTGCATATTTTAATTAGAAAACCTTTGGTCTACCTAGAGCGTAGTTTAAATCAATTCTTTAAATTAATATTGACCTTAATTAGTCACTAATTAATTAAAGCAAACTGCTACCAGTGACCTGACCGAAATAATTACCATTTAAAATAAACATTACTCTTAAATATGCACCTAATAATTTAAGTATTAAATGCATCCAAGTTTAAAATACAGTGATGTAAAAAACTTTAATTATATAACTTGAACCGACGATAATTCATTTATTAGTTTACATAACATTAATGATTTATCGAGTCATAAGTCAAATTAATCTGCATACATTATAAAATCGGTCAAAGCCTAAGTCAACATTTGTCAAAAATCTTAGTATTTTGAAATTAGTAAACTATGATAGATATACCTATCTACGAGTATTTAAATATCCGTGAACAAGTAATTAAATATACAAAATAAATTACATAATTTAATTAATAAATCCGTCACACTTCTTGGTTTATGTTTAATAATATTTACTGTAAGAAAAAGACTTATCTAAATTAATATGTGTATAAATATTGAAAATATTTTTATACATTTGCGTAATTTTATTTGTTTAAAGTGTTATGTTTGTTGCATGTATTAAGTTAATAATACATACAGGATAACTACATCATTATTATTATGCAAGTTTACTAAAATCAATTCATGATTTTTACGAACTTTTAATTTGCCTTGTTACATACATAATGAGGGGGACAAATTGCAACTGAATTTTATTGCAGTTATCGTCAAAGGAGTGCGAACCGTAATTTTGCATACACGATTAGTTTGGATGACAATGCAAGTGACGTTATTAATAATTGAATATGGAGAACGTCTTTTTCTTCGTGTACCCAAATGGTATGGTATCAAATACAAGAAGGGTTGACGTTGACGCGAAGCATTCCAAAAAGAGACTTGGCATCATCATCACGCTAACATATTACGTATTTAGTGATGTCAAAATGATAACTACTTAAGATAATTAAAATAATCAATACCGATTTATCAGTCTCTTAAGACTCTGTATGTAGGTCATAAAGTCACAAGTAGTTTAGATGATATCTACCCAAAAGGTCTTATTCAAATGGTATCCCTATTAATAACTATCCTTTAATTGCCTTCAAATTATTGAATAGCTCCTCAAACAATCTTGTTCCTATTATAATGTAATGGTGTGTATGAAAATGCCTACATTGTAATTAATATCGGAGCGTGCCCGTTGTGAATCGATTCATTAGTAACGGTTTGCAGTGCCACGGTGATATCACATGCATGTCTTGCAATACTCGGAGTTTTATACTCAGTTTTATATTGCTATATGTTGGTATCACGAACCTTAGGTTAATCATACTACTATTTTTAGGTACATACTGTCCTAAATTGAGGTTATTAATTACAATAAATGGACCGTAGAAACAAAAAGAATGTAAAATTTCGTGTACTGACCAAAAACTGACCGTAAGTCCGTCCGATACTTCGCACAAAAATTTCAAACTTGAACCGAGTTTGGTAGTAAACATTCGATGTTCATGAAAAAAAAATATACCACACAGTAAATAATATTAAAATGACAAATTTCGTAAAATTAATGAAGATAAAAAGACTCGAAGACCTACTCTAATTAAAAGTATATAAAAACTGGCTTCGTCCTAATTAAAACGTGGTTAAAACCATTAACCACATTTTAGTTTATGGCGAGAGCACTAATTATAAGCTATAATTAGGTTAATTAGGTCCGTTATCCAAAAAAAATATAACAATGTTTTTACTTAATGCACGCACTAAAGAAGTACATTGAAGTGCCAAATAATGTCTTTTAACTAAGCATTTAAAATAGAAGAAATAAAAATACTAACAACTTATAATTTTGTCCACTGTTCGACTATTTTCGATAATACTTTATGCGCTAAATAGATTATGAAAGTAACATTTTGTATCCCAAATTTTCCAGGATATCAGCAGAATTGGGAGCAGAAAGCACATGTAAATCCAGCGGGCACTAAATAAAGTTCGATATGTAAAGGAAAAATCTACCTAATAACATGAGTAATTTTGAGCAAAAGTCATGTTTAGTTACAAATAATTTGAACAAACACACCTATAATTGATGAAATAAATGATTTTGTATTTTTTGTATTTTGTATAATCGGCAAATGAGGGAATCAATGGGCAAATTGAAAAGAATTTGTGTAACAATACATGATTAATGGAGCGTGATTCCCCGGTAATAGTTGATCATTTAATAGAGTCCCTATAGAAGCATTCCGATGATATAACGGGAAAATTATTTTTTGAACATTTTTTTTCTAGTGGTTGTAAGTGTTGTAACTTAGGTAATCGGATGTGATTGATTGACATTGATATGATGGATAACACTTCCTAGTCTGTTCTCACAGCCAAACAAAAACATGTTCTTGTTTCTTTAACTTGGATTTTTGTTTCGTTTTATTTTTAACAATTCGACATAGTAGTGCCCTAGTCAAAGTATATTTAAGAACGTCTTTTATCAACAAAAAAAGTTTAGCAAATCGACATCTTAAAGTTTAAAAAACGTAGTTATATTAAGGTGGCCATTGACTTCCAGTGGGAAATCTAGTTGGCCTAAAACTTTTGGAAAGAAGCACAGTTTTATGTCTGGACTGATCAGTTCAACTGACTCTTCCACCTTTATATACTGCAGTTAAAACTGATGACAGCCTTTTGATTATACCGAGAACCAATGTCTATGACGATGTTAACTTGTGTTGGGTTCAACATCACATTGCACCACATTCAGTCTATCAAGCAATAACATTTATACTTGAGCAACTGAATTGTTAAGGTTCAAATGTCATTACTAAAGGTTATAAATTTACTTTCGTAATATTTTGCATGTTGATTTTTGCAACTAATTCTTTTGTTATGGTATTGACTGATGACAGGAAGGTCAATCACTTATCTACTGTGTAAATGCACAAAAATGATGCTTTATGATGAATCGAAACGAAAATAAGTTTTTTTAAAAACTTAGGAAACATTTTAGTAATACTTACATAGTAATTCTTCTTCTTCGTGTCGATTGACAAGACTTTTAATACTCGTAGTAGGTAATTCAATCTTATACTCCCATGGTAATGGTAAAGAGTTCCTCCATAATTATAATGTGAAATAAATACATCAATGTTTTCATTGATTATGATAAAATTGTTTAACATTATTATAAGTAAACTTACAGATATAAACAAAAATATTAATGTAATAAAAAATAATCACATAACAATTAAACTATGTAGGTACCTACTTATAAACAACCACATAGTGCTTCCATGCTATAATTAAATAAATTGTATTACGTACTTACTTAGATTGATAATCCCAGTCTATACGTATCTAGTCTAAATCCAGATTTAGAACGCACATGAATAATGTAATTAAGTTCTAGAGGATAAGTATCAATAGTACACATACCTACATATATGTATCAAGTATATTTAAATCGCATGATATCGCATTATAGTGGCTTCCTAATATCTTGTTCACGTGAGGGTTGTAGGCTTACAATGTCATGAACAGGGCTATTTAATGCCCTTCTGAGGTCGTAGCTTTACAATGTCATTGGCAAGGATAATCTTTTCACCTTCCATAGTCACGTTTGGAACACGTTCCTTAAAGTATGGTATATTTTTAATAGTCATTATTTGGTTGCACGTGATTGTTACATTACATATCAACACAGAATGAAATAAATTATTTGCCTACTAAAATTCCGGTAGGCTGTCGTTTTTCCAGAACGATCAATCCAGACGTCTAGTAATTGGGGATCACCCTAATCGACCAACACAAAAGCGAGATGAGGCAATATGGGCGTCGTCAAGGGATCCCTTATACCATCGATCATGCAATGATCCGTCGATCGACATTCTAAAACACGTCATACCATAACATAATAAAAATATAATAATAAACTTACTTATAATATCAACGTCATGAACATAACGACCTTATCTTAATTAATCCATAGATAGTAAATATATGTAGTTAGATAAAATTTAATCACAGTTTATCGTATAGTAAAAATATTCTCGTAAAAACTTGTTTCCATACTGTTAACTTTTACATTTATTATTTTAAATAACTAATAAAGATTTTGCATTTATAATAACATCGTTTAAACATTAGAAAGGAGTTTTGTATAAAAATATTCTATATAGTTAGTTTCCTTATAGAAAATGAACCACAAGATTGCATTAACGTTAACATCTAGCCATCATCGCATGAGTCCGTTATTTGTATGCAAATGTTTAATCTAAATTATAGTGCAAGCGAGATTTAATGAGGTACTTTTTGCTTCATTTACACCATATATTACATCCGCAATGATATAAGGACAAAATTGATTCACTGACCGCTTGCCTTTCAAGAGGCAAGTTGATAATGTAATATTAAGAAGATTTGCCTGGACATTTGTCATTTTTATATTGAAAGAAAACATCCTAAGTATTTTACTTAGTAAAGTACTAATATGCTATGGTATCTATCCTTATGTCGATCTTTGAGGGTTTCAAGCGATCCTGTCTTTTATTTTTTAACTAGCAGCGCCCCGTGGTTTCACCCGCGTAGTTCCCGTTCCCGTGGGAATTTCGGGATAAAAAGTATCCTATATGTTATTCTGATGTATAAGCTAAATTATTGTAAAGTTTCATTAAAATCCATTCAGTACATTCGGCTTTATAATATTAGTAGGATATTGAGTAGGAACTATAATAGCCACAAAATGTTTAATACATAACATAGGTACAATAAAAAGTTACAAAAAACTTCTGATGGGTCAGCCAATTACAGGGAAAAGCAATCCTCAAGCTTTATAGCTAAATGACTGGTTTTATTTCGTTTGCCGATTAAGTAAATGCCGTTAGTTTACTAAATCAATAAATGACAGATAACAATAAAAGAAAACAGCAAAAGATGTAGTAACGCATACAGGATAGGAAAAACAATAAGTATTATATTTGTTAGTATAAATACTAATAGCAAATATAGACAGATACCTAGAAATACTTATATAGATATCTAATTATATGAATTAACTTTTAAGTAGATTTTACATAAGCGTCAACAAATATCCATTCATTCGTCCTGATAAAAAAATCACATTTTGGTTCATAAATAGTTGTAGAATATAAGAAGATTATTAGTTTCAATATATTGTTGCATAATTTACAGGTCTTAATCGCGTATATCATAATTATTATTTACCTCGACGTTTCGACCGGGTTACACCGATTGTGGTCACGAGAAGACTAAAATATAGTAGTTTAAAGCCAGACAGGATAAAAGACTAATAAATTGATCGACTTCAATTGCAGTGAATTATATGATTGTGAGTGTTTATACATTTTACCACCAATTGATTCACCATTGAGTTTATAGCTAGATGTCATTTGACTTTACTAGTTTTATTGGAACGTAATTTTCTTTAGACGAGGTAATGATCAATCTAACTGTACTCTTTATAGCGCAATTAATTTGATAATTTACAATTTGCGTCATGAAATGAAACGATTTTACTATTATAGTAAAGTTAAACTTGTATAATTTTCGCAGATTTGTAAAGCAATCAATATTACAATTAAATTATTTTTATTTGACTGATATTGTTTTGTTTTGAATAACATGTTACATCATTGATAGTTTCTATTATTTTTTACGAATTAGACCATCAGGTCGAATGATATAAACCTGAAAGTGTGTTATGTTAGGATATAACAACAATTATTTTGCAATTATATAAGCAAAAGTTATATTCATAAAAGTAATGTAGTTATTGAAACAGGGTGTCTCAGAAACCAACTCCAACCCGGAACTAATTGACAGAGCAGTAAGCTTAAAATAAGACACCAATTTGCAGAAGCATTATTCAGGATTCCATTAAAAAAATTGAAGTAAAGTGAACAGCATAACAAGGATATTTTTCGATTTTTATAATGCCTTTGCTCTGATTACCAATATTATGAACTCTCTTTTAACGCAGGTCAGGACCAATTCATAATATTAGGTAGGCTTGGCGACGTCTGGAACGCCCTGTATATTGATATCAAAACATACTTAGATACATAAATAACTTGAGTACTAATAAAGAACCTATTATATATTCAGAATAATCGAATCCAACGGATGTTACTTACTGGAGTGTAACCGTTTATACCCAATGCATGTAATTTACGTACAATTGTTTCCATGTTAGAAATAACTACGTTACAATGAACCTTACTTAGAAATAGATTACCTAATGAAAACATAGTACGAATATGTTGGTTTATTTAACTTCTATATATGACTACGGGTTTTCGAGCCAGACAAGCCACGCAGAACCGCTGGCCTTACGACAGACCGCAGACAGTGACCCTACTAGATAGTCCTAGGTTCGGCTTAGCAATTGTATAAATGTTTATACTTTTTGACACCTCAGTGGTCTAAAAATTAAAAATAAATGAGTTGGGCGAAGGTGCGGAGAAAAAAGAACTCGTAAGCGGGCAGTCTCCAGATTTGCATCTGCTAGCGAAACTGCAAGCACAGAATTCAATGCCTGGATTTGTCAACCATGGCTCGGATTTAAAACCACCTACATGCCTTGATTATATCTAAGTATTCTTCCTCATAATGTTTATGTCATGAGTGAGAGGTCTTTACCCCGTAATGAGATCTTTTAATAGTGGCAACGTACGCGTTACCCGCGCGGTTCTAAAACGTATTATTTCAATGGTTTACAGCAGTGAAATCTCGGTCGATAATCGATATCGTGCAATACCAAGCCGCATCCATCCGCTCCGATTGACAACTGCCGTGACGTATCGCCGCCGGTATACTTTCTGACCGCAACCAATATTCCAATTAATAAAACGATACCGATACACAATAAATCACAACCAACTTTATTTTTACTCTCTCCTTACTTCGTCTGTTTACGGGAAAAGTTAAAAGTTTTATGCAACTTTTGTGTATAAATTATCTACTTCCCACTAATTTATTTTTATCTTTTATGGTCTATGTCTAGGAGTTTGTCATCTTGTTAACTGTATTTGAAGATTAATTTGTGAGACTAACATATTTTTGTTGATTTAATTGATGTGTCTGAAAATAGAAGACTGGAATGTTTAAAACGAAGAAAATAATAGCAAAAACATGTTTTATAGTTAAAGTTTATTAGAAAATAAACATAAAATTTAACACAAACACATAAACATAATTACAGAAAAGTTATTTTTAATCGACATTAAAATTTATAATCACATAACTCTAACAGTGAGCAATAATATAAAGATTTACAGATATTGAAGCTTCAGTTTTATGGCGTAATTATAATTTATAAATTCAGTTCCGTGCTACGAACCGAGAATAATATGAAACTAATGTTAATTTCCCATTGAATACGAAACGAGAAACAGTCAAACGATGTCGCCATTTCACAATTAGATCCGGAAGAGTCTTCACCTGAGAACCACGGACCATCTCTAATGCTGTTCACACCGATTGTCACGAGAAAATTGACAAAAAATTTATGTAAATAAACGCGTAACACGTAACTGTCGCTTTTATTTAATGTCTTTGTAATTACGAGCTTCCTTGGCGACGACTTTGTTTTGTACTAAACGGTAATTTATAAGACAACACTTTAATTTTACAGTTCTAAAGAAAATGTGTTGTTTTATTTAACAAGACTATTGTTAATAGATTGGGCACAATAGATTAAAAGAATTTGTGTTCATATTCGTATTTTTTTTTTATATTAACTATTTCGGTTATGTTATGTTATGTATGAGACACATCTAAGACTTTTATAAAACTCTACGTGATGAAATGAAAAGCTATGTAATACAGTACTTTAAAAGTGTAATTTAGTAATTTCTATAAAAGTGGATTAATGTTTTTACTATTTGTCAAGAAAATAAATAATATTCTTGATTATAACCATATTGAAATAATGTTTGTTATTAATATAACTAGTATTTTAAGTATGAGTCAATTGATTATTTCTTGATATTAATAACTTTTTTTCAATATTCAACAAACAGTTATCACTACGGAAATTGAAATGTTTAGTTATTATATTTTTTTTTCGAAACATATATCAACTTGAATTGTTATTTATTAAATGTTGTTTTCCTGTGTTGATCCATTGTTTGAAAAACCTAAGAACTCTCAAGTAGGCAAGAACATAATGAACAAGTGTATACTAATACTACCTATAGGAAAACATGTGAAAACATAAAACAATACACGTAAGATGTTCTAAATATGGTATCGCTCATTTTATATGAACGATAAAAATTGCATTAACATTCAATTGCATTAGTTCGAGTTTAGTGATCTCGAGCGGGCGCGGCTTTGCGAGAAAATGCTCGAGACATTTGCAGGGTTGCCAATTTACTGAATTTAAAATTAAGATTTTTTTATATTTTTTATTGCGACTGTCATTAATAATTGTATATTTAAAGCTTGTTTGTTTATAAAAATACTAATCCACGTATTAACATATTGATTATGCATACGAGAGTAACATTATACTTTGGTTATATTTCAATAAATTATTGAAATAATGTTTGTTATTTAAATTATAAGCTGTCTCTTAGTTAATAAAATTAAAACTACTTTCATACGGGTAAATAATCAATTCAATGTTAGTTCTATAGATTTGCATTTTCACTCTAATTTTATTACCCTGTCTACCGATACTAAACTTAATTAAAATCCGTTGCGCAGTTTAAAAGATATAAACGTGCAATGGGTTCACAAAGACTGGCGGGAAACGTAGGTAATAGTTCTATACTATTATAAGTAAGGATATGGATTTAGGTACATAAGAGTAATAGATATTGGAAAAATATGTACGAAATTGTATCAAAATTACCTGTATTTTGATGCAAAAAAGATGCATGCATGTCAAATATTTGGAGCAAAAGCGGAAAGGCTTAAAGACAACTTTTTTTCTCCACAATTTTACACCAATGCTATATTCGTAGATATTTTAAAGCGGGAGAATGGTCACTATTAAAAAAGATTGCTAAAAGTATGAAAAACTACCTTAATGACATTCTTATCTTTATACGTCACACTTTGCGCACTTTAACACAGGTATGACACATTGAAGGATTAAAAGAAAGCGAATTCCGCACCTTTATGAATTGCTATATTTTTACTAAAGTACTACTTAATAAGATACATTTGGAGGTTTAGGTCATCGTAAAAGTTGTAAAGAATGAAAAGACAACATTAAAACTAACATACTGTGTAGCTGATGACACATCTGCCTCCTCACTGCTGCACTGTACCGATAATATCATTGAGTCTTGTGCAGTGGAATGTTTCACAAGTATTTTATTTTGTAAAATTGAAGATATTTTCTCATTAAGGTCGATATATTGTTATCAGACGATTAGACGATTTCCTTCAAACGTTTAATTAACACTTAGTTTAACCAAAAATATTGCACGCTTGGAGAATCAAATCTCACAACGTCTTATAGCAGAAAACTGTCCTCATATAGGTAATATAACAATACAGTACAAATATTAAAATAAAATTTGTATATTTCAACTAAATTATTTATCGTTTACACAACGTGCAAATAAATGCCTTTCAAGCATCATATCAACCCTATTGTTGCGATACACCGCTCGTGGTCCACTATGAGGCATAACGGTGATTTATTTGTTTACGCAATAATAATAACGTGATGCATTCAACACACGTTGTTCTGAGCTTATCTTTTGAACAAAATAATTCAAGGCCATGCATTATTAATATAATTTTTTACTAATAATTTTGCAACGACAAATTATATCTAGACGCTAAAAAACTAGTTTCAATATAAAAGGTGCAAGTTATTATTTATCCACAAAAAATAGATTAAAAAAAGAAAGTATCTATCATAATATTCATAGCAAAATTAACTACATCAATCACTTTCAGAAAACACGTCAAAACCGATGTCCAATCACTCAAAACAATATTATTAAACTTAAATTAAAGCTAAAGCTTACCCGCTAATAAAACAGCAGAAGTCCAATTTTATAATGTTTCACAAAATTTTATTGTTCAATAAGGAAACAGCAAGCACAATCACTTTTAATGAACTACCGTATTTATTGTCCAATCGGCGAATATACCGGCATTTTTAATTTAGCGGAGCGCAGACGTGCGCTCGACGGAACAGTTTAGCACATTTGAAATCAGCTGGGTAGCGGAGCAGCCATTGGCCTTCCCCTCCCCCGGCTTCAGCTTCAGACCTGCCTCACCTGATAACTGGCCAGATAATCTTGATAACATTATCGTAATTTGTTTATTTACGAATAAAACTAATATTTTATACGGTCGTGAGAAACGGAACTTTAACGGACCGTAATTTTGTTTTCAACACGTTCAGTGGTTGTGCAGGTTTAGTAATTACAATAACACTTAATTTTAAATAAGTAACTACTTATTTTTTGAGTTGTTTTTAATTGTAATTAAGGATTTTACTAGTCATTGTTTATGTAGGAATGCACTTAAATATTTAAAACCTACCTTCAATGGAAGTAAATTTAATGCCATTATCTATTTTTATACCAACTTAAATGTATGTAAAATAATACTTTAAATTCCATGTTGTTAATATTATAAAGAGAAATGTTCTGTATTTCTGTATGTAATTAATAAAAACTAACTTTTAAAAACTACTGGATCGAATCACAAAATTCTTTCACTATTAGAAAGCTACATTATTACTTATTCGTAACCACGATTTTCCTTGAATTTTGTATGAAAACATGCATAAAACTGCGGCTCGAAACTTTCAAAATTGAACATTTTATAGGCAAAGTTACAATTTACAAAATTAAAAGTAAAATTTACTCGTCGTCTCTCAATATGTCACACAAAATGATAAATTATGTTACGGTGTCACTATCAATAAGTATAAACCCATAAGTTCAAAAAATTAACCAAGTAATTCAATAAAGTTCAATTGTGATAAGAATCACGCAAATTAGTGACCCAACAGACCTAGTTCAGTGGGATCAAATTATAAATATTGGTATATTGTTATGTTATTTACGTAACACTATGGGTCAGACGAAACGTGACCAAGTAACAAACATCTGAACTTTTACTTAACTTTAGCCAAACAGACCTTTTTATGTATACTATACTGGAAACGATGAATATCATACATAATATTTTGTAGAATACTCAGTCGTAGTTTAATTTATTAACGTTTCTTTGCATTGATTAAAATCATCATAAATAATATTCTAGAAACTTATATAAATTTCAATATTAGCATTTAGGTTTTGAGCCCAAATGTTACAAAATTTTGCCTTACGGTAGCGTAAATATTTACTTTAAAAAAGTTCACCTCAGCTGGGCTTTACCTAAATCCAAAACAGATCTCTTGGCATAGTTCTAGGTGCAATGGTAATATGATTTAATTGTATGTAGAATTTTTGAAGTAAGTATCGATCAGTAATTTCTGTAGAGCAAATATATGTCTTTTTGCTCTTTAGATTATAGCAGTGAGGAAGAATCACTTGCTTCGGATTAGCAGGCAGGTGGCGGAGAACAAAAGGTGGGACACGTGAAGACGTTAATATCACTATTATGAAAAATCTACTAATCTACTTTTTATGTAAATATGTTTTATATAATTACTAGGTACGTTTATTAATGGGAACGCCGGAACGCCATAAAAATCTTCACTATGTGTAATATTTACGACCCAAGACATTGATATCCAATATTTGTTCAACAAAGTGTCTATGTATGACGATTCATTAGCAAATGACTGCTTCGGTTAGTTGAAGGTCCAAACAGTCAATTACAGCGGTAGTTCAATTCAATTACGTCATGTTATATAAGAACCAGTTAACGATACCTTCTGCTAATGGATGTGTCTTAATGATCGCGTTACGGTTGGTGAGCAATTTGGGCTATCAAATGTATACAGAGTTGATGTCATGTGAATTCAAGCATTCCGCAAATTACGATTTCTAAATTTCTTGCTTTACGTGGACAGTTGAATGGGTGTTAGTTACGGATAAAAACATCCGGACACAATATCAGATGTCGCCATCTAGTCAGTCCCACACTAAGCAAAGCATGTTTGATACTAAACGGATGCACATTCATTGGATATGTTTTTTGTAAATACATACTTAAAATGGATAGGAAACTCTCAGGCTAAGACAAAAACAGGCATGTTTATGTACATTTGTCTTGAACGGCACCGAATCGTGAGTAGGCTGAGCATCCTCGCCCCTCTTTGACGAGAGAGTCGCCCATATTATTGCCCAGAAACTTCCCAATCCGCAGGGATAGGGGTAACGCATCTCCACTTTTCATCTCCTACCAACCAGTGACTTTAAGTGTTGCAGTCTGCCTACATTTCTAATCCAGAGGTTGCCTGTTAATTCTTTGCTATCTTGCCATCTTTTACACAAAAAAGTGCTAGTAAAATCTGTATACTAGGCCACAGCAATGGTGCTTTTTAATATAAGTAAGTAAGTATACTTCATTTTTAATTTTCTTTATTTTTTCTAAACTTATGTAGAAAATTAGCACTGTTATTTTATTAAGATGTCGAGACTACATCATTTATCACACTCACAGTAGTAGGAAGTCCTAAATGAATACTAAATTCGTACACAAAAACATATTTTCCTTAAACAATATTTGTTGTTTTCAAATTGTTTTTGGGGTTAGTTATTAATTATGAGGCGTAAGCTTTAAATAATAAAAAACATATAAATAAAATAATAACCCATTCGAAATTATTATGTTAACGCATTAGGTAAGCAGTTAAGTATAACTAAATCGCGATAGCTGGGCAAATTATATAATAATTGTTGACAGAAAAGTTAAAAACATCAGTAGTTCAAGAAGTTCCGATTTAACTTATAGATATGACAGTTCGTTCCCAATATTAATATAATTTATAACTTGCATATATTAAGTTAAAATAACAGATTTCTTCAACACTTCCCTGCTGTTTAATAATCCCTTATTAATATTTTATATGTGAAAGTAACTGCTTGTTTGTTACTTTTTATGAGTCACAACAAATCGATGTTGATGAATCAATGAACCGTTTAAGATTTTGTTTTTAAACTTAATTTAATTATTATATAAAGTGTTTATCAATTTTAACTCTCAATATAGTCTTCCTTTCTAAGCTCTATGATGCCTAAATTGATTAAAAAGTTTTAGATTTAGATTGTGTTTGTTACATATTGGTTTATTTTTTAACCTACTTAGAAAGATATTAATTTAT
This sequence comes from Timandra comae, assembly GCA_958496195.1. Taxonomy (NCBI): domain Eukaryota; kingdom Metazoa; phylum Arthropoda; class Insecta; order Lepidoptera; family Geometridae; genus Timandra; species Timandra comae. The sequence continues at coordinate 6,059,764 of OY292354.1, read as the reverse complement.
CTTAATATTTTTCAAGACCTTAAAAAATATCATTTAATGCAGCAATTTATGGTAATCTCATTAACACCTACCGATGTATTTTTGTAATCCTTGCAATAATCGTATTTTATTTTGACCTTGTGTCGCAAAATACTCACATTTACAAACTGTTAGCAAATTTCCATCGATACGTACTTGGGTAATTCTAGCATTGCCCATGAAAGCGAGGGTCGTATCGTATTAGTTATTCATTACCTTGAGAATCTATCTTCCTTACGTGTTTGATATGTATCTTGAGACGAATAAAGCTTGTCGATACTGATATATTTACATATATGTATCAAATCTAATCTAATATGTATTTATTAGGGTGGCATCATCATTGCGTAAGGCATTAATCTTGCGAGGATCCGATTTGAAAGTCCAGGTTATGAATCCAGCTTATAGCGGCAGGTGTAAGCTTATAGACTTCCGATATTCCGCCGTGGAAACAGCGAAGCGGGCATTCGTTTACCACATGGGACAGGGTCTGGTCAAGTGCTCCGCAATCGCACTGTGGTGCACCTTTAAACCCCATTTATGGAGGTGGTGGTTGGTTTTTCCGTGGTTGGAACAAAATCTGTTCAGTCGGGTCCAACATTTACGAAATTCGAAATTCTTGTTGACGTGGTTAAAATTGCAATTGTGTGGCAATAACAATAAATGAAAGTGCTAATAAGTGCCAATAACATAACATAATCATTCACTACATTATCTCATTATAGTAATTGACCCCTAACTAATACATTAGAGATATTTAGTATAACTATTTGGTTAAAATATATCTGTAAGTAGTGCAAATCAGCACTTCTAGCAGTTTCATTTATTGTTAGTTTATCATTATTACCCTGCATAAAGCATGGAACCAGAATGTTTGGCTCTGAGCAGGAGAGCTCCAAATAAAATCCTAAAGAGGCAGACTGTTTGGCTTGGAGCAGAAAATTCTAGAGAAAAATCCTGGAGTGAAGTAAATGTGGATGAAAGTTTATAGTAAATTTGGTATTTGAGGATATAACTGTGAAAATTAGTAAGTATGTATTATTAAACATATTTACATCAAATACAAACCTCTAGTTGTAGCCTTAGGTTGTAGCATAATAAAATTATAATACGATTGCGTAGCTATTGACGTCATAAGCCCTTTTCTATATTGACCTTCTCTCAAACTCTCTCTGACAAACGTATCAAGATACAGGTACGTGCTAGTTTTCAATTCACGGTGTCACCCAAAACTATGGGACACACGCACAATTGACGGCATGCTCTGTTAACGATGGTCCCATTTCGGTACCGTTTTTACTTAATTGTAACAACACCTTTGAGAGACCTTGATGATCGTAGCTGAAACACAAATGTGATGATAAGGTAGGTATTTTTTTTTTAGACTTAGAACTGTTCTTTTGTATACTTGTATACGACCATGATATATGTATAAACTAGCGCTCCCCCTTATACATAGTTGAAAAGTGTTTGTTGTGGATTTTACTAAATGTGAACAGAAACCTTATCCTTATTAAAAAAATGTGTGAGTGCTAAAAACTCATTTTGAGGTGACGCGTTTATGTTCAGCAAAATAAAACAGCTCTACCTCCACCATTTCTTCTTTGGTTACAACAACCTATGTATTTTCTTTTTTATTTAGTCTATTGATTGACAAACTTTTAATAATGAAATGGTTAATAAAAGTTTTATATTGTTTCGTCCACTACGGGAGCGTATCTTGAATTAAACTTTCATAATATATGAACAAAGTTTAGTCAAGTAGCATGATTTGATTACACTATTAAAACGTTTATACGACCAATTTGTAGTGATGTAACCAATTTAGTCATGTTAATCAACTCTCAGAGTTAATTTACTGCATAAATTAAAAATGCCATAAAAACTTTGTTTTTGTACGTTCGCATCTAATATAATATATATTTTGTGGGTTTTTATGCTTCTTATAATAACCATAATTACTAGAAAAACTACAAGTAAGTATAGGAGTATCTGAGAATATTGAAGTTTATGAACGCTGTTTACAATTACAAGTAAAATAAATGTTATACCAGAGTCAAACGAAGCAATATTATTTGCTTTGTTTGACTCTACTTCCTCTTAGGTCTTCTATGCCATTGTAGCACCAAAATATTTTATTAGTTAAAATAAAAACTAGGTCTTAAATAAAAAAATTTAGATTTCACAGTCTATAGGTTTTATATTATGTCAAAATATGTTACGTAAGCCTAAGTTATAAATTCTTGATGATCTATGTAAAGAACACACCCACAAAGTGAAAGAAAAAAGTTAATAAAAATTCTCAAAATAACATTTCAAAATTGCTTCCTAAGCAATAAATTGAGCTAATAAATATAATTTCTAGTGTAATAAAACTACATACTTAAGCATAACTTTTAATTTACATAGTAGTTCGGTTCTTTGAAATAATATTTGGAATGATTCATTCATTAAAGTGAATTAATTTATGATTGACTAGCAGCGCCCCGCGGTTTTACCCGCGTAGTTTCCGTTCCCGTGGGAATACGGGGATAAAATAGCCTATGTTACTCAGGGTGAATGTAGCTTTCTAATGGTGAAAGAATTTTTGAAATCGGTCCAGTAGTTTCGGAGCCTATTCATTACATACAAACAAACAAACAAAAAAACAAATCTTTCCTCTTTATAATATTAGTATAGATATGCAATTGAGTTACAATCGTAATTGAATATCCTATTTATGTTAAATATTTGGTAGATATAAATTAACCAAATAAATTTTAAGTAAATACTGACTGATAAATTTTGTTACAATGATTTTCAAACGTTTGCAAAATTGAGCTTAAAAATATTTAGAGTTAAACACTGGAGCTGGCTAGGGACAGGGACAGATTTGGGGGAGACGTTTGCCCAGCAGTGGGACAATACAGGTTGATAAAAAAACACAATAACATTAATTGCATAACTAACTACACCATTCTAACCAGGAACTAGTAATCTTCATTTATATTTTGTATACTTAGTAAAAGTTCACAAAAATTTATTTAAGAGAAATCTTAGAAGTAAAAACGCGACCATGTTTGTAAAATATAACGATGACCAAAAACAACGAAACATGTAATGCATACTTTGGATGGCACGTCGAAATGACGACATTGCTTTGCATGTATAAATTAATGACTAAAGCAATTAGTACTACTATTTAGGCGCATAGCTATTTTGGAGTCACTAATTGGTAATTCATCGATTCGATCAATTGATCAATATTTTATTGATCAATGAAATTTAATGTCAAAGGTTACGAATTCGATTTCCGTTCAATTCAAGCATTAGAACTGGATAATGTATGTGTCCGTATATTTATGTATTTAATATATAAATTGTTTGATAAACTTGACGGCCTCGATGGCAGAGCGGTTACCATGCCGGACTGCGATCCGTAAGGTTGCGGGTCCGATTCCCGGGCGGGGTGAATGTTTGTCTCGGTCTGGGTGTGTGTGTGACTAAGTGTGTGCGTAGTTTCTGATCTTACAAGATACAAGTTTCGAACTTAGTTAGTGGTCGGTTACTATAATGAGATGATGTAGCGAATGATTATTTATTTATTTAACTTAGTCAGTCTTGAATTACGTAACCAAATCTAAGAGTAACATGATTATCTATAAATATCTAAATAAGTGACCAATAAGAAGTTCAAACGAAGGCCAAAATTCCTAACATTCACCTTGATATTTAAAGCTAACGAGGATTAGGTATGACCCGCAAATATTCAATTTATTAAATCGGTACAAAGCAATGCGATACTAAACTTAAATGGACCTTGAATTTAAGATAAGGTTGTTTAAATAGAGAATGGTTGAATGATTTAGAGTTAAAATAAGACATAGTTAAAATACCTATCGGCCTATACTCTTATACGCATTTGCTTCGAACCTTTACTAAGAGAGCTGCGAAGTTAATGCGTAATTATCACTATAACTATTATGTAAGAAATGTTAAAGCCGACCCTTGCTAGGAAAATAGAAAATGGATCACTATATTCAGAAACTAACTCTGGGACATAGGCAGGATCGGAACGCACTGTACTGCCAAGATAAAGTAAAAAAACCGGCCAAGTGCGAGTCGGACTCGCGCACCGAGGGTTCCGTACAAACCTGCAAGGTTTACAAAGTTCGTTCATTACGACAATCGAGTCATAACTATGGTATTTTTATTGCAAAATGAAATTCATAACATTACAATGGGGAAAGATGGAGGAGCATAAATTTAAGACAAAGATCTCTTTATCGTTTAAGTAATCCTTTATTTTATATTAACACATATCATTTATCTATAATATAACTGAAACACTTATACTAGCCTTGCAGCAGACTTGCGAAAGTTCTTTTATTAAAGTTATTTATTTACTAAGTTTTTTAGTCACTATTTAGAAATCTGGTTCAAAAATATTAATTAAGTATTAAATTTGAACCAGACCTCTAAATGGTGACTGAAAAAGTTATGAATAGTATTGATATGAATTTCAACTTGATAGCTCTACGCGTTCATGAGGAAAAAAGTAATAAGTTTATATTTATTAAAAAGTATATATTTTGTAATGTAACTAAAAATTTAAGGTTTTCGGAATTTTTCCTTTATGTGTGCTATAAAACGTTGCTTCATGCCAAATTTCAAGATTCTAGGTCGACTGGAAGTACCCTTTAGGTTTTGATTCCCTTGCGAGTACTTGCGAGTTTCAAAATATGCAGCTTAAATTGCTGTTTCTTTTGATTGCGTTGACATAGAAGTTTGATTTTGTTACAGCTTAAAGGTATTATAGACCTGAGTATTTGGTATGAATTTCAATTTAATACCTCTACGCGTTTATGAGGAAATAGTAAGGTTATATATAAAGTATAAGTATTGTTATAATATAAAGTAAGGTTAAAATTATTAAAAAAAAAATATATTATGTGATGTAACTAAAATTTTATGGTTTTCGTAATTTTTCCTTTATCTATGCTATAAGACGTTGCTTCGTACCAAATTTCAAGATTCTGAGTTCACGGGAAGCACCCTGTAGGTTTTGATTCCCTTGCAAGTGTCGAAAATTTGCGGCATAAACGGCTGTATCTTTTGATTGCGTTGGCTTAGAAGTTTGATTTTTTCACAGCTTCAAGGGACAGTAGACCTGAGTAATTGATATAAATTTCACCTTCATACCTCCACGCGTTCCTGAGAAAAAGGGTCTTGACAGACGGACGGACGGACGGACAGACGGACAACAAAGTGATCCTATAAGGGTTCCGTTTTTTCCTTTTGAGGTACGGAACCCTTAAAAACAGAATATTTTTCCAAAAATGCAAATACCATCAACCTACATATAATTTTACAAACATTCACAGACAATTATTGTAACATCTGATTAGATATGATAATTCCGACTCAATGCTTAGTTATTCTAGTAGAACAATCATATTCCAAGTACTGCAAGTAGTATTCTAGGACAAAACGCCTAGAAGAAAGTTGTACCTACAATAAGAAAACGTTGTAAACTGTAATTTTGTAGAAAATGTACTAGAAACCTGTCTGTCAGTTGTAAAGGTAGCAATTTTCAATGCAAATAGGTAACTTATTTACTTGTACCTATATAACAGAATAAAATATTAAGCGACAGACTAGAAACTAGAAGCAGATGCGAATATTCACACCCAATATACCTACCTATACCTATTTACCTGTTTACGCATAATCTGCCTGTTTTGCTGTGCAACAATTGACGCGCAACAACACGTTGCAATGTTGCACAACAAAGTACAACGTTGTCAGATGACTCACAACATGCGTGTTGTTCAATTCATTTATCTAAGGAACGTTTCCTAAAGCTCAAATTACGTCATCATCTTAGTGTCAGTCTATAGAAGTTCTATTTACCAGACTCTGTTTATAGTTTCTATGTTAGTACTTCCATTTTAGTTTCTGATACCTACCTTATACAGGTCATAAACCTAGATGAGATAATTTCTTCTATAATAAGTGATTTATTATGATTAGTTCCATAAAAGTTAAACGCACACAACCTCATAGAATGCACGTCAAAAACTGCTGTTAAACACCTAATTTAAATGATAATAACGTGCCAGTCTATATCGTGTTACAATATAATCATAATTAAAAGTATATTACGGCTTAATATTTTATTAATAATAGGTTTATGATATGAATGATAGAACACCGTAGTGATATTGCGTGTAAGAGATGTTTTCCTCAATCATTGGTGCGCGGAGAACATTAGCAATTGATATATTTCATAGATATGTACCGTTCAATTAAATAGTGTGACCATTATTTAACTGTTTAACTATCACAAATTAAATTCAGCGTCGATAAAATTTTAAAAAAGTCATAAAGTAAGTATAAAAACAATAAAAAATGAGATACTACGAAAATACCTATAAGCATAGAAGTAAGTACTTATATTGATCTTTTGATCTTTGGTAAAAATGATGTTATTTTTAATTGTGACCACTATTTATTTATTAATAAACTGATCGATAAGTGAGAGAGCTTTAACATTAGTATTACGATAACGTAATTTGTATTATTTATTACAAATTAACGTTACTGGGTCATCAAAGCCCTCAGTCTAAGCAAATATATCGCAGCAAGAACATAGGACCCAAATAAGAATAAAATCTTACGGAAAACTGCCAATTATAAGAAGTCTACAGTATCCTACAAATTGTTGCTACAATTATTATTGTTCTTAGGTGCTAATTTATATCAAAGTGCTACAGTTGTATTAACATAACTAAATAGTGATATAAGTATTTATGTATAGGTACTTACATTTTGTTTATAATATGTAACACAACATAAAAACAACAATAAAACTATAGGTAAGTAAATAAAAACATCTGAGACACAGCAACATTTATTCAAGTTCAGTAAAATTCTTTCGAATATACAATGAGATATTTTTCTCGTATTTGGTATTGCATACAGAACACATTCGGTTGAACGTGATAAGATTTTTGCTTTACTTTCGTATAGGATTAGTATAAGGAGCTTTCTCTAGAGTTGTTCTTATGTTGAGTTATTGTACAATAACAAGCGTATCATTACTGCAAGTAAACCGCGAGCAAGTGTTGTTATGGCACAAAACAAATGGCCGTTATTTGTCATTGAGTTATTGGTGTGGGTGGATTTCTCTACCGATTATAACGAAATGTGTACGATACACGTAATTTGGAGCGAAATGAAAATAATAAAATGATTAATCATTGTCGTCAATTATAGTTAGAATGATAGGTAAATAAATAGCGAGACGTGAACACTTTGGGTGCCAACTTTATAAATTGCACATTGAAATATTGATAAATATATTAAAGTAGGTACCTAGTATTTTGTTAGAATAAACGTTGCATCGCAGTTTTACCTACCAATTCCCCTTTTTTCTCAATCTTTGAAATTTTGGGATAAAAAGTAGGTACCTATTCTATAGGTTTTCCGTAAAATTCTTCTTCTGTAATTCGGTAATCTAGATATATCTTATAACATCTAAATTATTAAGGTGTTCTTGAAATCGACACCGTGTTAGTAGGGGGTGTAGTGAAAAGCCGAGTAACAAATTTTTAAATATTCGGTTGTCTTGTCATTGATTTAGGGGCACCCTGTATATTGTTACAGTATTGAAATGGGATGGGACTCATAATCACATATAATTTTTGACGTTCATAAGTGCCTCGTTGAGGCCTTAACTGAATAAATGATTGAGTTTGAATGTAAACTTACTAGTGAGATTTAATTCTGCAATTCAGACTTTCCTAAGTATTACCTAAGTATTTACAAGCGTGTCTTTTACAATAAAACTTCTACACACTATGGAAAAATTACAAATTGCTACGATAGATGTTGTAAGTTCATAATCAGTTCAATTAAACTGTCTAAAGACGACAAATGTTATAAAACAACAAGATACTTACTTAATATCAAAGTTCATTACAACATTATTATCTAAAAATGTTATAAGTAAGTAGGTAGTTACTTCACAATTACAATTGAATTAAATAACCTTTACACTTACAAAAAGATTAAAACCGTGGCCTGTTATTATGTTTTAATGGCGGCTTGTTAATCTTTGTATTAAAAACTAAGTAAGTACGTGTTGGTAGAGATGAGCTCTCCTACTTTGTCGCGATGTCGTGAGGCTGTGGGAATCTGAAAATGTTTGTGTGGCGCGTGACTTTACTATCATTGTTTTATGTCTGTTTCTATACAACTTTCAAATGAAATATATTAACGAACAGGTTTTGTCGTATTCACTTGATTTCATGGTTGGTTCAATTGATATACATACATACTCGTATATAATCCAGTCGTGTCGGTAGCGTTTATAACTTTATCAATTCATGTTGTACTAGTTGTGTGCCAATGTTCTACTCGCGTAGCCTTTTTGCTAATTGCTCTTGATAAATATTTAAGGGAGGTAAGCTAATAGCCATCATACATTTTCCAAATCATTAAATAATTTAGTGTTGGGAAAAGGGGACTTATCATCATTACCATCTGCATTTGTCCACTACTTATTGGAAGGCTTGACACCTAAAAAATACTAGGATTTTGAAGACAAGTTAGGACTATTTAGAGATTTACTTTAACTTGCTCTAGAGGCATTATCCAGGAATACGTTACTATGGAGAACTGCTGACCAACTCCCGTTGCAATAAATAAATTACATAAACAAATAAATACTTATTACGATTAACAAAATAATAACTAATACTTGAAAGTAAATATCGCAGACGTAACCTTCTATTGTAGGTTATTAAAATGTCTAAGAAAGTATTGTTTTTATTTACAGAAATAATCTCTCCATACGTTTAATTATTAATCAACGTAACTTAATTACATATTGGGTCCAGTTAGAAAACAACATGGTAATAGTTGCAATACAAGTGTTTGTCATGTCAATATTAATTTATGTGCAATGAACACGAAGTCATATAATCGCCAGTAACAACTCATTATTATTTTTACTTTATTGGATGTTTCAATAACAATAAAAATACCTTTCTTTTATAATGAAATAGGATTTAATTTTGCTCACGTTGCAACTAAGTAATCGAGTTATTCAACTACTTAATGTTTGTGTGAAAATTAGTGAGGACGAGGGGAAGGAGTTTACTTGACGCTAAAAAACTACTTAAATCAATGCTTGTACAGGTGTTAGATACAAGACACCCTTTAACCCAAAATTCAAAACCTAAAATTTTGATTTTTTCTCGATCCAGAACCTTGTTTGGAAACTAACAAACATGCATCGCTTGACCGAGGAATCGAGAGGAACGAGACTTCGGTTCGGCATAGCAGTCAGGTGCATACCGTGCATATGCCACTAGACACACCTATTGAATAGTTTAAAAATGAGTTCATGATTTGTGTTGACTTATAAAAAGTGATAGAGACTATGTAGTGGCACAATTACCACGTACCAGTTTCAACACCATGGAAATGTGAATTAATAAAGTTAACTGGTTCTTCGACGGTTCAATATTTTTCCAACACGCAATTTTTTATCAGTTAACTGCACGTTATCTGATAAAGGTACGTTTAATAGACTGTGTTAAAACTCAGTAACATACATTATTTATATTTTTATGGAGTAGAATCTAGCATTAATATTTATATGGAAGTGATACTGTCTTCAATATCTGTAATGATAAAATTAATGATAAGTAGTAAGTGGTTGCACTTTTTTTCTGCTGTAGAACACTCGTTAAATACCTATAATGATCACGGAATATTACTTAGGACCGATACAAGATGTCTAACTTAAATAAGTACTTAATCCTATACTTACCAGATAATTTTTGCCTCAGCTTTTTTTTTATTTGGTTCTCCTGTATTAATTTTAGAACACAATACCATAGAACATATATCTGCTACTTTCACTGTATGTACCTAAGTAATCGTTATTACAGGTAGACACAAGCGACAACAGTGAATTACAAATAAGGTTGAATTCCAAGCACGAGATAATAAACAATGTTTTCTCTGTCAGATGTATCAAAATTCTGAGAATAAATGCTCTCATTAAATACCTAGGTAACTATTGGTTCGTATGCAAATACTGAGGCCTGTCTTAATTGGGCGTAGCTATAATACAATTAAGATGCGATTAGGTACATGGTAAAACATGTAATTTTATCGTGGTAAAGGTTTTCAATTTGCTCATATCAGCCCCCCAAACTCTTTGTTAAAAAGAGTTAGAGGTTCGATTCCAGTATGAGTATGAATACTTATGTGCGCAATTTCTGTTATCCTAGATACCTACAAGGTAGGTAGGTAATAAACCTCTCTACTTACGTAAAATAAAACATTTGAAAATCTTAGTTTTATTTTATTATGGTTTCCTTCCTGATATTGCACTAGGTAGTCTAAATTGTCGTAACGCTAGATGCGTGTCGTAATAAGACATATGATGAAAAGAGAAATATTCTGGATTTTGGTAACATCCACATTTGCAAGCTCCCTTTCCCAGTTGCTGAAATAAAAAAAAAACGATGATTATATTAACAATAGTTTCCAAATATTTGCAATAGTCCGGGGACTATCCTTGGATGCATTTTATAGTGTTATACAGGGATAGTCGCCGGATTGTGCACCCTTTACACAAGATTAAATATGTCAAAGGGCTTCCGTGTGTTGGCTTTGGCCCCATACTAGCCTTCCAAAAGACCGGGCCTCCTTAATAGTCCCGTGAATGGAAAAGAAAAAAAAGTACCTAATACGAGTATGAGTTGATAGATGTACTTATCTATAAGATTAAAAACAAACCTCTCCCGTCGTATTCCGAAATACGCCTGATGGTAAATTCCCAAATGGTTCAAACGGTGTCTGCGTATTGTTTGAAGGTAATGTGTGACCAAACTTTCGCCTCTAAAATCAAACAATTTATTGAGAATCTTACTTAAAAATCACTTAGCGAAAATTATTCGAGAACAGAGACATCTAGCGACTTTCATGTGAATTACAATCAAAGTTAGCGCTGCTGGAACTAGTATTAGAATTTTAGCAATAGCAAGTTTGTTATATTTTAGAATGTGGTTGATAGATGGCTTTACTTATACTAACTAACATAAATAACTTTTAAAATAAAATAAATTTCATTTTGTTGACTAAATTACAATATTACACAAGGCTTTATTGTATCCCGCAGGTTTGCCCGTATTACGTTATTCGCACTTTTGCTAACCCCGTAGTTTTTTGTAGTAGATCCTAGGTATTATGCTATTATCCTGTACCCTTTAAACTCTTTTGTGATACTTAAGTAAGTACCTGAAAACAATCACCCTTCCCTTCCTTGGTATGAGTACCTATTAGCGTAATAGGTACTTACATCATACAGCGTAGGCATTGCTGGATTATCAGCGGCAAAATTTCTTTTTTGAAATTTTATAATGTTATTCCATTGAAGTCTTGGACTCCTGATTTTGAAAAGGATCGACATTGCGGTTTGCGGCTATCGTTTATAAGGCGTTTTTGAAATTATATTGTTTAAGTTGTAGATACCATTTTTTATTTTATTGTTGTGTGTTACTTATCCGTTATGACATATTTATCGATTACTATTTATTTATGTTGCAAGGAAACCATTTTTAAGGATTTAATTGAGTTTTTTTTACATTTTTGTACCTTTTTTATTGTTTGTTCCACATAGTATTTTCTGTCATTTTTGTACATAGATAAAATCAAAGACAAAAAACGAGTCTAGGTTGTAATAGAAACGAGATATAGGTAAGTACTTACTTTTAATAATAATATCAAGAATCAAGATTCTCTCAGCGCCGTTTAGCGTCTTCGTTTGCGGTATCAACTTTCAAAAACGAAACTGATCGGAAATACGGTATTGCGTCTGTAAAGCTTATAAATAAAAAATAGCTCATAGTCCTAAAGTAAATTGTTTAATTAAACTGTAAAAAAATATTTACGTTTTATTACCTCCATGACTTGTGGGCAGGCACACACATTTTAAACGAATGTCACTGTCTGCTCATCTGATAGTGACAGTTACCAAAAAGTGACATTCTCTCTGTGACAGATGAGCATGACAGACTGTTTTTGAAAGATCGAACGAGGTTGTTTGTTTTTATTCGCATGAGTTGGTGTTGCACAACAAAATTATTATCTTGCTTTGCCGGACCGTCATCATAGCAGTGGATGATTCACTCATAAAATAATATTCTAGACGTAAACACGTATTTAAGGCCGCGTCGTAGTGTGTCAATAATCTGTGTTTGTTTATATTCCCGGTGAGAAGCTCGCTTCCTTTGTGTTTCTTCTAATTTCTTGTTTTAATCCGTCGATTTGAAGTTAAATTGCAGGTAAAGTTATTTAAAATACCTTTAAAACAAAGCCTACATTCATTCATTTCATTTTGTATTTTAATGAAAATACTTAAATAATGCATCATATTGATACATTATAAATAATTCAGTTAATAATGAAACTTTTGAAGACAAAAACTTTTAAAAGACATACTTTTTGTAATCGTGGCGTTCTAGGCAAAGTTTAAGTACTTAACTACTTAATGTAAAACAACAAAATGGCTTCTGGTAATATATCCTGACCTGACCGAGCATGTTATTGAAGTAAAAACTCCTTATTGACTATCAAACTTGTTTATTTAAAGTAGTTTAAAAAACAAGTTAACATACTTAAAGGAACACTTTTAGAAATGGTTTTAGTTTAGATCTCATTATGTTAAGTAAATTCCAATAATATTATTTTATAGAAATATTGCAACATATTTAATTTTGTAAAATCATCTTACAATTTTAAGGTCTTAAATATAGCAACTTTATTTGATAAATAAGAAAAACTAAATAACCATTTCATAGTTTTAACTATTGATTTTTTAACAAGCATCTGATACTAGCTTCGCACAAGTGGAAATTTTCCATTATCCAACATTCTCTACTACAAAACCTTGATTTGACAATAACAAGTACCTCAAAGTAGTATTCTCTAGTTTAGTACAGTCATTCTGAACTTATGCAAATGGATGTTTTGGAGAATTATTTTAAGCTTATTAAATATGATATATTTTTCCCCCAACCTCTATTGAAAGGATATACTTATATTTATTTTAATACATCAGTATAACAAACAGTTACACAGTGAAATATTATACATACATTGGATGTTAGCAAGAGAACTTATAGAGAGCATAATCTAATATTGAAAGGAAATAATTATAGAGATCTCAATTAAAATATCTTGATCTAGCTAGTAGCTAGATAATAAATATAGAACAAAATATAGTTTTTGTACATAAAAATACTAAAAAAAATTTCAGAACATGTACTTACTTACATACTTTATATTAACCTAGCAGCGCTCCGCGGTTTCACCCGCGTAGTTCCCGTTCCCGTGGGAATTTCGGGATATAAAGTATCCTATGTTCTTTCCCGGACCATAAGCTACCCCTGTACCAAATTTCAAGACAATTGGTTCAGTAGTTTAGCCGTGAAAAGGTAACAGACAGACAGAGTTACTTTCGCATTTATTTTATTAGTTAGGATTAATTGGATATGCTTCACATATTTTTTTGCATTTCAATTAGACACAGCACCAAAACCAATTATGAATTACTTGGCATTGTAGGTATTTTCATAGTTTGTAATATTTCATCATTCTGTAGAATGTTCCAGATTGCAATGAATGAATGCTTACATAGCATTGTATTTGTACAATGTTGAACTTATATTTTAATAACAAAGTATGACCATAATAATGATTAGTGATTGTTAAGCATTATTCTTTAATGTTGTTATGATTCATGTTGCAATTATGTTGTTGGCTCCTACTAATATTATTATTTGTTATTATAAAAAGCTGTATGGGTATTTCAAAGAATTTGCTAAAAAGGTCACTTTTAACCCAAAATTCCTGCAGGATAAGGATTTCCATTAGTATTATGTTTAATACATAGAACTAAACTTCACATGTCTTCAGTTGTAAAATATGTAAGTACAATTAGCCTGGCATTGCTCCGCGGTTTTTTAAACGAAAACCCCTTAAAATCAGGGTAAATCACAGTCTATATTACGCAGGATAATTCTCCATTATTACAAGAATTTCTGTCCAATAGTTTCTGTCTATTCATTTCAAACAAATGTACAAATTTTATTATTAAACGAAACATTCGATTTACATTTTTATTGCCTTCTTATAAACGGGTTATGCGTACCTACGTACCGATTTGAGTTGATAACTAAGTAGTCAAGGGATTCGACTTAACTCTCTTTTTAATTACATACCAGACTTTACATTTCCGTCTACGATATTTTTTGCAATTTGCAAACCTATACAGCGTGTACATCATTAATATCTTTTTACGGTTTCTTTGTACGTACCTACCTATAAGTCGAAACCCTCGACTAGTTTCAGCCACATGCGGTGGCCTTCATCTTAATGTTATGAAGCTGAAGAGTTTGTTTGTTTGTTTGGTTGAACTCGCAAATCTCAGGAACTACCCGAACTACTGTTCCGATTTGAAAAATTCTATCAGTGTTAGATAGCCCATTTATCGAGGAAGGCTATAGGCTATATAACACTACCCTAAGACCAATATTAGCAGAGCACCAATAAATAAAATTAATAATGTTTCTAAATCGGGGTTTCTTCCTTTTGAGAGCGTACGCTGCGGAAACCTATATCATCACATTCATAACTACCTGCCTACCTGTTGTTAAAAAATAAAAAGTTACTTTTTAGTAAAGTCTGACGATGCATGTTTACTATTTCCAAACATGAATCAATTTTTCCGATCACCAACACGCATAGGGCAAGCACAAGTTAATCATCATTAAGCCTATCCCTCCATAATTTGCAAATCTGAGTTCTCTGATATTTTACTTTTGAAAAGTTTCTAAAGAATTTTCCTTTTGTTTTATGCGCAACAACAACAAGTGATATGTTATCTAATCGTCAAACTTAGTGGTCAGTCACCGTCACGTACTTGGCCCAGTTTTCATTTTTCGGCAAATTCTTTGTTTGAATTGCATTTGCCAATATACATCTATACTAATAATAAAACAGTAGAACCACCGTGTCTGTACATTAAACAAATTTACCTAAAACTGATAGGGGGGGATAAAAGAAGGTCAAAGGAACACAAAAAAACAATTTTCGACTTTCTTTCCTGTCTGTCTGTCTGTTCGCGATAATCTCAGAAAGTACTGAACGGATTTTCATGGCGTTTCCACATATGGATTAAGCTTAATTTGGCGCAATATACACCCCTATTTTGAAAATATGGGACTTATTAAAATCAGAATATCTGTAGCAGTAACTGAATCCATATATCCAATAAAAATATCAAAAATGATAGTCGATTACTTATCTTTAAAAAATACCAAATAAATGTCGTATTACCAGACGGCACACTAGCTATCAAGTATTCTGTGACGGCTCGGGTCGATGACCGCGCTCAGCTGTGTATCGCAGCGTTCGGTGTAGAATAACAATAAAATTCGGCGGGATTTTGAAAATCTTTGACTTTAACTTTTTAAATAAAAGCAAAAGAAAAAAACTAACTTCACTATTATATTGTCACCTGTCGTTTACATTAGCTGTGAGATAAGGTATCGCAATTTCAAAATAAGGGTGTATAGGCTTTGTTTCATCTCATTTGGATAACGAAAAGAAAAGTTATCAATAAAAATCTATTTTGTTGTTTTGAATTTAATAAACAATACTCCGCCCACGACATCGCTTGGGCAATATCCGTTTATATCGCGCAACTTACCACCTTAGTTAGTTCCAAGTTATTGAGATATTCTTTAAAATTTGGGAGGAATCGTAGTCTTTGTTGTTCTTCGGTCCTCTGATTTCAATCAAAAAATATATTCATCAACACTCCGCTTCCTTTTGACGAGAAAACATTGCTGACAAAAATACTACATTTTGTATAATAATATTTCATAGATATCAAATTTGACAGAATGTAGA